>OZ012663.1:90387428-90987428 GCA_963942545.1 Oxycera nigricornis | reverse complement strand
AGTTTATCTCTATTTTGTTTTAAAATGCTGCTAATTTCTAACATATAGCTTTCAGGTTACAAAAATGGAAAGAACTATTCTGCGCCCAACGTGGGTGAACCGTCCATACATTTTACTGCATGCGTGAAGAAGAAGTTGTTAAGAAATAGTCTTCAAACGTAACTGAATCAACTTAAAATCACCCTAGCAACAAAACAGCTTCTTGATAAACTTTCCATCATCGTTTTCCAACAACGATATTGACATGAATGTCACAATCTTATTAATTTCTCACGACTCCAATGTTTGGTTAATACAGATCAGAATCTTGTCTTCTTATTTTATATCGTATTTATTTTCATGTACTTACAATTTCGATAGTTTTAACATTTTTCTGCAGTCACGATGACATCGGCCCGGACATAATGTCCTTGTTGAAACAATTCTAATTCTGTGTATTCCAACTGGAGCACCGTTGCCGGTACAATACGCACAATTAACTAATGCGCTTTGAAATTTTTAATTTCTTATTTTCACTTTTACCGTTATATTTAAATAATGGGTAGTTTCGACGACAATCAGACTAGGCACAAAATATTATGTTTTAAATTCTATTTTGATTTGAATTTTGACAACGAAATCCTTTCTCATCAATTTTTATATGATATGATTTTATTTTGCACTTTGGTTATTTTTTCTATTATTATTTTTTCCTCGTATACACATTCGGAACGCACTGAAATTTGATTATAATCACTGAATTTTGAAATGATAAGAATTGATTGCAAATCAGAAACACTTTAAATCACCAATAATTTCCGATATAAAATGAAAATTCTGAACTGAAAAAATATTTTTCTTATCTCAGAATACGTACAAATCCCCAAATTCACTTTTCAAATCAAAACTGTTGCACTTTTCATCAACTTTATTGAACGGCACATATCAAAACAAAATATGTTTTTATTATTTTCTTTTTGATTAGTATCTTTTACCTTGAGAGAATATATTTATATGGGATGGAAAAAAGATACAGTCTGAAAATATTTATTAGAACGAGAACATTTCGCGCGTCTACCTTTCGTATCGTCTACTTCTCAACTGATTCCATACGGTACTGGTCGACTATCAGTACAGCTCGGTATCTCATAGTTCGAATGGATGTGGTTGGTATACGACAAAACACTGGCAAACCAGTGTTGAATCGGCAAGAGAGTTTGGAAAATGTGTCTTTTTCAGAGCGAATTGTAGGGGAAGAAACATGTTGGTCCGAGGAAAAAGATGGAATTTGGTTGGTGAGTGCTGAGTTTTGCGCAGGTAAACAAGTTTCTGAGCACCTACTGCAAGGAGAATGATGGTATTCAGTATAAGAGAGGGAAAGTAGGAGTGAGGGTTGAAAACTCAAGGAAATTTTCCCGCCAGATGGCTCAAAGTATCTTGAAATGAACCGTGTGAGAGTTAAAGGTGGTTAGTATCTTTTGGGCTGATATGAAAATTGTCTAGATAACAAGAAGGTCAATAGATTGTGCTTAGGGAATATAGCGTCTGAAAAATTGGTCACACTTTAAGCTGATGATTAATTTTCCATCTATCTGCTGTTTGATTGAAGATAAATTAGTTACATGGAAACTTATGAATGAGTGTACGCTTTTTGCGAAAAAAATTGTTAAAAACTCTCGCATATGAAAATATCTTGATTATTATTATGTGATATAGTGTCTCAATTTGGTCTAAAAAAAATTGTCGCATTGTCTTTAAATTGATTGATAAGTATTAGTAAATAACTTTTCCTGGTAATGTTTTTGCTGATTATCAGTCATCATTGAGAAATTCTAAGCTCTTTAAATGTTTCAGCAAACATCATCGCATACGTAAATTTGTATAACTAGATAGAATTTTAGAATGAAATGGCAGAAATTTCAAGTTTTGCTGCGTATTTGATCTTAATTGTGACGCTGAGATAAAGGGATGTGCAAACATAAAAATTGAGCAAAAATTTAAATTTTAGTTCATGGAAAATTACGTCAACTCTGTCACCAAAGTTGGCGTATGCAATCTTTCAATTCTTGGACAGCTCACTGAAAGTTAAGCATATTGTCGGTGATATGGTGACCTTCATAAAGATTAATTATGAAATGTTTTTATTAACTTTGCAGAACAACCTGATTAAGGAATTACATAGGTCTTGAAGAAGAGAAAAACAACCTTTTTAAGAAATTGTATTTTTAAAACCCATAATCTATCTTATTTAAAATTTACACACATAAAATTTTAGCATTTTAAGAATTTCAGATAAAAACATTGAAAAGTGTCAATTTTTTTTGCAGTTTTCCTCGTCCAACCTTTTTTTGCGGTAGGCAGAATATTTCGGTGCAGGTTTATCTCAAATCAAAAACTAAAAAAAATTCTTATAGTTTATACCCTTGACTCGTGCTTGAACGAAGGAATTGAAAAAAATGGAATTTAAAGTTTTGAAATAGAATTTTCGTCTCATATTTTTTTAGCATTTTTCCGATTCTCATCGTTTTTAAAATAATTTTTTCGTATAAAAAAAGAACAAGTCGAATAAAAATCTCTTGATTTGATCACGAGACAATACTATAAAGAGAAACTGTGCAAAGTTTCAGCAAAATCGGTTAATTCGTTCTCGAGAAATCGACCCTCCCGCCCGGAAAAGTTTCGAGAAAAACGCGTTTAAAGTTTTTTTTACCGCGATTTAATGAATTAAAGTTATTTTTTACCGACTTACATTGAGTCGTCGATTACAGGTCCATACAGTAATTTGTTCGCCAGATTCGCGATGTCCAGAGCATTCTTTTGATGTTGTGATGTTTGTGGAACAAGAAAGGAGCTGATTTTACGCGGTAGGACCGCGCTGCATGCGTATAATACGCTAGGTAAGGCAGAGCGCACGTACCGACTACGCGGTATTCAAATCTCTATAACTCCGGTAATGTTGCTTTACTTTAAATTTGGTACGGATACTCTTGAAGTACTATACTTTCATATGAAATAAAAAAAATTTGATCGATTTTTTGAAAATACAAGACCTATGTAACCCCTTAATGCTAAAGTGTGCAAAATTTGTATATGACCAACCGGATTTTCTTCTTTAAAAACAGTTGAAGTGAATTCCGGGATAAATCTTTTGTTTATTATTTTCCATTATTATCATAAAATAAAAAACCAAAAAACAATTTTAATATTGCTTAAAATATTAACAAAAATAAATTTGTTTTCTTCAAAAGAGCGAAATTTCTATCCAACTCGGCATCAAAAGTAAGAAATTTTTTTCATTATTTTCAACCCTATCATGAATTCATACTTTGTGTTGCCACCATGATTGATAACAACACAATATATTATGTTTTGCACGCTTTCAATCAATTTTTTTTAGTATTTCTGGCTGGATTGCATTCCAAGTTTCTTCAACTAACTGTTGCAGCGACTTAAGGGTTTTTTTATTTAATTTTTTTTTATTTAAAAAAAAAACTTAATTAATTTAATTAATTTTTTTTCAATAGAAAGAAAAGAGGTATCATTTGTTCATTGATACTTTCGGTGTACAAAAATATTTTTTTTAGATTTTTTTATTGTTTTTTTACCCATAACAATTTTTTTAAAATGCATAAAAAAATAACGGCGTACGTGATTTCAAGTGACTGGATAATCTGGAAACAAAAGAAACTCCAAATTAATTCTTGTTTAAGTGTTACTTCAGGTACCGGAATGGGTTTTTTTCATTAAGCCATATTTGTGTACAACAACATATTAACAAAATCAGAGTTATTGGTTGAATAGTTTTTCTAAAATCGTGTTGGCCAGCTTAAAAAACATGGTTTCTAAAAAAATCACGTTTACTTTGTTTTTACGAATTACGAAGCACCTTTCTAATAAATCATTCTAAGTTGAATCTTCGTATATTGCCTTTAAAATTTCGTGAGCTTCTTAATCAAGAGGTGGACCATGCTTATACTTTTGTAATTCAGGAGAGGGAAATCAAAAATACCGAAACACAGAGGAGCGTCAAAAATGCTGTCGCACGGCATCTTAAAATATCATTATAAATTTCAATCGTATTGCTTCGGGCAAATCGATGGCTGAATCTCTGGAAATGAGATTCGTGACTGATGCTAGAGACACACCCACGACATTACGCGCCAAGCTGAGCTGGCCTGCCAACAGCCATCACTCCTCTAGCTAGGTAGAGGTCGAACCCGAATTAGTTTGAACGACACAAGGGTTCGTTGCCTCGTCCCCATGACTTAACGCTCATTAAGGCAAACGAGACGAAAGTCTTGTTGGCTTAAAATTTCGTAGCGATATCTTTCGCCAAACATTCATTTCATTACAATACCATTCTTGTTTCATTTCTATAGTTAACATGCTAGTTGATTTATTTAGCTTGGAGATTAGAATGAATAATATTTTCGATGTGCAAAATATGCTTTGGGAAATGATGATTGTTTCTAGGTCCAAGCTGCTGGACTTGTAAATTAGCAAGTAGCCAAAACATTAGTAAAAGTAACTCTCGGTTCACATTGATCATATTAGCAAAGTTTCTATTTTTAATTTTGTAAATACCCGACAAAAATCAGTTTTATGTCTTTTTTGACACTACGATTGAGTCACATAGGCCGTTTTTGCACCAGGGTCTTCAATTGCAAACAATTATCATGATTTTTTCTACAGAATCTAAAGAAAAATGATTTCTTTAGTCCTTCATCAAAAGTTTTGAAATTGAGAAGGTTCGTAAAGAAACTAACATTTTCGTTGCTTTTTATTTTGATTTTCTTGAACGAAAGTCGATTTATTATTCTTTTATTGATAAGGAGTTGATTGCGCACGAAAAATGAATATTTGTTGTATGTTAAAGAATATCATATTTGAAATAAGTGTATCAAGATATAAACCTACCCTTGCATTTGAACAATTTTCCTTGTGTATCGCAAAATTAATTGAAATGAATATATGTATTACGTTTTATTATGGACATCTTCAGATGTTTTCCGAAATTTCGACAATATCATTGAGCTTTTCTGATATCTATCTATGGAATATATTGACTACTATAAACTTTTACAAAATTGTTTCCTCGTTTACTCCTGTCCATCCACTAAACAATAAAACTATCAAACTATTTCCCACACCAAACAACTAAACATTTCAAAACTCTAAATTGATTGATCTGAGGGTAAATTTCGTGGCAACATATTATGGATTTTCCGCGAACTAACATTCCCATTTGTTTACATTCGTCTGAACACGATTTCCAAACAGTTTTGAATACCTCCAACCAAGAACTTTGTGTTGAACACGCAAATATTGTAAACAATTGTCCCAGCTCCCTTTTGCCCATTGCAATGCAACTTTCTTTCGTTAATTTATAGGAAAGCAATCAAGTATGAATATATTTATGCATGATGGAAATCACCCCCCTGAATTTCACCCCACCTCCTTATTTTCATGCATGCATGCTTCATGTCAGATAAAAGCTAGGAAGTATGTGGTTGTGTGCATATGAACATATGCAATAATGTATGTACATGATGCAGTATGTTTGTTTGCCTTACAGAATGTTTATACATTCGTGTCGGTTTGTTTCTTTGGCTTATCGTGTCTGTTGGTGGTGTCTGAAGCTAAAACGTGCAGACTTGATTGCTAGCCAATATAAACGAACATGAAAAAACAGAGAAATCAATCATGAAACGATACAAATGTTCGATATATGATTTTAAATTGTCTAGTCGTCCAATTGGAAAATTAGCGACATAGTTGTAATAATTCAAAAATATCTATTCAAAAATATTTCCATTTGGTACTTAAATGGTACTTAAACTTTTGGATGAGCTCAAGAATATTTTTAAGAGATTTTTGTAAAAAAAACAGCAAAATTGGCATGATAACAGTCATCACCACCCAAAGCTAGTACTTCGATACTGCTCAGTAATTTAACAGCTTCAAATTTACAGCTCGCCACTTTGATTTTAGAACATCATTATCATCAGTTCCGCGACAGCCCAAATTGGACCTTTGCCTCCTATAGTAGATGCCTTCAATAACCTGGGTTCAGAGACCGCATCTTCTAGTTCCATTTTCGAAACAGGACTCTACTGTCCGGACTTAAATTTGCTGTTGGGTCTAAATTGAAGAAAAATCAAAAAAGTGTTCGTTCAAAAATTGAAGCCCACTAGCAGGATTCACACCAGTCAGGTGTGCGAGCACATTCGAGGCAAAGGCCCGATTTGGGCTGTCGCAGCATTGATGATCGTTGGTTGGTAGGTTGTTGTGGCAGCCCTCTTCATTAAAAAGATGGCTCACTTAGGCCAAGATAGATATACCACAAAAGAAAGATAAGGGCGGTATTAGAACCTACGGGATGACGGGAGCCATTTAGACTCTCGTATGAAGCTGACTATGCAGCTTATGTTTAAATTAGTTACTTACGTGAGGCTGTCCAGAAAAGGTGAGCCTAAGGTTTGCATGCATTTGGATTGTTTCATCCTCATCTTATGATCTGGAACTGCGGCAGAAATTGTTGAAAGGGACACCCAATCTTTCTGCGGGTCTGCCAATCAGAAATTGACCCATCAGTACGGGTATGATGGAACTCAAGGTTTCGCGGCTCGTTTTAAGGAACCGCTTGGTGCGTTTGGAGCACAGTGCGTGCCAAGTTTGCCTGGTTGTGCTACAGGTTTTATCAAGTAGTTAGGCACTATTTGCAGCCTCCATGTAATATTGCTTGAATCCGAGCTGTATGCATGCTACAGGCTGGCCGACTTGGGGTGTAAGTGTATACTCCTGAAGCTCAGTGCCAGCTCTTGGTAGGACATCTGCTTCGCAATTTCCCAATATATTACGATGCACCGGTACCCAGCAAAGAATCTCTTCCCGGTCAAGTGACATCGCTTTCAGTTGTGAGAGGCATTCCATTGCAATCTTGGATGAAGTATGCACACTAGATAGTTATTGGATAGCAGCTTGACTTCCAGAGAAAATATTCAGGTTTCTTGTGGAAATTTTCTGGTCTACTGCCTTGCATATTGCAATGACCTCTGCCTGAAAAACACTGCAGTAATTTCGTAGCCGGAAGGATAGTTTCAGGCCTAGTTGTTTTGAGGAAATCCCACAGTTGACTTTTTCATCCATTTTTGATCCATCAGTGAAGATGTCGATCGATTCCTACATCCCACTTCTTTTTGTTGCCCAGTCATCCCTACTTGAGATAACTGACTTGAAACCATAATGGAAGCAGGGAATCGGAGAAAGGTCAACTTTCCCTGGCGTTGGTCTATCCCTCCGTAGTATTGTGGAGTGGCCATTGTTCCTCGCATGCCAGAGATTTAAAGCTTTCAATCGAATGGCAGAGCATTAGGCCTGTTGTCTTGTAAGGAGCTCTGTTAGAAGCCCATTTAATGGCATAAATGATGCCTTTGTCCGGGTAGTCCGTAGAGCCCCGGTGATTGGAATAGCTGCAATCCTTCTGACTCTGTTTATTAGGTTTGCAGGGGTTGTTTTCGCAAAAGCTGACCAAACAACTGCGCCATACAGAAGAATTGGTTCTATCGTATAGAGCCATGATACGATTTTGAGTTTCAATCCCCACTTTTTCCCAATAGCTCTTTTGCAGCAGTAGATTGCGCATGCCGCTTTTCGCGTTCTTTCTTCTATGTTTGCTTTCGACGCGAGCTTGGAGTCCAGAATTAGACCCAAATACTTAACTTGATGAGACGGTAGGAGGCTTATCTCATCGAGTTTGGGTGGAAGAAATCGTGGAATTTTGTAATTTCTTGTCAAGAGCAAAAATTCCGTTTATTGCGGATTAATCTTTCGGTCGCACTCTTTGGCCCACTTGGTAAGAATACCCAGGGCAAAGTTAAGTTTTTCAGATAGGGTGTTAACGAATTTGCCCGATTTTGCTATTGCAGCATCGTCGGCATAGGCTACGACTTTGCAGCCAGTTGCTCCTATTGTTGACATGAGTTTGTCCACCACTAAGTTCCATAGAAGGGGTGATAGGACCCCACCTTGCGGGGTGCTTCTACACGTCCTCCTTCTTAGGGTATTAGCATTGAAGATAATAAAGTCCTTAAACTAAAGCTGTGAATCTGATGCTGTTAAATTGCTGAGCTGACAGTTTTTAAAAAAAATAAACCAAAGGGCTGAAGGTCTAGAGGGTCGCTCCTTGATCTTCTCATTCTCCAACCCCCGAAGGTGACAAATTAGAAAATCGATAAGTTGTGGAATATAACCATAAAACAAAAAAGGAGGAGTATTGCCTTCAAAATAATTATAGTTACAAATCAAACACTGGACGGATATTCAAAGAAGCAAGTATCTCTGTCTGGCACAAGCCTTAATTTTTTTAAATTGCAAGACTATTTGACACCCTATTTATTTTAATCAATCTTCTACTGTTCCCAGCTGGTCTGTACTACTTCTGCATACATCTAGCCATATGCTTTAGCACACATTTTAATAGCACATCACATACGCTAATGTAAGATCACATTGCCGACACATAAAGTCATATTTAAGATAACAAATCGAACAGTATAGAAATTTCAGATTGATTTGTTTCGCAACTGGGTATGAGTCGAGTAAAATGATTCTTGGCTGTAGACTCATGACTCAAATGAAAAAAAAATAAGACGAGAAATTGAAGAAAAGAAAATCGGAAAAAGAATCTATTCGACATTGTTAGCTGGAAAACATGTTTTCACTCATGTGACTTATTGAAATGAATGTCTGCATTTTCAAGTAGAAAAAAATAAATGAAATCATTTAAGTGTTGTGAGATGCCTGTAACATTGAGATAGACAAAATAAAGGTGGATTAATCAATGAATTCGTGGAAAATTCTGGATTGATTTTTATTGTTATTGCTTCGCAATTTATGAAATAAATTTTTAATGTCGTTTGAAATGATTTTTTTCTCAATAACTTCGATTTTACATTTAACATTGAATACTTTCAAGTATCTAGATTTTTCTATAACATTATGGATTTACCTTGAATTAACTTTAAAGATTATTCAGAAATATAAACATTCTCTACCAAAGCTTGCAGCTATGATTACATGAATTGAATACTAAATATGCAAATAACCATAAAACCCTTCGAGTACACATGGGGTCAATTTGACCCCAGCGGTGACTTTGACCGATTCCAGCGATTAGGCCTGCCGGAGAGGGGGGTACTATAGGCTCCTTAGTGTATTCATGTGTCTTGACTATAAGTTTACACCGTTTGCAGACAGTCTCACGTCGTCAGTTGTCGTTGAGAAGCCTTTGAAGCAAGCGTGGGGTCAAATTGACCCCGTTGTGTACTCGACGTCAATTTTGAGGTAAAAATTCATTTTTTTTACTTCGTAAATAGATAGTTTAATTTAAAAAGGCCAAAAATAAGTTTGTTAAGATTTTAATTTACTTGCGATAAATGGTTTACAACTGTTCCTCTGCTGAAATAAATGTTGAAAGAACTGGCACAATTCGCAAACATAGACTTGCCATTTCTGTTGAAATGAAGGTTGCTTGCACAAAAGTACCTTCCACTAAATTCTGCCACCATGGCGACCTCACTTTAGTAAGTTTCACGCCAAAAACACAAAAACAAAATTGTACTGGTTATGAGTACAAAGATCATAGCTGGAAACATTGGATAAAAAGATAAACCGGAGGTTATCTTGTACTACAATAAAACCAAAGGTGGAACTAATTTTTTCGATCAACTGTGCCACGCTTAGTATCCCAACTGTTAGATTGGAACGTGTTCAGCTCAGAAAAAGAGGAAAGTGTGTTTTGTGCTCTCGTCAGCAGGACCAAAAAACAAATATGGTGTGCCCATCCTGCAATCGACCGATGTGCAACAATCATCGGGTATATTTATGCAACAGTTGTGCTGGATATGAGTAATTTCTTTATTTCTTATTTGTTTTGTCTTTATTTTTATATATTTTAACGTATAGAAAAAGTTTTTTCAACTCAAAAACGTAAAAAATAATGATTTTTTACACCCTCAAAATTACCATTACCAATATGCGTAACGAATACCTATTTTTGCAACCTTTTAAACAAGGCTGGTTTTTTTATTTTACTATGTTTTGAGAGTATGCGCCTAAATTTTTAACCAAAAATTTCGAAAATTGGGAAAGTAGCGAAGTTTTTTGTAAAAAAACTAATTTGCGTCGAACTGATTTTTCGCGATTTTTTTATAGGTATTTTAAGGACATTTAGGGCACTTCTAATGTGTGAGAACTATTAAAAGAGGTTTTACACTATACCTTAATGTTTTTTCAAATGAAAATCTTTAGTGGTGGCGATTCTATATATGGTCAAAAGTGGTTGGGGTCAATTTGACCCCATATGCTCTTAATGATCGAAAAAATAGATGTGTACTCGAAACGTTAAGTAAAGATCTTATAATACACATAATTATTTGACAAAAAATAGCTTTCATTGCTGCTTCCACATTTTTTTTGGATCATATTATTGAAAATAAAACATTTTGCTATTGAATGACCTTAAAAAAATTAACTGAAATACAAAGAAATTCACGAATTAATTTGCTCAGAGAATTTCCACCTACTATTTTTCGCAAAAAAAATGTCTTGATTGTTTTTAATATATGAACTATTTTCAATTATTTCCTTCAAAAATATTTTTTTTGACACTGTAAAGAAACAAGGCTTGTTGTCCATATTTTTTTCATATCTTTTAATGTTTGATAATAATTCTTTTTTGTCAAAAAGCTTCTTATTAAAATTTAATTGTTCAAAATTTGCATAATAATTTTTCAAGATTTTTGTAAGGAAATGAAACAAGTTATATTTTTTTTTTTGAATAATGCGCTCTTCTACAACCTGAAAAAGCAACTGAAAGTAATTCAACACGAATATATAGAGGAAAATTGCATAGTTTCCGGATTGGTTTTCGTATTTTCCCCTTATTTTTGAGATTTTTCTGCTACAATTTTAATTTTTGGATAACATTTTTTATTATATCCGCATTATTTGTTTTTTTTTTAAATAAGATGATCTAAGCAATATATTGAAAAATATTAATATTTCAGAAAAACCTTAATGATTTTTGAAATACTGTTTTTTTAAATGATTTATTAATAATCGCTTACAACAAATTTCGGTATTGTTTTCTCAATGCCAAAACATTTCAATATAAACAAGACTCTCATCACAATAAATGTAAGAGAAGCCCATTCAAAACAGTTTCGAAGATATATTGAAAAGAGTTGAACTCAACAACATTTTTTTCGAATATGGTTAGATCAGCATGAAGTTGTCCACCCTTTCTAAATTTTTATGTCAATCGATTAGATTTATAAAAAAGAAATTCATTAAATTAATTCACACTTTTTTTATTGTAAATATGGTAATTTTATCCCTTAAAAAGCAATACAAAATTGTTTTTTAGTGAAAAAAATGTAAAAAAAAAATACTCGAAGAAACTTATTCTGGTCTGACCCTTGTAAGTTTCCATACATTTCATTGCTAAAAGACATAGGAAAGATTGTCAGGTAGATGAAAGCGAAAAAGAATCAAAAAAGCATGCATCTTTTCGATAAATTATGCAGTCCTTGAGAACTTTCACCCAGCTGTGATCGCCATACCAAATCATCTACTAATTCCTTCTTCCTGTTCCTTTATTTCTTCATTACAATCTAAAACGTCTAACAACGTTAATCTTGCCGAGTTTAACCAATCGTAAATTCATAAGCTGTCATTTATTTGACTCCCAAAAGTAAAACTCATAAATCGTTCTCATTCTTTCTAATTCCTTTTCAGCCAGACGAATTTCTAATTTTTTTCATCCTCTTCAAAAGTGAAAATAAATTCTGGTCATCAAAGTAAAATAAATACATAAACGTTTCAATTACACTCACCCCGAAAAAAACTACTCTAAATCATTTCTTCTTTCTACTTATTTTTGTTTTTTCTTTGTTTCGGTGTAGAACCGAATAAAAAAACAGAAATCAGAATAAAATAAAATCTCTTAATGAGAAATCTGGCAAGAAAAATCTGTCATGAACAGAAAAATTGAAAATGTTATTCGCAAAGATAGAAAAGAAAGAGCCGAAATGGAAAGGGAAAGCGGTACGAAAAATGGAGAAATGGAAAAAGTAAAAGGAATAGCTTTTTTGAAATATATATATGGCATCTTTATATTGTGAAAAATATTGAGATTGTTGAAAATGTATATACATACATCTATTTGTGTGTACTTTTATTTAGGAAAAACAAAAAGATTGAAATTGTTTCACAAACGCCAAGCGTATCCATGTTAGAATTAGTCAAAAAGAGAAATTCAAAAACAAAAGTTGAGCGGTTATAAAGTTGAAATGATTCTGAAACGAAAGTTTTCATTTTATTTGCAGCCTGCTTTTGTACGGTACAATGAATTGAAAGGATATTTGAAAATGTGTCAAAGAAATAAATGAATTGTGAGAAAGTTGACTTTTTTATAGATTGCTTCGTCAATTGAGTGTTTGATGAGCACTGAAAATGGTTCGTTTTTTGACTGGTAATTGAAAATGTTTTTGAGAGACTGGTGGGTGATACTAATATTTTTTGGCTTTTCACTTTTCCAGGGAAAGTACAGAAATAAAATTAAACAATATGATAGTAATGCTGTCGGAAACCAATATTAACCAACCACGGATAGTTTAGATGCAAGAAGATGTCCTTTTAAATTTTTCTGTGCAGATGTTTGTTCATATTTAACAAGAAAAAATGATGCAATTTTTTTTCTAACAAATTTTCATCTGTTTTTCTTTCAAATTTAAGTTCAATTATTAATTTTTCCACATTTATTGAGTGCCTCAAACTCACGACTTTCATATACAAACCTTTTAATTAAGGGAGAAAATAGGGTTAGGACAGCGTTTTCTCAATATTTTTCATAAATTTTTTTAGTATAAAAAATTAATATAATTTATTGAAACTTTGAGAATATTTTAAACATATATCTAAGTATATACTATAAATTTTTTGAAGAATTTTCTTGAAAAACACCGAAGATATTAGCGATCCCATATTGCAGGTCACAATCAGACTCAGCATTGTGCGTACATTCTGGAAGCCGCAATTTCCATCTGAAATGAAACGAGATTGGAATTTATTTCCATTATGCGTTTCTCTTCTAGATGAACCTAACTGCTATCAAAAAAATGGAAAATTGAATTTTTCACAAGGGTAAAAACAGAAAAGCATGATTTTTTGGCAGTTTTTACAACTTTTTTGCACAAAAAAATATTTTAAATAATGATAATATTCCGATTTTAAGTTCATATAGAGCGCAATACTATGAAGAAGGTAAATGCCAAATTTACAAAAGTTTTACACTAGCGTGTACGCAAGTTAAAAAAAAGTTGTTTTGAGAAAACTGTGTTTGAAAAACTGGTAGTTCTCGGAGCCTGAAGGAGAGCTACTGACTTCAATGGCTTATAACAATAGAACGAGTCGGAATTTTCATTTAAAATTTTGGGAACGTATTTTTCAATAGTCTTACTAACAATTTATCGAATAAAAAAATTATTTTTTGAACCGTCTAATCCTTATTCTCCCCTTAACTCAGTAAAAAATGAATATTTTTCTAATGTTCATGGGAAAGACAGAAAATCTCCTCAAATTATTTGCTACAATTTAAAAGAGAATCCTGGCTATTGGAAAACACAGAAAGTTTTATTGTATCAAGAAAATGCGAAGGATTTTTATATTACGCTCAAATTGTAGTGCTTTTTTCGGAAAATTTTGAGCTACTGTAAATTATATTCTTGAATTAGATGAAACTACTACTACCTTCTAAACATTAACTGAAATTTCACCTCTAGCAAGGCGTGAGGGCAGTTTTGAAATACCCTGAGCTAATATAATATCGAAATGTACGAACTTTTATGCAATGTTTCCTTTATCTTTTAGTTGGCAATTTGCTAAATTCATATGCTTCAAACAAACCATCGCATTGGAGCTAAAAAAAGGTGCCATTTTAATTGTTTTCAGTGAGAAAAGCTAAAAAATTAATAACACACAATAGACCGCTATCCTGCCTGGGAAATAGCTATTTCGAAAGTGTCCTATAAATGATTTGCAATTCTCGAACTGCTGTAAGTCGCACGGCTCAGATTACTTACATGATATTTGCAAAGGAATTGGCCAGTATGACATCAAATTATGTGTGATACACTTAATCTCACAAAAAAAAAGATCATATCGTGTCATCAATTTGGTAATTCAATCTCACTTTTCCGCTACAGAATACTAAATCAAAAAAAGGTTTTTAAAATCTCTTCA
Source organism: Oxycera nigricornis (assembly GCA_963942545.1). Taxonomy (NCBI): domain Eukaryota; kingdom Metazoa; phylum Arthropoda; class Insecta; order Diptera; family Stratiomyidae; genus Oxycera; species Oxycera nigricornis. The sequence goes on along the minus strand of OZ012663.1, from coordinate 90,973,145 downwards.
GCAAAAGAAAACAACTTAATCAAAGCGCCAAATTTGGATTTAATACCACTTTCCAAATGAACTAACCTCCATATCAAATAAAAAAATCTTTTTTTCAAGTGGAAAATCGTTTTTTCCACATGAAAAACCTTTTTCCTGAAGGAAAAATCTAATTTTCAAATGAAAAAAAAGTTTTTATGATAAAGTATTATCCACTGTTCATTGAATATCTCTCATTGGACTAAAATGAAGAGATTTACACGAAATTTAAGTTTTTATTTTATTGGGTGGAAATAACTCCAATTGTAACTTCTCCAAAACAATTCCCGCCTTAAATTGAAACACTAAAAATACTAAGACAATTGAATTCATTGTCTTGACTTAGTTTTTTCTCGCTTAAAAGCAAGCAAAATTCCGCATTGAGATACTTATTTTCCACCTATTTGGAATCGATCGAAAACACGATCATCCTTTTTTCATTTAAATGAGCTTATATTTACACTGGCGAATATTTTTTTTGTAACATTGATATTTTGTTTTTAATAATTTAAATGAAACATTTTTACTTTACAGCATTGATTTTAGTTACTAACTATAAACCTCTCTTTACTAATCTCTTCTCAAATGAACCGAAGAAAAAATAATTAATAAATATGAAATTCAACACTAGAATGAATCCATATAGCTGTCCATGATCTCCAAAAATGGTGTGAAAAAGTTTTGGAATATTATAGCAACTTCCTTAAAAAAACAGTGATTATAACGACTGGTATAAATTCAATACCCGATATCTAGTATAACATCCTTTGTGCTTAATCATTTCTTCTAATTGGTGGGGCATAGACTCTACAAGTTTTTCCACAAAATCGTTTGGAACGTCCTCCACTCTACATCTATTGCTCTTTTTAAATCGGGAACACTCTTTAGATTTCCTGTTTTCCTCAAATGTTTTTCCAAGAAATCCCCTAGGGTTTGGGCATTGTGGTGATGTTTTTATAACATGTGGAAGGTTATATAACAGTCAGCTGCAAACTATCCATGCTTTATATTTGGGATAATTATTTTGGTAAAGGTAGAAATCATCAGCAATTTCCAAGTTTTCAGCTTTTTGTCTTAAATTTTCTTTTAAAAATTTTTTATTCATAGTTTCGTCCACAGATTTTAAATGACCAACTCCATTGCAGTTCAAAGCTCTTCACACCATCCCACTTTTACCACCGTGCTTTACTGTACAACTAAGATTTTTTTTACCTAGTTCCTTGTTTACTTTTCTCCAAACTTGTAACACTGTTAAATAAATTGAATTTGCTTTCGTCAACAAAATAACTTTGTCCCAAAACACTATTTTTTGGGACTCTTCCGCGAAATTCAATCTGCTCGTTTTGTTAATTTCATTTAAACGCGGTTTTCTATGAGCAACACGAAGATGAAAACCGTTTTCATTAAATTTTTTTCTTCTAATTGTTAACTTCTTTTTCTATAAATTTTTTGAATTTCAAAACTAGCTCAGTTGAATTTACTTTGAAATTTTGTTTAATTTCCCGAATTTTAAATTTTTTTAAATCGCCTCTTTTAATATTTTTGGACCGTCCGGAATGTGATTTATCTTCGATAACATCTTCTGTAAAATATCTTTTTCAAATAGTACGGACTGTGGGCATACTCAAATTTTGAAAAAACTGGCGATTTCTCGTAAGGTCTTGCCTTTTTGGCGAAGGACCGAATGTTAATGTTCGTATTTCGACCAGTTTCAATCATATTTATGAATAGTTTATTGGCAAACACGTTCGATGGACTTCTTTCAGAGTTAAGCGCATCAACGAAATCAAGGCAGAGGAAAAAAACAAATACGTATCTTCTATTTCCTGAAAGGCCAAAGTTAGTAAACAATACCTTTCTCATTGTTTTCATTTAATAGACCAGGGTGGATCTGTAAAAACACGACTACATTAGCTGTTTAGAAGAAGGGGGACACACTGGCTTTTGCGGAAAAAGTTGTGGAATAACTCGTATAACAATAATTGACTTATCCTTCCTCTCAAAAAAATCGGGAATATTAATAAAAAAATCGTTTTTTTCCTAATTTTCTCACTCCTAATTTTAAAACTGTTCATTTTAGAGCAAAGTTGTGTGGAAATAAAAGTTACCCAATTAAATTTTCCATGAGGTATGATTGATTAAAAAAATTTACCTTGGCCTCAACGTAGCAGTACATATAAAAACCGGATAAAAAAGTTTTTCTTATTTAATTTTTTAAAACATTTTAAATGCTTTCAGGACCATCATAATTCGCTTAGAAAATCTTTACAATACAATAAAACAGCACACAAATTTCCATTTTTAAAATATGCTGCAATAAAATTTTCCCAATTTCACTTCATTCAAATTGCACCGACCCAAAAGCAACGTCTGCTGCATGTCCACCCAAGCTTCAATCCAGATTGTCTAGCAATCTAAAACCCCCCACTCAACCCAAAGGGTGGTTCAATCAATGATCCAAACCACCCACCACAATCGCATCGTTAAATTTATCTTCCGCGAAATATTCAACGCGACGCGGATGCATCCTTGCGGTCAATCTGCATCGCGACGCAACAGTGCAGTCGTGGTGGCTTCGCGGTAAGTTCACCACCCCCATCAGGGGAAGTGGTGGTAGTACACTTGTTGCTTTTGATCGGGTAGTGCGCGTGTAAAGGTTCTAGTGGTGTTTTGGTTTCCGTATCGATGAAAAATTGTGCTTTCAGGATTCAATGGCTGCCGTATTATCTCAAGTAAGCTTAGATTCATTTCGAATTCTCATATAGGAGCTGAATTGCGCATGCGGAAGGTGATTAAGCGCCAGGATATTGCGCACTGAAAAATTTTCCAGGTGCTGCATAATGGCGGCAAATAGGGTGCATAGCCTATGCGAAAGTTGGCTAGTGTGTGTGGAAAAGATGCATGCTTAGGTTGCTTTGTATCTATTTGCAGGATGCTAGTTAAAACATGGTAGTGCCATGTTTTGAAGATATCAATTCTAGCCTAAACTACATAGATTAAAATGATGAAATTTCTCCCAAATGTTTTTGTTGGCGATAGATTTTAGCTTTGAAATTTATGAATTCCTGTGATACAGGGATGTTTGGCCTAATAATAAATGAAAAATGACAAATGGCAATATAACTTAAAAAATGAGCGTTAACAAAAAGAGCACTGATTCAATTATGCAGTTTAAAAACAAGAAACCTGTGGAAAATGGATTGAAGATTTTTTTTGGAAAATTATAACTTTCAGTTTAAAAGTAGTACAATGCACCAAATTAATATTTCGTCGTATATTTTTTGATGGCAACTACTGTTCGGCATCGTTTTGTCATAGAATTAATCAAATCCTCTCACTTTTTGGTTGGAATTTCTTTCTAGGAGTCCTTCAATGCAGCCCAGAGGGTATCATTGTTGGTCGGTTTAACAAGACAAATCGATTTTTCGACATCAGCCCATAACTTCTGAACTTAATTGAGATTGGGCGACTGTGCTGGGCACTTCATAATATTTACCGAATGATTCTCAAAGAATTTTTCGGCTTTCTTATTGAAGTAATATCTTTATAAAATTAAACACTTGATGTTTTGGACTCACAAATTTTTATTAATACGACGCGTTTCGATCCTTAGATCATCTTCAGGTTACATACAGTTTACAACTATTTCCTGATTTTATTCTTAAATAATTAATGGTTGAAAGAGTGGTGATTTGAAGGGCAGGGTAATTTCATTACACAGGTTTTCCTTTCTCTTTGTGGCCCGCCTAATCTGAAGTTATTCCAAGTAGTCCAACCTTTTCCCTTTGCTTATTTTGTGGAAGATATTAAAATTGCTAAAATTATGACCTGTACTTTAAATGTGTTGGGCTATCCCAGAACTTGGATTTACTTCTCTGGTTGCTTTGATGTGCTCATTGCATCTAATTTGAAAGTTCCTACCGATTGGTCCTATTTAAGCTGCATCGCAATTATCACAGGACGCACGATATACTCCTGAATGGGAAAGGGGATCATTTTTGCTTTAGTTGTTAGAAAGTATTTTTTTTTAAATTAATTCTAGTGGAATGAATGAAAGATACATTAGTTTTGTATTTTAAATATTTGGACAATTTTTTATTGATGGGGCCTACATAATTTTACGTTCTCCATGATTGAACATTACCATCTTTTTTAACTGGACATATTTCTTTAATTATTTTCAATTTGCGTTTTTTGGTTTATAAGACCTAAAATGAATTGCTTAGAGTATCAATTATTTTTGGCTATATTTTCAATGGTATAGAGTTCGTTCTTCAAATTTTTTTTAGAAAGTGGAATATTAGAGCACAATGGATAATGAAATGAAAAAAGCTAGCTTAATATTTAATGGATGAAACGAGTTATAAGGAATGAGCACATCTGAATAAGTATTTTTCATGTAAATATTAAATTCTAATTTTGATTTTTGACGAGTAATGGTAAGATTTAAATGATGTTGATAGTGCGGTCTATTTCTTTTTCCATAATAAATTTGATGCTATTATTGAGTCTATTTAAAAAGGTTAAAAATTGATACATGTACTGTCCCATGAGCAAATTAAGTCATCAACATATCTATACCAGAAGGGTATATTTTTAGAATGGAAATTAACTGAACTCAAAATAATTTTCTCTAAAAAATTCATGTAGAAATCTGCTAGAAGTGGAGAAAGTGATGATCCCATTGGTAAACTGTTTTCAAACGAGAAGTATTGATCCTTATATCTATAATAATTCCGATCCTTACAAATTTTGTACAGATTGAGTAGTTCATCTGCTTTTTCCTTAGTTTTAATTTTTCCAAAGATAAGGTCTTTCACTACTAGGTCAAGTTCCTTAATGGGAATGGAGGAAAATAGATTTACTATGGCGAAAAAAGTTTCTAGCTGTAATTTTCAGGAATTTGGAAGTTTTGGAGTTTTTGGGTCAGTTCTTGGAAATTTTTAATAGAGAATTCTGACACAAATCCTGTTTCATTTGCAAAAGTCTTGATGAAAAGTTGACAAATTTTGTAAATGGTTGCGTTACAAAAAGAAGCTATAGGTCTAATAGGCATATTTGCCTTGTGAATTTTAGGTAGGCCATAGAGAACTGGGGCTCATTGTAATATATTTAAAACTTGATTTAGATTTTTAGAATTTAGAGTTTTAGAATTTTGTTAAAAATTGCAAATTCATTTTGGAATGAATTTGCAATTTTTAACAAAATTTGAAATTTACTTGTGGGGTCTTTTTTCATTGCAATTGGTTAAGTTTCATCTAGAAAGTCTACAATTTTACTTCTGTAATCGTTTTTATCAATTAAAACTATGGCAAAATATTCTGAAATTAAAATATTTCTACTAATAGATTTGATTTGCCTACTTCCAAAAATATTTTATTTATACAATAGTAAATTAAGATCAACTTATTAAAAAAGGTTCATGGAACAGAACATAAACTGTGTCCCAGCTGTGCGGCAAAAAGGATCATAGTCAAAATTTCGAGAATTTATAGTCTTTTGTTAAAAAATATTCAAGTTCATATTTTCGATAATTTGGTATTTGATGTATAATTTAGAATGTATGCTGTTGTTTTAAAAAGTTTTGAATGTTTTTCTATGATAGTTAAAATTTTACAAGGAATTATTCGCAAAAGTTTCCCGTATGCTCCACTCTTCCGTTTTTTGGTTTTGGGCAATTTCTGTACTAGTTGACACATTTTGGCATTTTACTTGTCTTTTTGGCCATATGGAATCAATTTTGGATAACTATTCGGGGATGATTTGGACCAAAAAAACGAAAATTGGGTCGAAAAAATATCAGATTATAGCTTTTAAACTCAAGCAGCAAAAAATTGGCTAAGTGAATTTACCTAATTTTCGATTGTTTTTTTAGTACATGTTACCTTTGCTTAATTTTTCAATTCTTTTAGGCTGACCCCTTTTTGAAATTTATTTGTTTTAAAAAATAAATTTTTACAAAAAATCTCGTCTCTCGTCTCGTTTCAGTTCAAAAACATGTTTCAGATTCCATTTTTGATAAATTTGTAGTTTCGTTTGATAAGACTATGTTTGCATCTATGCCATCGAAATGATGTTACTTAGTATGTTGGTTTGAGTATGAAACTAGCCTTCAAATCACCAAAGTGAAGAAAGAATTGATAGCATCCTCAAATTTTTTAACTTGCTGCATCATATTTTTTTGTTTCTAGCGAATTTAGATCCAAATATTTACAAAATTTGGCTATTTTTGGATTGTGCTCATAAAAAGTTCCGCATTGCCTAAAAAGTCTTTTGCTGATTTTTTTTTTCTAAAAATTTGGCCCAATTTCAATGGACAGATTCCTTATTTCTTATTCCAGAAGAAGATAACAATCTAGAGAGCCAACTTCTTTTCCTGATGTAAACCATGAGGAATCACTAGATCAACCTGAATTAATTTTAAAATTGACTCTCACATGTTGGCCGTTGAAACTGAATATCTAGATCAAATCATACCATCCATCATGTGTTCTACCATATATTAAGGTTCATCGTCAAATCTAAAACTACATCACATTTAGAGGACATGACCTTCCTATCGCCTCCTTTCCTAGACTCAAATTTGCAACACATCCCTAATGAATAACACCGGCCCGTAACAAACATCTATGACATCGATTCCAGAGTTTTTCCGCCCCAAAAATTTTCAAATTGGTAAACTCAAAGATCATTCCCGGACCGTCACCTTTCATCCTCGATTTCATGCTACACGGCTACATCCTTACGCACTATAATTTCAAGAGGGCATACTTTGTCGGCATATTGATCTACCATTTGAAGGCGTGAAAAGGGCCATTCGATGAGGTGATCCCAATACAACTATGGATGTGAAATGCATTTTCAAATCGAAATATCTTTAGCACCTTCACATCAGACGACGACGAGTGTCTTTTCAGAGTCATTAAAGATTCATTCGTTTCGAATTGAAGAGGTGTTGTGTCCATTTCCAAACAACCAAACGACTCTGCATTGTAAGCCATAATTTTTTTTTATATTCAAGATATGTAGTTATTAATGGTTGGTTCCATATAGAAATGTTCTTTGTCGGATTGTATCTTTTCACACAAGCGCCTTTTATTTTTTTGCTTTCAGTATTTGACGCTTGATAAATGATCAATGTTAATCAAATCTGGACCAGAGAAACTGTACCAACAATGGAAATTTTCTTGTAACAATGCAATTCTGTTAATAGAGGCCGACATACACAAAATTTCATATCGCTTTTAATGTGTCTTTTGCGTGACAAATTTTCTTTGAAATGACCTCAACGACGTTTGACTCTTTCTGTATGGCGGTGTTTTTTTGGTGGGCTGTGGGCAATTAGCGTCAGTTTCAAGACCTTAATTTTTCCCGAGATATTTTCTTTTCTGGTTGAAAGTCAACCGCTTCATACGAAATTTTGGTGCGAATAGCACTTTTTATGATTAGGTTTTGGTATGTGGTCTTAAGGAAGTCATGTTTTTGTGGACTATACAAAAAAAGTGAGATAATGATGGTGCAATTTTAGTTTTCATCTTGATGAGGTTGAAAAATAATTAGCAGATGAAAGTTTGTCGAGGTTTGTTTCTCTATTCGTTGAAATCGATCTGAAAAAATCAGTGATCTAATTGAATTTTTAAGTTGCTTCTCATGGATTCGAAGCATGCTATCATGCTTTTTAATATTGTGGTTGCCATTTTTAACTTCATTAGCACTGTTGTTAGCCAAGCTCCTTTTATTCCTCATATATTATTCAGCAAAATGCAAAATATGAAACTTTTCTTTTTGATCATTTTTAAAAATTTGCCATCTTATTATGACATTCGATTCCACAGAAAATAATGAAGACTACGCCCGGTCTGTTGTTTTCGACGGAAGCAGGACTAGGTAGCTTAGTGTCGTCCATCAAGGATGAACCAAGAATCGGGCGAGATTGGTGAAGGTGTGAAGATGCTTTTCGAGCTACAGTTGCAATTTTCCGTGCTGAATTGCAAGAAAAGTTTTTTGATTAGTTAGTTGCAGTGGCAGCCTCTTTTATCCAAAGGTGGCTCACTTAGGCCACGATAGACCCATTTTAATACCACAGAAGATAAGGGCGGCACTAGAACCTGCGGGATGACTAGAACCATCCAGATTCTCGTATGAAACCGACTATGCAGCCAATGTTTAAATCAGCTACCTCCGTGAGGTTGTCCAAGAAGGGCGGGCCCAAGGTATGCATGCGCTTCCTGGACAGTGCTGGGCATTGGCAGAGAAAGTGTTTGATTGTTTCTTCCTTTTCCTCTGATCTGCAACTTCGGCAGAAATCATTGAAAGGGACATCCAATCTTTCTGGATGTCTGCCGATCAGACAGTGTCCTGTCAGTACGGAGGAGCCGCTTGGTGCGTTTGGAGCACAGTGCGTGCCAAGTTTGGTTGTGCTACAGGTTTCTTCAAACAGCTAGGCCATACTAGCAGTCTCCACGTAGTACTGCTTAAATCCAAGCTTTATGGAGGCTAGAGGCTGGCCGACTTGGGAGATAAGTCTATACTCCTGAAGCTCAGTGCCAGTTCTTGCTAGGGCATCTGATTTGCAGTTTCCCAGTATTTCACTATACCCCGGTACCCAGCAAAGATTTACTTCATAGTGAAGAGACATCACGTTTAGTTGTGAGCGGTATTCCATTGCAATTTTAGATGAGGTATGCACGCTGGATAGTGATTGGATAGCAGCTTGGCTGTCAGGGAAAATGTTGAGATTTCTTATGAAAGTTTTCTAATTTCTCAACCAGTCTTTTGCCTTGTAAATTACAATGACCTCTGCCTGAAAGACGCTGCAGTGGTCTGGTAATTGGAAGGATAATTTGAGGCCTAGCTGTTTTGAGACCACGCCACAGCCAACTCTTCCATCCATTTTTCATCCATCAGTGTAGATGTCGACCGATTCCTGTATCCCATTTCTTTCTGTGGTCCAGTCATCCCTGCTTAAGATGACTGATTTGAAACCATGGTGAAAACAGGGAATCGGAGAAGCAAGGTCTATTTCGTCGGAGTTGGTCCTTGCCTCAGTAATATTGTGGAGTGACCAATCTTCACATCATGCCAGAGTCGTAGAGCTTTCAATCGAACAGCAGAGCACTTGGCTTGCCGTTTCGTAAGTAGCTCTGTTGGAAGACAATTTAATAGCATAAATAATGCTTTTGTCGTGGTAGTCTGTCGAGCCTCGTAGATTGCAATACCGATTCCTGCATTCCACTTCTTTATATTGCTCAGTCATCCTTGCTTAGGATGGCTGACTTGAAACTATGAGGAAAGCAGGGAATCGGGGACGTAAGGCTTCCTTCGCCTTGCGTTGGTCCATCCCTCCGAAAAATGGCGTAGTGGCCCATATCTCCTTCTTGCCAGGGATGCAGTTCTTTTAATCGAAGCACAGAGCCCTTTGATGCTTTCGCCATAGCAGGCCACCAAATAACTGCACCATACAGAAGGATTGGTTCCACTTTCGCCGTATAGGACCATGATCCAGTTTTGGGTTTCAATCCCCACCTTTTTCCAATGGTTCTTTTGCAGCAGTAGATTGCGCATGCAGTTTTCTGCTATGTTCGCTTTCCATGCGAGTTTAGAGTCCAGAATTAGACCAAAATATTTGGCCTGATGAGATGGATTGAGACTTATCTCATCAAGTTTAGGTGGGACAAATCGTGGAATCTTGTACCTTCTGTTGAAGAGCATAAATTCCTTTTTCTGTGGATTAATCTTTAGACCGCACTCTTTGATCCATTCGGTAAGAATACCTAGTGCAAAGTTTAGTCCTTCAGATTGGGTGTTAACAAATTTTCCCGATATTGCTATTGCAACATCGACGGCATAAGCTACGACTTTGCAGCCCGTCGCTTCTATCTTTGACAGGAGTTTATCCACCACTAGGTTTCATAGAAAGGGTGATAGCACTCCACTTTGTGGTGTGCCTCTGCAAAGAGGAAAGAAAAGAAAGAAAAGTCCTTTAGTGCGCCACAAAAGATATTGCAGTGTCTTCACTTATTAAATTTCCATAACTATTTGTTCCATCTCCTTTAATGGTGGTTGCTCAGTGATGCATCATTAAAAATGCTACTCACCTGTGGCTGCTACTGTTTTCAGCCAGGAAAAAATAAAAATTGATACACCGCAAATATTTGTTTCACAAACTTCATCTAGTTAATAACTTAGGTTGCCGCCCCATGGAATCATTTCATAGCAACTAATTCTCAATTCTAGTGAATATTTCAAAAAGTTGAAGGAAAACCTTTGCCATAATTTCCCAAAAGCAACCATCAAACAAAGAAATCCTGTTACTTTGAAGTTAAACTTAAAACTCAAGAAAATACCATCACCATTTCTTTCTTGTAAAGTTTTTCCAAAACGTTTCTGATTCGTGACAATGTATCTTTCATCTTTTAGCTACTACATGGAATTACAGGTGCGTACAGCCGAAACATATACATATAAAGATAAACGACAAAGTTAGCAGTGTAGAGTAGCTAAACGATATTTATCTACTTCGCTATAATCCTTAAAAGTAACAAGAATCTTAAAGAACTTTTCAAAGTAAGATACCTACTCAAGTATCTGAAGAAGTTTCCACTTGTTTCGTAAAGAAAGATGAGAGCTCTTCGCCAAGATATAGCTCCAGGTCTTTTACTAATAGACAGTACCTTGTAGATCTTTCTATTTTTGCAACTCGTACCGTCCTGTCCCCTGCACGGCCATCCTCGTCCCGACATTTTTACTCCCTTTTGTGAGCATCGACAAAATGCGAAGAAGTGTTTTTCGTGTATATCTGTCGAGTAGCAGTTAATTAGCAATTAATGAAAATGATTATGAACAAAAGATAACTTCGCGAAAAGAGATACAATGATGGTAGGTAGCTATAGTCAGGAATAGCTATGATATGATGGTGATGGTGGTGGTGACGGTGATAGGGGTGTTGTGTACATTGGAACACAAGAAATTTTTCGACACGAAACACACTAAATGTTGCGATATCGATGACGATGGCAGGGATTGACCATAACACCACGACAAGAATGTAACATTGCTTTTAAGCAAAACTGCTTCTTCTTAAAAAGATATCCCTCATCCATTAAGGGATAATTATCTGTGCAAAGAAGTTTCGCTAAAACATTCCTTAAGTGAGAAGCATGTTCGGGAGAGTTCTATCCACTGGTTCAAGGGAACCTTTCGTTCTTTCAAGTATCTATTTTCATGGTGGGTTCTTGTTGTTGTTGTTCATTTGTTTTCCCTCGTTTTGTTCTTAGCAAATGAACGGATGTAACCAATCAGGTCGTGGCTAGGTGAATCGAGAATTGGTCAGGTTAATTGTTGGCTACGTGGTTGTAGGTTGAAAGTTGTTGGGATTTGGGAAAGCTATAGCCTTATTGTGAATTATTGGCTACTATTAGATACTTTTGGATTAAAGATGTTTAACATTGTGGCTAAGTTGATCCTTTTAAGGATTTTCGATGCTGCTGAATCATGAAATGATTAATTGCCTTCTATTGTTTTGGTCAGGTGTGTTTGTTGAGAGGGATTCAAAATGAGATCTGAGTATCAGGATCAACTAAAGATCCTATTTATTGATAAAACTCTGTCGGCTTGTCTAAGCTCTTCTGAAACTCCTTAAAAAAGAAGCTAAATAATACTTAGTCGTGAATATTTCCTTATACTTTCCATTCAATTTAAGGGGTTACATAGGTCTTGTATTTTCAAAAAATCTATCAAATTTTTTTATTCCATATGAAAGTATAGTACTTCAAGAGTATTCACACTAAATTTTAAGTAAATTTGAGCAATGTTACGGGAGTTATAGAGGTTTTAATACCACGTGGTCGGTACGTGCGCTCTGCATTAAAAACATGCACCGCGGTCCTACCGCTTAAAATCAGGTCCTTTCTTTTTCATCAAACATCACAACATCAAAAGGATGCTCTGGACATCGCGCATGAGGTGGACAAATTACTGTATGGACCTGACAACTCGATGTAAGTCGCTAAAAAATAACTTTCATTCATTAAATCGCGCCAAAAAAATTTTAAACGCGTTTTTCTCGAAACTTTATTTTTCCGTACGGTAGGCAGGATTTCTCGAGAACGAATCGACCGATTTTGCTGAAACTTTGCACAGTTTCTCTTTATAGTATTGTCTCGCGATAGAAAGAAGAAATTTTTTATTTGACTTGTTCTTGTTTTATACGAAAAAAATATTTTTTTTAAAAAAAACGATGAGAATCGGAAAAATTCCCAAAAAATATGAGACGAAAATTCATTCAAACCTCTTTCAAAACTTTAAAAATAATTTTTTTTCAATTCCTTCATTCAAGCACGTTCCAAGGGCATAAAACATAAGAACATTTGGAATTTTTGATTTGAGATGAATCTGCACCGAAATATTCTGCCTACCGCAAAAAAAGGTTGGACGAGGAAAACTGCAGGAAAATTGACAATTTTCAGTGTTTTTAGCCGAAAATTAACTCTTTAAAATATTTTATCAAAAAAGCAATAACCGAAACAATTAACGTGGGATAGCTAAAATTATGTAATTCACTATTCAAAATACATTTTAAATACAGTAAAACTCCTTTAAAAAATTTTGCAGGAGATACTTCAATAATTTTGAAAACAATTTCTGGATGAAATTTATACAGAAAATTGTTGGTAAATTTTTGCCTGCTAAATTTACTTATGCTAAAAAATTAATTTGACATTTTTCGTGAATAAATTGTTCACAAAAATTGTGCCTTGGCAAATAACATGGACAATTTTTCGATTCGGCAAATTTCAGAATTAAATCTTACGAAAATTTTGCAGGAATATTCTCTCTTGAAAATATTCTGAGCAAAATGTAGACTCCAAAGATAACGTAAAATATTCTGCCATAACAATTATTTGAATGAAAATTCTATAGTCTTCTAATATGACGTCTATTTTTTCAAAAACCTCACATGCAAGAATATTGTTTGTTATTGTATCCTCGCGGGATTTTTTTTGCCGCTGAAATTTTCGTGAAATTTTTATTGAGGGTTGATATATGGGGGATCGTTTATTCACATACACAGACACACATACACAGACACACACCAACGTAAAAACATACTCACGTTCTCCACACATACATATATATGTGTATATGTATGTATATATATATATGTGTGTGTGTGTATAGGGTCTTCTAATAGGGACTTCCAATTTTGACAGTTGATAGCGGCCATATTGTTGAAGCTACATCTGTCAAATTGGCTGTCATTTATTGAGTCTGTTTTGTCAAATCATTATGGACGGATATAGCGTTCAACTACACGTGCAAATGATGAAATTGTTTTGTCAAAATGGGCAACGTTCCGCGCACTTCGTCCAAATTAAGATCGTCATAATCGTCCTGCCATGAGGACTATTCGCATTGTGGTAGATAAATTTGTTTGGTGTGAATTTTTTTTATTGAATGGATGTTGTGTTGTGCCTTTGGCTCATATGGCTTTTGCGTAAAGTACTTATCCTAACTAAAAATAAATAAATAATATTTACAATTAAATTAAACGTACATGAACGGGGGGATAGTTAGGAAAGAGGGTATAAGAGGTTATCTAATGTGGCTCAAGAGTCGAATAAATGCAACCCGAGACGTGGCGGTAGCTAAAGGACGACTAAATGCGATCCTCGAGTCGTGAATTGGGGACCAGTGGACGACTAAATGCGGCCTTTAGGTCCTCCGAGTAATTCAGGGAGGCTAACTATTACATTTTCTGGTATGTGAAATCTATATTCTAGATACAGTTTAAGATTTTATTCTAATGAATTAGCAGATACAATTTTTTTTGGTGCTTATCTTAGGCTTATTGCTACAGCTTTTTGAACATATATTCTTAACATCTATTTTCTACATGAGTTTCTTTGAACCTATCCTCGATCAGTGCCCGCGGAAACAGAGACATAGAAGGGATGCTTTTGGAGCTGCAGAAAACTACAAGAGCGAAAGGAAGAAGCTTCAGAAAATAAAAGTTGGATTAGGGATAGATATTGGAACGTGCCATTCAATATACGATTGCGATGGTAGATTTCGTTCACTGCTGATTCCGGATGGATGAACCATTGCTCCAAGCGTTTACTTCCTTGTTTTGTCAGGAATTCAAGAAGAGGTACGATCTTGCTTTCTTGGTAAAGAATTTGGTTTTTTTAATGCCTCTTATTAGGCCTTCTGTATTTCGATAAGCATTTCCTAATGATCTTCCGTTCGAAGATTTGCAGTTCTTCCGCAACAGAAGGGGATATAGTCAGCCAAACAGAGAAGCAGTAGGAAATTATGGGTCGGTGAGGGTTTTATACATGAGCAATTTAGTGCTCGGGAGTAAGGCCTTTCTAGAGAACAAGGGTGCAAGAGCGGCTGATGCACTGTTTGCTTTTTGAAGCACTGCCCGGGCATGCGGGTGAAATTTTAGCCTGTGATGGCATAAGACGCCTAGATATTTGATGGATTCCTTCAAGAAAACAGCGACTCTATTCATTCAAAGCGCCAGTTACTTACTCTCAGCAGGCGCGTAACTGAAACCTTTGCCCGAGGCGTTACGAAAGCAAATCAGCTCACATTTTTGGGGATTAATGGACAAGGACCAATCGCTCATTAAATTACCCACCATGCACTTTCTCTAGTGCTACCGCTGGATGTTATATTATTATGATGTCGTCGGCGTCCATTAAAGTTTTAGTGGAAAACCTCTGAGGAACCGAGTGGGAAGGGAATGGGGTTAGGCTTTGAGAATGACGTTGGCCAGGCCATCACCATCAACGGCGAGCGCTCTAGGTAGATGATTGCCAACTTCTTTTGGCCTGAATTGGATGATATGGACACCATCAACATGCGGTTTCAACAGGACCGTGCTACGTGGCCACTTCCGACATTCTGCACGGGCAATTTGAGGAACTGGCCACCGAGATCGTGTGATTTGACCCCGTTAATTTTTTTCTTATGGGGCTTTTTTTAGGTTGCAGGTCTATGCAATTATGCCAATAACCACAAAGGCTCTCAAAGTCAACATCATCCATGCCATCGGTCAAATTCAGCCTGATTTATGCGCCAAAGTCAACAACTTCTTGAAATGCTAAACTTTTATGAGTTTAAATTTTAAATAAAACAGATTTTTGGTTTTTAAAATACAATTTTTTTAAAGTTGCCTTTTTTTCCTTGACCTATGTAACCCGTTTAGTTGCGAAAAATATTTTTGGGTATTTTTTTCATCCCTATCAATAGAAAGCAAATTCAATGTCACAATGCTGCCTGCGTTTCCGCCGCCGAACTTTGTGATATTTTTTTAGACAATGATATTTTGAGAGATGATAATGAGTAGCGCCTCATTGCCTTACAAAATACTGTCTTAAATTGAGTGCATTAAATGTATCAGTATTTTATTTTGTTTGAAATCACTTTTAATGCGATCGAATCTCTTCGTTAATCGAAATAAACCATGATATAATCAGCCTAGACCTCACTAACAAGTGTTATCTGATTCTACAATTCAACTTCCAACATTTAGATTAGACCTAAATAATTGCACCCGCAAATCACTTAAGCAAAACACCTTCACTCTCTTTACTGTGGCGTTGCAACAATTTTCAAAGATTCCCAAATGATTACACCCTTATTCGAGGTAACGCAAGAATTACAACTCAAATAGGTAGTATGTACCACCACCCGTATACAAGCCATCCTCAACACGTTCATGAAAATCAAGGACTTTTTGAACTTGGCAAGGTGGCAATTTATAATGGACGCGGGTTCCAATTTTTTTTTCAGCAACAGTCAGACACTTACATCCCGCATTACAAGAAAATTATCCTTGTATCTTTTTTCTTCTTCACAATAATAGTATGGTAGATGCAATCTTAACTACTCCGCCTTCAATCTGTCCCTCATATGTGTACAAGGTGCTAGCAAAAGAATTCAACATGCAAGAGTACTAAGACTCCACAACACTCCACAAAGATTGCCGGGTGAAAAAAATAGCCTGCAGTCAGGCAGGTGTGTTTCTCACGCATTCCATTGCTATGTTGAAAGACTTCCACCAACATTTCAATGTCAGATACTTGTATCTTAAAGATTGTTTTCTTCCAGTTATTGCACATTTTCTTTGTTGTTTTTTTCGTTGATTTCCTTTTTCAATTCTCCCGTCCAGTTTGCATCAGTGCAATCAGTAGCGAAATCATCACGAAATGACCACGAAGCCCAAGAGTACCAAGAATAGTGTACTAACCAGATACAATTGTGACGGTGGTGGTGGCGGCGACAGTGTCCAACCGATGATCATTTAGTTGTTGTTGTTTTTTTCTTCAAAAAAATAACAAAAACAACTAAAATTAGTTGGACCAGCATCCTGACTCGTAGTTGGAGAGAAAAAAATTGACCTGCAAGATTGAAGATCCTTGTCGTTTTGCCGAACGGACAACGGATCGGTAACGAGAATTGTCATGGATCGAACGATAAGATCATTTTAAAAGGTCCGCTGCGTCTCGGTTTATTACCTTTTAAGTGGATGACCATGCTCTTTGGGTGAATTACAAGAATTGTTGAGCCCGCGATCATTTATTTTCGGATGCAGTTAAGAGTTACACGGGAAAATGTAACCCTCTGAGTAGTAGTAGTTTAAGCGGGTGCAATTAATCAAGAGGATAAACAACCGTCCCTGTTCTGTTTTATCTACAAAAATGGATAAACCTTGAAATAATCACATGGAAACATTAATCAATAATTATCTTCTTAAAAATATTACAAATAACTTTCAAATTTATTTGTATTTATAAAAACCGTTATTTTCATGCGAAAATGAGAGCCTTTTAAATAATTAACATAACTTATTTTCTAGAAAAACCGACATACCCTTTAAAATTCATTTGTCCTAGATTTTTTTTTAAACAAAATTGCCACAATTGATTAACAAATTGCAAGAATAACAATCTTCCCACTAAAATGCATGTTATGTACTCCTGAATTCCACAAACAATCATTTTTATCCCTACCCTCATTGTGTGTGTGTGTGAAGTGCAAGGACAATTTTTCTGGCCCTTATCATTGACAATCATTAATACCATATCTTCAAGGGGAAAAAACCTGAGAAAACCTTTGATATGTATGAGTTGAATCCAAAATTTCCTAAAACCAATCAGAGAACATATATCAATTTTTTTTTTCATTTTGAACGCCTGAGAACCCTTGAGGTGAGACATTAAAAATCTCATCTGCCCTCTTGAAAGATAATTTGATAAATGGCCAAAATAATGTAGAAAATTTAAGGATGGCTTTTTTTTGGATTGAAAATTGTTTTGAGGAGTTCATTATGATTTGAAAGAATATAATGTAATTTGTGTCTAAAAGAAGCACCTGCCTGTACGTGATATCCCGAATTGAAATTTATCGTCTTTTTAAATGCTAGTGATGCTCATTCAAATGCATACTTGAACATGTCTTGATGCTGTTCGACAGTTCGGGGCTTTTTTCTTTGCTATTAATATGTATTTGCTGTACCAATAGCATGGTGCCACAAATGAATGAAAGCGTAGAGTATTATGTCACTACTCTAACAACCGGCGGTTCAAATCCCATTGCAACTAGATGGTGGTATTATTCATAACACCTGTTTATCTGATCCGAAAATGCTTTTTCCTAAGACTTGTCCCCCTTCGAGACACAATAACTCCTGACATGGTACAGTGATCGGAACAAATAATACTGCAAACGTTTGGTGATAAAACTGTCTAAAAGTTACTTTCAAACGAATTTCGCGGTAATAGGGGAAACAAAGAAGTTGTGCGGCGCGAAAAATGATCCCCCCTTTTCAACGTCATTTTGGCGTGTAACTCTTTTAATATTGACATCACGTGAAAATGTTGTATCCACAACATACTGCAAATTAAATTTTACACAAGTTTGTCATATTAAACTGTTTTGTGGGGGCGGTGCTTTCCAAGATATGAGGCCGCCCCACTTTTTTTTGTTCTCAAGATGGCGCCAAGGGGTTTGGAGCTGCGACCCCAGAAACTTAAATTTAAGCTCACATAACGGCATACTACTCATTGCAATTAAAAAATTTCTACCCACTAAAATGCTCCGTGAGTTTTGCAATGGGGGGTTTGCCATCAGAGGCTGATTATTTGGCCTAAAAATGCGGTTTTCACGTGAGTTTTCCCCCTTTGGGATGCAATAGCTCCCGCCAGTGTACAGCGATCAAAACAATCAATAACGCAAACGACTTGCAACAAAATTGCCTTAAAGTTATTCTCCATGTGTTTTGGGGTTAAAGTGAAAACAATGGATTTGTGGCGCTCGAAACATGTTCCCCCCTTTTTGGATGTCGTTTTAGGCCTTAACTTTGTAATTATTGACGCCAGTTGAAAGTCATGTATGGACGACTTGCTAAAAATTTAATTCTACGCAAGTTTGCCATACACAACTTTCTTGTGGTGGCCATGGTTCCGGAGATATAGGGGTGCCCCACTTTTTGTTTGTTTTCAAGATGGAGCCCAGAGCATTGGGGCTGCAACCCCAGAAGCTTGGATTTAAGCTGCCAGTAAGGCATACCACACATTGCATCAAAAATTTGCTTGCCTACCAAAATGCTCCGCGAGTTTCGCAACGGGGGGCTGCCATCAAAAGCCGATTATTTGGCCTAAAAACGGGGTTTCCACGCAACTTTCTCCCCTATGGGATAGAATAACTCCCGCTAATGTGCAGTGATTGCAACAATCAATACCGCAAACGATTTGCGACAAAATTGTCTTGGAAAAATATCCCAACGTGTTTTGCGTTAAACTTGGAATTAAAAAAGTTGTGGTGCCCGAAAGATGTTCCCCCGTTTTTGTGTGTGGGTTTTGCCTTGTAACTTTCTTATTATTGACCCAACGTAAAAGTGATGTATCAACGACTTGCTGAACAATCTATTCTACGCAAGTTTGCCATACACAACTTTCTTGTGAGAGCCATGGTTTCGGAGATATGAGGGTGCCTCAACTTCTTTTGTTTTGAAGATGGAGCCCAAAGGACAGGAGCTGCGACCCAAGAAACTTGAACTTAAGCTATCTATACCATTGCCCACATATTGCATCAAAGAAATTTCTGCCTACCCAAAATGCACGGTCAAACTCCCAATTGACTGGACTATTTTGGCATTGTGTTTTTAATTATAGGACTACCAATCGATGAATTTAAATGACTTCCTACTCTCGGTAGTCTTATCAGTGACATCATATGGATTGCTTCAACAAACTGCCGAATATCAGTAGTAGTAACTTGAAACGATTGGTTGGGATTTTTTTCAAAAGCATAGAGATTCGTTTGCTCTGTAATAAAATGTATCAGTTCCTTGTGGGAAAAATTGAAAAAAATTTGAATAGGTGTGTCTAACTTCAGTAAACTAGGTGATAGAGTAGTATTTCCCATAAACCGTAGTTGTTGGTCATTTAGAACAAGGTTCTTTTTTTCCATATTAGTTGTCGTTTTTTTTTCTTTTTTGACTATTATAACCTGATTGTTTGATTTGCTGAGCAGGATCTTGAGACGAAGCACCAGAAATAGGCTCACCGTGATCTTCATATAATTCTTTAATAATAGAATCAATGTCGACTCCATTATTGTCCTCACAATCAGAAAAAAGGTTCCAAGTCTAACAATGGTTTATAATCGGGATCAATAACGCGAATATCGCCGTCATCTAGTCCAATCTTCACTATCATATTTTGGTGAAGTGGATCATAAAGCTCATCATTTTTCTGTGATCGTGATGCCATTCTAA
This sequence comes from Oxycera nigricornis, assembly GCA_963942545.1. Taxonomy (NCBI): domain Eukaryota; kingdom Metazoa; phylum Arthropoda; class Insecta; order Diptera; family Stratiomyidae; genus Oxycera; species Oxycera nigricornis. The sequence goes on along the minus strand of OZ012663.1, from coordinate 90,953,338 downwards.
AAAAATGGAACAACTAAGCACCAACATTCATACACTTTTCGCGGAACGAATATTTCCATAAGCACTCAATGTAACAGGATTTTTACAAATATAAAAAGGTACGTTAGTCACTCTAAAAAGGGAAAATGTGCATTGCTAACACTAGATAAACAAAATAATTCATTAACCTAAAGGTTTCGGGAAAAACTACACAACTTTATGCAGTTTTTGTATTCTTTAACGAATTTCAAAGTCTGCACGAATTTAAACTTGAAACTTTCACTAACACGTGAATTTCGAACTCACTTCAGTCGATAGGTTGGTACAGCTGTAAATTTAAAATAAAACGAAGTGATTCATCGGTGTGTTACAATAGTGTTACACTGATTTAAATGGGCAAAATATATTTAGTACGAATTTTATCAGCATTATTGAGGTTTCTTACAAATATCTCACATGAAGCTAAAAAGGGTTAACTGTTTAAATTGTCAACAAGAACGAAAACCATACTAAATATCGAAGGACTCAGCCTGTTTTGGAACTAAAGGGTGCAGACACATCATCGAAATATTTCAAATACCTTCAACAAAATTTATTCAATTTGAGGTGGATGATGATGAAAAATTAAAACGTCTAATAGAATGTTTGCCTCTTTTAATGTAAGATACTTCTAAAAAAATCTACAAACCCATTTCAAACAGTTGGTGCAGTATCTCTTGAAACGAAAGTAACAAGCCCAAAATCTTTCACAGTTTCCGAAAAAACAAATACAATTAGCGTGACCCTTTTTAAAAAAAAAAAAAGAAACTCCAGCCAAATATCATTAACTTGATCCGCCACTTAACTTGAGTAATCGAAAACCCTAAACTCTTGGCCCTTAACGCTACTCTTCCTTATGTCGTCCGTGCAACTTAATTGTTTGCTGACTGGGATTGCCCATTCAGCGAATTGAATTGACAAAATCAAATAACAAATAAACATACGAGAACATATACTATTTCTTCTGAACCCATGATATATGAATGTTCGCTTGGATAATCCATTTGACTGGGTCTTATATGCGAGGAACGCGACAGCGGCTTGTGTCAATAAATAAAGACATATCGTCACTCATTACACATATGATATGATATGTGCAATGAAACGTATGGGTACTTTGGCGAATGGTGGTTTATTATAGCAGAAGAAGGAGCCATCACCATCGTTTTCGCTTTGGACGACTCAAACGACAAAATTAAAAATATGCTACTGAATGCGCTTAGCACCATGTGTGTGCACATACTCTCAGCAATATGTAGTATACTTATTGCACTTAAGTTGAAACCATATAGACAGCGACAATGGGCTAAGATGACGTAAAAGAAAAAATGCAGGAGAAGCAAGTAAGTAAGTAAGTAACGTCGTCTTCACTTCAAGCGTCGTCTTTCAGCCAAACAGTTTATATTATTCCCAAGCTGTAAACATTGTCCCATATTAACTTAAGTGGCTTTTCGAAATCCAAATAAACAAAGTTTTCGTTTTGTTATGGAATTTTGATGTTTTGGCGACACATTGGAGGAAAGTTTAGACTGCAACATCGGAGAGAGTCATTTTTTGTTGGAGGGAAGTGATGCAATGTTAGGTGGTCATGTATGATTTTTGATACCAGAGAATAAAAGTGGTTCGGCAAAAAATGTTGACAAGAGTGTGTTTTCGAGCGTTTCAAATTTTAATTATTTCGAAAAAAATCAGTTGCAAAATCGGTAAAAATCAGAAATTTACATATAGACATTTTCATAGAAAAAGATAGACTCTTGCTTTTACATTATTTCCGTCTATTCTCGTATCGTAACCCTTCGACTGCCTACCTGGGTCGTTTTCGTCCGAGCGAAAATTAAAAGTTGTTGTAACTTTTGTACACCGCTAGGAAGGACGCTGCTGTGCCTCTGTAAAAAAAGGTACGCACCTCTAGTACCTGTCTACCAACTTTTGCTGTCTCAGTCCCGTGGTGACAATATCAAAATCAATCCGGACGAAAACAACCCACGTAGGCAAACGACGGTAATTATTTTATCCCGTTTATTCGTCTAAAAGTGTTAATTGTGGCTGTAAAAGTGCCACAAAAAAGTTTCACCGCGAAAAAAAATTATTAAATTTTTTTTCTTTAGTTTTCCGAAATTCTTTTATTTTTTTATTATTTTTTTATCTATTTTTGTCTCACACCAAAAGATAAAAAAAATTATTGTTGCTTCAAATGCAAAAAACCGACGTGCGACGACCACCGCCGGGTCGTTTGTTCGTAGCGCTATTAATAAAAACAGTGTAAAAATAAGCACGTTCAATTTGTATTTTTCTATTCAAGAATAAAAACATGTTCAGGCTCCTAAATATTCACTTTTTATTGATTTCATTACTAATTTTTGAATTATTATATTTTTATTACCGTTTTTACTACGAAGTTTAGAACCAAATTATTATCCATTTTGAGGTTGCAAATTTAAGGAGTTTTTACAATAATTGAATAAGGTATATTTTTTTCATGAAAGCTACACATTTTCCCAATGATGATTTTTAGTGAACAAATGTATTTACTCCGTTTTCTTTAATTTTTTTGATAAAAAATCTAATTGTTGATAATTTTCTGGTTGATACTCCAAGTTAAAGGTTTGAAGAACCTCCATGAACTTTTTCAGTTTTCTTGCAGCCTTTTGACAACTTGAAAAAACGGCAAGAGGAAAACGACCCATGTAGGCAGCAGTGGCGAGGGGTGAAAAATTACTGTGGGTAAGCCGCTTACTATTTGAGAGACATGGACCCTTAACAGACATAGCAGTATATTATGAGTATATAGAGAAATACTACCTTAATCATTCTTTCTATTGCATACATTTTAAATTACGATCATTTATGAAATATTTATATTTTTATGTTATATGTATGATTTTTGACCTTATTGGCAAGGAGTTTCACAATTTCACAAAATTAATCTTGCTTGCTAGTAGAGCTTACGTGAACTTCCTGCTACAACAATCAAGGTATAGACATATAGACTATTGCAACAGTATGTATTTCTAATTGGGAGTTTTCGATGATTTTCTAGCATCAATTTTTACAGCTGATTCGCAAGCCAGGAACGTTACTGGCTTTTTGATTTGTTTCCATATCCTATTGAGGAAAACCGAGCTGCCATTCCAACAAACGGGAGTTGAATGCCCACGCCACCTTAAATTATTGATGAATTCGAGACTCGGAAAGCTTTGCTGCAACTCTTACAAATGTTGATCGCTTTGCTGGCTATTATGGAACTATGAGGATGTGTAGAATGAAGAGAATGGAGTATGATGGAATAAACACTGAGATCAAGTGGAACGATTGTGCATGTTTACAGTGATGTATGCAAGTAAATAAACACTTCATTCCCTTATAAAACTGAAGTGTTAGACATTTTTGGAACATATTTGGAAGGGGAAGCCGATGAGAATCGGCTTATATGAACGCCTCGCCACTGGTAGGCAGACCGAAGGTGCCGAAAAAACGAAGGCAGACAAAGGACTTATTTATTCATGGCACACCCTAAAATGTAGTGTGTGTCCAATCATTGATAGATCTATAATTTTCTAGATCCAGACTAAATTAATTCTGATTAGGTACCTCAAATATTTTGAGTTTCCTAGAAGTGGGGGAGGTACAGCAAAACAAATCGATAATAGCTTTATTGCCTAAGGAAATCCCATTCATACCAACCACAGTATAAAATTATTTTTTAATCAAGAATGGGTAGCTTTACTATATTTCTAATATTCTATTTGATAGATTCATATAATTTTTTATAAATACGTTGCAGAGTGGGAATATTTGTCCAAGCAAATTTTCCTGGACAAACATAACCAAACATTTTCTATGAGGCCGGGCCGGGTCGGGTCGGGCGAAAGTTATGGTCAATCCAAAATTATGCTCTGCCTCAAATCAGTCTTCAGATCATGTTGAAAAATCCAATCCATGCTTCTGAAGATTTCATCAAAATCGGCTGCTGCCGTTCTCCGTAGATCTACGTACGTTTGTGTGGTCTGTCTTCCTTTTAAAATTCTGATCTCCACAGGTCTCATATAGGATTTGGCTCCATATATCATAATTGAACCCGTTCTGCTGCGGTGGCGGGATAAATATTACCTCTCCTTCCGAATATCATAATCATAATAATATGAGCAGCCATCAGGACCATACAAACAGAATCTTTTACCATCGGAAAAGATTACTTTTTTCCACTCTTCATCGCAGCTGATGTGGTTTCGAGTAAACTGCAACCGTGCTTGCTGAAGTCTTTGCGTTAACGCTGGTTTTTTCTTTAAACGGAGCCGTTTTACTGTTGGGCTTTCTTTTATTACCCTTTGTACTGTCCAGACACTTGCAGAAGTTCTAGCTTGTTCACCAATTCTCCGTGCACTTAGCGTAGAGCTTGATGCCACCCTTACAATTTGGCGCCGTTTTCTTTCAGTGGTTGCAGTTTTGATCCTTCCTTGGTAATTTTTGCCGTAGTTTTCCGGATCCCGGAGAAAATGGCACACTGCGTTGGCGCTATGGCCGATTTTTTCTGCTTTTTTACTTCCGAAATATCCTTCCTCTATTAAGACTTTTATTTTTCCCATTTCTTCCAGGTTCAACTGATTATCCCCAGATTTTTTTAAGATGTTATGTTTATTTTATAAAAACAAATTCTCAAAGAAAATCATGCTTCTTATTGTTTTTTTTCCCCAAGAGTCTTGCCATCTTTACTTAAATTTAAAATTATTTGTCGTTCAGAAACACTTACTTTCTTTCGTTTGCCTTCCATTAGAAACAGGACACAAGAAATCTAACACAACAACACTAGCATTATTTTTGCACGGTTAGATTAACCAAACTCTACATCGAAAGACTAAATTCGTCGCATTAGAGTTTTTTTTTATACATTTTTGATTGTTGAAAACCAAAACTGGCAATATCTCAGCTGTTCCAAAAGCAATCTCTACAATCCATTTTCCAAAAATTTGATCAATTCTTTGGTAACTTTTTTGGTCAAAATCATCATCCTCGATGGCACATGAGCGAAATCGATCATTAGTCTCCTGTTCAGCAAAATAACTAACTTTAAAACTCATTTCTAAAATAGTTGATGATGATGTAGCTCTTCAAAGAAAATTTGACTATTTCTGACAACATTTTTGGCAACACACATTTGGGCTGGATTCTGAATTATTTCTTTAAATTCATATCAACCGACAAATTGCCAACTTATTTTGAGAAAAAAATGAAGTAATAGATTAAAAATACATGACTAAAATACCCAATGAAATTCTTTCGTTTTCGTAATCAAAATCGTTGAACTTAATCCTTTTGTTTTTGCGAACATTAGAAAAAAAATCGAAACACATGCAAAAAATTCTAGTTTCTTGGATTGATAAGTAAGCTCGCTTTAAAACCAAATTAATTTGCTAAGTAAAACAGTGAACAAATATAACATAACATAACATTTTTTAAAAGGACCTGAATTTATCCGCTTATTATTACGTCTCCATTTGAAGCTTAGGAGATGTTTTACTTGTGAATTGAATTTTCTTCCATACAAAAAAATTTGAAATTTACCTCCTAGCAATTCATTTATGTAAAGTAATCTGGTTCAAATTCTGGAAGGCTTTTTTTCTTTTAACATTGCTTTCTCCACGTCCTTAAACTCATCTAAAGTCAAACTACTGAAGAACTATGTATGCTTTTCGCGATTTACAGAAAGGAATTGATAGATACAATGACCAATTTTCTGTGAAAAGATCATAAATATTAGTTGGTCAGATGCTCAGCTTAAAAAAGGTGTGCTTAGACACTATTGGATCTAATTTTTAAATCAAAATTTCAAAAATACTCATCAATGATGCAACGTTTTTTTGGTTTTGACTATTTTATTATTGTGTAAAGCTAATTTTACGTAACCAAACATAGGTTTGGGCTAATCGAAATAATTTCATACCACTTTATGGATTCTATCAAAGTGGAATTTTTAATCCTTTCATTTTTATTCATATCCATGTTCCAAAATACACGATTTTCGTTTCTTGAAAACAGTTTTGCTTACAATCATCCATTGCTTTGAAAAAAATTGAAGGGAATATTGTTTTTTCTTGTTGGATCAATTTGATCAAGCCAAAATTTGATATTTTAGTAATGACTTCACCCTTCGTCTGCAGATGGGGTCGTTTCGACCCCATATTTACCTTGAATTCATTGTGTCGCAAAACAAGAGAGCCTGTTCGGTCGTAGAGTGGCGCTAGAATGTTTTTATTTTTCTTTCACAATAAATTTTGGGCTATAAAATAAGGATCGTTTACTACAAAAAAAATGTCTACAAAATTAAAACAAAATTGATAACTACCTACCTATATACAACGATCTGAAAATCATCTGGGGTCATATTGACCACACATGCAGTCTTAAGTTCGTGGCGGAAGTGTGCAGTCGAAGAAAAATAATTTTTTGAAAATTTTTCCAACGTGTTCAAAATATTTGAATTGATAAAAACTGAAGATAATGTCACAATTTTGCCCAACAAAAATTGATCTAGACTTGAAATTCCAGTTTCATACCTAATTTTTGTAATTTCAGATCTTTGACAAAATTCAGTATAAATAGCTGTTAGGGGGTCATCCATATATTACGTATCATTCCATTGAAAATTTTGCTAAGTGTTGCATGAAAGTAGGGGGGAGAGGGTCTAACAAATTGGTTTGTAACAAAATTTAAAATTAGTTACAAATAGTTGAAACCTATTTTTTTTCATATTATTTTATTTCTTATAATAAATGGAAAATAAAAATAGTCTTTTCTGTTAACTGTATTTGCATTGTTAATATTTTGTGATTAAAATATTTAAAAGTCGGACGGGGTATGATGAATTTGCTACGTAATATAGGGAGCGGATCTTTAAAAATGTTAAATGTTAAATTGTGGAGTGGGGGAGGTAAAAGTCACTAAAAATTGCGTTACGTGATTTATAGATGGCACCTAACATATATGAACAAAAATCAATCTTGGATTAGTAAGTACAAAGAAATTCATGTATCAAAAAGGCTATTTGGCATTGGTTTGCTTATCAAACAATGTTTTATGTAGTCGATGTTTCTCCGATATTGACAAAGTTAAAAGTTTAAACTACATCAAGTTTACAAGTTTAATCTACATCAAAAAGGACCTTTCAGTGTTCTGAATGTGGCCTTAGTCTGCCTTGAATAGACCCAAGCAGCCTAGACTTGAGCTAGTGCATCATTGAAGACTATAATCGGTTACCAAGTCAACACAGGATCGAGAAAGGCCTACAAAGTTTTGTCCTCTTTGAGTTAGTAAATATACGAAAATGTCTCACGAAGTTCTCTAGTAGGAGCAGGCTGCTGGGGCTCAATTCTCAGTTAATTTGAATACAAACGACCTACTATACGACTTTTTTTATGGTCATATTATACGAGCAAGACAAACTGCATGCTAATTGATTTCTGCAGTGGAAAAAAAGAAGCACCACCTACTGAAAATTGCAATTACACTCCATTAGAACTGCAAAAGTGGAGCGCAATTTAATGAAGATTGTAGACTTCTGCCTCCAACCAATATAATGATCTTCATACAATTTCCTCCAAGACTTCTCCACTTCTTTGTTTTTGCCATCTGCATGCAATAAAATTATCTAGAAAACTTCAAATTTAACCAGAAGAAAGTCATCAACGTCTGAGATTCAATTACCTCAGCATTATGTCCACTTGACTGGCACTCCGCAAGGTTCAGTGCTGGTATTCCAACTATTTTTACAGCGGAACGAATTCTCCTTTCGCTATGCAAGTCTAAGTTGCGTATTCATGAACAACGTACGTAAACGTATCGCTCTTGCCGCGTAGCTAAACTATAAAACTTGCCCACAATTTTCAGAGTTCTTTTTCCCTGATTTTCCATCGTAAGAGGGCGAAGATGAGTTGAGATACATACATAACCCAACATTATGATCAGCTAATCAACTTTTCAGGCATTTTGTTGGCCACAAAATACGAACAAACCATTACTAACAATAAAAAAAAGCAAGACACAGAGGCAGCCCGAGTAGCAATAAACCATCAGCCACGTATCGAATCGTCGTGGTAATAATTGAATGATAGTTAATTGTATTTAATGGCCAAAATGAAAATTGGAAAATTGAGTTTACGCTCATGTTGTTATTTGTTGAAATTAATATTTTAATGGAGACGCCTTTGTCGGTGGGCCATGTTGTAAACATAACTCGAAGACAAGCAAACATGTTGCATCGCTGATGGCCCCTAATTTTGGGGAGGTGGGGTGGTGGTTCCATTGAACTGCGGCAAGGCTGAATTGTGGGCAGGTGAGGTTCAGATGGAATGTGGGATGTTTAACAAAATGTTTCGTTTTATGGGAATTTTCAATGGTTGGCTTTTTGGTCGTCATAAACGATAAGAAATTCCTTAAATTTTTATGGTATATTAGATAGTTTTTTTTGGGGATTGAGGCATTTTCGGGGAGATTTTATCAATGTTTGATAAGTTTATTGCGCTGAGCGATGGTGAAGTTGATGATAGCAACGACAGTGAGAAGATGAGAAGTTGTTAACATGATTTCGATGGGAATTATTGACCTGTAAAGTGAAATATTCTTGTCAAAATTTTGATTTTTATCATTTTTGGTGTCAAAACCATGAAAATGCAAGTCAAAACCAACGTGCTTTCTTATATTTCTTTGTGGTTTGTCTTTCTGAACTTGTGTTTATGGTATAAGAATATATTTAATAAACAAGCCGTGAGGTGCGACCCATGAGGTCCACACGGTCAACTTCCCAGTAATATCTACATAGATATTAAAAATATTAAACACAATAAAAGTTATGGAAATAATACTACTTCAAATAATAAAAATGTACCTGTCATAAAAATTATTGGAATGATTTGATATTAATCGTAACATCTACGGGAGCGTCAATTGATTACGTAAGGATTTTGGTGCATTGGTTTTATTGATTATTCACGCGGATCAATCGGAGGGGGGACAGGTTACAAAGCAGTTTTTTTCATTAAAGTTAAACATGGTGCTGTGAAGACTATTGAAAATCTGCTCAAATTTTGCAAATATTAATAAACTTTGATTGACTTTACAACAATGTCTTTAGAATGAGAGATTTAAGGTACTATGATTCGAATGAACCCTTTTTACATGGTGACTTTGAATGATTTTTTATTTTTAATTTAATTTTTTTTTAATCATGAGAAAAGTTTTTGCTGGTTTCTCTACAAAAATTGATAAAAGTTTATAAGTTCTATAAACATTTATTATTACGATGTGCAAATCAGGTTAAAAATGGAATTTTTTTATGAAAAAAACACTACTTTTCTAACAAAAATTTAATAAATCGTAAAAAACGCTTTAACGATTTTTTTAAAACATAAAAACATCATAAAGATGTTGATACGCGTCGATTGACACCTTAATGATGGAAAGATTATATTTGGTTCTCGAGATATAATCAATGACGTAAATGACCTTGAACGTTTAATGATTTTTTATTTTTTATTTAATTTTTTTTTGTAAACATGAAAAAAAAATTTGCTCATTTTTTCACAAGAACTATTTGGAGTATATAAATAATATAAACATTGATTACTTAGGTTTGAAAATCAGGCTAAAACTTTTGTGTTTTTGAAAAAAAAACCTAATTTTTGGCACTTTTTTTAAAAAAATTAAAAAACCGATCCAACGATTTTTTTAAAAATTCGATAGATTCATAAAAATGTTAATACCCGTCGATTGACACCTTACTGATGAAAATCGCATGTTTGGTTCGTGAGATATAGCGCATAACATGGTTGACCTTCAAGGGGTGAAAACAGCAAACCCCCCTGACCGAAGTGTCCCAAAAACTAATCAACTCTTAAGACTGCAAAGACGCTTCGATTGACACCTCAACGAAGTCGATACGACTTTGTTTACGTGAGTTATGCTCGTAGAAAAACTGCCTGCGAACGCACGTACGTACGTACGTACGTACATACACACACACACACACACACATACATACTTCTTTCTAAAAACACTTTATATATACTCTATATACCTCAAAACGTAAAGAAAAGTTGAAAATTTCATTTTCGAGGCGATTACAAGAACTTCCCATATACTGGGAAGTTAATAAATACATCTATAAATAAATAAATTTATATTTATCAATTTTTGGAAAACGTTGCAAATAAGTCTCACAAGACATTTACGATCTGTTTATTCCAAAAATTGATTGCCTCCCTAAAATATGATCAAAGCTTCATTTTGGCGCGAAAAAACCCAGCACAATAGCAAAAAAATGATGTCAACTTTTGCGATATAAAAGCGATCCAGTTGCACCACAGGTTTTTAATAGAATTTTGCGTTAAACTCTGTCATCCAAGTGATTTTTCATGACCAATTTTATGAGCACTAAATATTTGAATTTATCACTTTGGCAGCACGATTAATTCAGTTTATGTTATTTGACTGTGTCATATATTTTATTGATTTTATGTCTTTATTTCCAATAAGGGGTTTGTATAAAATCAATGTGTCAAAATTCTTTATTTTTATTTTATGAGAGAATAGTTGATAGTATCAATTATATAAATATTTTTTAGCTGGTTTGGATTGGATAAGATTTGGTGATGTGATGATAATTGTTTTGGAATTTATTATTGCCTTACATATACTCAATATCATATATTTAAAAGTGTTCATGCTTGAAGACTCAAATCTTCAGATTTTACATCCATTAAATGGCGTACCATGCCACGTTTAATGAAGAAATTTAGATGATTATTTTTAATGTTGAGTTCAATCTCGTAATTGTGTTAACATTTAAATTATTAATATTCTCTTCGAAATTTTACTAAAAATGAGGTAGCAATTATTGGGTGAAGAAAGAAATTGAAATAAAAAGTATCTACTGTCGTCAAAACGAGATTAACCGTCAAAAATTCATTTTAAATTTAGCCATCACCATTTATCTGCATTCAGAGGAGCATCAGTAAGCAAAAATGATTTGCAAAATAAGGGCGGATCTTGCATCGATAGTCACAATTTTTAGAGTTCCGTACCGTAGAGTCTGACGGAAAACATTGGCTGTCTGTCAAAGGCTTCTAGCTTACAAATTATTAAGATAATGCATTTCCCAGGCCACTAAAAGCTTTTCTCAAGTCGCTTGAACTCTTTCAAAGCCACTTGAACCTTTTCTCAATTCATTTAAACCTTCTCCCTGACCTTTGAAACCTTTTCCCAGTTCATTTAAACCTTTTCTTGTGTCATTCATATTATTGCAGCTGAGATTATAATGTATTTCATGAGCTATATAATCAATTAGATTTTATGAGTTCTTAAATTAAGATAATCTGTGGATTTTCATTCAAAATTGTGTCTTCAATAAACTGCTTCATTAAGCCGCAGTAACATTTTGAGAACTTCTAAATTCTTTGAAGATATTTTTTAAACAGTTTTCTTTTATTTTGTATTCAATGTTTAAAATGAAATGGACGACTAGACCAAAAATGTTCTATTTTTGACTGGAATTGCTGTAATAGTTTTTATTAGGATATTCCCAATTAGTACAGTCAAAGCGTCCGACGTGAACCGTGCATTTTCGGTAAGTAGGCAAATTTTTATTGCAACGCGTGGGCAACGGTATAGTTAGCTTAATGGGGAAAACCACTGCAGGATTTTCAAAACATTCAAATTTTTTTTGTTGCTCTTAAATTTACCTTATCATCATTGAAATTATGTAGCAAAGTTTCATATAGTGGAAAAATTTCTAAGTGTGTGGCGCCTCTCACTGCTCTTTAGGAGCGCAACCCTCGTGTATCCCCGCGCGTTTCCCCGAGCGTTGCTGGTATTGAAATTTAGAACAATTTTAAATATAATTTTTTCAAAACTGTACACATGTTCTAGTAGTTGAACGCTGAAGTACGTATTTTACAGACTAGATGTATATCAAATTTATTCATGATTTTTCAACAACGTAAACTTTAAACGCGTTTATCTCGGAACAATGTTTTTCGAACTGGCCGGACTCCTTTCTCAAACAATTTTTGTTCGATTTACTTGGAAATTTTTATAGTATGTTCAAAACTAGTGTCTGCTGGAAAGAACGTTGGAGTTTTTTAAAGTTACATAAGTATTTCAATTGTATTAATAATTTTCGAGTGTTTTTTTTTTTACATTTTTTTCAAAACGGCGCCATTTTGTCAAAAGTCAATTAAAAAAAATCCTACATACTTCTCTTGCTGTTATTACGCTTTATCGACAATTATTTGTTTGATAATCATAACCTTAACATTTCAAGAGAAAACGGACCGGCCGCGAAGCCATTGAAAAATATTGCGTTTCTGGAGAAATGCTAGGGAGCCGCCATTTTGTTTTTTAAAGTTCTGAAAAAATTCAAAGAGGATGTCAAATACTTGTACAATATAGATATTTTTAGCGAATTTCGATATGTTGTTTGCTTTTTGAGCAAAAAAATCCCAAAATATGATTTTTTTACCTCTACAGTGGTGTTCCTCTTTAAGTTCAAGTTTCTGGGGTCGCAGCTCCAATCCCCTGAGCTCCATCTTAAAAACAAAAGAAAGTGAGGCACCACCATATTTTCATGGCTCCCACAAGAAAGATGTGTATGGCAAACTTGCGTAGAATAAACTTTTTAGCAAGTCGTCCATACATCGCTTTTACTTGGTGTCAATAATGAAAAAGTTACAAGTCAAAACCACACCCAAAAAAGGGGGATTACTTTCGGGCTCCACATTTTTTTTAATTACATGTTTGACGCGAAACACGTTTAATACTTTTCTAAGACAATTTTGTCACAAATCGTTTGCGATATTGATTGTTCCAATCACTGCACATCAGCGGGAGTTATTCCATACAAAGGGGAGAAAGTCGCGTAAAAAACGCGTTTTTAGGCCAAATAATCGGCTTTTGATGACAAACCCTCCGTTGCGAAACTAGCGGAGCATTTCGATAGGCCGGCATATTTTCGGCGCAATGTGTAGTATTTCTTACTGTGAGCTTTAATTCAAGCTTTTGGGGGTCGAAGCCTCAATCCTCTGGGCTCCATCTTGAAAACAAATAAAAAATAGGGCACCCACATATCTCCGAAACCATGGTTTCCACAAAAAAGTTTATTACGGCAAACTTGTGTAAAATTCAATTTGCAGTAAGTTGTGGATACATTATTTTCACGTGCTATCAATATTGAAAGAGTTACACGCCAAAAACAACGTTGAAAAAGAGGGATCATTTTTCAGGCGCCACAACTTTTTGTTGTTATTTTTGTTGTTATTACAACGAAATTTGTTTGAAAACAACTTTTAGACAATTCTATCGCCAAACGTTTGCGGTATAGTTTGTTTTGATCATTGTGCCCTTGTGGGAGTTTTTGTGTCTCGGAGGGTGGAAAGTCATATGAAAAAAAGCAATTTTAGACCCGTTTATCTGGTCTTTCTATTCTACGCAAGTTTGCCATACAGAACTTTGTTGTGGAAGCCATGGTTTCGGAGATATGGGGATGCTCTACTTTCTTTTTTTTTTAAGATGGAGCCCAGAGGATTGGAGCAGCTACTATACTATTGCCTACACATTGTAATAAAAATTTGCCTGCCCACCCTAAATGCACGGTCAAACTTCCATTTGACTGGACTAAATAGTTTCTTCTAAGTTTTGTCTAATACCGTCACTGCGTTATGTTGATTATAAAACTAACTCAAATAGTTTCAAAGTAGATAAGTCACTTTGTTTTAATGAAACGTAAAAGAATTATTGGTATTGTATGATTCTAATTTCAAACACTCACTCTTCAAATTAGAAACAATTTTTGAATCCCTATGAAAAATTAGCGGACATTCAATTGCATTTCTTGTCTACAACATTAACGTTGTGTGAAACATATCCGTCAAGGACTTGAGAAACAAAAATAATTCATATTAAATTTTCACCCTCGACAGAGTCACAGTCACAGTTCTTTCAAACAATTTTCATGCTGGATTGCTATATACATATGTCACATCCTTTTATATTTTTCATTTGTTTAGCCGGACTAGCATTTTAATATCATTTTTACTGTTGAGCAATTATAAAAGAGACAAATTAAGACATGAAAAACATGACATTTTTCCAGTGAGTCAAAAGAGGATATTATGTTTATTTTGTAGGAAATGAATATGTTTTTGATGACTTTGTTATGAATGATAGTTTCATTGTGCACTTTGAGTAGGTATGTGAATTTCTTCCGCACCTTATGGGAATTTAGTGCTGCTAGTGGTGAAAGTAGGCTCAAGTTGCCACCTCCCTCTTATTTCACCGAAATCTTGAAATGATGACAAAAATTATTGTGATGATGTAGGATCACCATGGGATGAGGTAGGATCGTCATGTGACGAGGTACAATCGTCTTGCGTTGCTTGTGGCCCTTTGTTGTCATAGTCCTCTCCATCTCGACTATAGATTTCCATGATGAGGTTATATAAGATAAAAGAAATTATAGAGGGAACGTTTAATAATGAAACGGCCAGCACAATTTTGATGCCACTGGCCAAGAAATATACATGCTGATTGTAGGCATTAACTGAAGTGCCACAATCCAGAGAAAGTCTTAAAAGAGTGCCGAGAAGGAAAGGCACAAGTGAAACTAGTTTGAGTGTTCTCAAAAGACTGTATTTTCTTTGACTCTTACTTGCTATTTATACACTTATGACCTTATTAATTCTCCTTAATGATGCATTCTACGATGTCATGCATTTACAGATCCAATAACCGCAACCATCACTACTCGCAAACTTCCAGATGAGAATCGCAACAAAAAAGGCAAAGTTCATGCTCGCAAGGAAAGATCACAAGGTGATAAGCGCTATCTGCCCATTCATTGTTGATAAATACATCACTTTATTCTTTGAAAGATGCTCTTTCATGTTTGAAAGGAATACATCACATTATATATGCCTATATTTCGTTAAATGCCTTGATGTGTTTGCAATACATAACTTTTTCATGAGAGTAACGGTTATTAACATTTAAAAAGATCCTATTGCCAAAATTTTTATAAAACAGCTTTGAAATAGGGGCAAGGTGTAGTAAAATCACAGAAACATAGAGACTCTCTATGCATTGTAAAAAATCTGAATAACCAAACAAAGTGCACGTAATTTTTGCATTCTTCACTAAATTGCTAGAAAAACATTGCTTCAAGGTGTACAGACAATATAACCTTTATTTCAAATCCTTGACGCCATTATAAAAAAAAAATCTTCAATATTCCTTTTTCCAAAATTCCAAATATTATTTTCATACAATCATTCACGATCCTTGAACAGTCCCACTTAAAAACATTTCCACCTTCGGCTGCTCATTAAGAATTTAATGAGAAAATTGCTTCGTTCATATGTCCCAGGATAATTTCAAGGCTCTCTTACATCCTTGCCACGTGAAGCATTCTTGATGAAGGTTAAACATTACCATCGCGGACACGTACATTCTCTTAAATTAGTTTAAACCCAGCAAAAAAAATAATTAAATTCAAGTCACACGTCTATATACAACTCGCATGTTGTTGTCGTCATCATTGAAAGTCTGTACGGAACATATTATTCCCAAATGGATGTGGAAAACAGGCATAAAGGACACTACTCAGCAGAATGATGTTATTCGAATTTTCTTCCTTGTTTGCCATGTCTACGGCTAAATGACTTTACAACATAATTGCGAACACGCTCCGTTCAGCCAAGAGCGTCCAGCAATTGTAAAATATATATTATTTTATTACACTTTCATTATCCATCCACACGACTCTGAGCATCAGTTGTACATCGTACAATAGCAGGTATAAATCATTTAATAAGATCCTTGAGAATTTGTTTCGCAGCAATACATCCTTTTCGTGTCCAAGTTCACACCTTTTCATGATAAATTTCGTTAGGTAGTGAAACAATCTTTAGATGTGAAGTTCTATGGAAAATTGCTGGACTGCTGACCGTGAAAATTGTTATGACTATTGTCCCTTTTCACGTGAGCAAGGATACCTTATCAATATCTCGTTGTCCCTGGATCATATCGTTCGGGGACATAGCTCATATTGTTGTTTATGAAGAGAGCTGGAACAAACAAAAAAAAATCTTCAATGTCTAGTCAAAATGCAATTATGGCCAGCATTATGGTTTTGCAGTTGTGTCCTTTGTATGTCACTCAGTTGATAATTTATTTCCTACCTATGCATGGAGAGAATTGTGAATATCTCCCCATGATCGTTGAGTTGCTGGCGATTTTGCTAAGAAGTGAAGATTATTTTGATGGCAGTGTGATAAAGACCACACCAGGTGGTCAAAAAGGTTCCTCCTATTGATGGCGATAGTGTTGAGTGTCCTTTCGATTTGAGATGAGGGTAGTAGTACAGTCAAAGCGTCCGAATTTTGACGTAATCCGTGCATTTTGGGTAGGCAGAATTTTTTTAATGCAATGCGTGGGCAATGGTATAGATAGCTTAAATTCAAGTTTCTGGGGTCGCAGCTCCTGTCCTTTGGGCTCGATCCTCAAAACAAAAAAAGTTGGGGCACCCTCATATCTCCTAAATCATGGCTCCCACAAGAAAGTTGTGGATGGCAAACTTACGTAGAATAAAATGTTTAGCAAGTCACACATACATCACTTTTACGTTGGGGCAATAATAAAAAAAGTTACAAGGCAAAAACCACACACAAAAAGAGGGGAACATCTTTCGGGCGCCACAACTTTTTTAATTTCACGTTTACCGCGAAACACATTGAGATACTATTCCAAGATAATTTTGTCACAAATTGTTTGCGGTATTGATTGTTGCAATCACCGCACACTAACGGGAGTAATTCTATCCCAAAGGGGAGAAAGTCGCGTGAAAACCCCGCTTTAAGGGGGGAAGTACCTTTAGAGGCCCCAAAAAAGGTATTTTTGCAACTGATTTGTGGGGAAATGAAGACAGTTCTTATTAAATCAGTAAAATATTTATTTTAGGCGATGTTTGAGGTTGAAAGAAAACATATTCTACAAAAGTGAAAGTTGAAAATTAACAAATTTTTCAAGGATCTTGAAAGCCATGTTGTCGCTGACGTCGTAAATTGGATAAGCGATGCTGGCTGCAATTTTCATTTGAAATCAACAAACCAAACATTTTCTTAGTTGAGAGGGTTTTTTTTAGTAGATAGACTAAAATATTTGCGAAATTCGAAAATTAACCCTTCAAAAGGCTTTTGACGAAAAATTTCGGTTACTTCCAGTCAAAAATAGTCCCAAAATAATTTGTTTTTTTAATCTTTAGTCTGTATAGAACAGTTTTTTATGCTCTTTAAAATGAATGCTAGATGATGAAAATCGATTCACTAGTTTTTTATTATCACTTACGCAATGGTAAAAAAGGCCGTTTAAAGTTTGTGGTCAAGAGAAAAAGAACTCGGCGCCAGGCATTTCCGGGATGCATATCTTCCACAGTTTTGAGAATAAGCTTTAGAAACTTTGACATGATATTCTTAGCCGATATATCTATCGATTTAAACAATTTAAAAAAAATCGATTTTAAAAAGTGTCTTAAGGTACTTCCCCCCTTAAGGCCAAATAATCGGCTTTTGATGGCAAACCCCCGTTGCGAAACTCGCGGAGCATTTTGGTAGGCAGGCAAATTTTTGGTGCAATGTGTGGTATGCCTTACTGGCAGCTTGAATCCAAGTTTCTGGGGTCGCAGCCCCCATGCTCTGGGCGCCATCTTGAAAACAAACAAAAAGTGGAGCACCCCTATATCTCCGAAACCATGATCTCCACAAGAAAGTTGTGTATGGTAAACTTGCGTAAAATTAAATTTTTAGCAAGTCGTCCATACATGACTTTCATGTGGCGTCAATAATTAAAAAGTTATAGGCCTAAAACGACATCCAAAAAGGGGGCGACGTCTTTCGAGCGCCACATCATCATTGTTTTCACTTTAACCCCAAAACACGTAGAGGATAACTTTAAGGCAATTTTGTTGCAAGTCGTTTGCGTTATTGATTGTTTTGATCGCTGTACACTGGCGGGAGCTATTGCATCCCAAAGGGGGAAAACTCACGTGAAAACCACATTCTTAGGCCAAATAATCAGCTTCCGATGGCAAACCCCCCATTGCAAAACTCACGAAGCATTATAGGGGGTAGAAATTTTTTTAATTGCAATGAGTAGTATGCCTTTATGTGAGCTTAAATTTAAGTTTCTGGGGTCGCAACTCCAATCCCATTGGCGATTGCAAAATAAATTCTGCCTACCCAAAATGCACGGTCAAACTCCCATTTGACTGTACTATAGGTAAAATTTTATAGAATAGAAAGTTTGTGGAAGATGGTTGTTTTCTGTAGACTGTATGTTAAAATCTTAGACAAATTAAATCGATAAAAAGGTAGACTGTTCAATTTTTACATGTCTTTCAAACATCCTAGCATTTGCTCAGCCACAGTATACAACAATACACATCATATCTATCAGAATAAATCATTGTACCATTGATACATTACACCATATCCAATTACGAACCATTTAAAGACATTTTAAGTGAACAAATTTGACCTTAATAATATGTAGTGTCCATCATTGAACATGAAATACCATTAGCCTAATGCAATACTCTCAACATCATTCACTTTCTGTTATCTGGTCTCACATTCTTTTTTTTCTTCTAATTCACTTTTCAATATTGTAGTGACAAATCGCAGAAGATAATTACGATAGACTCGTACATGTCGCTCATAAATAAAACTGCCCAAAACGTTTAAGAAACTTACGTTGTTTGCTTGAAAACTTGAAGCACCCCCCCCCCCAACAAAAAAAAATTCAAGAAATAACGACAACTTTGGAACCGCTTTTGATGTTGTTGTCTCCCAACATTTTGTCAACATTCACTTAAGCTTAGGTGAATCACTTAAGATACACAACGTAACCAACGCAATGGTCAAAAAGTTATCGAAAAATACTTATGAAATATTGCTAAATGGACAGGCTGACTAAGACAATACAAATAAAAAAAGATACATTGAAAATAATCACCTACACTGTGTATTTAGATCCGTATATTTTTTTTTCACATATTCGTGGTACGTTTCACATACAAGATACATGACACATCCTTCAGATTTTCTATTTAAGAACCTTATTTTATTTTGTTGGATAATCTAAAATATTGTCAGCTTCCAAAATGTGAGATGCTGCAATTTATATTTATTTCAAAAAATTATACATTTCTCCACCTCAAAATGACAATGTCTGATATCTTTGCATACTAATTGGGACAAAAGGCAAATCAGAAAATCATCTTATTTTACTGAAATCGATATTACTTTTGAGAATTGAAAACCGCAAATTCACAGATTAGTGTCAGACAGATCAAAATTTAAGAGATTCTCAGGAATGCCGTGTAAGTATGTATGTTTTTTTTTGGATGGGAGATTGAGCAGCTAACACACCTATATGGAAGTGTAAATTGATTCCAAGAAATTGAATATTGATTTCAACCGATTTTAGGTTGAGTGAATGCACGTTTTGATTGGGAATTTATGAAAATGATTTTTAGCGGTAACGATAATTTGAGGTAACTATTATTAGAAGTTATGACGACATTATTAATTATTGTTATTGTTATTGTCGAGTGTCTGGGAATTCATTAGATGGATAGGAAGAATGAATTTTTTGGTGTATTACTCATGAGAATATTAGTTTCTGAGGAAAATAGATACCTTGAAAGGAACTTTAAACTGTTGGCAACATCATCCTTTTTTCATATTAATTGGGAGTTCACCAATTTTTTGATACGTATATATATAGATGTGTGTGTGTATGTATGTAAGTATGTATGTAAGTATGTATGTATGTATGTATATATGAATATATATTTGTCTTCAAGGTTTTCCCAAGTTTCGGTTTTAGGTACGCATTCTAATCCCTTTTATCCTCAATCGGGTGTACCACAAGGTTCCATCCTGGGTCCTCTTCTTTTTAATCTTCACATAAATGATCTTCCTACTTTATTTTTAGATTTTTAGAGTGATTCGTAATCTTGAAGACTGTGAAGCTCTTCAAGATGATCTTAATTCACTGAGTTTCTGGTGCCAAGCTAATTCTCTCACCCTTAACATTCCCAAGTGCCACACTTTGACCTTCTTCCTTAAAACCTCTCCCATCTCCTTTGCGTATATTATCGACTCTGTTCCTTCAAAAAAGGTTGATCAGGTGGAAGACTTCGGTGTCATCTTTGATCCTAAACTAAAGTTTGACGCTCACATTCGTAATATTGTCTCCAGATCTTCAAAACTGTCGGGGTTTCTCTTAAGATATTCTCTTATTTTTACCAATCCACACGCAGCAGTCCATTTGTTTGTAAGTATTGTTCGTTCTGTACTGGAATACGCATCCTAAATTTCGTCTCCTTATTTTGAATCTCATATTAACCTTATTGAATGTGTCCAGCGTAAATTTACTCGCCTTCTCCTTTTTAAGTTTAACATTCCCTTTACTCCATACAAAGAACGCCTTTCACTTTTCAACATACCCTCCTTATCATCGCGCAGGACATATCTTGATCTATGCTTTCTTTACAAGCTGTATCATAATTATATGGCTTTGAACATTGATAATCTTGCTTCACAACGGCAATCCACTAGACCCTTTCGGTCAACAGATGTTTTTATATTGACTTTTGCTACAACGGATGTCTATTATCACTTTCCGCTGCTCAGTTTACCCAGGACTCACGATAGACTCCAGCTTGGATCTTTACCCTCTAGCCTTGTAGTTTATAAAAAGCTTTTGCAAAATGTTCTATTTAATTAACCATTAATTTATCTTTTAAGTCTTTATTCTGTATATGTTTTTCCCCACATTTTATAATTGGAATGTTCTGTTAAATGTGTTGAATAAATTAATAAATAAATAAATATGTAAATTGACTACATATTAATTTTGTGGTGTTTAAAAGTCATTGCTAAAAATCAAAATTTACCTATTTATTCACTAGGTTACAATTTTCTTACTGGCCAACACTGAAGAACTCGACATTTAGCTAAAAACTTTGACAGTCAATCCTGCTGTTGATTCTGCTGCCACCGATCTTTATTTGCCTCGAAATAGAGATCTAGCCTTGCTCCTTGGTTATACTCTGGCTTCACAAAATTAAGTTGTTATATAGCACAAATCTGTATCAGAAAGATTCACGCTATCAATCTCACCATCGTTGACTCAGTGGCGGCGTACGGTAGATTGGCACCCCGGGCGGTTTCGTATTGCGCACCCCTATTTAAAATAAAACACAAAATACTAATCATTCTTACGAGACTTTGTTTTACTAAAATATTCGATCACATTATCAAAATTGACCTCCCTGTCTCTTTCAATTGATAAAATCTAATGAAGATTGGTTAGTCGCGCTTGGCTCATTATGGACCTTAAGTAAGATTTTATTAATTTTAACTTTGAAAAGCTTTTTTCACATGAACAATAGTTCTTTGAAAAAATCGAAGATATAGCGCTAAATTTGGAACAAACTCAGAATAGCCCCATTTTACAATGAATCTGAAAAACTCCAATGTAATCCATTCAACCGCTTCTTGCGCAGAAATGTTGGCGGCTTCCAAATGGCGTCTCAATCGTAAAATCTACAACACCATGTCCTCTGCTGAAAATTCATCGTAAATTTTTAACAGATTTGGAACCATTCCATGAAGATCTTCTTCTGGTGATAATACCATCGTTTTAGGCTGCATAACACTAAATGTAAGCAGAATAAAATCCATCGCCCTGTAACGATGGTCTAGTTCTTCGTTAAATCTATGGTGACATCCTATCATTGCTCTCTGCAGCTTCTCTGGTAATGAAAGTCCTGCATCTCGGGTCATCTATCCAGGCATCCGTTTTCGAAATGTCTCCTTCCTTTTTTTCGTTCAATCGGAATGTCTGAGTCCTCGCTTGTTTTTGTTAAGAGCTTTAATTTTTATTACACACTTTTCCAATGATATCCCAAATGTTTGTATATGCTTTTGTGTCTGATTAACTTCTTCTAGGACTTCACACCAAAAGGAAAGATAGCATAGAAAACTGAAGTCACACAAAGCTGATACGAGTCTTAATGTTGCTTCTCTTGTTTCGACGTTTTCTTTGCTGGTGCTGGGAGCACACGTCTCGTCGAGTGTTGATCCAAGCTTCTCAAAATTATTCGTCAGTGGTTTAACAGCGTCATGATGAGCGTTCCATCTTGTCTCTGATGGTCGTTTAACGGACACGCCTGAATTTTTCATTTATATTTCCCACCCGTGTGTGGATGATGAAAAGAACGTGTAAACTCTTTCTACAATTTCGAAAAAAGTGAAACTTGAAGTAACGCTCCCAAATGAGTGCAAGTTACATAGATTAAACGAACGGTTAGCAACAACGCTTTTGGATTGCGTTGAGGAAGATTTTATGCGCCCTTTTTGGATGTAAGAGTGAGTTGTCGTTGTCACCCCTTGGTGCTTGGCACCGGGAGCGGACTGATCCCCCTTTACGCAGCCACTGCGTTGACTATATTCTAGGCTTCCTCTCCAAATCTCATCGTAACCTGTGCTTGTTCAAAAGCTGTCCCTTTTCTTAATTGTTCACGCAGTGCAAACCTGTGGCCGTCATATTCGCGCAAAAAGGCGAGGAACTACAATTTAATGACTTCATCCTCCACTTTCTCCTCACCCATGGCCCTTGTTCCCAGAAAACACAAAAGAAATGTGAGAAAGATGTACCATTTCTTTTTATTAATTCGAAATAACTTTCTTAACGTTTTTCGGGAAGGTAGTTGATCTCGATTTTGGCCAGCCATAACATTTAGCCAAGAAGCGTTTTCCGGTCAAACACCTTTCATGTGCAGAGTTTGGTATTGGCTGATAAACAAGGGCATTGCGGAGCTGAGGAAGGAATGGAGGAAATCTTTGAATTAGCCTAAAGAACCCAATGACTGATCTTCATACAAACTTAAACTGAAGGAGTATAAAAGCTCCATTGGAAAGGCTGAATCCACCTCCTGGCGAAGTTTTTGTACAGAATAGAAAAGTCCAGGGATAGACAAAGAAACGATCCAATATTTCGTGTGCGGATGCCTAGCACTATCCAGGAAACGCATGCAAACTTTAGGTTCGCCTTTCTTGGATAGCCTTACGGGAATCTAAATGGTTCTCGTCATCTCATAGGTTTTAGTGCCGCACCCTATCTCATTGTGGTATCACAATGGGCCTATCTTGGCCTAAGTGAGCCACCTTTTGACAAAGGCAGCTGCCACTACAACCAACCAACCTAGTCTCACTATCGTAGACTATAATCTCTGCCTCTGCTTCAAATCTTCTCTTAATCTGTGCTTGTTCAAAAGCTGTCCCTTTTCCCAATTGTTAACGCCATGCAAATCTGTGACCGTCGTATCCGCACAAAAAAGCAAGGACCTACAAAAATTTAAATGGGAAGTGTGGTTTCGGGGTGACGGACGGCATCCTCTTCAGGTGCTGTCATTTACCATCCGTCACCAGACAGTACGACCACGGCTAAGCTTATTGATGGATCAAGCTCATTATACTTCAACTTTATTATTATTTGTATCCGCGAAGTATAACGACTGTCAAGTTTTGTATATTATGCCTACGTAGTAAACTCCATACGTATTAAGTTTTGCGAGCCTCCGTGTCTAGTTGACAAATTCCTGCCCCACTAGTGTGTGTGAAACCACACTTCCCATTTAATCATGATGGTACCAGCCAAAAATCTGGAAACAAGAACCTCCATTAATGTGCAATAAAAGTGTTAGCAGAGTTGCGAACCAAAAAGCACACTAGTGGGGCAGGAATTTGTCGACTAGACACGGAGGTTTGCAAACCTTAATATGTATACAAAAATTTAATAACTCCATCCGTCATTTCCCTCCTCACCTTTGGTCATTGTTTCCACAAAACACAAAAGAAATGTGAGAAAGATGTACCATTTCCTTTGATTAGTTCGAAATAACTTTTTTAACGTTTTTCGGGAAGGTGGTTGACTTTGATTTTGGCTACAAGATCTAGTCAAGACGCGGTTTCCGGTCGCGCCCTTTTCATGTGGAGTGTTGAGTAACGGCTGATAAGCAGGACATTGCGGAGCTGAGGAAGAATTTTAAGAAAACCTTTAATCAGGCTAAAGAATTCAAAGTTCAGTATCGGCTGATAAACAGGGACATTGCAAAACTGAGGAAGGAATGTAGAAAATCCTATGATTAGGCTAAAGAATCCAATGACTGATCTTCGTACAAACTCAAATTGGAGGAGTTCAAAAGCTTCATTAAACAGGCGAAACGTACCTCCTGGAGAAGTTTCTGTGCAGAAAACAAACTCCAGGATTTAATGAAGAAACGATCCAACATTTCCTGTGCGGATGGCTAACACTAACCAGGAAACGCATGCAAACTTTAGGCTCGTCTCCTGGACAGCTTCACGGAAGTAGCTGATTTATATATTAGCTGCATAGGCAAGTTCATACGAGAATCTAAATGGTTCTCGTCGTCCTGTAGGTTCTAGTGTCGTCCTTATCTTCTGTGGTACCGCAATGGGCCTATCGTGGCCTAAGTGAGCCTTTTGATAAAGAAGGCTGCTATTACAAACAATCAAGGATGTTAGTCGTCTGCGTAAAGTTCTGATGTACTCTTCGTCATTTCTAGGGTCTTGGACGAAATCCACTTCCGAAACGCTGGGCGTCCTCATGAACGCGCATTTCTCTGGCAGCGTGGTAAGACTTGCTACAATGTAACTTATTATCAAATGTTACACACAAGATAATCCTGTTTGAAGTACTGCAAAAATTGTAGACAGTTCAGGATGTTATTACGCACTAGACAAGATCTTCATCAAGACATTTCTAATCGAAAATAACTTATACACCCGCAAAATGGACCACGAATTGCAAACTAATTCATCACTCCCGCTACATCTTTCTTAACAATTGCACTGACAATAGACTACATTTCCAGCAGGTGAATGATCATTTACACAATTATATTTAGATATTTTCCTTTTAAATATAAATTTCCATCCTACAACTTCAGTCACAAAAAAAATCACCACTCACTCAAACCTATACACGTCAAACATTTTTAAAGCTCGTCAAAATTACGCTACAAACCTGATCGACCGTGAAACTCAATTAAAAATCGTCATTTCAAGAAGAAAAATATATACATATAAAAAAACCTCCAATATGTGTGGTCTAGCTATGTGCATACTCTCCATCACGTCCAAAGATACTCCCATTTTGACTGTTCCTATTCAACATCTACGAACAATCAATGATTATTAACCGCTTGGTTGAAAATACCAAAAAAAGATACTAGAAGAGATCTGAAGAAAGAAGCAAAAAAAAAACGTTTCAATTAATTTAAAACGGTCCAGGAGTGGAACAAAAATTATGATCGATCGATCGATCAAAATCAAAAAATGTCGAATTTTCGTTGATAGCTGGTATAACGAGAGATCTCTTCAGATTGGATCCATTAGTGGGCCAAGCACAAGCATCCAACGATGATCAGAAGAGCTCCTTCGTTAGTACAAAAAATAATGAGATTGAAGTTCGTCCAAGTATTTTACATGGAGGATACGTACGTAGCCATCGACGAAGGTGGATGAGGTGGTGAGGTGCATGGTATATCAACAGCAACAAAAAAATTATTAGATAGATTCTAGACTGGGCTTAGCAGCCACAACTTATTCCTAACAATAGCAATCAAAGAGCAAAGATATGAACGATTTTCAACGTCTTCATCAGCATGACCATCATCATCACCATCACGATTATCATCATCAGCATGATCATTTTCAAGGGGCCCGAAACTCATTACTTCACCGAACTCTTCGAGTCAATCGAGACAAGATCTTCAGATACAGATCGATCTGTGTTGCGCTGATCATTGAAGTATCTAATGTTTTGCTTATGGAACGTTCTAAAAGAGGTGGAGGATGATCCAGCAACATCCTTAGAATAGTTTAAATGGGAATATTTTAAAAGTTCTTGTTGATTTTTTGTTGTGATCGTATTGTAACAAGAAAAGATCGTGCATTCTCTGTACGATCTACATATGTATCTTTAAAGTCTAATGACAAGGTCAGTGGCCAGGTGTAAAATCTCGAGTCAAGATGGCGCATTCAGATACGAACGGACGAAGACAGGATGGTTTTTATGGTATATGTATGTATGTAGATGCGTTTGCAAGATCGTTTGCATTAAATTGCGCATGCTGATGAAATGTAGCCCCCACACACATGTTGATGAGGTAGCACCGATCTTCGTTAGACAACAAAACCTGATGCATAATTTTTTTTTTAACCATTTGAATGACGGCTGAGATACATTTATATAATTTTTTGCTGTGGCCTATTTTTCATTAAAGCATTGCGGGTGATCTTTAAAAGCATTCTTTAAAGTTTTCTGGTCATAGAATTGGGACTAAGTATAAGCTAAACGATAATAGATTAATTAAAGATTCTATGTTGAATGAATATTGCAACTTCTTTGGCGTTAACACATGGTGTTTAGTCTCCGTGAGTGGAAAGAAATCTGCAAGAAGTGGCCACTCTTGGAGCCTGCACATCATTTTGAGCTTATGAAATTCTACCCTGAGGAATTGAATCAGCAGGTGCAATTTTAAGTGAATCTGTTGCTTTCTGGTCATATCGTTTGATAGTAGTTAAGATTCCTCATGATGGCCGGTACACATGAAGCAAAATAATGCGCTTAACAGAAAAGAACTGAGGGTATTCAAAAAATCTCAACGAGTCATATCAATGGTAGATGTAACAGGTCCTTCAAGTTCACCTTAGACATCTTAGACGCTGCGTGTAGTCAATATGTATATTCTTTTTCATCATTTTGCATTGCATTAAGGTTCCGTGGAAGCAACATATGATGTTTTGCAATGGTTCTGATTGTGACATAGTATGGAAAATTAAATACATGCGTTGTGATGTAAGGATGCAAAATGCATTGGAATTTTATTAGTATGTTGTTGTGCTGAACATAAATATGAACTTGTGCAAACGAAGTGAATTCCAGGATAATTTTTTTATGAAATCAACTGAACGCTCATTTGTTGACCATTATAAATATTTAACTCCTCTCTTTTGGCATTATCAAAACAAATAAGAAGGCATTAAATCATTTTCGGGTGATGCAAAACTAGTGTAAAACAAAAATTAAGGCTATTTTAATTCAAAGAAAATCATTTACAAACGTTTAAGATTAAAAGGGGTATTTGTAAATCTACTAAAACAAATAAAAAGGAAAACATTGATCTAAAACAGGTATCCACAGAATTGGAAAAATATCATAGCTTCTTCGCATCATATACTTGGCAGTCGTTGTTACTGTAGAATCGTATAAAATAATCCGTTTGACGTAGTGAGGATCAAAAGTGTGGAGTATATGAGTGTCATAAGTAATAATAACAATAATCAATGGTGCAACAACCAATCGACCGAGGGTTTGAGGTACTTTTAGAGCTATCTCATTTGTTTGCCCAGTGGAAGACTTGGGAGGGGATGAAATAGTCAGCAAAACGCTCGGCCGTGATTTCTATCCTGATATTACTCAGATCCTTAATTACAGTTGAACGCGTTGATAGTTCGGCACCAAATTTCAATACCAAAAACTAGTGACCAAGCAGCCTTGAACCTGATACTCTGTGCATAGGGAGCAAGCACTTTTACTACAAAAGCACTCAGCTTGCTTATAAGCTGGAATCATTAAATGCATTCGAAATTTTGCCAATACACCAGCCATCTTATTGAAAAACTGTAAGGAAAGTTTCATCCAAGAAATTTAGCCTCATTGAAAGAGATCGTTGTGTTAATTGATCAAAAGGATAAACGGTGTAGAATAATAATGCGTAAAATTTTATTTTAGGAAGTAAGCTTAAGAATATTTATGCTGAACGGCATGAATAGATGATCGGAAGTGTTTTTTCAAACCGGGTAGGTGTTGCGGTCTAATCTTTCAAGGATCAACTATCCTTGACATCTCTACTTTCGTGCCACATTTCATCAAAATCTGAGAGGTCGAGACCGTGTATGTATGTGTGCGAGGGAGAGAAAAGTACTAACAAGGAGAGGCCACGGTCTCGACCTCTCAGATTTTAATGAAATGTGGCACATAAGTATAAGACGTCAAGGATATTTGATCCTTAAAATATTAGACCGCAACACCTACCCGGTTTAAAAAACACTTCTGATTCAAATAATCAACATTAACTTTAGATATCTCAGAATGTTACTTGGAATATCTGCTTAAAGTTAATTTAATTTTTGTTTTTTAATCAGTCTGCTACATCCATTTTACATGGAATTTGCTACAGCGCTTACTGCTATTGTTGAAAATGATGAAGTTTCTGAATTTACCGAGAAATGGAAAAGGTGTAAAATTCGAAACTATTTGGAAATTTCAAAAAGTTCCCAGTGATGACAATCAGGAGGAGTTAATACAGATGTACAGGATGCACGGTTTTGGCGTTTTCTTCAAGATAATGGACAATTTCATAGAAACCACGTACGTAGAATAGCAAAGGATTTGTAATAGACAAGTAGAAACCGAGAAACATTTTTCTAGTACTTTTCTGGACGACCAAAATGGGTGCCGCCTCTAAGAGCCAAGTTCTTAATGGTTACCAGCAGGTGTAATATGTTGAAAACATCTTCAAAAATTTGTTGATATTTTGGTATCCGTAAGAAAAGTAAAACATTTATTGCAAGAGGCCGAACTTCAAGAAATCCTCATTGAAGTTCAGCGAAGACCGGCTGCTGGCCAACCCTTATTGCGACAGCAAAATAAAATGAAAAGACTCAAGAACACAAAAATTGGAACCTTGAGTTTTATTCTCCAACGAGTAGAAGTTTGGGCTTGCCCTATTAATTCAGGGTATCTTCTGGTTTTGCCAAAATGTTGTTTCAAGTCATACTATTTTAAATTGCTTAGTCATAATTCCATCCTTGATGATAGCCCAATTAGTGGTATCTGTGTCATTACGATCTCCAAAATTTATGGCTTTGAAACTATTTAACGCAAGGAAATAGATCACATATTCTGATAAACAAGACTCATTCATAAACTCCAGAAAGTTATAACCAAAAGCTTCTTCGACACGAAAACGGCTCACAGGATAATTTTCTTCTGTTGGAGACTTCCATTTTTAGGCTTGGTGTTTTCTTTTTTTTAGTCTGAATTGTTCTTTGGCATTTTTTATGCGCTGTTCCATCAAATTCTTCGTTTTGTTGATATTGGCCCTTAAAAGCGATAGTATTTTATGTTTTTGGATCAAATTAGGTAGAAATTTTCACTTTATACTTTGTTTTGGATTAATTTCAAACACTAAAACCAAGAATCCGTGAGATACGACCTTTGAGGTCTACACGGTCAAATTTCCAGTAATATCTACATTAATATTAAAAATACTAAACACAATAATAATTATGAAAATACTACTACTAATAATAATGTACTTCTTATAAAAGTTATTGGAATGACTTAATATTAATCGTAACATCTACGCGAGCGTCAATTAATTACGTAAAGATTTTCGTGGATTGGTTTGATTTAATATTCACGTGGATCAATCGGAGGAGGGGGGACGACAGGTTACAAAGCCTTTTCTACGTTATTTGTTATTTTCATATCGATGCTTGAAGGACAAAAGAGCGCTAGCAAAATTGAATGCAGTTTTTGTTATTACGCCCACTGAAGAGATGTTGTCGCATGGTGGCCATTTTGAAGAGATGCGTTCAAAATTGCCATCACGGAATTTGTATTTTTTCACGATTTTACATCAATGAGACTAACAATTATTTCTTATATTCTGTTGTACTTGAAAAACATTGAATATGCATTCAAAAAAAGGTTCAATTGCATGTAAAAAGCAAAATGTATTAAAAATGATAAAGGAAGTAACTGAAATCTTACGAACACTAAAACACAAAACTACTGAAAACTACAATTTTTTATTTCATGGAAGCTTTTCAAAGCATTTGATCTTGAAAAGTGTTGACTAAAAAACATTTTACCTTTCAAAACGTTGATTAACACAAATCCAAAATTGATTTGATTTTTATTGGTTTTCAAAATTCAAGCAGTTATTTCATTAAAGTTGAAACACGGTGCTGTGAAAACTTTCCAGAATCTGCTCACATTATGCGAATATTAATAAACTTTGATTGATCCAACAACAATGTCTTTAGAATAAAAGATTCGTATGAACCCTTTTTACATGGTGACTTTGAATGATTTTTAATTTTTTAATTTAATTTTTTCTGTAGTCATGACAAAAAGTTTTGCTTGTTTCTCCACAAAAATTAATAAGAGTTTATAAATATTATAAACATTTATTACTGTGATGTGGAAATCAGGTAAATTTTATTTTAAAAAAAATAGCCTAATTTTTCACATTGCTTTTATGAAATTAAAAAACGGCTTAAACGATTTTTTTAGAAATCCAAAAAAATCACAGAAATGTAAATACGCGTCGATTGACATGTTAATGATGCAAATATTATATTTGGTTCGCAAGATATAGAGAATGACATAAATGACGTTGAAGGTCATGATGACTTTTAATGATTTGTTTTGTTTTCAGTTTTTTGTTTTATTTAATTTTTACCACGAAGAAAAGTTTTCTTAAATTTTTCTGGAAACTGGAGTATATAAATTTCAGAAACATTTTTTTACTGCCGTTTGCAAATCAGGGTAAAAAATTATAGTTTAAGGAGAAAACACTAATTTTTTGCACTTATTTTAATAAACTAAAAAACGGCTCCAGAGATTTTTTTAAAATTTGATAGAATCACAAAAATGTTTCATATGAAAGATTGTTTCAGACACTTTGTAAATTAATGATTTTGGTGTTGAAGATGCACTGAAAAAGTTGACGACAAAAAATTGAACACGGTCATTTGCCAATACTACTGCTTCCTATCATATTTAAATAGTTGGTGGAAAATTCGTGAAATACATTTGAGCTTCAACATACTTAGTTACTTGCATGGCCTTTCAGACAAATAAAAAGATGAATTGCCTGTTTGAAAATTGCTGAACAAATTCAAAAATATTTAAAACGTAAGACCGAGACGTATGAATGATTTTAAAAAAATATTTATATAATAACTTGCATCTGTCTGTCTGTTCAAACAGATTGAACTTTTTTTTTAAATACGTACTGACCAAAAAAATAGGTTTATCTTGTTAGAAAGTTTGTCTCAAATTTTGAATGTTGCTCTAAAAAAACTTGAAACTTATGATCAAAATTTTTGAAGACATGAGAAATAGCGCATGACATAAATGATATTCATAGGGTCAAAACAACTCCAACCCCCCTTCGCCCCGACCAAAGTGTCCTAAAAACTTTTCAGCTCTTTGCAAATACGCTTCGATTGACACCTCATCAAAGTCTATAGAACTTATGCTCGTAGAAAAAACTGTCCACGAACGTACGTATATACGTACGTGCGCACACACATTAACACACCTCTTTTTCTAAAAACTATTTAAATATACTCTAAAGACCTCAACACAGAAAGAAATGTCGAAAATTTCAATTTCGATTTTCGGGGCGATTACAAGTTAATGAAAAGACTCAAAAGGATACAAAAACACATAGATTGGAATCTTCATAAAATTGAGCGGGACGGACGAGTAGAAATTCGGGCTTGCCCTATTAATCCAGGGTTTCTTCAGGGTTTGCTAAATTTTTGTTGAAACTCATACTGCTTGAATTGCTTATACATAATTCCCTTTTCGGTGATATCCTTATTCGTGATGTTTGTATTAATACGATTTACAAGTTTTAAAGTTTCAAAACTGTTTACACAAATGATGAGATCACATATTCTGATAAACAAAACTCATCTAAAAACTCCTGAAATTTATAGTCAAATGCTTTTTTGACAGTAAAAAAGTTTATAGGATAATGTCCTTCTTTTTGAAACTATTTTTTGCCTTTGCACTTTTTCGGTTTTTGTTTTTCGAGCTCGTCTGAACTTTTCTATGGCATACTTTTTGCATTTGTATCAAAAATTTTATCCAAAAACATAAAAAAATCGCTTTTTACAGCTATTTTCTTCAAAACAAAAAATTCGTTGAAACAGGAATTCTTCGTTTTGAAGAAAGTAGCTCTAAAAAGCCAATTTCTATGATACAAGTGTCAGCTTTATACTTTCTTTGGTTCCACTTAAATGGTCTCCAATACAAAAAACTAATTGTAAAAAAATTTGAGGCAAAATACTAGTCATTCGGATGCAGAAAAGACAGATGCTTTTTAAGGGATTACATTCCTTTCCGAAATAAGTACCTTGTTGTTTGTCCTAGTGCTGTTTCAATGATGTCGTTTATGATGCATGCATTCAACTTGAGTACCATTCTTATGCAGGTTAGAATCTCCAAAAGGAAATTTAAAATGTTTTTTGTATCATCATCTATTTCAGTTTACGTGAAGCCAATTGAAAATTATCTACATTTCTGATTAAGTCTATAAATTCATTGGATTGAATATGCAATTTTGATTTATTACAAAAACCACTTGAGACTTTCCCTGCGAGCTTAATTTTTCAATTAAAATGCAGATTTTTGGGTAACGAAATAAATTTTAAAAAGTTGGACACCATATATAATCCAATAATTTTTCCTTAATTTTTTTCGCTTCATTGTTTTGAGCTCTTCGAACGTCGGTTTGAAAATTATTTATTTTTCAGAATGTGTTACAGCTTATTAACTCTCTCTTCCACATGATACTAGAAAGTATGTATACAACCTACCTTCAAAATATCGAACAAAAGAAAGCATCTCTCTTAACATCTGTTTGTTCAGAACTAATGATATTAATAGCGAATTAACATCGTCTTTGTAACAAAAAAAAACGACAAAGAGTTCCACATATATATTTGGAAAAAATTGAACGTCTAAAACATGTTTTTCCACGTTTTCAAAATTACATTTGAATTGCAAATGAAGGTCAAATTTTTTGGTATCATCTTCATAGCTCAAAACATGACTTCTGTATATTTAGTCCATCTTCGCGATCTTCTTTAGATGTTTCTTTGAATGTTATTCGGTCTATTTTCACAAATCTTGACAGTAAATAATGACTAAGTCAACATAATAAATTGTCTAGAAAGATACTAATCGTATTTTTTCATCATTAATATTATTTAGTATCGTTTAGATGTATCAAATACTCAATGAATTGTTTTAAAGTCAATCTAGAATTGTAAAAATGATATTATAAACCTTTCGTTTTTTATTAGTTTAAGTCCAATATGATTGTTGCTTTCTAGTCCTGAGAAAAAGACGCAATCAAGCCGTATGAAATATTCATTCCGAGAATTTTATAATTACATTTCATGCATTTCACGTAATTGAAGGCGATAACAAGTATGATTTACCTCACCGTTTCAACATGCTTATAAATTATTTAAAAGCCCATTGTTCTTCCCCATGGTGTGCTTGAACAGCTCACTTTCTTGATCACGTAACCATCTGATTATAATTTAATTATTTTTTTGCAATTCTTTTAAGAATGAGAATAGGCAGTGGAAGCCATCAAATCGCAACAGCGAAAGCAATAAATCATTTGTATTAAGTCTAACACGAATTGTTCGGTTTTTCTCTCTCGTCTTCTTCATATTTTTGTCAGGCGATACAAAGCTTATAAAAAATTGGAATGAGGGAAAAAACTTATACAAGAGTATGTACAGTTTTTTTATATTCTTTTGCCAACTAATTTGCATATTGCCCACTCAGTGTGTCGTTCTGGTCAGGCAAAAGAAGTTCATGCCATCTATGGTATATTGGTTTTGGACCTAACATGTTAACACTCTGGAGAAAAAAATTGGGTCGAAACAAATTTAGTTCAAATTTGCTAGGAATATTATGTACAAACTTTAATTCACTATTTTAGAAAATACAGAACAATTTGAGCTTTTCTAGAAACTTAACACCACTAAAAATGACACAGCATTTACACGGTCCTATTTGATTTTTCTAAATCATTGGAAAATGCCCTAACAATTTTTCATGCGGAATCTGACGCTACAGATTTGTGTTAGAAAATGCTCAAGAACAGGACATCCATGCAAAATGAGCCATAAAATAGCTGGCAAAGCTCAAAGACTGTGGGATGAATTGTGAGCCACTGAAATGTCAGGACTTATTGCAAATTAAACGACAGTCCATAATATATACTAAAAATTTTCTTTTTTAAAGGAGTTGGCTTAATAATATTCATGATATTTGCGCTTAGACTACTCAGCATCTGTCAAGATACCTCATTTACAAGTAGATCTAGTTTTCTCCTCGGTCAAAAATCTGTAGCTAGAAGAATTTTAATCTTTGTGCGAAATGATGCAATTTTTTTAAACGCTTTCAAATAATACGTTCTGCTTAGAAAAGTCTCGTAAAAGTGATCTGCTTGCTCAGATGGCAGTGTGCAGGGTTGATGCAGATGGTAATAGTTGATTCCACAAACTAGTATCTAACATATTTTAGCACAACCACCACGTGTCGTCTGATAGGGTGCTCCCTTCAAAGTAAGTAGCAGCCAGCTTTGAGTGCTCAAGCCTCATGGTACCAATTTAAAATTAAGAGTAGGGGTAACCTAAATTGCCTTAAATTTCCTTTCTCAAAAAGAGATTTCCTTTTCACTGGGGTTCGCTTTTCTAGCTATTCATTTGTTTTTGGCAACATGCTAGTTCGCTATTCTTGGTTGGTTTTAGTGGCAGCCCCTTTCATCCAAAGGTGGCTCACTTAGGCCGCGATATACCCATTGTCGTATCACAGAAGATTGGGGCGGCAATAGAACCTGCAAGACGACGAGAACCAACCAGATTCTCGTATGAAACCGGCTATGTAGCCAATATCTAAATCAGCTACCTCCGTGAGGTTATCCAGGAAGGACGAGCCCAAGGTTTACAAACGCTTCCTGGATAGTGCTGAGCATTGGCACAGAAAATGTTGGATCGTTTCTTCCTCATCCGCTGATCTGCACCTTCGGCAGAAATCATTGAAAGGGGCACCCAGTCTTTCTGCATGTCTGCCAATGAGACAATGCCCCATTATTACGGAAATGATGAAATTCAGGGTTTCACGGCTTGTGTTCAGGGGCTGCTTGATGCGTTTGGAGCACAGTGCGTGCCAAGTTTACCTGATTGTGTTACAAGTTTCTTGGAGCAGGCAGGCCCTATTCGCAGCCTCCGCGTAAAACTGCTTAAATCCTAGCTTTCTGGTGGCTAGAGGTTGGCTGACTTGGAGGGGTAAGTGTATACTTCTGAAGCTCAGTGCCAGCTCTCGCTAGAGCATTTGCATCGCAGTTTACTGGTATATCACGATACCCCGGCACCCAGCAAAGAATCACTTCACAGTGAAGAGACATCACGTTCAGTTGTGAGCTGCATTCCATTGCAATTTTAGATGAGGTATGCACGCTGGATAGTGATTGGATAGCAACTTGACTGTCAGAAAGGATGTTTAAATTTCTTATGGAAGTTTTCGGACTTTTCAGCCAGTCTACTGCCTAGTAAATCGCAATGACCTCTGCCTGAAAGACGCTGCAGTAGTCCGGTTATTAGAAGGATAGTTTCAATTCTAGCTGCTCTGAGAACACGCCACAGCCAACTCTTCCCTCCATTTTTGATCCATCAGTGTAGATGTCGACCGATTCCTGTATTCTACCTCTTTCTGTAGTCCAGTCCTCCCTACTTCTGATTTGGTCTGGTTATTGGAAGGATAGTTTCAGGCCTCGCTGTTCTGAGAACACGCCACAGCCAATTCTTCCATCCATTTTTGATCCATCAGTGTGGATGTTGACTGATTCCTGTATCCCACCTTTTTCTGTGGTCCAGTCCTCCCTACTCGGGATGACTGAACTGAAACCATGGTGAAAACAGGGAATCGGAGAAGCAAGGCTTACTTTCCCTGGCGTTGGTCCATCGCTCCATAGTATTGTGGAGTGACCAATGTTTCCCTCATGCCAGAGTCGTAGAGATTTCAACCAAACCGCAGAGGACTTGACCTGCTACCTCGTAAGTAGCTCTGTCGGAAGCACATGCTTTGAAAATTGTGTTCAGCCATGGCATTGCTATATTGATACCCTGCTGAATCTCAATAGGTGAGATGTTGTCCATGCCAAGAGATTTAAAAGGTTAAAAAGAGCTGATTGCCCAGCGTATGAGCCTGTCATTTATAAGCGCAGTGGTTGGCTTACAGCCCGGGAGCGTGTGTAGATCCGCTTTGTCAGCCACACCCTCACTACCCGGGAAGTGAGTATTCACGAGAACGAACAACGTCCTAGAACTGGATTTTGTCCAAACTCCATTTGCGTCTTTAACAGGCCCTAAAAATGAGTGCGAGCTCGTCATTGCTTGATGCAGACGACTGCGGAGTTTTCCATTTCTGCATTGAAACTTCTCTTGCGTTTGGCCTTTCTAATAAAGCAGTTGAACTCCTTAAGCTTTATTCTATAAGAAGACCAGTCATTGGATTCTTTAGCCCGATTGAAGGACTTCCTGCGTTCCTTTCGCAGTTTCGCAATGTCGTTATTCCACCATGGGGGCTTATACTTTCCCCTAGGCTTCGTTGGACTACAATCAGACCTTGCTGCGTTATAGAAAGGCAATGTTAGCGTCCCAACGGCTTCCTCAAGACCGCATATGTCATCAGTCTCTGGAGGTTGGCCTGCAGGCGCAGACACAAATACTGAATGGTATTTGGCCCAATCCATCCTCCCTTTGTTATTGGAGGTTGGATTGTCGGAGGGCCAAAAGCCACATCGAACCTTATATATAGATGGACGAAGAACGAGCACTCTTGTGATACGTGCCATCCCTTGATACCCTGGTACAAGTGCTCGTTCGGCAGAGTGATATTTAGAACCTCTCTGCAGCTTGCCGTAATAAAGGTAGGAATCTCACCTTTGTAAGCTAGGGCTAAGTCATGCAATAAAATAAATTCAAATAGTGAGTCACCCCGTTTATTCGTGTCAGTGCTACCCCAAATACGATGATGTACATTGGCGCTAAAAACTTCAAGCCTTCCTTTATGATTATACAAGCTCTCGACTTACCTGTTGTATAAAAGGATACTGTATTGTATCCCTTCATGTTGAGCCCGCAAACCTGGTTTCCTAAAAACCAAGATTCCTGGTCCAGTAATCTCCTCTCCTTTTTGGGCCAGGTGGAGGTGCAGGCTCATAAACGGTCCATTTTAATTTTGCAATCAACTTCTAATGGTTGTTTGATGACATAGACCTCTTGAGCTGAAATTAGTTAACGAAAGACTGATAAAACTGGGCACTGTCGTACTGGTTGACTTTGTGTCTACTATCTAAGGTAGCTTCTATCATGTCAGTCGTGGTAGTAATCTACCATCTTCTACGCTCCTTGGTACTGAAGCAATCTCTCTGA
This sequence comes from Oxycera nigricornis, assembly GCA_963942545.1. Classification (NCBI taxonomy): domain Eukaryota; kingdom Metazoa; phylum Arthropoda; class Insecta; order Diptera; family Stratiomyidae; genus Oxycera; species Oxycera nigricornis. Next base: position 90,915,860 of record OZ012663.1, on the reverse strand, counting down.
TTTGGTGCGCAAGCAGAAGCAGCTGCTATAGTTTACGCTCCTGCAAGTGGGATGTTTCCGTTTTTGTTGCAACAATCTTAAAACCGTCACAATTCATTTGAAAGAACCTTCGCCACTCTGTTTTTCTGTGCCCTGTCTGGACAAGAATTTTTTAGTAGTTTATCATGGAGGTTTGTTCAAGTTTTGTTTGATAACCTAGAACAAGAACATGCCCTTCCACTAAACGCGGAGGTACTAGTACGCTAAGTACTAAGTAATATTGATGATGGAAGCAAGGGTCATCTAAACTTCCGCAAACCCATACCAAACCTATACCAAAGATCTCATACTTCGAAGTATAACGACTGCAACCACGACGTTGTAACCCAAAAATGCTCCTCCCCATCTTTGCGCCACCAAATTGACCCTTGAAAGTCCTCGTGACCCCTCTCAGACTGCAGACACTGAATCTATCATCATCCTCAGGTACTCTGAGACGGTACTCCTCGAATGTTCCACTGCATTCAACTCAGTCTAATTTTGCTATGAGCCACACGGTGTTTGATCATTGCATCAATGGAAAAAATAATAGATTTCGACGATAAGCTCTTGCAATTTCAAGTAAACAGGAGACGCTTAAGTATATTGTAGAGCACATCAAAATGCTAGACCCAAATCAATTTTTTGAATCATCCATTTGAGTGCGACTGTAGCCTGAGTGGCTTATGGCTTGAACGCTTGCTTCCTATGCACCGAGTACTAGGTTCAAGACTGCTTGAAGACAAATAGTTTTCAAAAATGGAATTTGGTGCAGACCTATCAGTTCACTCCTCTGCTGGAGGTGAATATAAGATTGTTATCATGAACGCGCGTTTTGCTGACTAAGTTAACTCAGACTGTTTTTCGTTAGTTAAATAAATGAGGTGATTCTAAAATTAACACAAGATTCGGTTCAATTTCGCCTGTCATTTCATCGATAATCATTTCTGATGTTATTAAAATCCTGCGAAATGTGTCACAGTGACAAAATGAATAAAGTTGATGTTTTTCTTACTTGGTTCCACTGACTTTGAAACCCTAGCAAATAAATAATAAATGGTAACATGTTTAGTTTTTAGTCGAAGAGTCCCTAATAAGTCCGACACTCTTGATTTTATTACTGAATGGTGTCAGGCTTATAAGGGATTCTTTGATTAACATTCACGCATAATTATTTATTTGGTAAGGATTCAAAGTTAATTGATTAATAAACATTTTCTAAAAATTAACAATTTCAAAATGTTACTAAATTAAATATTATTGTGTATTTAGAGTATAATCCTGTATTTTGTAAATAAAAAACAGTCAACTTTATCCAACCAAATCTTACTTCACCCCAGGGTGAATCGGACAAACAAATAAAGACGACAACATTCAATTCGAAGATAGACTTCACGACATGTCCCATCCAAAAAACGTAACTTCTGTAACGAATCCCGCCACTCTTGATATAATCGCATTAATTTAATCAGCAGCTCATTTCCATAATTAATTAATAATGGCATGGCAAAGAAGATATTGCCATCGACATTATATTCTTTGCATCAACTGCACGGTGGGGACGGAGACTTGGAGTAAATCAACTCATTGTCCACCACAACATTCCCTGGTGACTAGTGGCCCGGTCGTTCATTATTTCTTACCTGTTTTTCAACTTCGCCTTCACCTAAAAAATCTTAATCTTCTTTGCATGGTGCCTCGCATGTCCACGATAAAATCTTAACTCATTCCAAATAGCATTTTCATTTTTATGGTGGTCACTAAGGGTCATGCGGAATGATGACTGACAAAAAGTTAGTTTGTGGAACGAATTCCTCACCCCACTTCCATTGTCGTGGTTTAGACTGCATTGCACCTGCCCGGAGGTCATACAAAGCCGGCCAACAATAAAACTGCTACTTAATTATCTGCATCGAAAATGAAAGAAAAAAACGCTTCAAAAGAGACCATAATAAGGGATTAGAGGGCGACATGCGCTTCCTTATGAAAAGGATTGACCCGATGAGAAAGTTCTGTTAAATTTTCACATGCTCTGTGATGAAGACGAAATGAAATTATTTATCATATGTGACGTAGTTATTATGGAATATGTGTGGTAAAATGTAAATAAGAATGGCAGCTAGGCTGACCAGAATTCAAAGTAAGTTGCCGTGAGAAAAGTGATTATGTAAATTTAGGGGTTGTAGCGGACAATATGAATGGGTTCCCAACTAAATTATACTATATTTGATGGTGTCCTTGATTGAGTAAGTGCCTTAGTATTGTTTGTTGCAAGGTATAATTTTTATTGCAAGAACACTGTTTCGTTGAGAGCGTAATTGATTGTTATTTTGAATGATTGATGATCGTATTATTCAGGTTGCGTTCAAGTGGAAAAGATCAAAAGTCAATGGATTTGGAGAGTTGTGCAAAGGATTTTTACCTTTGTATTTGGATTAGAAATAATTCAGTTGTAGATTTAATTTTGTTGCCTACTTTGAGCTTAGTTGATCAATAGGATTTTTACAAATCCATCTTATTGCGTGCAATCCTGAAAAAGATCCATAAATGAGGGCGAAATTCTTTATGGCCTCTTTTTAGACCAGTGCGGATCTGTAAAAAAACGACTACATTTGACCGTTGAGATGAGGCATACTGATTTTCGCAGGAAAAGTTGTAGAATAACTCGTATAACAATAATTGAATTATGCTCCTTCTCGAAAAAAACAGGAACATTGAATAAAAATCGAGATGCTAAAAAAATTTGGAAAAAATCATTTTTTCCCTAATTTTCTCACTCCTAACTTAAAACAGTTCAGAGCAAATATGCGTGAAAATAATAAATGCGCAATAAAATTTTCTATAAGATAGGATTGGTTAAATATCTTAAAACATTTAACCTGTGCCACAAAATTGCAATAAATATAAAAAACAGGGAGAAAGAAGCCTTTTTTAATTTAAAAATTTATCTCTTAAAATGCACTTAGGACCTTCGTAGTTCGCTTTAAAAAACCTGTGCAATAGAATTAAGTAGAAAACAAATTTTCATCAAAATCGATTCATTAGATTGCCTATATAAATTGTGCAATCTGAATTTATTTAAGGGGTAACACTACTCTCCAGAACTCCTTTTTTAATGATTTTTCGTAAGTAAATAAATTAGAAAACACCAAATTTGCTTATATATATTGTATAACTCAAAAAGTTTTCAAAATGGCAGCCACAGGACCCCTTATTCGGTTGTTGTGTGATCCACCTTTAAAAAGTCGCTCCTAGAACAAAAAACTAAATTTTTCCTTGAAGTGCATACTAATAGCTAGTGAAGTACGTAGGGATTTTTCGATTAATTGTTAACTTCCCAGTATATGGGAAGTTCTTGTAATCGCCTCGAAAATCGAAATTGAAATTTTCAACATTTCTTTACGTTTTGAGGTCTATAGAGTATATATAAAGTGTTTTTAGAAAGGGAGATGTATGTGTGTGTGTGTGTGTGTGTATGTACGTACGTACGTACGTTCGTGGACACTTTTTTCTACGAGCATAACTCACGTAAACAAAGTCGTATCGACTTTGTTGAGGTGTCAATCGAAGCGTCTTTGCAATCTTAAGAGCTGATTAGTTTTTGGGATACTTCGGTCGGGGGGGTTTGTTGTTTTGACCCTTTGAAGGTCATTTCTGTCATGCGTTATTACTCGCGAACTAAACATACGATTTGCATGATTAAGTTGTCAATTGACGCGTATTAACATTTGTGTGAATCTATCAAATTGTTAAAAAAATCGTTGGAGCCGTTTTTTAATTTATTATAAAAAAGTGCAAAAAATTAGGGTTTTTTTTATAAACAATAAATTTTTAACCTGATTTACGAAAGACAGTATTCAATTTTTATAAAATTTATATATTTCAAGCAGTGTTTGTAAAAACAACATCAAAAGTTTTTTTCATGAATACGTAAAAAATTGAATAAAAAATAAAAAATCATTAGCAGGCATCATGATTTTCAAGGTCATTTCTGTCGTGCGTTATATATATCTCGCGAACCAAACATACGGTTTGCATGGTTAGGGTGTCAATCGACGCGTATTAGCATTTCTGTGAATCTATCAAATTTTTAAAAAAATCGTTGAAGCCGTTTTTTAATTTAAAAAAAAAACAGTGCAAAAAATTAGGGTTTCTTTTATGAACAATAAATTTTTAACCTGATTTACGAAAGACAATATTCAATTTTTATAAAATTTATATATTTCAAGCAGTGCTTGTAAAATCATCATCAAAACTTTTTCTCATGATAACAAGAAACATTGAATAAAAAATAAAAAAATATTAACAGTCATCATGATCTTCAAGGTCATTTCTTCCATTCACCATATCTCACGAACCAGATATAACATTTGCATCATTAAGGTGTTAATCGACGTGTTTTAAAATCTGTTTGATTATTTTAACATTATAAAGATCCGTTTCAGCGGTTTTTTTAATTTAATAGAAAAAAATGAGAAAACTTAGGGTTTTTTCATAAAAAATATTTTTTTAACCTGATTTGCACAACACAGTAATAAATGTTTATAAAATTTATACATTGTTATCAGTTTTTGAAGAGAAACCAGCAAAAGTTTTTTCATGATTCTGAAAAAAATTAATTAAAAATAAAAAATCATTCAAAGTTACCATATGAAAGGGGCTCTTCCGATTCATATTACCTTATATCTTTTATTCTAAAGACTTTGTTGTAAAGTCAATCAAAGTTTTAAAATGTTTGGATAATTTGAGCAGATTTTTATTAGTTTTTGCAGTCTTTTATTTAAAATAAGCGGCTTAAATTTTGAAAACCATCAAAATTTCAATTAAACTTGCATTTGTGGTAATCAATCATCATCACCAAAAGCCCTGCGTAATCAATGGATGCTCCCGTAGACGATATGATTAATATTAACTCATTCCTGTTACTGGTATGAATACCTTTCATTATTATTATTTAAAGTAGTACTATTTTCAAAATTATTATTGTGTTTAATGTTGTTGATGTTTATGTACATATTACTGGGATGTTGACCGTGTGGACCTCAAGGGTCGCACTTCGCGGCTTGTTTATTTTTAATTTTATAAAAAATTTACGGCTAAATTTTTTGTCAAAAATCGTTTTTTTAAAAACAGCGCCATTTTGTTAAAAATTGGTTTAAAAAAATCTCCTACGTACTTCACTAGCTATTAGTATGCACTTCAAGGTAAAGTTTAGTTTTTTATTCTAGGAGCGACCGTTCGAGATAAAAATTACAGGTAACTTTTTAAAGGTGGATCATCCAACAGCCGAATACGGGGTCCTGTGGCCGCCATTTTGGGGAAAAAAATTGTTTTTATTAGTTATACAACATACTGCCATAAACGGATTTGGTGTTTTTTAATTTATTTACTAACGAAAAATCATGAAAGAAGGGGGTCTCTAAATTAGTGTTACCCCTGTAAAAAATGAAACATTTTGAAAAATTGCAAGTCAGAAACTTGAGCTTATAGAAGTTTGAAGTTTTTTTCACATATAAAACAACTTTTCGCCTATCACATACACTTTACAAAATTAAAATCGCATTATTAGGGCAGCCTCAGGATTTTTTGCTGGTAATAATCTCTGAAATAGTGCTGGGCGGCTGCGGATTCAGTCGTAGGAGCCATGCTTCCGCCAACAGAATCCGCAGCCGGCCATCACTGTTTTTGAGTTTATTTCCATGTTTAGCAAAAATTACTGAGGCCGCCCTAATAATCCATTTTTAATTTTGTAAAGTTCACGTAATAGGTAAAGAATTGTTGTATATGTGAAAAAAAAATTTCAAACGTTTATAAGCGTAAGTTCCTGACTTGCAAGCATTCAAAATTTTTGATTTTTTAGAAATAAATTTAGATTGCACAATTATTATGGACAATCTACTGAATCGATTTTGATAAAAAATTGTGTTCTACTTAATTATACTGCACAGGTTTTCTAAGCGAACTATAAAGGTCGTAAATGCATTTGAAGTGGTAAAAAAAAATTAAATAAAAAAATTCTTTTTCTCCTTGTTTTTTTATATTTATTGTAATTTTGCGGCAAGGGTTACATGTTTTAAGACTTTAAACCAATCCTTTTAATGCCGATTAACTTTGATCTAAAATGAACCGTTTTGAAGTTAGCACTAAGAAAATTAGGTAAAAAACGAATTTTTTACAAATTTTGTAAACATTTCGATTTTTTCATATTCCCGACATTTTTTGAAAGGGAGCATAAGTCAATTATTGTTAAACAAATTATTCCACATCTTTTCCTGCAAAAATCAGTGTGCCCCCCTCAACGGCCAACTGAAAACAGATCCTCCCTGTTTTATTTATTCTTTATCCAAAAATGCTTCCCACTTATTTTGAACAAAGAGTAGTCGTTACGACTTTCGACTATATACAAGGTTTTGACGAACTCCCTGCTCCAAGATATGGAACTTTTAAATGATCTATAATAGCATTGAAATATATGAAAAAATCCAAGAATATTTGCAAATTTTAAAGTCGCTTTTCTTAGTGCTGCAAAATCCAATTCAAAAAAAATGTCTATTATCTCCTTCCTCTTGGCATGTTATTTAGGATCATACAAATTAGTCCATTACAGTTATTTTGATGAAAAAAACATTGACGTTAATGTAAATTTAAAGTCGCTTTTCTGAGCGCTGCAAAATCCAAATCAAATAAAAGTTGTCCTTCAGGATCATGGAAATAAAGCAGGTTGTTTACAGTTATTTCGATAAAAAAAATTTAAAATCGCTTTTCTTTGTGCTGGAAAATCTAATTGAAAAATATTGTAAATGATATCCTCCACTCGTCATGTTTTCAGGATCATGCAAATTCGAATGCTCCTTTACAGTAATTTTGAAAAATTGAATATATAATAAAATATGTGAAAATTAAAAGTCGCTTTACGCAGCGCTGCAAAATCCAATTCAAATTTCGTTTTTCGATAATATTCTTCCTCTTGACATGTCCTTTAGTATAATGCAAGTTGAGAAGATCATTTAGAGAAATTTCGATAAAAAAAAACTTCAAATATGTGCAAATTTAAAGTCGGTTTTCTTAGCGCTGCAAAATCCAATTCAAAAAAAATGACTATGATATCCTTCCTCTCAGCATGTCCTTTAGGATTATACAAATTAAGAAGATCTTTTACAGTTATTCAAGAATATTGTGTCAAAATTTCAAGTCGATTGTCGCAAAATTGACGAAGTTATGAGTTATGATAAAATTTTCTTATAAAAGTTTTACACCGGATTTTTTAGTGTTCAAAACTTTGAAGCGTTTTCCCCTCATAACTTCAAAACTACTGCACCGATCTTTTTGAAATTTTAAACGTTACATCTGTACATAATTTATAAGGTAACGCTGGAGAGTTTTTTTTTCAAATTTGTTAATAATTTTTATTTTACAATAACAAATTAGCCTTTTTTTCTTCAAAGTGTTCCAGAAAAGTGAAAAATTGAAATTTCAAAAAAATCCTCCCAGCGTTACATGAAGAAAACTATTATCTAAGGAATGAACTTTGATTTTTTTCATTTCAAATAATCCAGCATCAAGTTATGAGAGGCACTGCAATTCTACTTGTTTCCGAGATACGTCCGAATATTTGCAAGAATTGCCGTATTTTTTATTATTTCTTCGTGAAAATTTTATACAATATTCTTCGAATGTCATACTTTAATATACCATTGGTTTTAATACAGAAATTTCAACTGTGTCGTCACAAAAGAATCACAAAAACGAATTAACCTTACCCCTCCTTGAAGTCTCTTGTCTCAGCGCTGCAAAGTCCGATTCAACAAAAAATGGTCGATAATATCTTTTTTTTGGCATGTGGTTTAGGATTATATAAATACTAATGGTCCTCTGCAGTAAGTTCCATAAAAAAACATCGGAATAAATGCAAACTTAAAGTCTCTTTCCTCAGCGCTGGAAAGTCCAAATCAAAAAAAAAAATTTGCAAAGATATCTTTTTTCTCGGCATGTCGATTAGGATTATACATATAAATAAGAAGGTCCTTTACAGTTAGTGCGTCAAACACGTTCGTAGTAATGAAATAATACCATCCAAACTATGAAAAGTCTTATTTATTTACATATTAAACTGTACTTGATTTCTGGGCAAAGACTGAGTATACTATGTATTCCAATACAAAATCGCCTTCAACTTTCGCTAAAAAAAATGTCCTTAATCGCGAATGATTTTAATAATCGGTGTGGCATGAACGGCAGCTGCAGCAGTATAAACAATTGGATGGGAATATGCCTTCAAGACGTGGACAGTATTAGTCCTGATTCCATGGGCAAGAACCGGTGTTATCAAATCGGCTTGGTTATGAATAACAGTGGATCGTTGATCAGAAACAGCAGTTGGAATTTTCTGAACAAGATCACCAACCCTAGCAATGGTTTGTTCATGCACTTGAACAGTTTCGGGTTGAATAACAGTCTGCACACCGGTGGTAAGAACTGGAGCCGTAGCTATGGTGGCAACATCCCCGCCATGCAAGAATGTTGGCATTGCCGAGGCTGCTGCACAAATAGCAACAAAAGTCGAGAACTATGAAGAGAATATCCAATTAATAATTCTAGTTAAGACCATTGCATCCAAATTGCAGAAAATCACTTACCAATTTGAACATCTTTAAGATTGTTATTAATTTTATCAGAAACTCCAAAGTTCTTACTTCAATTTCAGTTATGAATGAACTGATGACAATCTGTACAAGTCACCGACTTTTTATAGTAGCTTGAAATGAAGGTATCAACTGATATATGTTGAGTCAAAGTGTCTGCAATAGATACTCTTGGCAATACGAACTAACCTTAAAGATTGAGTAATTTTCGTCCGAACATATAAATATGTAAGGTGAGTTGCAGAGAACGTACTTGATGGCAAGATAGAAGATATTCGATATCTTTTTTGTGGCTTATGTCTGTTGGAGTTGCTTCAGTTCATGTTCAACGTATAGTGCTCAATTTTTTTATATTGATATAATTATTGTATTTTGAAACGAAGCTGTGGGAAATTATGTTGAATACACCCCTTCCAAATGATTGTATTTGAAAATAGACAAAATTAAGGTGTAAAAAGTTATTCCGTGAAAATAAAAATCTCCTTTTTTTATTTCCTGAAAATTAAATGTGTTCTAAAAAATCGAAAGGAAATATTTTTAAGAACACATCCAATTTCCAGTTGTGCCTCAAGCTCTTCTTAACTTCCCAGTTCCCAATGGGAAGTTATTGTAATGGGGTCGATTTTGTCAGACCAAAATATCGACATATCTCCACGTTTTAAGGTGTCTTGGATCCAAGGCCATCATTCTTAGAGAGATGTCTGCCTGTGTGTCTGTACGTATGTGCGGATGTAAGAATATGCGTAGGTGCGTTTGAAATTATATTTCGTCCCGATTATCTCGAGAACAAAAGATCGCACTGACGTGAAACTGGCTTCATTCGACGCGTAATTACTTTTCAGCAAAATCAACTAAGCCGCTTTTTATTTACGATGGAAAAACTGTAAAAAAACGACAAAAAATTGCTTAATTTTGAAACTTTTGAAACGCACTATTAATTCGTGCAGATCTCACATTCCTTCATAGTACTATTATTATTGTGTGTTTTAGCAAAACTTTGGTCAATGTTGTCGAAAATGTTATTTTAAAAACAAATCAAGATTAATTTATAGGAATCCAAACTTATATTAGGAGGTTTGGGATGTGTCACGCTAATTTAAATGATTAAACATTTTTAATAACAATTAAATATTATTAGTTGTAATTTGATATTGTAAATATAAATTCAATTATAATTATTCAGTAACGATCAAACATTCTTAATGATTCTTATTAATAATAATTAAATACCCTCAATAATGGTTGTGGATTCCGGGGCCGAGATGGAGGATGAGGTGGAGCATCAGAAGCAGGAAGAGGAGGAGGATAAAGAGGATGACGAGGAGGAGGATAAGGAGAAGGACATGTCGAGGCTTTGGTAGAGGACGACCATATGGTGGTGGCATTTTCCTCTACCAAAGCTTTTATGGCTGGATACAAAAATAAAAATAATGGAAGTATTTGTAATAATTTAGAAAAAAAATTATTAATAATAGTAATTATTAATATAAGTAATTAATAATAAAAGCCAATTATGGCCTTTTCATTCGGCCCACTGGGGAGTTAGTCGTGTGGTCTTCAAGGATCGCACTTAGACTACATTTTTTTAACTTTCCAGTATATGGGAAGTTCTTGTAATCGCCTCGAAAATCGAAATTGAAATTTTCAACATTTCTTTACGTTTTGAGGTCTATAGAGTAAGTATACAGTGTTTTTAGAAAAGGAGATGTATGTGTGTGTGTGTACGTGCGTATGTGCGTTCGTGGACACTTTTTTCCACGAGCATAACTCACATAAACAAAGTCGTATCGACTTCGTTGTGGTGTCAATCGAAGCATCCTTGCAATCTTAAGAGCTGATTAGTTTTTGGAAAACTTAGATCGGGGGGATTTGTTGTTTTGCCCGTTTGAAGGTCATTTCTATCATGCATCACTAGGATGTCAATCGACGCGTATTAATACTTATGTAAATCTATCAAATTTTGAAAAATAATCGTTAGAACCGTTTTTTTTTAATTTAAGAAAGAAAAGTGCGAAAAATTATGCTTTTTTTCATAAACAATAAATTTTTAACCTGATTTTTGGAAAACAATAATCAATTTTTATAAAGTACATATACTTCAAACAGTGCTTGTAAAATTACCATAAAAATATTTCGTCACCAATACGGAAAAAAATAAATAAAAAATTAAAAAATCAATAACAGTCATCATGATCTTCCAGATCATTTCTGTCATTCGCTATATCTCACGAACCAGATATAATATTTGCGTCATTTAGGTGTCAATCGACGAGTATTAACATCTTTGTGAAGTTTTTAACATTATAAAAATTGGTTTCAGCCGTTTTTTTAAATTAATAGAAGAAAATGCGAAAAATTGCGGTTTTTTTTCATAAAAAATATTTTTTTAGCATGCTTTGCACAACACAGTAATAAATGTTTATAAAATTTATACATTATCTGCAGTTTGTGAAAAGAAACCGGCAAAACTTTTTCCATGATTATGAGAAAGTTACCATGTAAAGAGGGTTCATACAAATGATATTACTTTATATCTTTTATTCTAAATAAATTGTTGTGAATTCAATCAAAGTTTTCAAATATTTGCATAACTTGAGCAGATTTTCAATAGTTTTTACAGTCTTTTAATTCAAAAAACTGCTTAAATTTTGAAAACCATCAAAATTTCAATCAAATTTTCATATGTGGTAATCAGCGCTTTGAATGAGAAAATGTTTTGTAGTCAATACTTTGCAAGATCATATGCTTTAAAAAGCTTTCATCGAATAAAAAATTGTAGTTTTTAGTAGATTCATTCCTTGGTAATCGTAAAATTTCAATAACCATCATCATTTGTAATACATTGTACTTTTTACATGCAATCGAACTAATTTTTGACTGCATATTCAAAAAATTTCCAGACCGATAGAAAATATAAAGTAATTATTAATATCCTTGATGTAAAATCGTGAAAATTTTTAAATTCAGTGATTATGCTGAAGTCGTGGCAATTTCGAACCCAACTATTCTAAATGGCCATCACGCGACAAAATCTCTTCAAGGAGAGTCATAGCAAAAACTGCATTCATTTTTGCTACCGCTCTTTTGTCCTTGAAGCATTGATTAAATAACTTAGAAAAGGCCCTCACCGATTGATCCGCGTGAATATTCAATCAAATCAATCTGTCCCCATCGACCAAAAACCTTACTTAATCAATAGACCCTCCCGTAGAAGATATGATTAATATTACTCATTCCTGTTACGGCTATGAATACCTCTCATTATTATTATATAAAGTACTATTATTTTCAAAATTATTATTGTGTTTAATATTTTTAATGTTTATCTTGATATTACTGGAAAATTGACCGTGTGGACCTGAAGGGTCGCACTTCGTGGCTTGTTTTTGATTTTTTTACTCACTTTGATTAGTGCCGTACTCGAGTCCTAAATTTCTATTTTTCTTAAAATTTTCTTATTTCGTAATTTTATGTTAAAAAGGCGCGTCTGCAGCTTCATCTACAAAAAACAAAGTTTCGGCATCCTATTTTCCACTTATCTCTTGATTTGATATTTACTGGTCAGATCCACTGGAATCAACAACATCGAGTCCTAGTTTCCTGAACATAATACTTATAGTCGTTTTGGTTCAACGAATATGTCCTCCAGTTCGCAAACCAAAGTGTTAGTTTGTGATTTAGAATCATAGAAAGAATTCTTTACTGAGTACTAAAGAATTCTTGCTATGATTCTTAAGCAGACGTTAATTTTTCTAAAGTTTTGCCGATTGAATGTTCTTATTTTATAAATTTGATGAAATAAAATTTAAGAGTGTATAATGTCTAGACTTTTTAAAAGATATAGAAAACTAGAGTTTGTTTCAACGAAAAAAAAAAAAAGAACAAAATTTTGAAGCAAAGTACAGGCGAATTTTTTTTAATCAGTCCCTCAATCCAATTGACCACCAACTTAGCATTGTTCCGTTACACTTCAATACAAACATTTTTTCATCCCAATACGAGTAGTTAAAATAGCCGAAGAATAACCTAAAACAGATAAATTTTCTACACTTGAACGAAAAAAAGTCAATATTGGAACTAAAACATTCATTTCTTCCCCCGATAAAAAAATCACCACAATAACTTCCAACATTTTTTGCTGAATGGTCAGAAACTCCTTTATGTGTAGATATGCATATGTGTATATGACCACTACTAGGTCGCCAAAAGTCTGTGTTGACATAGATAACTCAATTGTCACCCGGTTTCTATGTTGACCTTTGTCCAAGCATAAATCTTATTCCCAGTGTTTTTTTTCATGCCTTCCTTATTCGTCCTTACATCTTTATTCGTTCAATCTGAATGTTTGCTTCAATGCCACCATATTACGTATGTACATTTATATGTTGCTTGCTCTTGGTCATTTCACATCCTTGCCAGTATCTTACCTCTTGCTGACGATTTTGTGTCCATTGAAAGAAAATCGAAATCCATTCGAATAAATACTGGGCTGTTATACAATGGGATCCTTTTTTTCTTTTTCTTTTAGATAGATGATGATTGTAGTACTTTTGCAGTTCAATGTCTAAACGTATTTCTTGATCAATTTCAAGGCTATAACTTTTCAAAGGACAATATTGAAAGGTAAAGATAGATACATACATACATACGGATGTATATGTGAAAAAGATGTGACATTAAGATGTGTCCTTTATTCTGTGGATGGAAGAAGAAAAAATCGTGGACAGTGAAAGGTCGTTTTGAGACAGATAAATTGAATGAATTGGGTTTATTTTTAAGCAGTTCATTATCAAGGACTTCCTTAAATATGATTGTATTTATTGGGGTGATTTATTCAAAGTGGATTCAATTTGATTTTTAGTTTTTTTGGCAGATATTTTATGTGAAATTGTTCAAAATTCGGTGTCTCTACAAAGAATGATGACAAGGCAATAGCATCGCTACTCAAATAGTGGATCCAAATGCTAATTGGCTATTGAATTCACAAGACAAGACTTTTGTTCTTAGATCAAAATACTGGGGTAACAATTTTTGGTGAGAACTACATTCTTCCGAGTATAATGTAGAAAAAATGCAAATATGATTCAACACGCATAAACCAATCGAGTGCAATGTGTAAATAAATTGAAAAGTGGCTACTTACTACTCCATTATTCATTTCTTTTGAATTCTTGACTGTCTTCGATTCATTTTAACCACAATACGCAATTTATTTTATATCGCTTTTTATTTTAATTAAGGTCTCTTTCTTAAGTACAAGAGAATAACATTATGTTTTGAAATCTTATAGCTAAGGGAGTCTTGTTCGTTGCCGACGCTTCGGAACAAGTTATTTTGTTAGGAATTCCTAATTTATTCTTACTGCACGTTACATTGGAATTAACATTTATCATAAGATGTTAGATCTTTTGAGACGAGAAATTTTTGTTCAAACAAAAGGCTCCTAGCCAAGTTACGAGGTACGTCCAGAACGTAAGTGTACTCAATTTATGTAGGGTTCAAAAAAATTTATTAAAACAAAAACATACTTGGTTACATTTGTACATATGTAAGTTATTTTTCGACATAGTCAACCATCCCTCTCGATGCAAGTGGTGAACTGCGGGATCAATTTTTTGATGTCTACCTCGAAGAAGTCTTCCGGCAGCTCTTTCGCCCACTTCTCCACCTCCTTGTCCGTTGAAAACTTGTTCCCACCCATGTACACCTTAAGGGGTGTGAAGAGATGGAAATCTGAACGGGCCTGGTCAGGGAAATACGGGGGATGGTTCAAAACGTCCCATCCAAAAGAGTCCAGGAGTTCCTTTGTGGCGTTGGCCGTGTGAGGTCTGGCATTGTCGTGCAGCTGGCAGACTCCCTTCGTCAGCATCCCCCTCCTTTTATTCTGAATCGCCCTTTTCAATTTTTTTAGCGTCTCACAGTATCTTACCCCGCGAGCCAGATATTCAATCAAAATTATGCCTTTATGGTCCCAAAACATGGATGCCTTGATTTTTTTCGGCTGAAATTGTGGTTTTGAATTTGTTGGCGGACGGTGACAAGGTGTGACGCCATTGTTGAGACTGTCTCTTAGTTTCAGGCGTGTAGTGGGCAACCCAAGTTTCGTCTCCAGTAACAATAGAGTAGAGAAAATCATCGCCTTCAAGTTCGTAGCGTTCCAAAAACTCTTTGGAGCTCTGCACTCGATTCAACTTGTGCTGTTCTGGGACCCACCTTGCAGACAATTTTCGATATCCGAGAGTTTCTGTGATTGTTTCGTGTATCCGGGATCTGGATATTTGCGGAAACATTGCAGAAAGTTCATCTAACGTCAATCAGTGATCGTCACGGACCGCAATCTCGATTTTTTCCAGAAGTTCGTCAGTCAAAATTGAAGGTCTTCCGCTCCTCTGATCGTCATGCATGGAAGTACGGTCATTTTTAAAGTCGCGACACCACTTGTACACACTCGTACGATTCATAGCTCTATTACAGTAAACAGTTTTCACCTCATTACAAATTTCAACCGGAGCTTTTCCCTTCGCAACGAGGCAGCAAATGACGGCGTAAATTTCGCACTTGGCGGGAGATACGATCGACATTTTTCGTGAGAGATGCTACTGCGTCAAGAGTTTTCAACACACTAACCTCGGATTGGTCTCATTTTAAAGGGGAGGGATCAGGCTACGCAACAGTGTGCCAACATGTTGAAAAAGTATTCCCTACAGCTGTGAGAGTAACAGTACACTTTCTTTCTGGACGTGCCTCGTATTAGGGTGAATGAGTAACTCTCGTCCACGTATTTTTGTTGTTTTATTATTTCTTCTGTGACCGTTAGGATGTCCAGATCTCTATGTATACAGGTGTTTTTAATGTACCACGGTGCAGGGCAAGTTTCCCTGTTATGTAGGTTATCTGGTTACTCTTGGTTTCGTTAACTTTTATTATCCTTTGTGCCAGCCAACGTTCTACATTTCTTAGGTGGTTGTTCATGATTTGAGAGGCCATATGAGGGTTAGCGTGAGCACAAAGAATTGCGGTGTTGTCAGCAAAAGTGGAAGTAAATAGGTGATCGCATGCTGGTAAGTCTGCTGTATATATCAATTAGAGCAATGGGCCGAGAACACTACCTTGAGGCACGCCAGCTCTGATATTGAAGGAGCTAAAAATAAAGAAATTTTTCTTGACGAAGAACTTCCTGCCAGTTAGGTCAGACTCCATAGCTTGATGCGTGTTTGCTGGAAGTTTGCACTTGATTTTATAAATAATCTTTTCATGCCACACCTTATCGAACGCTTGCGCAACATCCAAGAACACAGCTGTGTCCTTCCGAAAGCGTTGTTCCATGCTTTTCCCTAAATCCAAATTGGTGCGAAGGTATTGCTTCTGAGTCATTTATGTGGGAAAACAGCTTGGAGAGTAACATTTTTCGAATAATTTTGATAACAGGGGTAGTAGGCTTATGGGTCTGTATGACGTGGCGAGTGTTGGGTCTTTCCCATCCTTCAGGATCATCAAAACTTGAGATGGCTTCCAGGCTGCTGAAAGTCTGCGTTAGGAGTATAATCGCAGTTCTAGGCAGTTCCTTTATTATTTTCCCAGTAATGCGGCCGTGACCGGGGGCCTTCTTTGGGTCGATATGATCGCGTATGGAACGGATCACCTGAGGGACCTTGAATCGGGTTGGTACAGCGGAGGCTTCCATGGAATAGGAAAAGAGACAAACATCTGCTTGTTTAGGGTTTGGTTTAAAAACTTCCTTGAGGTAGCGGGAAAAGACGGAGCCTTTTTCAGCATCAGTGAGGGCCCAGACCCCGTTTGGTACCCTGATTGGTGACTTCCGTTTGACTGGTCTGTCTAACTGCTTAGCAGCTTTCCACAATAAATAGTTTGACCCTTGAGTTGGTGAAAGGCTTTCAAAGTAGTGTACTATGTTGTTCGCTCGTTCGTGTTTCAGGACTGCATGAAGTTTTCTACCAACTGCCGATAGCTCTTTTTTAAGGTTCTGAAACCTATGTTGCTGCCATTCACGTCCTAATTGCCGCTTCAGGCTGATAAGCTCGTTGATATTTTTGGCCGACTTGTATGCAGACGAGGCAGACCAGGTGGGCTCAGGAGTGGCTTGTATAGCTGCTGAAGACACGATCTCGGAGAAGGAACGAATGGCCTTATCAATATCAGAATGAGGTTTAATACGTATGTGTGGTGGTGAATGTGAGCTTATATATTTCCGGTACTTAAGCCAGTTGGTTTGTTTCGTTGTGAGTTTACAGTGCTCTTGTTTGACATGAGGTTTGGAAACAGTCAATATAACTGTCGAGTGGTCAGAGTGTAAATCGCCTTATGTTTTTGGATACAGCGAAATCAATGAGGTCCGGGATTTTCCGAAGATCTGACGGTCATTATGTCGGATGCCTGCTTGATATGAAAGAGACCTTACTAGAATTTGTCACAGTTGTCCACAAAATCTTTCCTCTTGGACAGATACAGTACGCAAATAGTTACATTATTCCAAGAAAACATAACTTCTGCTTGCAAAACAGTAAAACAAGATAATCCTGTATACTTTTCCCACATTGCATCCGTGATACCTGGAACAAAACCAAAATCTGCAACATATGCATGACTTTCATCTTCATTACAAATTACCAAAATGTCTTGAAGGCGATACCGCCTGTTTATTGTCTACTTTTCCTGTTTGAAAACATCATTCCTTCTAATCCGTGCCATGTAATCCTATTTACAGCAAAGCACAACAATTCAACTTTCTTAGGAGCCGCCCGAAAAGAAAATACAGTTTATCCAACCCCGAAAAACATTCAAAACGATTATTAGTGGTATATATATGTTACAAACTTCTTTGAAAATTCTCAATCCCACCGGCATAAAATAGCAAAGTGATAATCTTTTCCATGCCAAATAAAAAATCGAAAAGATTTTTCTCGTTGTTGTTGGCAAAATCTCATCAGGATTACCACCACAGGATATTATGAAATTTTCTGGGCTCTGCGGTGATAATCTTACCAGCGATCCATTAGTTTCAGGCAAGTCGTTTTGACGAGAGGATGTCGCAAAAAAATATGCGATAATCCAAGGTGGTAGTAGTTTTATTCCAGTCCTCGTCATCGTTGCTTCGAAGATAAGACAAGATGACGTCCCACGTATTGGCAGGATAATGCTTTTAAAATCCTATTGCCAACACACAGAATGTTTGCAAACAGCAATTACTTCTCGGGTGTGATTGAAAATGAAAACATCTTATTTACTCATGTGGTTTTTTCTTCAAAAAAAATTATATGCCAGCATTCTGATATCCTTGCTGTACCGCATTGATTATTGCGCCCTGATGACGAAAAAAGGATACCATCTTCTGTTTAGGTAATATTTTTTTTCGGTGACTATTGTCTGGATGATGATCCCATTGATATCCAGTGAGTGTAAGATTATGTTTTTATTAGGAAAGAAATGACGGTTTTTGTCTGTTCTCTGTTCCTCTTTTCAAACGTCCTTTAAGGGTGCTACTGCAAGATTTTGGATGCTATGATCATACATGTATGCATGCCGGATGACAATAGCCCCGGAGGGCATTATCGAAAATGTTTGCATTTATTGTATAGAGGTGCTGTGATGCAGCTGCCTTGAATTAATGCGTTACAATTGGTTTTCCTTTTATGAAAACGCTCTATGGACTATGGACTTTAATTTTTACAAAGCCGAGAAACGATGGAAGGGTGAAATTTATTGAGTCATAACTTTGTGTGCATCCAGCATTGATGTCCTTGGGTTTTCTTCAACCAGTCAGAAACAGAGACGACTAGGCAAACCTGTACTATAGGGGTAATCTCTTTGAGTTCTCCTGGCACTCATGAACGACGACCATGGTGTCAATGTCGGCCAGGACAATACGATATGGGATTGGAATTTTTATGGATTTTATAGCCCAGTTGATATATGATTGTTGCGCGAGTGACAAAGTATTTAATGGTACTGGTTGGCCCCGGCAAAAAAAGAACTATAGGAAAACTATTATGGAAATGACATAGTTATTATCCTGCTGGATATTTGCAGTTGGTATGGATTTAATTGCGGTGATTTATGGCACCCAATTGAGATGTAACGAGTTCTGTTTTGAATTTAAATGGAGAGGTTTCAGGAGGATATGCAATCTAGAAATGTATAGGTATACAACAGCATTGTGCTATAAATATAACATTATTGTGTGCGGTACGAACTAAACAGCTGGAATTGGATGAAAAAGCTAGCAATAGAGCTGCAATTGTTTATGCAGTTTTGCTTGCTGACTCCGAATTGAGGTCATGGAGTACATTTCAAAAACAGCATAGATAAAAATATTGCATTTTTATCCAAAATGATCCATAACTCATTCATGGTTTGATATTCAATTTGCAATAAAATATTATACACACTATGGTAAAATTATGGTGCGTAAAGAAACCAATTAAAGTTATGTGGATGTAGAAACTATGAATTGTATTAAATGAATTGAACTCAAAAAAATTTACTAGAAATACTGGCAAAGGAAGTATGTCATGTAATGAAATGAAAGCTGGCGAACGACATCACTACGAAATTTCAAGACAACAAGACTTTCGTCTCGTTGGCCTCAATGGACGTTAAGTCCCGGGGCGAGACAACGAACCCTTGTGTCGTTCAGACTAATTAGGGTTCGGCCTCTACCTTGCTAGATAAGTGATGGCTGCTGGCAGGCCAGCTCAGTTTAGCGCATAATGTCGTGGGTGCGTTCTCCAGCATCAGTCCCGAATTTCATTTCCAGAGATTCTGTCATCAATTTTCCCGATTATATACCGACAAAAAATCTTCCAAAAAACAAAACTTACTATACATTTTGTGAGGCAAGACCTTCTACGTTACTTTACCAAAAAATTGTTGTGCGCATACCGAAATAATACCACGTTCAAGATCTACCCGAGAGCTAAAAATTCCTTTACGTTACTTCGATCTACGTGTGAAATTCCCAAACTACTCAAAAAAAAGACAAAAAACAAACCGAACGACTACCGCGTACGAGAACAATTTCTCGGGTGGTCCCGGTTAGAAAACAAGCTTCAGCGGAGCTCTCCAGGCGCAGATGTCGCTGCCTGGGCCCGCCCTACAATGGCCTAGCGCTTGCGTGTCCGCATGTGTTGTGGGCGCTAGGCCCACCAATACTTACCTCAGCCGGGATGAGCCCTGTTTTTTAAAGCATGTAGGGTCTACTTTGCAAGTGCTAATTTTAATGTTTAGGCAATTCTGAACTTAAACCGAAATTTTTTTTTTTAAGTCAACGATTTCTTGCTTGGAAACTGTTTTCAGTCGTCTGAAATGTTGAAACTCAAGATATTCAAGAAAGGACCATGGGCTCACGACACGTGTGCTTTTTATTTTTCCTCTCATCCAATTGAAATGTAAGATTTCGATTCTTTTCCATATTCAAAAGCTCACTTTTTTTCCTTTTCTAAACAACTTTTCACATGGCTTTGAAATTGATTCAATCGCACATTATTCTGTATTCAATTTATTTACTCAGCATTGAGTAACTCAATAGCCAGCACACTTTAATACCGTCTGTGCAATAATAGGGACGTACTTGTACTTGTCTAAAAAAACTTATTTCCATAATAGGATTCACTTTCACCACACACACACACCACACTTTCATTTTCATCTGATATCTACCCAGGAAGCTTCTCACACAAATTCCCACTTTCAAAATTTTTCCACGTCGAAACCCTTCAATGTTCTAGCTACAAACTTCCACCCACGCTTCCCTTCCGAATAAGAAACCTCTTCGCGAATCCTCGACACGAACTGGACTCCTTTGTCTACCGCCAGCGACTCTTACTCCTGATCCGATAACGGTTCTCTCGCAAGAACCGGCCGGCAAGCTGCCAAACCAGATTCCCTGGTTCGAGCGCTATAAGCTGGTTTTAGAAATGACATGATTGTGTTGTGGGGTAACCGCTTCTGAGTGAAGCAAACATATTTGTTTTTGTTTTTTCTCTCCATATCATGACAGTCTGACTCTATTTTAAGTGCTACAAAAAATAGTACATTATATATACGTACGCAGCAAAAGACAGGAGAGGATTGAAGCTAGCCTTCTTTAACTAGGAAGTTAATGGCATGGCTGAATCTTCCCGGCCTATTTCGTACGCACATGTCTCCTTATTTAATGTCATTGTTTATTTATAGTGCCTGAAAATTTCCTAAACTGCTCGAAAACGTTTGCACTTGTTGATTATAAAAACAATATAGTAGCTTCTGCAAGCCTTTTGCTTAAAACGAAGTATCTTGATAAATATGAAAGCTGCACATATCTTTTCATGAATTTATGTTATGCTTAGGAGAAAATCGAATCGATCGTAGTTAACTCATTTCAAAATCAACTCAAGGACCCAATCTGAAAGACGATTGAAAGCACAAATATTTGTTGCATAATGAATGTCAGTGTTCATTTAAAGAGATGGATCAACTGAAAGTCGACATAAAAAAATTGGTACGTATGAATTAAAATCGTGTCGCCAACTTCCACAGACAATTCGCAGTTTTTTTGAACCTTAAAAATTTGTAATACATTCAGTAAAAGTTATTGCCCACGTTAAAGCGTGGGTGTTGCATTACACCACACATTGGGTTCATTCACCTTTGATGGCTGCAAAATCGTTTCGGATATCTTACAAATGCACCAACAGCGAAACAGTTACAGGTAATGGTAGTTGCTGGTGGATTGTTCACGGTTGTTGACGAGCAGTGAAATATTTGCTTTGCTCAAAAGAATATGAAGTAAGGATTTAGGTGGCATACGTCTTTCTATATAATTTAAATTGAAAGTGAATAGTTCGGAAGACATGAAATCAAGGTGAATGGTTTGAGCAGCTCCAAAAGTCTACTCAAGATGTCATATGCTGATATTCACGGCATACAATGACATTCATTTCGGAATCTTCAAGTTTTAAAATATTTATATAAATCAAACGAGCTAAAAAGCAAATGATGCTTGTGAATTTACTGACAAGGCTCCTGAAAATATTTGGGCATGATTTGTGCTCTGAATGCTCAGCATATTTAGATGTAGTAAATAAAGATGACCCTCCCCCCAACCAAACATTTTTGATGCTATTAAATAACTTTTTTCAAAAAAAATATTTAGTATTTGGTCCTGTTCAGAACATTGATTTACACATTATGTGTGAAATACTAACGAGTGGTTAATTTGGTAATGGAATATTTGACCAAATCCAAAAATCTACCTTCTGAGTTAGTTCCTTAAGGGGGGGGGGGGAATACACGTGAAATTTAAAAAAAATGCTAAGTTCAGATTGATTTTAAAAAAATATATGTTGTTTGTTCAGAAGATTTTTAATGTGAAATCCTCAAAGTGCATGTCTCCAAGTACTTGAAAATGTTTTTTTTATAATTTTTAAAATCAAAATGGTGGCGATGTGAACGAAAGAAAAAAACACCTCGAAAAATGCCTCGTACAACTTAACGCCATTTTCGGAGATCCTGCAACATATAGAAGAAGAAAAATATGTAAATGAGATATATAGTTCAAAGGTTGACCAATGAAATTTATAAAAAAAATACAATTTTTACATTAATTTTAGATTAAACAAAAAAATTGATTATTTTTCAAAAAAGTCGCGTTTTAAACATTAACAGACAAATTATTTCTCCGAAATTACCAAAATATGTAGGTTCAACTAATACATAAGATTTTTTTATAGATATGTGAAAACTTTGAGCCGGATCGGTGCCATATTTTTTGAGATATTTTGTACGGAATTTGAAAAAAAATACTACTTTGAGAAAAACGCGTTTAAAGTTTGCAGTAGATAAAAACCATTGATTATTAGTCTTTATTATAACTTACTCATTATTTGGCAATTCCAGGTCCCTTTTCCTTAGAATTTCATATTTATGAAAATATGGTAGGGATACACAATTAGAGAACCGCCCATAACAACGGAGAGAAAGTAGGCAGGGACGCGTTGCAGGTGTTTTTGACTTACTGGGGAACGGCGCGCTGCCCATAACGGACTATAACTCGAAAACTTATACGAATATCGCTTCAAAACTTTTTTTGGCGTATTCTTAGAGTATTTGGAAAATTTTAATGTAAGAGAAAAAAAATATATTTTTTGAGCAGTTACATGTATTTCCGCCCTTAAACTAAAAATTGTACCTGCATTTGTAACATTGGTGACATTAGTATTTTTAACTGAACGCTTTCGTCTGGACTAGGATGACAAATTGTGTTGGACCAAAATGATAAATTCTGTTGGATCAGGATGAAACGACTCTTTCGTCTTTCAGATTTTTTGTATAGTGACTTTAAAGTTCCCTTTCTGTTAAAATTTTGTACACCCATTAATCATTACGAATTCCTTAATTTTGCATAACAAATCTACTCGACATCTATTTTACGCTTCTTGCATTCCAAATGTCCATTACATCATGGGTCAGTGGTAATCACTTTGTCACATACGTTGCGGTCTACATATGACCCACATTTTATTGACATCGACCAAAGAGAATATTGAAATGCACTCATCATCATGCGTGCATTAGCCCATATAGCATTTAATCAACCCTTCTTTCGCGCCATTCATAGCAAGTCTAGCGAAAATGACGGCAAATAAACCTAAAAAGGAGCAATGGACAAAACACCATCCACTTTCCGTTCAGATCATCATCATCATCATTGTCCTCTTTGTTGCCATGATTTTTTTCAAATGCAGACTTTCACTAGGTCGTCCACCCTCGCAATTGCGTTTCCATCTACCTGTTTTAGGTTCCATGCTGCACACACACCCACACACTAACACCTCTGTGGAGGGACTAGGCTAACAAAAATGGACCACAAGATTGACATCGGTGGGATGGAGCGGTTATGGTAGCACTAAGGACTCTATTGAAACATCGATTAGATTATTCTGATTTGTACGTGCAGTTCACATTGTGGAAGTTACTTCCCAGTCGATTTGCCTGGATATACACTTAGTGTATGTATTTTGTGCATGGATGATGGCAGAGACTATCTACAGTTAAACCATGAACTATAATTCTTTCTATCACCGCTGGAAGTTGATTGAGAATGGGTCCAAAAATGCTGAGACTGAGTCCAAAAATTTCCTTGAACTTTTTCGTAGATTCTCAATCAATAAGATGGATTCATTTTATTTTTGTTTTAAGGATTCATGATGCAAAATCAGACTTCCATAAAATAGCATCTAGAAAAGCTAGACTATCTAGTATCTGAAAAAACTAAACTTCCATGATTTTGGGAACCAAAAAATCTTACGTGAATCACCAGTTAGCAACCATGGCCAATTCGTAACCATCATCCACTCTTAACTCTTCCACCCACTGGCTAGTCTTTTCCGTTACCGGGTGCAATTGCCGACACCGCGGAAAAACCTTTTCAATATGTATTTGCTTGCGGTATGCAACGCTTCAGGTAACATACGTCCATTATTGAAGGAAGGTAGTGACGACGTCCCAACAACAAGAGCCGCCACATTGCTGCGGAATAATAACGAAACCGCAAGAGTTGTCGGCACTATGGATGGTGTGCAGAATCATCATACATATATATATAATAATGGTGAGGTGTGCCTTACCTATATAGGAAAGTGTACAATAGAGGATGGTATCCAAGACATGCCACGGCCACCGATGATGGTACGCGAAGCGGGCAGTTTGTATTCCGGTCAGGTACGACAACTTAACACCTGCCCGTTGTGTCGAGCAACCTGGCCGGATGATGAGGTTACGATGGTGAAATTGTTTTTTTTTTGTATTCTTCATTCACGTACATATATTGTGAAGTCGTGGTTGTCATATCGCACAATCTAAGTACGTTACAATGTCATGTCGAACATTAAAGGTGGATCATTGTAGGTATGTTGGGTTTTTTGCGGGTGCCGCTCTACATACAACAGCGTTTAGATTTTCTTGCTTGAATCAACTTCAAACCGTGACCAAACTCGTTGCAAATATTGTTTAAAGAAGACATTACGACAATTTCAGGAAAATTTGGAGTAGTTCCATCTTGAAAGGTGGGAATTTGATGGATGATCTTTTAGTAAATATTGTTTAAAGCCAAAATATTACGTTAAAACAAACCTGACTGATTTGGAAGGTATTGTCTAATATATCTATTGCTAAGTGAAACCATAGAAGCCTTATATAAAAAGCAAATAAATTTTGGACATTTCCAAGAAAAACGATGCAAAACTCTTGCTTTTGGTGACATCAATTTCAATATCAGACCACAGTCTCCTTGACTGAAGTTTCTTAAGTAGCTCCAACAATTTTTTTTGTATATTTTTTTCCCTGTATTTCGATCAGCACTCTCTTATTAAACGAGGGGACATTTGTTTTAATCTGCCTTTCAGTACTTTAGATGATTAAGCTAGCAATGCTCAATCTCTAAAAATGTTTGAATACCGAATCCATTATCATCAATTTTTTAAGTAGTCTGTTCTTGGAGAAAAGACATTTAGATTCTTGAAATGCGTGTTCGCGGGTGAAAGATGATAGTTTAACAAATATTGAAATTAGCAGAGGTAGGTGTAAAAAACATTGACATCTGAAGAGTGAGCTTCCACTTATACTACCTTCCTCATAGCCTTAGTTTCTCACCATTTGAACTTCGTTGGTGAAAGTCCTTACCCACTGAAACAAACCTACCCTTCGTAAGGAAAATATTTATCGATACACTGCGCATGGTAAGAAAAACTACAATTAAGTTTTTCTTTTGAATAGTTAATTCAAAGTTCCTTTTTTAGTCCTAATCGGTTGCAATGAGTCGTGAACCTAACAATTCCTACATTTTAAGGCAATGTTTTCGGGACATATGTGCCACTGATGAAAAATTGCATGGATAGACAGAAAGCTTGATATGCCTTACATTTGGCACATTCATGGACTCCATTCTATAATTTTCTTCTATCCATATTTTAAGAGTGAAACCAGAATGTGTTTTAGCTTTTCTCCCCAAAAGGCTCAAAATCTAGAAAAACTTTCGGCTACATAATACTATCAGCCTTATATCTTATTTAAGTTTTTTTTCAGCTACGTTTCATAGTACTCTTAATTGTTTTTAAGCACAATTGGTTCTGACTAAATTGCTAATATCTTGAAGACATCCGTAGCTCAGGTTTTTCTTTGTTCAACAGGAGGTCAAGATATTCACCATCGTCTGCCTGTCGGAATGTATGAATCTTTTCAATGGCTCGGTTGGTTGGTTGGTTGTAGTGGCAGCCTCTTTTATCCAAAGGTGGCTCACTTAGACCACGATAGGCCCATCGTGGTACCACAGAAGATAAGGGCGGCACGAGAACCATCCAGATTTTCGTACGAACCGGCTATGCAGCCAACGTCTAAATCAACTACCTCTGTGAGGTTGTCCAGGAAGTGCGAGCCCAAGGTTTGGATGCGTTTCCTAGACAGTTCTAGGCATTTGAATAGTAAGTGTTTGATTGTTGATTCCTTTTCTTCTGATCTGTAACTTCGGCAGAAATCATTGAATAGCCACCCAATCTTTCTGGATGTCTGCCGATCAGACAGTGTCCCGTCAGTACGGAAACGGTGGAGCTCAAGGTTTCACGGCTTATATTGAGGAGCCGCTTGGTGAGTTTGGAGCACAGTGCGTGCCAAGTTTGCCTGGTTGTGCTACAGGTTTCAACGAGCAGCCAGGCCCTATTTGCAGCCCCTACGTAGTACTGCTTAAATCCTTGCTTTATGGAAGCTAATGGTTGGCCGACTTCGGGGGTAAGTGTATACTCCTGAAGCTCGGTGCCAGCTCTCGCTAGGGCATCTGCTTCGCAATTTCCAGTTGTATCACTATGCCCCGGTACTCAGCAAAGAATTACTTCACAGTGAAGCGACATCACGTTCAGTTGTGAGCGGCACTCCAGTGCAAATTTTAGATGAGATATGCACGCTGGATAGTGATTGGATAGCAGCTTGACTGTCAGAGAAAATGTTGAGATTCCTTATGGAAATTTTCTGATTTCTCAGCCAATCTACTGCCTTATGTATTGCGATGACCACTGCCTGAAAGACGCTGCAGTGGTCTGGTTATCGGAAGGATAGTTTCTGGCCTAGCTGCCACAGCCAACTATTCCACCCATTTTTGATCCATCAGTGTAAATGTCGACAGATTCCTGTATCTCACGTCTTTCTGTGGTCCAGTTCTTCCTACTCGGGATGACTGACATGAAACCATGATGAAAACAAGTAGTCGGAGAAGCAAGGTTCAATTTCCCTGGCGGTGGTCCATCCCTCTGTAATATTGTGGAGTGACCAATGATCTTCTTCTGCTAGAGTCGTAGAGCTTTCAATCGAACCACAAAGCATTTAGCCTGCTGTCTGGTAAGTTGCTCCGTCGGAAGCCAATTTAATAGCATAAATAATGCCTTTGTGGGGATAGACCGTAGAGCCCTGGTGATGGCAATAGCTGCAATCCTTCTGACTTTATATAGCAGGTTTATATTTGATGATGTCGCCGTGGCAGGCCACTAAATAACTGCGCCATACAGAAAGATTGGTTTCACTATCGCCGTATAGAGGCATGATGCAGTTTTGGGTTTCAGTCCCCAACTTTTTCCAACAGTTCTTTTGCAGCAGTAGAATGCGCGCGCAGCTTTGCGTGCTGTTTCTGCTGTGTTCGCTTTCCACGCGAGTTTCGAGTCCAGAATCAGACCTAAATATTTGACCTGATGAGATGGGTTGAGACTTATCTCATCAAGTTTAGTTGGGACAAATCGTGGAATTTTGTACCTTCTTGTGAAGAGCATAAATGCCGTCTTCTGCGGATTAATCTTTAGAGCGCACTCTTTGCCCCATTTGGTAAGAATACCTAGAGCAAATTTAGTCTTTCATATAGGGTGTTACCAAATTTGCTATTGCAATATTGTCGGTATAGGCTACAACTTTGCAGCCAGTCGCTTCTTTTTTTGACAGGAGTTTATCCACCACTAGTTTTCATAGAAGGGTTGATAGCACTCCATAGTGTGCCCTCTGCAAATCCTCCTTCTTAAGGTACTGTTTCCTAGCGTGGAGTTGATGTTCCTTCTGCTTAGCAGTTGTCCAAAGAGGTTGTCATTGGCATTGCTTTCTCCGAGCGCTCTGCCAAAAGCCTTAGGGCTGATATTTTTGAAAGCCCTTACAATGTCTATAAAAACCGCTTGCATATATTATTTGACGTTTAGTGATATTTCCAAGTTGCTGGTGAGCGAGTGAAGAGCTGTTTCAACCGATCTCCTTTTTGTGACTACGCATTGGAAAGTGGTTTCAGAGCAGCTCTCAGATGGATTTTTTCAGTCGTTCCAGAGGTTTCAGCAGAAAAGAGGTGAGACTGATAGGTCTGTAATCCTTAGGTGAAGAGTAGGATGTTTTACCCGCTTTAAGTATGAAGACTATTTTATCTTCTTTCCACTGTAAAATGTTATCGTTTAGCCATGGCAGTGCTATATTGAGACTCTGCTGGATCTCAAAAGGTGAGATGTTGTCCATGCCAGGGGATTTAAAGGATTGAAATGAGCTAATTTCCCATCGTAAGAGCCTTTCATTTACAGGCACAGTGGTTGGCATACAGCCCGGGAGCGTGTGTGGAGCCGCTTTGTAAGCCACACCCTCACTGCCAGGGAAGTGCGTATCCATGAGAACGGACAACGTCTCGGAGCTGGATTTCGTCCAGACTTCATTTGCGTCTTTAACAGACCCTAAAAATGACGCGGAAGTTCGTCATGACTTTACGCAGACGACCGACATTCTTGGAGTTTTCTATTCCTGCACAGAAGCTTCTCTTTTAAGAAGACCGATCATTGGAATCGTTAGGCCGATTGAAGGACTTCCTACATTCCTTCCGCAGCTCCGCAATGTCACTGTGCCACCATAGGGGCTTTTATTTCCCTTTAGACTTTGTTGGACTACATGCAGACCTTGCAGTATCATTGAAGGCCAATGTAAGGGTCCCAATGGCTTTCTCAAGACCGCACATGTTTCCAATCTCTGCAGCTCCACCTTCAAGCGCAGACTCGAATACTGATTGGTATTTCGCCAAATCCATCCACTTTTTGTTAATGAAGGTTGGATTTGTTGGAGGGTCAAAAGCCACATCAAAGGCAATAGATCAATGGCTCCCTCTTTTAATAACTTTTTGGTCGCAAATGTCTTGAGCACACTTATTCAGAAAGTTTGTTGAATCGAGGTTTTTTGAATTGCCTAATTTCGCTCGAGATCCTCTAGTTAATCAAATTTATTGATGCAACGTTTTAACTACAAATGAATACCACAAATAGCTACAATAAAAATTTCTAAATTTATGACCTCGTGTCCTCAGAACTGAAGGAAATTGGTATACTAAAATGCAGACTGACTAAAATTTATGAAGTGAAATTTTAAAAGACATAAAGTCTCAAGGCGCATTCTAGAAAATAACTAGTAAGCTTTGAAATTAATTAATAAATCCACACATTTAGTGACTGTTTCACCCTAAGAAACTTTTGCACCCAAGATATTTTTCTTGAATTAATAAAACACCATTTTCCCCCCATGAACGAAACATTTTAATGAGGCATCAACTGGAACCCATCAACAACCACAAGTTGCAGACTTGAAAACTAGTTGAGAAACTTAATCCATAATCCTTAAAGTCTCGCCAACATTCCATAAGACCGACTAAATCCAAGGAATCAGTACCGAATTATACCAGCCAGGGTCATGCTCTGGCCTCATCAACTTCAATTTGCATCATTGTGGGGGCATCATCATCATCACCGCCGTTTCCCTTCTCGTTATCAGCATAATCATCATTGTCATTTATACGGTTAGATGCACGAGAACTTTTTTAAAAAGAATTTGGAAGCATTTGTAGCCATGGTTCTTGTTCTCTCAGCAACAAAGATTTCCTTGGTTGCTTAAGTTTTTGTTCCGCGCCTTCGTCTGAAGACATACATTGACTACTACCACTTTGCGGTTGATTCCATCAGACCAACCAACGACTTAGTTATTATATAGCTGTGTCCGGTCGTATCGCTTGTAATCCGTATCGGACCATCTAATACGCATGCGTTAATTAAAATTCTTCAATGTCTGCATAAATTGCATTAATTAAATTGAATTAATAAAGTGAGTGCGCTAAGATGCCTCGCAACCGAGACACGGACATGGAAGCTTCGCGATATTAAAGAACGGAACATGGTCACGGCTCAACTCTTGCCTTGCGGAAAAATAAAACGGAAGGAGCTAAATCCTGTACAATATAAAAGATCCGTCCATCTTGACTGGCAGTCCTGTCCATTTCACGTCCGTCGACTACAAATAACCAGGAAAATTTTCCTTTGCATGCAAATCTAGGTATTAAGACAAAGCTTCACATTTTAGATGGTAATGAATCGCTTTGGGCTTGCTTGCTAGCCAGTTTCGCTTTCCTGCCAAGCGCAACGTAGTTGAACCCTTTGAGAAATGAATGGAAATATTCGTCCTTGCGGGAGAATTAGAAATTTTAAAAATCAGCACTTTGTGCGGTTATGAGTGTAATTTCAGGGTCAGTTGTAATTCGGCCGCGTCCTTTGCAAGGATTTCACAATGCAAATTATGTTTTTCCGCGAATTTGAGATGTGGTTGAAAAAAGGCTCTCAACTACTTGAAGAAATAAGTCCTTGTGCGTTTTCTTTACGAATCGTTAAATTCACACAAATGAAATGGCCACTCGTTGAAAACTTAATGAAACCATAAATAAACCATAAAAGCCATGACTACTAACCGTAACCATTCTACCAGCAAAACTAAATTGTCCTTTTTGCAGAGTCAAAATTGTTACGTTCTATATGAAATGACATTTCAACAACACCGGATTTGAACAGGACGAAAATGAGTGGTTTCTTTGAAAGGTGTTAAAATCGCTGAATATTTGGCAGTCAAGTTGATAGCATGGTTGAAATGTGTTAATTAGTAAAGGTTAATGATGATTTGATGGACGCCGCCATGATTATTTCAATTAAAATCATTTCGGCTGGAAATGATTTCGTCCCCTGATACTTTGTTGGCTTCAGATAATGTGTGAAATAAGAATCAAAATGGAAGTTTTTAAGCGAAAATTTTCAGTTAAATTAAATAAAATAGGTGAGCCATTTTTTACGATTATGGAGGGGTTTCACAATTTGCTTTTGTCTTTACTGTAACAAAAATAAGAAATTCAATTGAGTTGATAGAAAATCTGGAAGAGAATAACTAATCATTATTTGAACACATTAAAGATAAGAAGTGTGATAAGTAGATTTCAACTGAAATAGATATTTGAACCCCAACAAGAATAAAAAAAATGGAGCACACTACATCTAGTTCCAAAATAACCAAAGAAATTGACTCACAAGATGAGGAACGCTAGAGTTCGCTAGAATTTCTTTGGATTTTACACATTTCTATTTGGGATGCCGTATTGCAAATTTGTCGCATCTATAGTTTTTATTACAGGAGTTCAGTGTGTGCTTATATAGCTGATATTTTTTACTTTGTGGATGAAGTCTGAGGCGTTTTGGAATTACAATCTCTACCTTAATATGTATGTATTGTATTTCACTGATTGCATTCACTTGCTTAAGAGGCTGCATAGGTCCTGAAGGAAAAAAAAAAACTTTTCCAAAAAAATGTATTTTAAAAACCAATAATCTATTTAATTTCAAATTTATACAGATAAAAGTTTAGCATTTCAAAAAGTTGTTAAAAAATTTTCAGCTGAAAACATTGAAAATTGAAAATTTTCCTGCAGTTTTTCTCGTCCAACCTTTTTTTTGCGATAGGCGGAATATTTCGGTGCAGGTTCATCTCAAATCAAAAATTCCAAAAAATTCTTACAGTTTATGCCCTTGGCCCGTGCTTGAACGATGGAATTGAAAAAAAAAATTGAAATTTAAAGTTTTGAAATGAGTTTGAATAAATTTTCGTCTCATATTTTTTTTAAGCATTCTTCCGATTCTCATCGTTTTTTTAAAGAAAAAATTCGCATAAAACAAGAACAAGTCGACCGAATGAAAATACCTTCTTCATCCACGAGGCAATACTATGAAGAGAAACTGTGAAAAGTTTCTGCAACATCGGTCGATTCGTTCTCGAGAAATGGTGCCTACCACACGAAAAAACAAAGTTTCGAGAAAATCGCGTTTTAAGTTTTTTACCGCGATTTAATGAATTAAAGTTATTTTTTAGCGACGTACATCGCGTCGTCGATTCCAGTTCCATACAACAACTCGTTCGCCTCATTCGTGATGTTCAGAGCATCCTTTTGATGTCGTAATGTTTGATGAAAAGTAAAGGAGCTGATTTTACGCGATAGAACCGCGTTGCATGCGTATAAGGAAAGGCAGAGCGCACGTACCGACTGCGCGGTATTCAAATCTGTATACCTCCGGTAATATTGCTCGAATTTACCTGAAATTAAGTGTGAATTTTTTTAAAGCACTATACTTTTATATGGAATAAAAAACTTCCATTGATTTTTTGAAAATACAAGAAAATGTATGTATGTACGATTTGTTACAAATTTAATTCAACGCAAATCTGCCATACACAATTTTCTTGTGGAAGCCATGGTTTCAGAGATATGAAGGTATCCTACTTTCTTTTGTTTTTAAGATGAAGCCCAGAGGGTTGAAGCTGCGAGCCCAGAAACTTGATTTTAAGCTAACTACAGAATTGGCCATACATTGCAATAAAAATCTATCTGCCAGCCCAAAATGCACGGTCAAACTCCCATTTGACTGGACTAATTGGAAAATTCGCAAAGCAAATTAAATTTAGCCTTTTAAAATGGTCGCAAAATGAGACCATCCCTAGTATTTTATTTATACACTAATACTAATTGGTTTGTAATGCGTAGGTTATAGTGCTAGCTTTTACTATATGCTTTTGGGGTCATAATTTACCCTATTTAATTACAATCTTGAAATAAACGCCGAAATTATGTGTAAACAGGTGAACAGTATAGGTTCAATGTGTGTTATGCAAACAGATTTTTTATATTTTTGCCATTTAATGGTTGCATACCCAATTTTTATTACGTTGATTTATAACCCAGAAATGAAAATTAAATCGTAAATAAAACTGTACAGTCACCACCCCAATGTTTCGATTTAATGTAAGAACAAGCCGCGAGGTGCGACCCTTGAGGTCCACATGGTCAACTTCCCAGTAATATCTATATAAACATCAACAACATTACAACAATGAGAGGTAATAGTAACAGGAATGAGTTAATATGAATCATATCGTCTACGGGAGGGTCCATTGATTATGTAAGGTTTTTGGTCGATGAGGACAGATTGAATATTCACACGGATCAATCGGTGGGGGCCTTTTTGGTGTTGTAAAATTTTGTTGGTTTTCAAAATTTAAGCAATTTTTTTTTAATTTAAAGACTATTAAAACAATTAAAAATCTGCTCAAATTATGCAAATATCTTAAAACTTTGATTGAATTTACAATAATTTTTTTAGAATAAAAGATATAAAGTAATAGCACTCGTATGAACCCTTTTTACATGGTAACTTTGAATGATTTTTTTATTTTTAATTTAGTTTTTTCATAATCATGGAATAAATATTTTCCGGTTTCTTTCCAAAAACTGATAAGAATGTAAACATTTTATAAACTGGATCACTGTGCTGTGCAAATCAAGTTAAAAACTATTTTCTATGAAAAAAACCATAATTTTTCGCATTTTCTTCTATTAAATTAAAAAAACGGCTAAAACGAATTTTTATAATGTTGAAAACTTCACAAAGATGTTAATACTCGTCAACTGACACCTTAATGATGCAAATATTATATCTCGTTCGTGAGATATAGTGAATGATAAAATTGACCTTGAAAATCATGATGACTTTTAATGATTTTTTTATTTTTAATTTTTTTTTTTACGTAATCATGAGAAAAAGTTTTGATGACGTTTTTGCGAGCATTTTTTTTTCATCGTTGGGAGATGGAAATCTTCAAAAGATACCGAGTTGCTCCTGCTTCTCGGCATGTCGGATTTCTACCGACTAAAACCACCTCCGTTTCCTCCAAAAAATCTTTACTCCATAATTCATTGCTTGCACTGTCCGTGTGCAATTATTTCCTGAAAGCTTGTTCATTTAAATAGTACTTCCCAGACGATGTATATCGGTATAAGGGATAGTACCAGTATCTCAAAAGTTTTATTCAGAGTTCAATATATCTATTGTTTGCAGTATATAAATTTTATAAACATTGATTACTAAGACTTGACAATAAGGTTAAAAATTTATTGTTTTTGAAAAAAAAACTAATTTTTTCGAAAATTTAATAGAATCACCCAAACGTCAATACGCGTTGATTGACACCTTGTTGAAAAAAATCGTGTGTTTGGTTCGCGAGGTATAGCGAATGACAGAAATGACCTTCAAACGGGCAAAACAGCAAATCCCCCCGACCGAAGGTTTCCAAAAACTAATCAGCTCTTAAGATTGCAAAGACGCTTCAATCGACACCTTAACCAAGTCGATCGGACTGTGTTTACGTAAGTTATGCTCGTAGAAAAAACTGTCCACGAACGTACAGACGTACGTACGTACGTACACACACACACATACGTCTCCCTTTCTAAAAACACTTTATATATACTCTATAGACCTCAAAACGTAAAGAAAAGTTGAAAATTTCAATTTCGATTTTCGAGGCGATTACAAGAACTTCTCATATACTGGGAAGTTAAAAATCAGAAAGTACGCATGACAAATTTGAGCTGAAATAATATGAAATATTTACTTTAGTTAAGGATCTTATGCGCAAAATGTATCTAAATCGCACTACAGAACAATTTTTTTTGGTAACATCAGAAACAATCCGTGAAGTGCGAGCCTTGAGGTCCACACGGTCAACTTCCCAGTAATATCTAGATAAACATTAAAAATATTAAACACAAGAATAATTTTGAAAATACTACTACTTTAAATATTAATAATGAGAGTAACAGGAATGAGTTAATATTAAGTATATCATCTACGAGAGCATTCACTGATTACGTAAGGCTTTTGGTGGATGGGGGTAGATTGATTTGATGCGGATCAATCGGTGGGAACCTTTTCTACGATATTTGTTATATTCGCATCGATGCTTGAGGGACAAAAGAGCCCTTGCAAAAATGAATGCTGTTTTTTGGTATGAAGAGATTTTGTCGCGTGATGGCCATTTTGAATAGTTGCGTTCAAAATTGCCATGACTTCAGCACAATCACTAAATTTATATTTTTTCACGATCTTACATCGATGAGATTAATAATTACTTTATACATTCTATTGATAAATTTTGAAAATGCAGTCAAAAATAGGTTCAAAGTAATTGAAATCTTACGATTACTAAATAATGAATCTACTAAAAACTACAGTTTTTTATTTGATGAAAGCTTTTTAAAACATATGATCTTGCAAAGTATAGACTTAAATACATTTTACCGTTCAAAGCGTTGATTACCACAAATGCAAATTTGATTGAAATTTTGATGGTTTTCAAAATTTAAGCAGTTTTTTTAAATAAAAGAGTGTAAAAACTATTAAAAATCTGCTTATATTATGGAAATATTTTAAAACTTTGATTCAATTTACAACAATTTATTTAGAATAAAAGATATAACGTAATATCATTTGTATGAACCCTCTTTACATGGTGACTTTGAATGATTTTTTTATTTTTAATTTAGTTTTTTTTCTTATCATGGTAAAAATTTTTGCCGGTTTCTCTCCAAAAACTGATAAAAATGTATAAATTTTATAAACATTTATTACTTAGTTGTGGTATTCAGGTTAAAAAAATATTTATTATGAAAAAACCTTAATTTTTCGCATTTTCTTCTATTAAATTGAAAAAGAACGGCTGAAACGAGTTTTTATAATATTAAAAAAATCACAAAATTTTTATTACAAGTCAAGTGACACCTTAATGACGCAAATATCATATCTAGTTCGTGAGATATAGTGAATGACAGAAATGACCTTGAAGATCATGATGACTGTTAATGATTTTTTATTTTTAATTCAATGTTTTTTGTAATCATGAGAGAAAAGTGTGATGATGTTTTTACAGCCACTGCTTGGGGTATATAAATTTTATAAACTGGTATCACTGTTGTGTGTAAATCAGGTTAAAAATTTATTGTTTATGAAAAAAACCTAATTTTCGCACTTTTTTCCATTGCATCAAAATACGGCTCCTACGATTTTTTTAAAAATTCGGCAGATTCACACAAAAAAGCGTGAATTAAATTTTTGACAATATAAATCGTATGTTTGGTTCGCGAGATATAACGCATGACAGAAATGACCTTGAAGATCATGATGCCTGTTAATATTTTTTTTTATTTTTAATTTAATTTTATTTTAATCGTGAGAAAAACTTTTGATGAGATTTTAAGAAGGATTGTTTGGAATATATAAATTATATAAGCATTGATTACTTAGACTTGAAAATAAGGTTAAAAATTTAATGTTTTTGAAAAGAAATTAGTTTTTAGTACTTTTTTTTTAAATTAAAAAACGGCTCGAAGAATTATTTTAAAAACTTGATAAAACAACATAAACGTCAATACGCGTCGATTTACACATTGTTGAAGGAAATCATATGTTTGGTTTGCGAGATAAAACGCATGACAGAAATGACCTTCAAACGGGCAAAACAGCACCCATCCCCCCACCCCCGACCGAAGTTTCCCAAAAACTAATCAGCTCTTAAGATTGCAAAGACGCTTCGATTGACACCTTAACCAAGTCGATAGGACTTTGTTTACGTGAGTTATGCTCGTAGAAAAAAGTGTCCACGAACGCACGTACGTACGTACACACACACACACACATACATACTTCTTTCTAAAAACACTTTATATATACTCTATCGACCTCAAAACGTAAAGAAATGTTGAAAATTTCAATTTCGATTTTCGAGGCGATTACAAGAACTTCTCATATACTGGGAAGTTAAAAATATGTGCTGATGTTCGTAAAGGGGCGTAAAAAAAAATTTGTATAATATTTACAAAATTTAACCTTTTAGAACCTTTGGAAGAGTTTATTTTTGGAATGATGACTCGGATTGAAGGAACATACTTGTCACCGTAAAATTTTTCCGAAAGCATATTTTTGATTCAAGAGTCAATGTCAATAAAATTGAAACCTTTCGTTTCTAGTGGGAAGGTGATTAGATTGCTTGAAAGATAATTTTGCCCTGACGAATTCTTATTTTATTTAAATATTCATTTAGTTAATTGCGAGTACCAGACCACATTGAACATTATTCAATTAAATAGTTCAATTTGTAGATGATAGAGAGAAAATGGATGAAAAGCAAATGTGTCAGCTTTTAATATTCATCTTAAAGTCGCTAGAAACTAAATTTCAATGGTAAAAAATGACTATGACTTACATTGACTACCTTAAAAAGCCTCAGGCATTATTTACAATTCTCTAAAAAAAATTAATAGCCTGTCGTATTTGTGTGTGACATTTTTGTTTCCATTTAAGATGCGAGTGTTCTCCAAAACTTGGTACCTACAAACATATGAAGGTATTTTCGTTCCAGTATATACATTATGATTCATTTTACAAATTTAAAATCATTTTAACATAATTTCAAAGAAAATCTCCACTTCAACAAATCGTCTGTCTAATTTGTAACTACTTACCGACCATCATTTTGTCTGTCATTCGACAACCAAACCGCACAATACCAAAAATTTGACTCATTATTTATACAACGTTCAAATGAAATACTCATTTTGTTAAACACTCAAGATAAATTGATGTCTTTCGAATTTGACTCACAACAAAGAGACCTACTTAAAAGACTAATGAATAAAATATCGCCAGGATTCCATCAACACAAGAAGATACACATTTCGAATCTGGTTGAAACACCTTTTTCAATTTTGACTATGATTTTCGTAGAAATTCCACGAATTCGTTGAATGTTAAGTGGTCTTTTTGGTCATTCGTCGATCCAAAAATGAATTGGGATACATAGTACGTATCCAAATGTGAAAAATGTATTGTTGTTCAATTTTTCAATGAAACGACACTTGACCAGATACTTCAGTAAAACATACATGATTAATTCACATACGTAACATACATGTGTACATTTGTTGTTCCGAACACAATAGTGTTATACAAGATATCGGCAAAACACCTGAGTTTGGCGGGCAAGACGAAAGCACTTGACAAAGTGCAAAAATTCCATTCATTCGCACAATCTAGATATATTTGTATAGTTGCTGTTGCTTTTTTCTGCAGTCATGCAAAATAAAAGTGTACCTTGATGGAATAATATATGAGGTATGCACATACAAAAGTTCACTAGGGGAGTGTGTTTCAAAAGAATTGCACTAGGAATTGTAGTTAGAACGGCATCAGTAAAATTTACACGTAAATTGTGGGAACGAAAAAGATTTCAATGTTGATTAGCACTTTACAGTTATTATTGTAATATCTTTTGTTTGGAAGTAGCTTTTTCTTGTATTAGAAATAGTTTGAATTTTTTTCCACTGTTTTCCTGTTCAACAAAATTTTCAAGTTTCAGGTTTGAGATCTTGAATTCGAATATATTCATAAGTGTGTCAAAAAAAATTAGGAAAAAGTTGTTTACACAAACTACTTACGAAATTCTGAAAACTATCGCTTCTTTCCAATAACCAATAGACCAGGGCGGATCTGTAAAAAAACAAGCCGTGAGGTGCGACCCATGAGGTCCACACGGTCAACTTCCCAGTAATATCTAAATAATACTACTTCAAATAATAAAAATGTACTTCTCGTAAAAGTTATTGGAATGACTTAATAATAATCGTAATGTGGTGAGTTTGGTGCTATACCTGCTCCGTGCAGGTGAGGGTTCCGCTTTCTATACTCATCTATAGAGATGATGAGTTTCTTCCTGTAGAAATACAGACTTTAGTTTTGGGAAGGAGGAGGAACAATTGGAACCTACGAGCAATCTTTGGATTGCATCATGTTTGGCGCTGAGCAATGCTCGTGCAGCCGATATGTACCGAGTTAAAGGTTGCTAATGTAGAAGCAACACTTTGCCACTGTGAGGAAAGGGTTTTATTTTGCCGATGATAGGCAAAGTATCGCAAGGGGTGAGGCTGCCGATAACAAGGCAGGTACTAAATTAATCAACACACTTCTTGCGAGGTCTAAAAAGACTGTCTTTATTTTCTTGATTCTTTTCCTTTTATACAATTTAAACTTACTCCCTACTTTAAAATCTATAACACAAATTTCTAATACTTAATCGAAATTCCCTTACTTTACATTTTAATATCTATAAACAATCCAAC
Source organism: Oxycera nigricornis (assembly GCA_963942545.1). Taxonomy (NCBI): domain Eukaryota; kingdom Metazoa; phylum Arthropoda; class Insecta; order Diptera; family Stratiomyidae; genus Oxycera; species Oxycera nigricornis. Next base: position 90,876,845 of record OZ012663.1, on the reverse strand, counting down.
ACTTATCATATGGATTCTCATGAATACAATTGCCCTAATTAGAACTCATATTACTTAACGAGGGCATTACTCTAGAATTTATCGTTACTAGTATTCATGATTCATATCCATTGTAGGATCATATTCATTTCATTGATAACCATTAGAGCTAAATATGACAGTGTAATGAATAGATTGGTTCGTGTACGTGTTACAAGCTTTAGCTCTATGCATTGTTTGTGTACATGCTACCAAGCTTTGTATGTTCATTTACCGATGGTTTATGACCATACTACAGTAACAACTACGCGAGCGTCAATTGATTACGTAAGGATTTTGGTGGATTGGTTTGATTGATTATTCACGCGGATCAATCGGAGGGGGGACAGGTTACAAAGCAGTTTTTTCATTAAAGTTAAAACATGGTGCTGTGAATACTATTGAAAATCTGCTCAAATTTTGCAAATATTAATAAACTTTGATTGGCTTTACAACAATGTCTTTAGAATAAGAGATTTAAGGAATTATGATTCGAATGAACCCTTTTTACATGGTGACTTTGAATGATTTTTTTGTTTTTAATTTAATTTTTTTTGTAATCATGAGAAAAGTTTTTGCTAGTTTCTCTACAAAAATTGGTAAAATTTTATAAATTCTACAAACATTTATTATTACAATGTGCAAATCAAGTTAAAAATGATTTTTTTATGAAAAAACACTACTTTTCCAATTTTTTTTAGAAATTAAAAAAAACCGCTTTTACGATTTTTTTTAAATATAAAAACATCATAAAAATGATAATACGCGTCGATTGACACCTTAATGATGGAAAGATTATATTTAGTTCTCGAGATATAATGAATGACGTAAATGACCTTGAACGTTTAATATTTTTTTATTTTTTATCTAATTTTTTTGTCATCATAAAAAAAACTTTTGCTGGTTTTCTAACAAAAACTATTTGAAGTATGTAGATTATATAAACAATGATTACTGCGTCTTGAAAATCAGGTTAAAAATTTGATGTTGTTGAAAAAACCCCAATTTTTTGCACTTTTTTTCAAAAAATTAAAAAACGGCTCAAAGAATTTGTTTGAAAAATTTATAGAATCACATTAATGTCAATACGCGTCGATTGACACCTTGATCAAGGAAGTCGTATGTTTGGTTCGCGAGATATAACGCATGACAGAAATAACCTTCAAACGGGCAAAACAGCATATACTGGGAAGTTAAAAAGACTACATTTGGCATTTGATAAAATTTTTTATAAGATAGAGTTGATTAAAAATCATACAACATTTAATCCTTGCCGCAAAATTGCTATAAATATAAAAACGGAGGGAGAGAAAGGCTTTTTTTATTTAATTTTTATTCACCACCACCACAAACTCAGGACCTGCATATTTCGCCTAAAAAAATTTTAAAATATCGTTAAATAGCAAACAAATTTTCATGAAAATCAATGCATTAGATTGCCCATAATAATTGTGCAATCTAAATTTATTTTTAAAAAAATTAGAATTTTTGAAAGCTTCCAAGTCAGAAACTTAAGCTTATAGAAATTTGAAATTTTTTTCACACATAAAACAACTCTTCACCTATCACATGCATGCATTTTACAAAATTAAAATCAAATTATTAGGGCAGCCTCAGGTTTTTTGCTAAGCTTGGTAATAAACTCTAAAACAGTGCTGGACGGCTGCGCATTCAGTCGTAGGAGCCATGACTCCGTCAACAGAATTCGCAGCCACCCAGCACTGACCAGAAATACTGCAGGAAAATTGTCAATTTTCATTTTTTTTAGCTGAAATTCTTTTTACAATATCTTCAAATGCTGAACTTGTATGAGTGTTATTTTTAAATAAAACATGTTTTTGGTTTTTAAAATTCAATTTTTTGAAAAAAAAAAATTCTTCTTCCTCCAAAAAAAAGGGGGGACTATCTTTCAAGCGCCAAAACTTCTTTATTTTCACGTTTAATGCGAAACACGTTTTGAATCTTTTTTACGACAATTTTGTCACAAGTCGTTTGCGGTATTGCGTGTTTTGATCACGTTGCAATAAAAGTTTGCCTGTCAGCCCAAAATGACCGATTTACGTCAAATTTTGACCATTTTACTGGACTAAATGGTGTTTGCCATTCTTATCTGAAACATTATTATCGTTAAATGTTTCTCTGATTCTTAATGGCCGTGTCATTGAATCCTTTGATTACCTAAATGTCTTGGAAAACCAGAAGGTTATTAAAGTTTACAATCGCTTAATATTAGGAACATGTCATGTTAATTGGTTAGAAAGATATTTTTATTTATGCTAAGCTGCCGAAATTCCAATTGAACTTACAATAGTTTTATTTGCTACTGTTCTTTCATCTTATGAGTTAAGGGGGAGGAGTTAATTTTCAATATTTGAAACACATTTTAAGGGCTGTTTTTGCAAATATGTTAAATACAAATTATTTATCAGTTAAGCACATAATAAAGCAACATTTTAGGAGTCTTCTTTTATTTGTTTTTCAAAAAAAATATTGTGAATTGAGTGAATGACAGCAAATCTTCGTATGCACCCAAAAAAGATACTTTGTAGTGATCATCATAACTCATTACTAGATCATCTATTGACTAAGAACCAAAAAAATTCAGATTAGTTTATGAATATTTCGAGGTAACAACGGCAATTTTTTTTTATTTCATTGATTTTTCAATTTTTAAAAGTAAAAAGAGATGATTTTTTTGAATTTATTAATAAAAATTGGCACATTTGTTGTTTTGAAGTACAATAAATTATAAAAAAAAATCTCGACTTTATTACCTCGTAATTTATGTATAAAGTAAGTGTGCGAAATTTAAGAAGGATCCAATAAATAGTTTTTGAATAACAGTGATTTGACACTTTGACTTTGAACAACTTAAATCTGAGAAAAACGCGTTCAAAAATTAATAGTAACAGCAAAATTGGCTGGAGAGCATATATTTTAAATGACTGTATGTACGTCAGTTATGCTCCGGTCAATTTCAAATTTTAACTGAATATATTCGAAAAGCTGTACTATTGAATGAAATAAGTGCAAAAAAATCCTTACACCCTACAAAACTGCATAAAAAACAATCACATTTGCATAAAGTAATCGGAATCGTAGCTATTTTAAGGCTTATTTGCATCCGTTATTTTTAAGTGGAATTATCTATTTTCTCTATATGCGTTTCATATTAAAGAATCACTTAAAACTCATCTAAAAATATCTCGAAATGCCCTCAATATATTTCCTTATGCAAAATGTAGGATTTAAAAACAATTTCTATTGCAGCAATCAATTTAGCATAGGCTCAATCCTAGGACAGTTACCAATTATCCAAAGCACCACCCACCACGGTCGCGTCGATAAGTCTTGCCTTCCGCGAAATATCTAGCGATCGCGGACACCTGCTGCATCGCGACGCATCACTGCAGACGTGGTGAATTAGCGGTAAAACTTCATCCCCTTCAAAAGGAATGTTGCTTTTGATCGGAAAGTGCGCGTGTAAAGGTCATAATGGTGTTTTGGTTTCCGTATCGATGAAAAATTGTGCTTTCAGGGTTTAATGGCCGCTCTTTCGTCTCACGTAAGTTTAGATACAAGGTAAATTCGTTTATAGGACCAGAATTGCCTATGCAGAAGGTAATTAAGCGGCAGGATATTGCGCACTGAAAGGCTAATCGCATGTTGCGAAAAAGCGGCACTTGGGGTGTATTGTCTATACGAAAGTTGGCTAGTGTGTGTGGGCGACAAGGATGCATGGTTGGGTGGCTATGACGCTATCGTTGAATCATTTTTAAGATTGATTTTTATCTGATGAGGGATATTTTTAATATATGTGTTGGAAAAAAGTATTAACCATATTTTCAGTGGAATTTTATGCACTTAAGTCGATGTAAACATTGAATTTTAATACATTTGAAATATAATTCAATGTAAATAATAAATGAAAATGAAAATTTTCCACCATTCAAATATTTTCCAACAGCCAATATTATATTTTTGAATTTTATAACCTTCGCCTGTGATGCAAGGATAAGAAATAAAAAAAACTGAAGCTTACCCAGCGTCATAATTGCTAGCTTTATGCTTGTTTTACAAGGGAAATTTCTATTTTTCCTTTAATTCAATGTATCGTATTTTCCAATTGATTTAACTCTTTTTTCAAAACATTTTAATCTTTTTCCAAATGATTTTTATCTTTCCCTGAAATATTGCGTTGATTTTTAGGTGACAATTAAAATAAATCAACTAACTTTGAAACATATAGGCCGCAAATCGTAAGACTAAATCTTTCGAAAAAAAAGTTTGAAAGTGTTGGTAAAAAGTACAAACCATATAGACCTGGGCGGATCTGTAAAAATACGACTAGATTTGGCCTTTGAGAGGGGGCACGCTGATTTTTGCAGAAAAAGTTGTGGCATAACTCGTATAACAATATTTGATTATGCTCCCTCTCAAAAAAGTCGAGAACATGTTTAAAAATTTAAAAATTTAAAAAAACACCTGTTTTTCTGCTTGTCTCACTTCTAACTTTATAATACGAGATATATAAAATTATCTTATCATGCATTGTTATTTTTATTAATTAATAAAATTAATTGAAATTTTCTTCTCTTAATTTGTTTAAATAATTATACAGCATTAATATGACAATAATTACATTGAGTACATTGAACAGTATATGCTTGGGAAGTTTTTCTAGAAAAAACTCCTTCAACATGGAAAATATTATGTGTTTTTTTGGTTATAACTTAATTATTTATAACATAATAAAAGTGTCTTCGGGATTTTGCAATGCGATATTTAGGCTTCTCTGTTTGAATTACATCGGCTCATAAAAAAAGGTGAAAATCACTCCACTACAAGCCAAGAAAATGCTCATTTTTATAACTTTTTTTAAAATCGGTTCAAAGGCCCGTCACCTTTGACCGGTTGTATCTCATTAACTAATGAACATAAATCAAGAATTTATTTAAAAAAGCGTACTTTAAAGTTCTTTCTCATTTTTTTTTAATTTAATTTGAATTATTGGTTACTGAAATATTCAATTTGTTTATTAGCAAAAAAATGTTTATAATTTCAAAAAAACCTATGACTGCTTTGATAATCTGATTTTAGTTTTGTAGACCGCATTCAATGCGTGAAGTACTGTTCTATATGTTAGTTAGTTACTTTCTGATTCGGAACATTTCAAAAAAATTTGAATTTTTTCAATAAATTTTGGTTGCCAAGCTGTAATGTGAAATCTACTGATTCGATATTGATGAAAATTTGTGTGCTGTTCTACTTTGCTATCAAGATTTTTTAGCCGAACTATGAAGGTCCCAAGTTTATTTAAAATGGTAAAAAAATGAATAAGAAACGGCTTTTTTCAATTTTGTTAATTTTTTTGCTATTTTGCGGCAACGGTTAAATAATTTAGAATTTTAAACCAATTTTATCGTGTAGAAAATTTCATTAAGCAACTTTCATTCTCACGCAACTTTACTCTGGAATGAACCGTTTTAAAGTTAAGAGTGAGACAAGCAGGAAAAACACGTTTTTTTTTAAATTTGAAACATTTCGATTTCTCCACAATAGGACTTTTTCCTTCATAAAATTTTCGTAGAAACTATTTTACAAACATATTAATCGGTATACCTTCTTTACAAGGTCAAAAAAGGTCAAGTTTACAAATTTATTGTGACGCCGCTGTGATATATACCGGTATATATCATTCTGCATTCAAGAAATAAAGAATTGAAGTTAATAATTTTTTTTTATTTAAATAAACATATATATACATATTACCTTAATAGTGAACTCATCAAAACATAAAAAATGATTACAAAACAAAATCAGAAATATGATGTTTTTTTATGTAACTGGCTATTGTGTGAACCAATAAAAAATTTTTTTTGGGCAAAAAAACGGCGTCGATTGAAAAAAAGGTTGTCCAAAAATCGTCATTTTTTTGTAAATCTGTGGCTTGAAAAAATATAAAAATTAAAATTATTAAGATGTTTGCTATTCGTACGATACCTATACATACTATAAAAAAGCTGTAAAAATTTCAAAAGGATCGGTTGGGTAGATTTTGAGAAATCACTGGCACCGTATCAAAAAAGGAGTTTCGAGAAAAACGCATTTGAAGCGCGCCAGGTCTAAATATTGGTGTAAAGCTCAGATCATAATAAAATTTTAACTGAGCATTACTGAAGTATGTACTTTTCTTTTGAAATTCGTAAAAAAATCGATTTTTTTGTAAAGTTGGTATACCCCTAAAATTAATTTAGCACAAACATTTTCATATTAACAATTGCTGCAATTGCTTCTTGCTAAATTTTATGAATTCCCAATTTTTAATAAATTTCGGAAGATAAATAAAAGTGGATACTTATAAAATGCTCTTGCGAATAAATAGTTTATTGCATTTGTTGTTTTGATTTCAAAAAAATTCAAATTTTTTTTCTCGCTGCATTGCTTTCATCAGTTCTTGAGTTTAAAAGTATTTTATCAATTAATTTCTTTTCTCTTAAATAGATTTTCTGATAAATATTCTTGAAATTTTTATTTTCTTGAAGTTTGGCATTGTAAAATTTTGAAATTTATGATTTACGAATTCGTTGAAATTGATTGACCAGAAGCAAAAAACAAAGATAACGTTCGACACGAAAAATGTTCCACTGTTTGTTTTGTTTCTATCAAATTTTAAAAAAAACTTAGCAGCTTTCTTTGTTAATTTTTAACCAAGAGTTGTTTTCATGTTTATAGCCACAAATAATTCAATCATTAAATGATGAATCAGTGGATATTGAATCCCTAGTTACGAGGGTATTATTGAATTAAAAGCAGCAAATAGAGGATACGAATTTTAAAATTTTCAAAAATTTAATCAATAAAAACAAATAAAATTCATCGCTTTAATATGAAATCAGAATTCAAATTAAAAACGCTATCGAAGTTCTCGCTTTCTTCTACTCCACTTAATAATTTAGGATTTCAGCTAGGAGTTTCTGGTTAAAGGCTTGACAGAAAAACACAAAATCTTTGAAACTTTTCGATCATCCTGATCAAAATTTTCACGAAAGACCATCGATTTAGCGATGTAGAAATTGTTAACTTTTATGCAGATTATTTTTTCGGGTTTAATTTTGAAGGTGAATAATTGAAGGCTACTTTTTCTATACCTAATTTTATGGATTCTCATTTCTTTTGACTTTGTATTGAAATAATTTAACCTTTTATTCTTTAGTAAAGTCAGTCTGTCTTCACAGGATGCCTCTTCATCAAAAACAATAGTTTTTTGAACATAAACACACCACAATTGCCAGATGGCTAAAATGGCTCTAGCCTGAATCTTTTCACCATTTATGTCAATCTTGAATTTTGAATCATAGCTGATCTTTTGTTGAACTTGCTGAAAGACAATCTCATCATTTTGGAAATTTTTTAAAAATGGCAATTTTTTAATACCCAAAAGAATTGGGTAAAGTGAGTTCAACGAAGAAGAAAAACCATAGTGTACAAAGTTAAAAAGCAAAGGACTAAAGCTAGAACCGTGAGGAAATTCGCAATGACGAATAAATTGAGAATAGAGCTTCATAGTACACACGTGAATTAGAGGAAATGTGTTCAGTACAGACATATGATTGTCAATTGAAAAATGGAAAAATAGAGGACCTGGAAATCAACTTCAAAATTTTGGTCATATTGACTTTTTTTTTTAAAAAAGAGATTTTGCAAAAATGCAAATGAGTAATAAAGATTTATTTTAATGCTAGCAGGAACATTTTCTGTTTAAATTTTTTATTCAATGTATTTTTTCTCCGCTTTCAGAATTTGTAATTTTCATTGCATCGAAGAAAACCATTGAAGATAAAAAAAACATTTTTCAAAATAGAAAGCTATTTTTAAATAAATTCTGTGAATGTGACTGATAATAATGGTAGCCACAAACTTAACTTCTAATTTGAACTACTGAAATTTTGAGACAAATTGCCTAACAAACAGTTTTGTTGTAAATCTTGACCTAATTGATCAATAGATGATAAAAGAAGTTCTGCAACTTCGAAATTGTCCTATTGATTACTGGTTTGATTTTCCAGGAATAATTAGGCTTGAAACTTACCCAGAAGAGTTCAGAATTTTTGTGGATCATTATTTTTACTTGCATCTTTCTTAAATTGAGCTAAGCATGCTTTAAAAAATGTCTCAATGACTTCTGCTTTAAGAAAAACATTGTCCAAAACTTTGTGGGTCGTAATAATCTCATTAACTCTTCTGCAATTGAGCATGTCAGAAAATAATATGATCAAATTGTTACAAGAACATTTCAAACCTTACAGTTTTAAACTCTTAAACGGGCCAAAACATACGTCATCATTTTGAATTTTATTTCTTCGCTACTATTGCTGTTGATGAATTTTGATCTAGCCAACTTTTTTAGACTATCAAACATACGAAGAAGATTTCCATTATTTATTATTTAATGTTTAAAACTACTAACCTTTAAATCTAAGTTAAATTTCTGGAATTTTGTCGCGTATTCTAGTTCAAAAAATCATATTTCTTACGCATAAAAAAGACAACATAAAATAGCATTTTCTTCATTTTATTTTTCAGTCATGCTGCAGAAACTGATGATTTAAAACGAAAAGTGGTAAGTCATATTTTTGATTTCATTGCTATCCCAAAAACATTTTTATTTACAGATTTTAGCTACATACTCAGTGAAAAACAATAACGGCTATTTTATTACCCGAGCCAAACCTTTGAGGAACCCATGCCAAATCTTTGCTCAATATTTTGCTTAGGTTATAAAACTTCTGCTTTGATGGTTTTTGGTTGAGTAAGCTGCTTGAATCGATGACTTCTTAAATAAAAATATGATTTCATCAAATCTGCGTCAAAAAATTGAAAAAAATTGCGTTTCCCTACTTTTTAAACTACTTTATTGCACCGAAAAGATAAAAAAAAAATAAAGATAAAAAATATTTTTAGAATTAAAAAACCATTTCGACAGATAAAAAGCCATTTTTAAATAAATTCCGTAAATGTGACTGCTAACAATGTTAACTACAAAATATCAAATTTGCCGATGAAAATATTTGCTTATTTAAATAGTTTCTTAAGTAAAAACAAATAATAGAAAAAAACTTTTGTGGTTCTAATAACTAAAAAAATCATTGAGTCGAATTTTTCTGTTGAATTAATTCTTTCCAAAATAGTGTTCTTTGGGTCTTTGAACCATTAAATCTCAAATTTCATTTTCCGGTCTTAAGGGTCAAATTTTGGTATTCCGACAAAATATTGAACTGAGAAGTAACGTAAATATCTCTCCGAATCTTTATTTTTCAATCACATTGATTATCTTAAAATACTCTTTAAGAAATAGATGACCCATAGATTTTCGGGAGTGCATTTATGCCAAGTAAGAAAACAGTCCCAAGGAATAAATGGTTTGTAGCTAACCCGCAAAAAATTTTAGAGACTGTGCAATATTCTTCCTGAAACAAAGTTTACCCAGTTGCTACTTTCAGAATGACACATCCTGAAAATGCTGCAGGAAATATTGCTAATTGCTTGAGGACATACTTCTTGAAAATCCGCAAATTGTCCTCCTAGAAACCAACTCTGTGTTACCTGCACATTTTTACCTGTCCACATCCAGGTGAATCCTCTTTCCGTGGAACAACAAGGTGTACATCCGATCAATAAAAATCTTAAAAAAACAACAACAACAAAACCTTGTCCTAGATATTTGATATCTTTGTGCACACAATTGGCAATGAAAGATCGAATCCAGGACACCATACATACCGTCAAGAGGAAGGCATTTCACTTTGAACCACAAAAGAGGGTGTTTTATGGGTTTCTCGTCCGTTTTCTGTCTGCAAACTGAATGAATCCATCATCCACACTAGTCAGCACACGCACAATTTTCTTATGTTTATTTTTATTTTTATATACGAAAACTAGTGGTTTCACTTAGGGGGATGTGCTATTATTTTCATGTTTTATTTTATTTCGAAAAAGGAAAACAAGCATGAAACGTCACCGACGCAATTTTTTATTACTGGGATTTTTTCGGGGTGGAAGCTAAAAAAACAAGGAATTTCTTCAAAGGTGTATGACGAAAACCATATATTTGGACGTATGTCGGTTTAACGCTTAAGGCTCTCTATATAGACTTTCCGGATTCCCTGAACAACAATCAATCGGAAGTAGGCGGACAATGTTGTGGTTAACATTTGAGGATTTCTTGTTACCTTAGATGTCTTTGCACTGTATCGTTTGTGATATATGATAGCCCCTTTGGATTTATCAAATCTTTTGTTTATTATGTGGGATTTGAGGGGATGAAATACTGTAGAATTTTGGATTGTTGATATGTTGGATGTGATGACGAGCAGGTGGAGAGATATTTGGAATAAAAGAAAGCGTTATGGCATGAGTTCAATTTGTGGTGATCATTTGATTTTTTGCTGGAATTAAAATTAGACTCTATTTTACATACAGAGTTTTTACATCTTCTTTAAATTTCTTAGATGTTTTATTAATTTTTTAATGATTTTACTGTATATAGCTTTAATTTTAAAATTTTCTTTCAAAGTATCCTTAATATAGTTCAAACCGCCATACAAACCAACAGCGAGAACTCTTGACTCTTCGGATTGAAGTTGCTAATCTAGTCAAATCGATATGAATTATATTATATTCGAAGAACATCTTTTCAGTCGCGAGGATGAGTTGCCGAACACATCTTGTCGTGCCGAAGTATTTTTTGAGCCACTCAAAGACTAGAGGCTTGGTGAGTGTTGGCAGACCAGCTCAGTTCTATGCGTTATGTCATGGATCGGTTTCGCTAGTTTTTGCCCAATTTCATTTTGAAACATTCGGTCAGCATAAAGGACAAACGACGGAAAATGGCAAAAATTCATTAGATCCACTAAAATAAAACTAAAATATTTTTTGATGCTATACTTTCTAGTCTACGGAAAATATAATTCGTTTCGTCATCTAAATTGAGGTGATAAAAATATATCGTTGCATTCGACATGAATTAATACAATTTTCACAAGAGACGCACTGCCATTATGTCTCGTCATTTGAAGAGATATATGGTGCTTATGCAGTGGCTTTATAATCCATAAATCACGTGAATAATTGAATGATCATATTGTGCAAGTGCATTGTAAATACACATCCAATGCCTGATAAGCACAAAAATTTAGTGCATGTTTATTGTTTACTTATAGGCATATTGGATTTGGAAACAGTTCCACGAGTTAATTATATCTCTTCCATTAATTTCAACTCATTAAAGTGTTTCTGCAATTTTTCGTCAATCATTTGTTTTGTGCAAAAACCTCCGTAAATTAGTTTGTCATTGTCGTTATGAAGTTCGGCTCTCACTGAATGATCGTTCTACGACAATTTCGATCAACCTAAATTATTTCATTGCAGAACCTAAACTAGCAAACCACTCTTGACCTTGTGGTCAATTGCGGCTGTGGAGTAAAAGAGTCTGCGTAACAAGTTTACATTTATTTCCAGTTTAAAATAGAAAATGTGATTTAGCTAACGATATCGCTACAAAATTTCAATGTAACAAGACTTTCGTCGCGTTGGCCTCAATCGACGTTTAGTCCCGGGGACGAAGCAACAAACCCTTGTGTCGTTTAGACTAACTCGGTTTTGGTATCTAGTTAGCTACAGGACAGATGGCTGCTGGCAGGTCAGCTCAGTTCGGCGTGTAATGTCGTGGGTGCGTTTTCTAGCATCAGTAAAAAATCTTATTTCCACAGATTCAGCCATCGATTTGCCCGATTACATACTGATGAAAAAATCTACCATGAAAAACAGAAAACATACTTTACATCTACGTTACTGTACCAAGGAATTCTTGCATGCATACCAAAATAATAGCGCGTTCAAGACCTACCCGTAAGTTAAAAATTCCTATACGTTACTTCGATGTACGTGTGAAGTTTCGAAACCACCAAAAAAAGACAATAAAAAACCGAAAGACTACCGCGTACAAAAACAATCTCTCGGGTGGCCGTGCTACTCTCGATTAGAAAAACGAGCTTCAGCGGAGCTCGCCAGGCGCAGATGTCACTACCTGGGCCCGCCCTACCATGTCCAAGCGCTTGCGTGTCCGCATGTGTTGTGCGCGATGAGCCCGCCAAAACTTACCTCAGTTGGGTTGAATCCTGTTCCTTAAAGCAAGAAGAATGGAGGATCCTTAGGAAAACTCTCAAGGTGAAGCTTTTAATCCATATTTATAATTTAATTCATACAAAAGCACAGAAAAGAATAAAATTCAACAGGATTATTATCAAGAAAATTAATCTTGAATGAGATAAAAACCAAAACAAAGCTCAACCTTCAGTCCTGAGGTGACGACAAGCGCTCGTCATCTTCGGTGATTAAATTTAGGTTATTCGTTTGGTTCACATACAGGTCTTACTGAGTTGTTCTCAATACCTTTGTAACGCGAATAAATTTTATTTTTCCTTATTCGTTCACAGTAGAAAACTCTTCCTTCCTTCCTTGTTAAACACATGCTCAACAATGATCGGTTATTTCAATGCTTAACCTATTATGGTATGTCATTGATGAAATTAACTAGATCAGATAAAGTATTTAATTAAAGAAAGAAACTACTACCATAGATTAATAATAATTATTCGTGGTGACGGTCAAGACAAAAACGTTAGTGTAATCGAGCATAGAATTGCTTTAATATCTAGGTATACAAAAAAACCACATTTTTCTGTCATTGTTCCATTGGTACCTTGACCGTCACCGTTTAAATTATATTCCTTAAAAAAGTTTTTTTCCGCATCTACAAGTCAATTTACACTGAGTAACTAGTTTATCAAGTGAAGTGTTTTATGCATTCCTCAAGTTAAGGCACCATACATTTCATGCTCCGTCGTTTTGGTATTCATAAGTTAATGACTGAAATCAGCATGCATGCCAATATAAAATCAATTCGAAAGTTACTGAAATGCAATCCTTTTTTTGCAATGAAACAAAATTGGTCGACAAATTAACTGCATACATCCGTTCTAGGTCTACTCAAAAGGCACTCGGTAAAATATGCATTTTTTATTCACACCGTGTACTACTGTTTTCGTGGATTGTAGATAAATATGAAATCCAACAAAACTAGTGGCACTAATTACAATAATAAGGTTTACAAAGTGGCGCGGATAGGTACACATGGCTCCTGCAAACTTGGAACTCACAAGCAGCTCCGCGTTATCATCAACTGTTTTGCTGTCTTGCTGTCCAAAGATGTTCACGCGTAATTGCAAATTTGACGAGATTATCACTAACATTCAAAATAAGCAGATGATGGTTACACATGGCAATCGCGAGTCCATACCAACAGTAAATTTTGTTATAAGATTTCGTGTTTGCAACGGAACTATCACAACACTCAAAAATCTAGAAAAGATCGTTCCTTAGATTTCTCTAGCACAGAACATTTCCCGAATTTACAGTTTCACTTCATTGTCAGTGAAGAAAGACCCAAAACAATATACGATCACTTCAAAAATATTCACGACCAAATTTCCGACGCAGGACCTTGCTCGTTTTCTTCCAAAACCCGACTCGTTTGGCTTCTCCAGCGACCCAACTCCCGATCCGATAACGGTTCTCTCGCAAGAAACGGTCGGGTAGCTACCAAACCAGATTCTCTTGTTCGATAGGTGTGAGCTGGGTTTTCAGGTCGACTTGAATGGAGTGTGGGGTTACTGATTCTGAGCGAACCATGCCGAGCGCAATTTACAAGTTGAATGTGTTTTGACAGATCTACGACCCAAGCTATTCCTAATCTAACTCAATTTCTTTCTAGCGTTTTAGCATTTTGTTTGTGATTGTGTATTGAATTTTTTTTCAAGCTGCCGTGATAAAAAAATCAAAAAAAATTTCCGGAAATTCGGACATTAAATTTGATCCAAAATACGATCCAAAATTTGACCCAAAATTTTTCAACATTCAAGCCTGAATTCGACTAAAACTTTAGCTCAAAATTTGAACCCGAATTTGGTTCAAAGCTTATTTGAAAATTTGACCATTTTAGCACAAAATTTGATCGCTTTCCTTAAAGCGACTAAATGATTTGTACGTGATTTTTTTATCGTAATTTTTGGTCTTTTTCCGTTTTGTGTTTTTTGAAACAAAGATCTTGAAAGGTTTTTGAAAATTAGTGTTACACTTTCTAGCCCAATCTTCATGAATGTTTTTTTGATGGTTTTTACTTCTCAAAATAAAAGATCTCTCTTTCTACTGAGCAATTGAATAAAACAGTTAAGGGATGGAAATGATTTTTAAAAATGCTAATCAAACCTTCAGCTTTGATTTGCATGATCATAAACTAATACGATAATAAATTATTTTGATCCTGAATTTGTGTTTATCCTGCAAGGTCTAGAACTACAAAAGAAGCAAGTTGATCTTCACCGAAATTTCGATCAGTTTTTCAAGCAACTCGGCTTCAAGGAGCAACAAAACTCCCTCCAAAGCGACCCATATATTATAGTATTAATTGAACTCAATCCTTTAAGCGTATCAAATAGATCTGGCTATTTTCTATTGTTCAACCCCTTCACAGATGTGATCGTTCGCTCGTACAAGTTCTTTCATTTCGTCATCGTTTTTCGTTGGTCACACTCAACAGTTTTCCATGACCATGCTTAATGTCTTCATTTCAAAGAATATGATAGCAGCAGCAGCAGCAGCAGCAGCAAACAGGTCATCCGATTAATTTTCAATGCAATTCAATCATTTCATTGAAAACTCAACGCAACGACGGAAAATTCAATTTGATTTCGATTAAAGTCAATCAGAAATCAATTTGATTTGCTTGTCCCTCCACGTACGACGTTTCAATACAGTCGTTATGGTGTGCAACGAAAGTGATATTGTATCAAGATGCAACTTTTTAATTGTAGCACGTTTGGAAAGGCATTGAGGACAGAATTTTTATAGTATGTATGTCATGCGTGATATCAATTGAAGACCATGAAGAATGGGGTTAAAGTTGAGGATTGTCACATACATAGGACTCTCTGTAAGAGATGTTTCATCTGTGAATGGAGGCAAAAACTGTGATACGTAGTTGAAAATCATTTCAAAATTGAATGAGAAAGGACATTTGTGGTTCGTCTCAATAATAAAAGGTGTTCATTTGATGATATTTCACTACATTCCCTTAATCTTATCTCTGAACCAAAGAAAAACAAGTTGATTTGGAGACGATATCATATCTTTCTTGGGCCAAAAAATCCTCCGAAACGTGTCTCCTGATAACCAACTTAAAATGTGAATGGCATCAACTTGATTATCTTAAAAATATGTGAAAATTTGATTGATATGAAAGCACCACCACTAAATTGCGTTATACATTTGAGCAGAAGACCGACCCCAAATCAGTGCCTTCATCCACCGCCATTGCCTGTTCATTTGCAGACTACCTTTCGATATATGTATGTATGTCCAACATTCCAGGTGATAAGTAGCGTAGAAGCCACGATATGTGATGTGATAAGTTTTACACAATAATTCCATTTAGCTCGACCGAGCTGACGGCATCGATAGGAAATTCGACATGGTTCCGTCTATGGTCCCACTTTTGTGGGGATACCAGGACTGACGATGTTAGTATCGAATGCAGTACTTAATGCTTCCATGATTCCTAAACGATATGTACATATATACCGTCCTGGTTGGATATCCACTTATATGTATGTAACTTGAAAATAATTTATCGTCAGCATATCGATCCAAATGGATGTGATATGTTTAGTTAAGATTTGTTGTAGCTTTGGTATCTCTTTAAAAACAGATAGAACTTGTTTTGTGCTTTAAACCAAAATCAAGAAGAGAAAATAGACTAGAAAAAATGAAAGTAAGAACAATTTTTTCCAGTGAATATTAGCTCTGTAAGTGCGGGCTTTTATCAGGATACGTGAATTTGGTAATGGAAATGTCTAATTATGTGTCGGTGTCGATTGATGCGTACCGGGGCATGTTCACAGAGATAGACGGTTCTATGCTCTTCATGATATGGAATTTGTTTGTGCATACACAGTATGGTGTATGGTTTTATTGCAATCACTATGGTTCTTGCCGTAGCAGCTGTGTTTTTGATAAGCTTATGTCTGGAATATATGTTAATAATTATTAATGAAAATTGAGAAAATCCAATGTGGAATTTGTCGTTAATTATGGCTTTGATGTTCACGCAGACAGAATTTCTATGAATATTTCACATCTGATTTTAAATAAATTTGAACCTCACCCTTCGTGCAGTCTCAAAAGAATCCTACAATTTCAAATAGTAGGTAGAGCTTACTTTTGAATAAAAACACCACACGACTTCACGCTTACCTTATTTTGCACAAAAACCAACTTAATTTTCGCGAAAAAATAACAACAAAAACTTCGGGAAATCGGATAAATCGGTCCTGATTCCATTCCCAAAAAACAGCACTATTCAACAACAAAAAATGCGTATACCGAAATCCTGCTTGAATGACCTTAGTGTGGAACGTCGGACATGAATGACGCCGCCTGGGCCTAGCTTTTCATTGATCGATTGTGTGCGTTCTCACATGATATGCGCGGTTCGGTCCTTTCTTAACTCATTTAGAGTAGTCCCTTTACTATCCAAAAATTTGAAGACAAGGCAAACAATGAAATTTTTCAAAGTTAGCATTGACTTCATTATAAAATCTGAAGCCAGTTTGCTGCCTGTTTAATGTGCGTGGTGAGTTGATGTACCTTGTGATAATATGTTGGTTGATTGTTGTATCTGGAGATGATATATGTGTAATTTAATTGATTGCAAATGAAAATGATTTGATGATTCCATCAAAGAGTTTCTCGCAGTGCATACTTTTTCTGTTGAGTGTGCCTGTAACATGATTTTGTACTTTTGTTGGGCTTTCAAAGCACTTGTAAAGTGTTAAAAGATGAAAAGTACTTTAATTTCATCTTCAAAATAAGCCACAAATATAATTAGGTACCATTTGATTACCATGCCGAGCTCCTCGTGAAATTTGGTTGTTTCACTATCAAAACACTTCATCTGGGCAATCTTACATGAAACAGAAAAGATGACATCTTTCACGGTTTCTTCAAATCACAGCGTGCTATGTCACACCTCACCTCAAACATCGAGATCGAAGAGATTCCCCAGTACCTTCTTAGAATTCAAGTCCCTATTTTTTGGGCTCTCACTCTAGAATAAAGTAGTATAAATGGTAATAAACGTTTATTTATCCACTATTAAAAAAACTGTAAGAATGGTGACATTAAAGGGGGGAGATACATGTAAAATTGTAAAAAATGCTAATTTCAGCTTGATTTAAAAAATATGTATTGTTTATTCAAAAAAAAATTATATTAGAAATCCTTAAAGTACCTGTCTTAAAGTACTTGGAATTTTTTTTATAATGTTTCAACATAAAATCCATTAATGTGCATTAAATAGTGTTAGCAGAGTTGCAAACCAAAATTGCACACTAGAAGCCAATGTTGTTGACTAGAGTAGGAGGTTCTAACACATGTTATAAGATAGCAAACGTAGGCATATATACGAACCCATTGACGGTCGTTATAATTTGCAGATGTAAATTATAAAATAGTTGAAATATAACGAGCTTAATACATCAACAAGCCAGCCGTGGTCGTGCTGTCTCGTGACGGATGGCAAATGACAGCACCTGAAGAGGATGCCATCCGACACGCCGAAACCACACTTCCTACTAACATTGATTATAAGTTTTTATTATAACTTACTCGTTAATCAGCGATTCCAGGTCCAAGAATTAGTAGCTTATGAGCTGAGATACTCTAAGCCCATCTCATATTTCATATATACTTTTCGTTCTATGTATTAAGAGGGAAATCACAACAAACGGTTCAAAAAATCGACTTTTTTATTGCAGAAATCAAAAGTTTACCTATTCAAGAGTATGCTTAAAAATTTGAGACCGGCATTCGAAGTCCTTCTTATATTTTTGGGGGAAGAAAAGAATCGCGCCCGGCTTATTGCATGGAGCGATCACAGACAATCTGGGCGGGATCATACAGTTGTCTTTATATGAATCTATCTTTTTTTGTATGTATTGGGGCAGGTATTACAAACAAAAAAAATATTTTTCCTGGTGTCCCTGTGTATATAGGAGTAACACACAAATCACTTCAATACTCAGTTTTTGGTAATAAGTTTTTAAATGGCTTTTTTCTCGAAACGCGTTTATCCGACTTTTGTCCAATGTATCTCAGCGAATTTTTGACCGATCTTCAAAAGTAAATAAAATTGAATTCTTTATAAATTTCCCTATAACTGAACCTGAGAAGGGGATAAAAAAATGCCAATACCGTCAATTTTGAGCATTTTTTTGAAAAATTCGCAAAGTCCAAAAAAACAGTTTCAAAAATTCTGAAATTTTTTTTTGTATACTTAAAATCTTAGTCAATATTTGTGCGAAATTTCAACACGATATCTCTTTTACTTATAGGAAAAAAATATCATCGAAAAAACGTGTTTTTCTTGAAAATCGTAATTTAAAAGTCCCCTCAAATGCGGTTTTCTCAAAGCGGGGTTTTTTCCGGCTTCTGTGCTTTGTATCTCAGCGAATTTTTGACCGATCTTCAAAAGTCAAAAATATAAATTTTTTGTATGTATTGAGGCAGGTATTACAAACAAAAAGATGTATTTTTGCTGGTGTCCCTGTGTATATAGGAGTAACACACAAATCACTTCAATACTCAGTTTTTGGTAATAAGTTTTTAAGTGGCTTTTTTCTCGAAACGCGTTTATCCGACTTTTGTCCAATGTATCTCAGCGAATTTTTGACCGATCTTCAAAAGCATAAAAAAAATGAATTCTTAATAAATTTTCGTATAACTGACCCTGACAAAGGGATAAAAAATGCCTTCGATTCCAAGCATTTTTTTTTTGAAAAATTCGCAAAATTCAAAAAAAAAACAATTTCAAAAATTCTGACAATATTTTTTTGTATACTTAAAATCTTTGTGTGAAATTTCAAAACGATATCTTTTTAACTTCTATGAAAAAAACATCATCGAAAAAACGTGTTTTTTTTTTGAAAATCGTTATCTAAAAGTCACTCAAATGCATTTTTTTGAAATGGGAGTTTTTCCGGCTTGTGTGCATTTTTTCTCAACGAATTTTGACTGATCTTCAAAAACCAAAAAAAGTTCTAAATCGTTTTTAAATTTTGCGTATAGCTGAACATTGAATGGGAATAAAAAAAATCGATTTAGAGTTTTTTTATAAAAAAAGAACGAAAAACATTTCAATTTCTTTTCCAAACGTGTCACAAATTTTCAATTTTCAAAATTTTTACTCAAAATCTAGTTTATCGAGGATTCATACGTAACGGTAATATGAAAAATTTGCTTGGATTGCTTTCACATTAAAATTATGGACTCCAGCATGCACGGCAACGAGAGGCTCGGACGACGGACTTCCATGAAGAACAGCTTCTAACTTTCCAAATTTTGGTGATAATCACTTGAAAATATTATGAGATGTAGTTCAAAATATAAGTTAAAAAAACTATTAATTTTTAATTAGTTCTAATCATTTCTTCTCTTTCAAAAAAAAAAATACCAAAAACGCGTAAAAACAGGCCTCTGAGTGTGATTTCGTTCTTTAAGTCATCTTTGCGTGGTAGCTTCGAAAAATCTCAAAATTAGAAGACCAGCCATTTAAATTTCAATAGACAAGCTGCTATCTTCATGACCTTTCGAAAAATCCTCTAGATGTTCTGGATACAATCATCCTGAATGTTATCAAAACAAAAATATGACTCATCAATATCAGAAAAACGCTCTTAGTCACAGATTCACACCTGAATTTCTATGAATACAATCAATCAATTCAATATTCCTAATCTTCAGCATTCTAACATTCATATCCTGACAACCAAATCAAATCGTTCCACCCAAATTGAAATGTCAGCATACGTACATACAGCAAACAAAAAATCCTTTCACTCCTTTCATTGGTCTCTGATCGGCATTCCCGAAATTGTTTACATTAAAAAGGACACATGCAGCAAATGCTACATTTAATCTCGGCCGTTGTGCAGATATTAAATGTAGACCACCACCTGGCTTAACTTTCGATGTCACCTGTGCTAAAATCCTGATACACAATGCATACTTGTAGGTAGATATGTAGATAGAGGTAAAGATAGCCTGGGTGAAAGAAAAAACATACATATGTGGATAATGAAAAAAAATCAGGAGAACGATGGTCCAAAAACGTAAATGATGGTATGACCGTTCGATGTGGTCGAGGCAGCCCAAGTTTTCACCTGTCCATCCAACTCATACTATATCAAGAGAACAATTTGAAATAGAAAAAGGATATATAGATAGGATAAATATGCTACGGGATGAATTCAAATCAGTGTATTTTATTTCTATGTAAATTTGCATATTGGTTTAGCGTTTTGTTGAATGTGTGGCTCGATAAAAAATTGATTTTTTTTTGCGTTTCGTCAATGTATTCGTGTCGCATATGATTTGAGGTTGAATAAAGGAATTGTTTTTTTATCAAATTCAGAAATGCAGCAGATGGAAGTTTTTTTGTAATATTAAAGAAAGAAATTTCAGTTGTTTCGTTGTTGGACGCCATATTTTCGGGGAAGAATGCGTGAACATTTTATGTCGGGGACATAAGTAAAACATTGGTCTAACTTCTTTTTTGCAAGTGCACATATTCCTGTGGTTTTATGTTCAGATGTTGTGTTTGATTTCCTGGTTTTATCATCAACCGAGTGATAAATGCATATATCAATAAATCTTAGCTATTTCTGTTAGCCGCCATTTATACGCATAATCGAAATCAGTGTATTGTTTTTCAGATGAACCTCAAAACATTTGTGTCACTCCTTCTTCCTCACAAAAAACCAGAACCATCTTCACCTTTTTTTTGTATGTACTCTTGAAAAAAGGATCAAACTGTTGCACCTTGCCAAACCTTTGTCGGAAGGCAGAACATTTATTTCTTATTGTTGTTGTTTTTTCAAGACTGTCGGGAATGATTTAAGAAAACCCAAGAAAAAACTCTCTATATCGCGTGATGCACTCTCTTCCGTTACTGATGGCGAAAACAATAATGCCAGGCAGGTGCTAACTGAAAATGCAAATTTCGGCAAGTGAACAAAAAAAGAACCTCGCTCAAGTCTTCTGTGAAACAATGAGCAAGACAGTGGTTGTTGCGTATGCTCCAGGGCATACAAGAACAAAAAAAATGGTAGTTCTTGTGTGAGATTTATGGTCGGCACACTGTACGATGGATGAGGTCGAACTTATCTTGGCATACCACCGAACAAGAAAAGTATCAGATTTCGTGACAGAGTGCCGTGGAACAGCACCTGGTCACTGGTTAACGCAGATGATGTTACAGTCTCCCAGCAGCTCCCAGAATAAGCAACAGTTTCTTTCAAGGAGTTTTTCATCGGTAAGGTCTAGAAATATTTATATCAACACGATATTGACCAACCGACACCGCAATGTAATGCAGCAATTGAAGCGTGACACGTTTCAATTTTATTGAATTTATTTTACACTTGAATGATTTTGCGGCAACCGAAAAAAGAAATCCCTTCACCACCGGCCATGCTGCAAAACTTGTACACTCTTAAGCAAAATGAAAAACCCTGAAAGTACCCGAAACCGATCAAATGTGCACTCAATGTAATTAAAATTTCTAATTGGCGTGAAATTGAGTCCAATGAGCAATGACAAGTTTTTTTTCTTGTCAATTACTCCGAAAAGGTGGAAAGAAACTGTTGCGGGTCCCAAAAAAAATGTTAAAGATGTATGCAGAGACTTCAAAAAAGGCAGGTGTTTAATGGTGTGGTGTATGTTGTCCCGCTGAGATTTCTGGATGGTCTAACTTCAATTTTTTTCTTCTGTATTTTTTTCCTTGTTCTTAACAGTCTGACTGGAGACTACCATGTTGTACTGAAGGTGATAATTGGATTTGTCAGGGATGAATTTGACTGGAAACATTGATTTAATTGGATCTTCTGTTTTTTGAAAAGAGGTCGATTTAAGTGTTCAAGTTAATTTTAGTCAAACCGATGTTTTTTTTATTTCTTGTGCAAATGATTTGCGAATTTGATTATTCGACTTTGTAATCCAATAAACTGCCATTGACCGCATTCCAGGCCACTGTGCATGAACCGTCGCTGGAAATTCTTTATTAATTAATAGACGATTAAAACATTTTCGTGAATTGAGATTTTGAATCATATTTAAAAATAGTTAGTTAATTGACCCCAACTTAAATCAAGCATTGACCTCGTGTTTACATTGCTTTCAGTTGCCTTGATTTAACGACTTCGTTTTCTTGTTTGTAAATCTCGGTATTCAAGATTCGAAGCAAATAAATTGAAAATATATCCAAAATCAATTTTTGTTTTGCAAAACATCCTTTTCTGTCCGAAATTGTGGGTGGGCGCTAAGTAGGTAGTCTCACGTGAAGGTCATCCGTGCAGAAGGGTGGAGTATTTTTTTTTTACTTTTTGCTGCCACTCGCTTTGCCCATTGAGACTATCCAGGCCCCAAACCTGCAGTAAAAAAGGGTTTTTGCTCACACTTCAAATTAATTGTCTGAAGAAGCTCTGCGACGAACTAACACATCATTTTCACAAAGGAAAAAAAATGAAGTCGTACTCAAGTCCGACTTCACATGACCGTTTTACTAATCAGTTTTCTCAAAAAAAATGTCCGGGCAATATGCAAGCCCTCCAGTTCTAACTCCACTGTTGCTTCTTTTGCTGTTGTTCCTTATCTCGTAACGCCCTATTTGAGGAACGGTTCTGATTGCGAACTTCCAATCTTTTTGTCATTTTTTGTATTATTTTTGGGCGTTTATAACCTTGCTTCTTCGTCATATATTTTTCACTAGTTGTCCAAAAAAATTCACTTTTTTCCCGGGGGAATTTTGATTTGCTGCTGAAGGAGTCTTGACTAGCTGCCGGAGAATTTCTGTTTTCAGTATTTTTTTAATTGTTTTTTCGCAAAGAATTCGATTTTCGCTGCAACTGATTTAACTGTAAACATTTAGCGAACATTGTATCCTTCCGTTTGAGATCTTTTTTGAAACGCTCTCTTTGCTTAATGTCCAGAAAAAATTTGATTTTTCCCGCGAGAGTCTTGAGTTGCTGCTGGGGATTCTGTTTTCAGTATTTTTCGAATGCTTTTTTCGCAAGAATTGGATTTTTGCTGCAACTGTTGTAACTGTTAACATTTAGCGATCGTTGTATCCTTTTTGAGATTCTTTTTGGAGGGATTTCATCGCTAGTTGTCCACTAAGAAATTCCTTTTTTATACTAGCAGCTGGGAGGCTTGACTTGCAGCTGGGAGAGCCTTGACTAGCTGCCGGGAAATTTCTGTTTTCAGTATTTTGCAGATGTTTTCTCGCAAAGAATTCGATTTTTGCTGCAACTGATTCAACTGTAAACGTTTAGCGAACATTGTACCCTTTCTGTTGAGATCCTTTTTGGAAGAACCTCATCGCTAGTTATTCTGAAAAACTTGACATTTTTCCCGGGGGAGTCTTGACTTGCTGCGGGGGAGTCTTGACTTCCTGTCGAGGGATTCTGTTTTCAGTATTTTTCGAATGTTTTATCGCAAAGAATTCGATTTTTATTGCAACTGATTTAACTGTAAACATTTCGCGAACATTGTGTCCTTTCTTTTGAGATCTTTCTGAAAGGATCTCATCGCCAGTTATCCAGAAAGTTTTGATTTTTTCCCGGGGGCGTCGTGACCAGCTAACATTTAGCAAACATTGTACCCTTTCTTTTGAAATCCTTTTTAGAGGGATCTCATCACTAGTTGTGCACAAAGAAATTCCCTTTTTTTCGGAGGAGTCTTGACTGCTGCCGGAGAATTTCTGTGTTCAGTAATTTTTGACGGATTTTTTCCAAAGAACTCGATTTTTGCTGCAACTGATTTAACTGTTTATGTTTAGCGACCGTTGTATCCTCCGTTTTGAAATTTGTTTTGGAAAGTTCTCATCGCTAGTTGTCCAGCAAAATTCAGTTTTATCCCGGGGGAGTCTTGACTTGCTGCCACGGAATTTCTGTTTTCAGTATTTTTCGAATGATTTTTCGTAAAAAATCGATTATTGTTGCAACTGATTTAACTGTTAACATTTAGCGATCATTGTATCCTCCTTTTTAAAATTCGTTTTGGAAGGATCTCATCGCTTGCTGACCAGCAAAATTCACTTTTATCTCGGGGGAGGCTTGACTTGCTGCCGCGAGATTTCTGGTTTCAGTATATTTCGAATCATTTTTCGGAAAAAAATTGATTTTTGCTGCAACTGATTTAACTGTAAATATTTAACGAGCATTGTGTCATTTCTTTTGAGAACCTTTTTGGAAGGATCTCATCTTTGGTTGTCCAGAAACAAATCACTTTTTTCTGGAGAAGTCTTGACTTGCTGCAGAGGTAGTCTTGACTTCCTGCCAAGGGAGTCCTTACTTCCTGGCGGGGGATTTCGGTTGTCAGTATTCAACTGTTAACATTTAGCAAACATTGTACCCTTTCATTTGAGATATTTTTTGGAGTGATATTATCGCTAGTTGTCCTCAAAGAAATTTTTTTTTCCCGGAGGAGTCTTGACGGCTGCCGGGGGATTTCTGTTTTTAGTATTTTTCGAAAGTTTTTTTCGCAGGGAATTCGATTTTTGCTGCAAATGAGTTGACTGTAAACATTAAGCGAACATTGTATCCTTTCTTTTGAGATCCTTTTCGGACGGATCTAATCCCTTGTTGTCCACAAAAATCACTTTTTCCGGGAGAAACACTTGACTTGCTGCCAGGGAATTTCTGTTTTCAGTATTTTTAGAATGATTTTTCAGAAAAAAATCAATTTTTACTGCAACTGATTTATGTTTTAGTTGAAATATTTCAGAGTAATAAATGGCACAATTTTCACCATAATTAAATTTGCAACTGCATCATCTCCTTTAAATTCAAAAATTTTGCCTTACCTTACTATGTTTAGAAACATCTCAAACCACCACAGTTGGTGTCACTGAATCATGAACCCATGACAACTCGGATTGGACTTCTTCAGCAAGTTTCGAAATAAAATAATGCTTAATTTTAAAAGGTTTTCATATTTACTCATGTTGAAAATTCTCGTTCAAGCATTTGAAGCCTCCGAAACCTAAACTTTTGTATTAATTTTTAAGCTAATACTTGTACTATTGCTGCACTGACTCGTTTCTCATTCAAGTGAATGACGATCATCGCACGACTAAGTGACTATCATACACTGCAGTGGTTGCGATCACTTCACTTGTATTCATTACAATCTTAACACAATCCCTTCAGAGACGTTCCCAAAATCCGAGCTAAAGGGTGTCGCCGAAATTCGGAAATGTGCTGAAAATTCAAAGTACTTTTCTTAAGATAAGGGAACATGTAGATTGTGCTTAACAGGCCAACGACTTCTGTACACATAAATTTGTCTAAGACAATTTTTTTTCATCCGCAAACTATATCAAAATTTCAGGTCTCTGGTGACGTCATTCAACTCATACAATTAAAAAGAAAATCTGCGTAGCTTCGTAAGTCCATTTTGCTAGTTTTGGTCATTTTAAATGAATCAAAATTTGTCGATGCTCAAACTGTATCTTCTCTTTTTTCTAGTAGACTCACACTTCCTTAGCTAGGTACACTTTTAAATCCCTTAATGTTAAAGTAAATGGTCTAAAAAAAATTGGAAATTTCGGTGTATTCGTTGATTGCAGTCCAATTTTTATACACTCTAGAGTAAAATTTCTTGCCGTTTGTTAGAAATGTGGTTTAAATCCTAAAATAAATTTATGAAAGTATCAAACAATTTTTCACAAATATGACTTCAATGCAATTTGCGAGCTTAATTTTTAAAGAGAAAGTTAAGACTTTCATAGTTGGCCATCAAAAATACTTTCAGATGATAAATAATTATCAAATGTAACCATAAAGTGCGTATTATTACCTGGTAAATAGTAATTAAATCGTTAAAAAAATGTGATAGTTAAATAAAAATCTATGAAAATATAAATATTAAACTATTTTCAAGTTAAATTCAGAAAAATTCCAGCTAGTAAGCTGATAGGTAATGAAAATAAACATTTCAATTAAATTTTTCGAATAATTATTGACCATTAATTTTCCTATTTCCTCTAATTTTCGGTAATAACTAGTCGTGAGAAATCGAAGTGCTGTCCAGCATAAAAAGTTTATATCATGATCGCAAACAGTAAATCATTTGAATAGCATAGTAACCGTCAAACAACTTTTCAGATCATTAATTATATTTATTGGTCAATTCAATTAGTTCCAAGAAACTATTCAAAAACCTGAAAGGGTACCTAAAACCTACGATTTTACATGAAGGAATATGCATAAGGGTCAATTTCTTTTTCAGACCATACTCATATATAATTACTATTGTAACATTTCATAATTACAAACTTCCGACTGGACATTATAAGGAGGTTCGTTAATTTGTTGCTATATTTTTTGGGGAGGTTAGTTATGTAAAACTTGAAAAGATAATTGACGGTCATAATTCACGCAATCGGCCATTCGTATCGGACTATTTTCTTCATGTTGTAGCTAAATTGGATTTTATTCCCGCCTAGTTAGAATGTTGAACGACATTTCATATATACATGTGCCTAAGTATTGATAACTGTTAGGATTTTATAATTAAGGGACTATTAAGCTTCTCAGTTACAATTTAAATCAGTAATTTCAAAAAAAATTATCAATTCGATCATATGTTCCAAAATTTCGAAAATTTGTGATAAATCTCTGCTTAAGGGGACATTCGCCTTTGAAATTTTCGAAAAATTGATTTTGAGATTTTTACATGTTTTGATTATTAATATGTTCAAAAGTTACCTCCTAAAATTTCATCAAGAAATTCGTAATAGAAAAAAAGTTATATCTATATCCCCATGAGTAAAAACCGATTTCTATTCATGCGTGTAGCGCGGCGCGCCAGCTGCTCCTTCTCCAGGTGAAAACATCTTTGGTATACATATATGTGATATTATACTGCTCGTCAGTTGCTCTGTGTTATTCTTTGAGCAAGCACGTGTTTTATTTTTTTGAAATTCATTAAAAATTGGCTAAAAAGTTGTAAAAAATGTTTAAAACTGGTGATCATTTCAAAGGTAATCGGAGTACTCCTCGTTTTAGACGTAAAAACAAAAAAGAACATTTACTGGCAATCAGTTTACTGCAGATTTACCAATTCCCTCTGCAATTCAGAGATATCACGCTTCCATCGAGAACATGAAAAAAGAAATTCTTGCCGGCTATTATCACAAAATTTCAATAGATGCAGAACCTCGTCACAAGTATTGCAATAAGGATTGGTGTAATTTTTTGCAAAGCGAGGAAAAAAATAAGCCTTTTACTCATAAGCCACCACTAGATCCAAGCATTTGTGGCTACATTGTGCCAGTTTACGAGTCACTTAGTAGTGATGAGTTGCTGCAAATATGTCTTGGCAAAAATACTCAAAATAGTAACGAAAGTTACAACAATTTGATTTGGAACATTTCTCCGAAAAGCAAGTTTTCTGGCAAAGATATGACTGAAATTGCGGCGTGGATCGCAGCATCCATTTTCAACGAAGGCTCAGGAACTTACCTAGCTATTATGGATCTTATGGGCATCAAAATTGGCGAAACTGCAACGGGTTTTGCGCAAAAAGTTGACAAGGACCATATCTCTCAAGCCAATAGGAGGAACAGTGAACAGTCAAAAGAAGGTCGAATTAAGTAGAAAAAAGCTTTGGCCAACCACTTACAGCAATTACTAGATAACGAGAGTCCTCAGTATTCACCAGGAATGACCGATTAAAGGAAAAAAAATGTTTTCGACCTTTTATTCATAAAAAATTATGGTAAAAAACTTGCGTTTTTCTCGAAACTACCTTTTTCAAACTGGTAGGACATTTTTCTCCGAATCTACTCGACCGATTTAAAAACAAAACAAGGAGCATTCGAGTACTTATTAAAAATAGTACACAATAAGCCTCTAAAACATTAAAAAAAAAACCCCTTTTTTCACGGTGGTGACTTACCCCCCAAAAATGCCGTTTTTTCGCATTTTTCAGAAATATACATACAAAAACTTCAAAATATGAAATAGTATGAGTTTTAGAAGCTTATTGTATAGTTTTGAGTGTCCAAAATAGAATCCATTTTGAATTTTTCAAAAATCTGTTACATGAGGTCCACAATATGTCTTACCGTTTGAAAAGTAACTTTTGGATGACGCCCTATACGGCAGCCAAGGGAAACTAGAAATGTAAAAAACATATTTTTTTATTTTCCTTAGAGGTTGTTAAACAATGTCCATTAGAAATTTTGACAATAAATAAAATAGTTTTTCCATAACAAAATTTTTAAAATTTTTTTTTTCAATTTCAAAGGCGAATGTCCCCTTAAAGCAAGAACTCTTCGTAAAAAGCATCTTACAAATTTTATAGACCATGAAATTCCAGGGAAACACCCTTTCAAAAGACAATACTTTACTTAAAACAAATAGTCCAGTCAAAGCGTCAAAATTTTGACGTAAACCGTGCATTTTGGGTAGGCAGAGAAATTTTTGGGGAATGGTATAGTTAGCTTAAGTTCAATATCTTGGTGTCGCCAAAAATGGCGTTTGGGCTCCATCTTGAAAACAAAAGAAAGTGGGACATCCCCATATCTCCCAAATCGTGACTTCCACAAGAAAGTTGTGTATGATAAACTTCCGTAGAATATAATTTTTAGCAAGTCGTCCATACATAACTTTTGCGTCGTGTCAATAATAAAAAAGATACAATCCAAAAACCGTACCCAAAAAGGGGGGAATAACTTTCGCGCGCCACAACTTTTTTAATTTCACGTTTAACGCGAAACATGTTGGGATACTTTTCTAAGATAATTTTGTCGCAAATCGTTTGCGGTATTGATTGTTCCAATCAGTGCACATTAACGGGAGCTATTCCATCCCAAACGAAAGAAAGTCGCGTGAAAACCCGTTTTTAGGCCAAAAATTGACTTTTGGTGGCGAACCCCCGTTGCGAAACTCACGCTGAATTTTGGATGGCAGCCGGATTTTTGGCGCAATGTATAGTACGTCTTACTGTGAGCTTAAATTCTGGGGTCACAGCCCCCATCCTCTGGGCTCCATCTTGGAAACAAAAAATAGTAGGACATCCCCCATATCTCCGAAACCATGGTTCCCACAAGAAAGTTTAATATGGCAAACTTGTGAAGAATTTAATTTTCATCATGCATACATCACTTTTATGTAGTTTTAACGATAAAAGAGTTACAAGCTCAAAACGACATCCAAAAAGGGGGTAACATCTTTCGAGCGCCACAGCATCATTGCTTTCAATTTAACCCCAAAACACATTAGAAATAACTTTAAGGCAATTTTGTCGCAAGTCGTTTGCGG
Organism: Oxycera nigricornis; assembly: GCA_963942545.1. Taxonomy (NCBI): domain Eukaryota; kingdom Metazoa; phylum Arthropoda; class Insecta; order Diptera; family Stratiomyidae; genus Oxycera; species Oxycera nigricornis. The sequence continues at coordinate 90,847,326 of OZ012663.1, read as the reverse complement.
TATTGATTGTTTTGATCGCTGCACACTGGCGGGAGCTATTGCATCCCACAGGGGGAAAACTCATGTGAAAAACGCATTTTAGGCCAAATAATCGGCTTCCGATGGCAAGATGGTTTCGGAGATATGGGGGTGTTCCAATTTTTTTGTTTCCAAAATGGAGCCCAGATGATTAGGGCTGTGACCTCAGAAACTTGGATTTAAGCTCACCATAAGACATATTACACATTGCGCCAAAAATCTGGCTGTCTTCCAAAACGCTCCGCGTGGTTCGCAACGTGGGATTTGCCATCAAAAGCCGATTATTTGGCTTAAAAACGCGTTTTTCACGCGACTTCCTCCTCTTTAGGATGGAATAATTCCCGTTAATGTACAGTGATTGCAACATTAAATACCGCAAACGATTTTCCACAAAATTTTCTCAGAAAAGTATCCCAACGTGTTTCGCGTTAAACGTGAAATTAAAAAATTTGTGACGCTTGAACATTGTTCCCCTCCTTTGGGGTGGGGTTTTTGATTTGTATTTTTTTATTGACACCACGTAAAAGTGGTGTTTGAAAAACTTGCTAACAATTATATTCTACGCAAGTTTGCCATACACAATTTTTCCGTGGGAGCCACGGTTTTGGAAATATAGGGGTGTCCCACTTTCTTTTGTTTTTAAGATTGAGCCCAGAGGCCAAGAGCTGCAACCCCTGGAAATTGAACTTAAGCTACCCATATCATTGCCCACGCATTGCAATAAATTTTTTCTGCCTATCCAAAATTCAGGGTCAAACTCACATTTGACTAAACTATAATATATATAATGTTAATCAGAATTCCATTGACAATGGTGAAGACTCCGCACGGCATATATCGACCAAGTCGAACTTCAAAGAAGATTTCATCATCAAAGAAGCTGCCGAAAAAATTTGTAACTTCTTTGCCATCAATTTATGTCCATCGTCATCCATTTCGTCCGGTAAGCTCTGATTTGATCCAAACGTAAAAAAGCACCAAAAAATATCCATCCATGGTCATTTCAAGCAAAACGCGTGGACGAAAAGAATCAACTTTATAAAAAAAATCCCATCAAAGATTGTCGTCGTCAACTCAAGGTAGCACCAATCCAATAACCAAAAAAAAATCGACTTCGATTTGAAAATCAGAAGACTACCAAAGATTTCCAATTCGGATGATGTCCAAGTGGTTAATCTTGCTGCTGACTTGCTTCTTCTTCTTTTCGAGACAAGAATCTAACGTTTCAAAGGGATGATGACCGTTCCAGTTGAAAATCGAAACCAATAAACATTAAATGTGGATCCTTTTCGAATTCAATTTTAAACAAGGGCTCTACAATTTATTTGCCGCAATTCTAAAAGTCCTCTTAGTTTGTGGCAATATCTGCTTTTATACTTGGCATCCGTATCGAACGCGAAGAAGGTAAACACCAAAATTATAATTTCCAATGAGCTCAATATTTTCACTTTGTCAAGGAGCCTGTGATTCCTGGCATTCGCATTGATATCCTTCGGATTCTTGAGAAAAGTCTTTTAGATTCCATTTAGAGATGATGATTGTCTTTTGGCGAAATGCTAATGCATTATTCCGAACTCATTATGACACATTTTGGCTTTTGGTTGTCGGGCAAAATGATAATAAAATGGAGAGTGATGAAATTCAAGGACAAATAAATTGCTGGTAGAATAAGAGCTGAAGATTTTATGTTGGATTTTGATCGAAAATAACGATTGAAAATTCAGGAGATAAATATCTGATAATCGAAAAATGAATTTAATATTAGGGACATTAATAAATATATATTGCAAATTTTCCCAACCTATTCCTTCCTTCCAACCTTTCTGGTGCTTTAAATTTTTCAGTATTTTAAACAGAATTGAAAGTTTATGGTAGGAATTATAATATACATATCAAAACAAGCCGCGAAGTGCGACCTTTGAGGTCCACACGGTCAACTTCCCAGTAATATCTAGATAAACATTAAAAATATTAAACACAATAATAATTTTGAAAATAATACTACTTTAAATAATAATAATGAGACGTATTCATAGCAGTAACAGGAATGAGTTAATATGAATCATATCATCTACGGGAGCATCCACTGATTAAGTAACGCTTTCGGTGGATGGGTGATGATGATTGATTACCACAAATGCGAATTTGATTGAAATTTTGATGGTTTTCAAAATTTAAGCCGTTTTTTTATTAAAAGACTGCAAAAACTATTAAAAATCTGCTCAAATTATTCAAACATTTTAAAATTTTGATTGATTTTGCAACAAAGTCTTTAGAATGAAAGATATAAGGTAATATCAATCGGAAGAACCCCCTTCATATGGTAACTTTGAATGATTTTTTATTTTTAATTGAATTTTTTTCAGAATCATGAAAAAAGTTTTGCTGGTTTCTCTTCAAAACTGATAACAATTTATAAATTTTATAAACATTTATTACTGTGTTATGCAAATCAGGTTAAAAAAACATATTTTTTATGAAAAAAACTCTAAGTTTTCGCATTTTCTTATATTAAATTTAAAAAAAAAGCTGAAACGGATCTTTATAATGTTAAAATAATCAAAGAGATTTTAAAACACGTCGATTAACACCTTAATGATGCAAATATTATATTTGGTTCGTGAGATATAGTGACTGGTAGAAATGACCTTGAAGATCATGATGACTGTTAATAATTTTTTATTTAATGTTTCTTGTTATCACGAGAAAAAGTTTTGATGATGTTTTTACAAGCACTGCTTGGAATGTATAAATTTTATAAAAATTGAATACTGTCTTTCGTAAATCAGGTAAAAATTTATTGTTTATAAAAAAAACCCTAATTTTTTGCACTTTTTTTCTTAAATTAAAAAACGGCTAAAACGATTTTTTTTGAAAATTTGAAAGATTCACAAAAAGTTAAGAACGCTTCTATTGACATCTTAACCATTCAAATCGTATGTTTGGTTCGCGAGATATAACGCATGAGAGAAATGACCTTCAAAGGGTCAAAACAACAAACCCCCCCGAACGAAGTATTCCAAAAACTAATCAGCTCTTAAAATTGCAAAGACGCTTCGATTGACACCTCAACGAAGTCGATACGACTTTGTTTACGTGAGTTATGCTCGTAGAAAAAACTGTCCACGAACGTACATACGTACGTACGTATATACACACACACACATACATCTCCCTTTCTAAAAACACTTTATATATACTCTATAGACCTCAAAACGTAAAGAAATGTTGAAAATTTCAATTTCGATTTTTGAGGCGATTACAAGAACTTCCCATATACTGGGAAGTTAAAAATGTCTAGCTACAACCACACAAAAAGAATATGTTAGATGTAAGTAGTGCCTTTATGGTAGACTCTTTTCTTGTTACTGATATTTTTTTGGAATAGCCTGTAAGTGGTCATCGTACAGTACGATTATTGAGCATTTAGGTAATGGACAACAAATGACGAAATCAAGAGAAAAACAACCGTCATAGTATTCACAACGAAACCCATCCTCCATCCTGCTATGTTTTGATAAGCCAGTAGCATTTTTCGGTGAGATCTTATGCATTCTTTGTCCCGTACTTGGCCTAGTGACCTTAAAATTCTAAGACTTTAATGGTTAACTTTTTTGTCATCACCAACGATTCGTTCACAGATGAATCCTATCGATCAGTTTTGAACTATAAAACATAACACAGACTTATCGGCTGAGGTCCAATAAAATCCGCAGTTTTTTAAGAGAATGGGGAAGCTTAATTCAGGTGGAAGAATATTTGTAAGCAGCATGAATCAACGTACAATCCAGCTAGTTTAAAATTTAAGCTGTTTTAACCATGCTACTTTAGTTCTAATTGACACGAAAATAAAACAAATTCTATTGATTTTCATTTTTCAAACTTCACGCAGTACAGTGGTAATGATTAACCCGCTTGATATTCCATTCACTTGAATATGCTTCAATTTATTTGTTATGTCTTACATTAAGAAATTTATTTGTGTGCTTATGATGCGCTAATGGTGACACCGGCGGTGTCGACTTAAGTAGCTGCATGTGCTGCTGAGCACTCTTGACTTGTTCGGTGATGTTTTTTAACTTCCAGTTCCCTGTGGGAAGTTATTGCAATGGGGTCGATTATGCGAATCTCAAATTTTGGCATATCTCCACATTTGAAGGTCTCTAGAATCCAAATCCATCATTTTTAAAGAGATGCCTGTGTGTGTATATGTACGTATGTGCGGATGTGCGTTCGGAATTATTTTTCGTCTCGATTATCTCGAGAACCAAAATTCTCATTGACGTGGGACTGGTTTCATTTGACGCGTAACTACATAAGTTAAAACTGAATCGGTTAAGCTGTTTTTTTTACTAAGGATGAAAAAAACTGAAAAAAATACTTAATTTTGAAATTGTTGAAACGCACTACTAATTCGTGCAGATCCCAAATACCTTTATAGTAATATTATTACTATTGTGTTGTGAAAAATGTTATTTAAAGGAAATTCAGATTAATTTATAGAATTCCAAACTTATATTACGAGATTTTGGATGTGTGACGCTAATGCAGTTAATAATATTGAATATTGTTATAAATAATTTAATATTTTTAATAACAATTAGACATTGTTAGGTATAATTTGATATTGTTAATATAAACTTAATTATAATTATTTAGTAACGATCAAACATTCTTAACACCGAATGCTTATTATTAATAATAATTAAATACCTTCAAAAATGGTCGTGGATTCCAGGGCCGAGATGGAGGACAAGGCGGAAGACGAAGAGGAGGACAAGGAGGATGACGAGAAGGTGGACGGGGAAGAGGACGAAATTTTTCAGGCTATGATAGAGGACGACCAGGTGGGGGAGGTGTCTTCCTCTACCAAAACTTTCATGGTTCGATAAAAAATAAATAAAAATAATAAAAGTAATTATAAAAATTTAGAATAAAAATTATTAAAAATAGTAATTATTAATAATAGTGATTAATAATAAAAACAAATTTAATCTTCTTTATTCACCCCATTGGGAAGTTAGCCGTGAGGGCTTCAAGGGTCGCACTTACACCACTTTTATTTTGTATTTTTGATGTTACCACTTGTACATGGTCTGCTACTATTCTAGTTTGCATCACCTTTAAAAGTTTTACTGCCTGTTTCGTTGAAGGGGTATGCTTTTTTCAACTATAATAATATAAATAATCCCAAAGTTATTCTAGATAGTCTAGGTAAACCCTAGTTTTCATCTTATTGCGAAGCTATTTCATATAAAGTTAACAATTCACACATCAAGGATCTTATTTTTTACTCCATGCGCTAAAAAGCAACAAACTCTTACGTATCAAACAAAAAAAATTGATTGAAACAGAGTTTCTTACATCAGGCAGTGAAATGGTAATGATTGACTCACGTGATATTCCGTTCGCTTGAATATGCTTACGTTTATTTGTTATGTCTTACATTAAGTAATCAATTTGTGATTTGTATGTATTGCGTTGCTGCTAATGGTGGCTATGCTGGCGGTGTCGATTTTAGTAGCTGCATGCGTTCCTGAGCTCTTTTGACTATTCGGTGATTTTTTTTTGGTTTTTTGATGTTACCACGTTTTACATGGAATAATTTTTATCTATTTTTCTAGTCTGTATCACTTTTAAAAGATTTCCTGCCAGTTCCATGTGAGAAATATTCATTTTTTTACTGAAGGTTCCCAGAATTATTCTAAATAGTCTAGGTAAACCCTAGTTTTCATCTTATGCTGAAGCTATTTTATATAAAATCAACAATTCAGCTAATCATCCTAAGCAAGGATGACTTTAAAATGGAAATATATAGGACGCAGGAATCGGTCGACATCTATACTGATGGTTCGAAAATGGATGGTAAAGTTGACTGCGGTGTTTTCTCAGAGCAGCTGGGCCTGAAACTATCCTTCCGGCTTCCAGACCAATGCAGTGTTTTTCAGGCAGAGGTTATTGCAATATACAAGGCAGTAGAGAAATCAGGAAATTTCCATAAGAAACCTGAATATTTTCTCTGACAGTCGAGCTTTACACTGGGTACCTGGACATAGTGCTATACCGGGAAATTGCGAAGTGGATGCCCTAGCGAGAGCTGACACTGAGCTCCAGGATTATACACTAACACCCCAAGTCGGCCATCCATTGACCTTCGTCAAGCCAAGTTTCATGCAGTATTATATAGAGGCTACAAACAGGGCCTGACCGCTGGAAGAAACCTGCAGGACAACCAGACAAACTGGGCACGCGCTGAGTTCCAGACGCACCAAGCAGCTCTTGAACACGAGTCGTGAAACCTTGAGTTCTATCGTAACCATACTGACGGGACATTGCCTAAATGGCAGACATACGAAAAGATTGGGTGTTCCCTTCAACGATTTCTACCGAAGTTGCAGATCGGAAGAAGAGGAAGAGACAATCCAGCATTTTCTGTGTGAATGCCCAGCACTGCCCAGGAAACGCATGAAAACCTTAAGCTCACCCTTCCAGGACAGCCTCACGAAAGTAGCTGATTTGAACATTAGCCGCATAGCCGGATTCATACGAGAATCGAAATGGTTCTCGTCACCAAGGAGCTAGGTTCTAGTGCCGTCTTAATCTTCTGTAGTATCACAGTGGGCCTATCTTGGCCTAAGTGAGCCATCTTTTGATAAAGAGGGCTGCCACAACAACCAACCAACAATTCAAACATCAAGGATTTAATTTTTTAATTCGTATGCTAAAAAGCAACAAACTGTTGCGTATCAAAGAAAAAAATTGATTGAAACAGAATTTGCTCCATAAAACTGTTGAGTATTTCGGAATCCATATTTTTATTCGCATGAAATCTTTTATGAACTCAGCCATGCTTGATCAACTGATAAAATTGAAAATAAGGTTACCAAGTGTTTTGTTTATGTGTTCAAAAAGTTTTTGTGAGTGTTGCTGCCCTAAAGGTAGAAAATCTCCTAAAATATGTTTTGAAAAATATGCGTCTACAAATTATTCTGCATGAAGAAGGCTTTTTCTAGTTTGAACTTTAAAAACAGCAAACTAAATCATAATCCTTTCCTACCCATTCATTATCTCAGAACATAAAATAAATCCATCATGTTTTACACTTCACAATTTATTTCCTTTATCCATTCGTTCTATGTTTTCCGAAATCAATCCATCACACATGAAATCCCTTACAATTTCCACCATGCACATTGTATATAAATCTCTTTCCCTCGAAATGGATTCATGCATTACTAAATTATCTTGCAAACGTCCAACCGATACTAATTCCATTGTAAATCCTAGTTACACTGTACTTGATCCGAAGGACCAAATGAAATCCTCAACGCAAACAAAACGACACACCAGCCCATTGGAAAAATAGTGTTATCAGAATACTTTCCGGAGATTTATGTAAAATCCTCAATGTAACAGTGTATTCCGAAGGATAGTTGCGAAAATGAATATCATTGACTGATCTGTATGTTTCTTTGGCGCGAAAGCATGAACTAACTATGAAACAATGCTGTTTTACAGTTTTAAAGGGATTATATCCTTAGATCCAGAAGGAGTGTAATTTTCATATCAAAATAGACTATGCAATGTTCCGCCTTTCAATGGCGAAAGGCGCATGTTAAAATCTTCCTGCGTGTGAAATCCTTTCAAAGATGAATTCAAATCCTTGAATTTATATAACAACTTTGAGTACATGTACAGTTTTGTGTCAACATTTCTTCAACAGGACAATATCAATGTTAAAGCAACACCATATCCAATCCGAATAGACATCATACTAACTCTACAACACAATTCCATGCCATCGAATGAACGAAAAATGACATCGTTCTAGCCAGGCCAGGACACAAATAGGATCTACATATCATAAAGTTTTATCCAGATTGTCGAATAAAATCAAAACTGTAACTAATTCCAACAAACGGTTATCGCTCTGGATGTTCGATTCAACCATATATCTTCATATAGAGGCAAGGACATGTGAGGTTCAGAATTTCACACAGAAAAGCGAGACAAATTGCTAATGTCCCTTCCTGGACATGACTATGTAAACGGATCAGCGAGCGAGATATAGTGTACTTCGAATTTGTATTGGTGAAATGCTAACTTTCGAATCGAAATCTTTGAAGCAAACATGTTTGGGAAATTTCGGGTATGAATGATTTTGCTGGGAGCGTATAGGGAAAAGCTGGATGTGCCCAGTTCACATATGGTATTGGTGTGTCCAAAAAATGCAATGCTTTCCAGAAAGCATACTAAATCTGACGTAATGAAAAAGAAAACTTAAATAAGTTTATAGAATTTGTGAGTCTTACCTACTATAGTTTCAAAATAAAGGACTATAAATTGAAGCTTCTTGTTGGACCATTCCTGATTCATAAACTTTACAACCGTTTTTTTCGAATCACTCAACATTCAACCGGCATGACTGTATAAGCAAGCACTCTTTTCTCCCGTATTCGTACACGTCATTGATCAGCAAGCACCATTCTGTATCGTCCTGTACCCATCGTCCTATCATGAATATTGATAAATTTGTCCTTTTGACAAATAGTATGTGAACGCAAAACGAATAAATGACCGGGACATCTCTCTGAAGAGAATTCCAACTCAACAGCACTATCGATTTGATTAGGACAACAGTCACAACTATCACTGGCTGGCGACGAAGCTAGGACTGCTGAACCTTAAAAAGGATTTTCAGCTAAATGTATTCTCCCTGTCGGTTACTATTGCAGTCATGTATCTGTTATTGTCCTGAATATGTCCATCAAAGCAAGAAAGGACCAACGTACTTTATGAAAAAATATTGTACAACACAAAAGGGATATACCAATTTTCTGGTTCCCAACATTGCCATCAGAACATCAGCTAACATTGGAAAATATGCTTGTACTGAAATTTAAGTTGTGATGAGATTATCCTTGTTGTGCATGGACTCCGGGAGAAAGTTTACGGGTGGTTGGTGGCTGTAATCTATCACCGGATTAAATTAAGCATTTTGTCAAATGTATATTTATTTCCCAGTCGGATTTGTTATGTTGACGACATGATAATGATCGTAGAAGTGATGACAATGTGTTATCCTTTTTGGCGTTTGGCTTGCACAAAAAGTAGTGATGTCAATAAGGCTTCCGTGGAGGCTGGTATCATTAGTGAGAACTTTTTGGATTAGGTGGTATGCTGTTCAGTGATTTGCTTTTCTCCATTGTTTCGGTTTCGGGGATGGTATTGAATGGCGTGTGACTGGGAGAATAGTTGACATAATGGATCAACTTGTATGGCTGAATTGTAACATGGTCATCCTAACTAGATGACAAATTGGATTTGAAATGAACATGAGTGTTATTAGACTTGTCCCATATGTTTTTGAGCTTGAAATGAAGGGAGGAAATGATATGATTCAAAGACGAATGGGACTCGTTTTCATTGAAGTAATTCAGAGAAGAGCATATTTTAAAATTCTATTTGCCTTTGTGGGATCAAAAATAATACCTTCCCATCTGAACTTTGCGCTGTTGGTTTCTCAATGTAAGTTGTATAACTTTTTGCCCGCCGATTCGGGATGTCTTCCCTGGAGCCTGCTTCTAGCATTGCTCCGGGGCAGACTTCTCCCAGTCTGCCAATAGCCTGCTTATATAGATCCGCTGAGCGTTGATTCGTGCAGGCTATCAGCTTATCGTGACTTTGGTACCAACCAGGGTCACGGCAACTAGGTGGAGAGTCTGTGTTTGCCTCCAGTATGGGTTTGTTCACCCGAAGAAGAGCGATTTCCACCATCTTCCAGTTTGACGGTGATATAGTTCCATCGCTGCTGCTCCTGTCGATGAGAGCCCATACCAGTCCCGTAGCCACTTCAATGAAACTCCCGCCCTTGACAGGATTGTGCGCGTCGAATCTTGGTCTTTTGTTGACCTGCAATTGGGCACTCGGTTGATTCGGGGCTGCCTCATTAGATCCGCACATTTTATGAGTAGCTCCTTGCTTTGCCAAAGAGGCTTTATGAGCCTTTACTGTAGTTGACACCTATTCAAGGGAGATTTTATCCTTTTGGGAAAGACCCTGCGGGGGTAAATCTTTCAGCCTTTTCAGGACTTTGAAGGCAGACCTTCTGTTCCTGTAAGGCATAACAGAGAGTTTTTGCTGCTTTTGGACACCTGAAGAAGAGGCGCTGTTTGTTGCCGTTGCCTTGGTGTTACTGTCTTATTCGCCGCTGCATTGGTGTTACCGTTAGCGCCAATTGGCTTACCTGTGGAGGTGCTTCTCCCTGACATAGCCGCCTTGGTGCATGCACCCCGCAAAGAAGTTGGGGATAGGCTGGTTGTTGTCCGATTGGACATTGCGCTCTTCTTTTCACCAGAAGGACACGTCACCTTTGCCCACTTCCCTTCCGCGTTGAATGGACATTCCTTTTGACCTTTTTCTAAATTTTTTGCAGTTGGGTGCCCCTCGCAGCCGCTATCGCCACTCGTTGTGCAGTTTCCCTGAGACCCCATGGTTGTCTTTGCTGAAACAGGGAGACCATACGAGGATTGGCACATTCTCTTATGAGGATATGTGCTCAGAGCCTGGCCAGGGACTTATCAGGAGTCTGAACTCAAGTGAACCTGCACGGCCAGACTAGTGGCGGCGAGTTTCGAACGTGCCGCGAGGCCTGCAAGGATTTTTTCGGGACGGAGGCAGCAGTGGCATTAGCCTGAAATCCATTTTTGCAAGATGTCACTCTTGCGTACTCAGGTGACAGAATACCACCAGCCCAAAGCATCAGATAGAGTCGTTTAGACGAAACAGTAGTCCGAGAACATTCGAAGTCATGCCGTGGTAGATCATTTAGCGCTATCTGGGATGCACTATGAGAAGGCGATCTACCTTACATCCCACCTTTTTGCTTGGCAGTTTATTATAATTTTTTTTAAATTTCTCGGTGAGGATTTCACTGATTCTATAAGAAATAGGCGAAATGATCATTCAAGAAACGCAAGACACTTCTGGAGCCATTTTAACATTTGTGTGAACAAGCTCTTATTCTCTTACACTGAAATTTATTTCTGCTGATCAGGTCTTTGAATTCCTTCCACATCACTCTATTTATGATTCAAAATTCGTTGCAAACACATTTACCGCTTCTAAGTTCCATGAGGATACCACCAAACAATAGGGTGAGTTTATGTCAGCCTTGAATAATTTTTGCCTAGAGAAGTAATTATTTAAGGCTTCTTTTTTGTTAACAGGCCGATATGCGTGACAGAACGTACCCTTATCTACACTTCCTTGTTAGTTGTATAATATAGTGGCATTGTGCACGTTGTTATTAGACAAACTAGTTCTTCAATTTTCTTGTAGAGTATATGAGGTTGTCCTAGTTCAAAAGTGTTTCCTAACAGGCCACCGTCCTCTTAAGCCTGCAGATTGATTAAGGGTACACTTTATAGTAATTCTTTGGTTTGTCACAGAGTCTACTACGAAGTCCATTTGCGGATCGTGTTTTGTTGGAATAGTTACTAATTTTCATATCCATGCATACTCATACTTCCTTTTTCCGATGTTTTCGTCTTAGTTTAAAGAATCAAGCTAGATTTTCCATGATTTTCGTGTCTTAGGCGGATTGCTTGGCTTTAAGTTTTGCTTTAGTTCTAGCTTTAGTCCTTTAGTCACAGGAAATTGCCGTTGATCGTACCAATAAATTGTCTATATTTGTTCAATGTTATGGTCTTTTGTGCTCGTTGTCCATGTCGCAATGCACTCTTCGTTTTAATATTGTCTCAAAAGTGAGGCAAAAAAACATCCCTTGCGCGAATAATCGTCAACGTTGATTCGCTGATTCCACATCGCAGAACGAACGTCCTTGAGTCCAGTTTTTAACGCCGCAGTTTATGGGAAGTTCTTGTAATCGCCTCGAAAATCGAAATTGAAATTTTCAACATTTCTTTACGTTTTGATGTCTATAGAGTGTATATAAAGTGTTTTTAGAAAGGGAGATGTATGTGTGTGTGTGTATGTATGTACGTACGCATGTACGCATGTACGTTCGTGGACACTTTTTTCTACGACCATAACTCACGTAAACAAAGTCGTATCAACTTTGTTGAGATGTCAATCGAAGCGTCTTTGCAATCTTAAAAGCTGATTAGTTTTTGGGATACTTCGGTCGGGGGGGTTTGCTGTTTTGACCCTTTGAAGGTCATTTCTGTCATGCGTTATATCTCGCGAATCAAACATACGATTTGCATAGTAGAGGTGTCAATCGACGTGCATTAGTATTCGTGCAAATCTATCAAACTTTTAAAAAAATCGTTGGAACCGTTTTTTAATTTAAGAAAAAAAAGTGCAAAAAATTAGGGCTTTTTTATAAACAATAAATTTTTAACCTGATTTACTAAAAACAGTATTCAATTTTTATAAAATTTATATATTTCAAGCAGTGTTTGTAAAAACAGCATCAAAACTTTTTCTCATGATTACGTAAAAAATTAAATAAAAAAAAAGTCATTAAAAGGCATCATGATTTTAAAGGTCATTTCTGTCGTGCGTTATACATATCTCGCGAACCAAACATACAATTTGCATGGTTAATAATGCTTTTTAACATTTGTGTGAATCTATGAAATTTTGAAAAAATACGGTGGAGCCGTTTTTTAATTTTTAAAAAAAAGTTCAAAAAATTGTGATTTTTTTCAAAAACAATGAATTTTTAACCTTATTGTCAAGTCCAAGTAATCAACCTTTATATAATTTATATACTCCAAACAGTTTTTTTAAAAATGCCATCAAAGTTTTTTCTCGTGACTGCGAAAAAAATCAAATCAAATATAAAAAATCATTAACAGTCATCATGATCTTCAAGGTCATTGTTGACATGCATTATATCTCGCGAATCAAACATAGGATTTGCATCATTTAGGTGTCAATGAACGCGTATTAATATTTGTGTAAATTTGTCGCATTTTAAAAAAAATCGTTGCAGCTGTTTTTTAATTTAAGAAAAAAAAGTGCAAAAAATTAGGTTTTTTTCATAAACAATAAATTTTTAACCTGATTTGCGAAATTTAGTAGACAATGTTTATAAAATTTATATACTCCAAACAATTTGTGTAGAAACATCATCAAAGCTTTTTCTCTTGATTACGTAAAAAATTAAATTAAAAATAAAAAATTATTTAAAGTCATCATGATTTTCAAGGTCATTGTTATCATTCACTATATCTCACGAACCAGATATAATATTTGCAACATTAAGGTGTCAGTTGACGTGTATTAATACCTTTGTGAAGTTTTTAACATTTGTAAAAACTCGTTTCAGCTTTTTTTAATTTAATAGAAGAAAATGCAAAAAATTATAGTTTTTTTCATAAAAAATATTTTTTAACTTGATTTGCACCGCACAGTGATACCAGTTTATAAAATTTATACATTCTCATTAGTTTTTGAAGAGGCACCGGCGAAATTTTCTTCCATAATTATGAAAAAAACTAAATTAAAAATAAAAAATCATTCAAAGTTACCATGTAAAGAGGGTTCATACGAATGCTATTACTTTATATCTCTTATTCTAAAAAAATTGTTGTAAATTCAATCAAAGTTTTAAAATATTTGCATAATTTGAGCAGATTTTTAATAGTTTTTATAGTCTTTTAATTTAAAAAACTGCTTAAATTTTGAAAACCAACAAAAATTTTCAAGACCAAAAAGGCCCTCATCGACCAAAAACCTTACGTAATCAATGGACCCTCCCGTAGACGATATGATTCATATTAACTCATTCCTGTTACTGCTATGAATACCTCTCATTGTTGTAACGTTGTTGATGTTTATGTAGATATTACTGGGAAGTTGACCGTGTGGACCTCAAGGGTCGCACCTCGCGGCTTGTTTCTTAAGTAACGATTCCGAACACTTTCATGAAATCACTACACATTTCAAGTCCAGCTTTTTAAAATTCATTACAATACAGTATTCTTGTCCATTTGCGCGACAAAACACGACTTCTGCCTGGCATCGTTTTAGGTCCTTATTTCGAGTATTGTGCCCATGTTCTTCACCGCTACTGTTCTTAAGTTAGTGTTGAATCCGCGTGCCGGGTAAATCATTATAGGATGATGATAGAGTACACAGGTGATCCATGGTAGGCGGAGTAACCTGAAATATTTCGAAGGAATAAAACGTAACTCAAAATCGCTATTCAGATTTATCAACTAAAAGACGTGATCACTGGACCAAGGAATTTGTGTAATACCTACAGGATGTCTAATTTCAATTTAGTCTTGTGCACGCACAACTGATAGCGAAGAATGACAAGGATAGGATGTTGAATTCCAAAAATAATTGTGAAATTTATCAATGCAATTGAAGCTAGACTAAAGAAATTCTAGTTTTTGTCTTGACTTTTAAAATTTCCAAAAAAAAAACAATTAAAATTTCATATCGAAAATTTTGAAGAAATTATCTACATTTTCTTCTCTTTTACGAGTCTCAACCGCATTTAGAAAAGAAGCAAAAAAACCTACCTTAATGTTGAGGTCTTTTAAAATGCATTGTCCTAATCTATAAAACGCTTGAAGACTAAATTTGCAGATTATTTTGATAGGGTTTTCTTAGTTGCTGTTCTAAATTTATTGAAATTACTTCTAAGTATGAGTTCAAAATGCTTTTGCCTCAACTGTTCCCTGCAAACTCAACACATCCCTTAATTTATGCCTCACTTTCATGGGATCAAATAGAATAAAGACACATAAAAAATTAATGCTTGTGCAAGGTGCAACCAAGCCCACAAATCAACGTCTTAACTCTCTCCGTAAAAAAGACTAAAGTCACTCAAATGCTTTCAAATCACCTTTAATAACGTTCGTTTCACCTTTGATTCCACTTTTCTACCTTCCAACTATACAATCAATCATCAAATATCTCCTCCACTCACTATATTTACCATACACTTCAAACAAAAGATTTCACCTGCTCCTGCCAGACTGTGAACGCAAGGATTCGTGCCTCCATCAATATGTGAAACTTGAAACAAACAAACATCCAACAGAAATTTCCTACATATACATTTAATCACATGCAGCACACAATCCCCATATCACAGGCTTTTAATTTATGATAAAGGTCGCTCCTGGCTATGGAGAATATTCCGCCCTGAAAAAAAACAAAGGATCCGAACCATCGTGATTGCTGCAAAAAGTAAAATGACGGTGAAACTGAAACTAAAAATAAAAGAAATCGAATCGAAAAAGTACAATGAAACGTGAAATTTTATCAATACACCTGCTAAGGATCCCATCAACCTTGTCAAATATAAATCGGGGGTTGATGATGCCTCGGAAATTTTAATAACCAAACAATTCGGTGTGTTTTCGCCTGGCATGCGAGGTGGACGCGTTGTCATGAGGGTTGAACAGATAGGATTGGGAGACTTATTCGATGGTTCCGTACTGTAGCTGGCACAACGACAAGCGGTCCAATAAATCGAGCAATGCATGGATAGCTGGAAACAATAAATAAATAAATAACAAGAAAATAGTTCAACGGTCCTTTAATTTCATAAATATGCACCACCATTGATGTTCTAATCCATCCTCAAAGATTTTAAATTGTTCCTTGGCGCGATTCCTTGCTGCGATCAACCGACATAAATCTTACTAAAGGACACGTTACCTTTTCAAAAGAAAAAAATTCACCTGTTTCCCTTAATTACAGTGATTTGAAAATTTCGTAGCTGTCCTTTGAATTTCCAATGAAAAGAGGATAATACCAAAATAGAATATATGAGGTTGATTCCCGTTTGATCCTTTAATGCTGCCTGCTTGGGTTACTTTGACCACTGGGGACAACTCTTGAGTGTCGCTTTGACCCGAACGTATTAAGATAGATGCGCATTGGCCAAGTGAAAAATCTTTATAATGTCCTTTTAATCCCTGTGGGAATTTTAAATTGAACTCGTTTATATGCTTTTTGTTTTGTTATGCTGCTGTAAATAAATGGGTTGTAATCAGGCTTGGAGACAAATCTCGTTACCAAAGATACATTTCTAGAGTCTTGTGAAAGAAGTGTCATGAATATTTTAGATGCGAAAAAAGGAAACAGATTTGCGGTGAATTCAAACAGAATGAGATATATTTATAAACAAGAAGCATCAAGCTTTTTAGTGAGATGTGAAAATTCGTTGAAATCTAGCACAGAGTATCTGAAGCAAAGAAATTCTTCATCTTGAAAAAAGTAAAAATGTGTACATTTTTAAAATCGGCTGGAAATCTGAATATTTATTTTGGATCAAGATGATCCTGGTTTACCCGATCATTAACAATATATTAAAAATTTATTATGATCGGCAAAATTTTTTTTAAAATCATCTCCGCCTACTCAAAAGACGCGATTCCGAGAAATTAACGTTCAAAGTTTTTTCAAGTATTTTTCGAAGTAAATGCTACGTACCTCTTTTCTATAGCAACCGATATTAATGTTTTGATCGTCTTACATAAACTGCCACGTTAAGTATTAGACTAACCGACAACCAAGCCGAGAACGATGAAATACGCTTGCGGTGCGTTTCGCCTTAGGCCCTTAAAAATTAGCTTAAAATTTTTATATCACAAACTTTTTTTATAGAAGGAAAAAGATGTCGTTTTGAAACTTCGCACAAATATTTAATAACATTTTGAATATACAAAAAAGATTTTCAGAATTTTTGAAATTGTTTTTTTTTTGGATTTTTCGAATTTTTCAAAAAAGTGCCCACAATTGATGGCGGACGTGATTTCTCGAGTCTGGAACATCTAAGAGAAAAAAATTAATGCTTGTTTAAATGGATATCGTGTAAACTAGGATATTTTTTTCGCCAAAAAATAACAAAATGGCGGCCATTTGAAAAAGAGATTTTAAACGTTGATTTACATCGTATTTGTGATTGTATTTAAAACTCAAATCATTATAAAAAAAATCGATTTTTTGAAAAATTTTAACCTATAAGTCCTTTTAATAGTTTTCACTGTAATGCGCAGATGTTGAAAAGTTAAAATTTTCTCCAATGATCGCAAAGAAATTCTTCAAAAGAAAAATTCATCTTTAAATATAATTTAGTTGAAAATAAATGAAAAATATAGTGACTGATTGTCTGCAGAGGTTCATATGTTTACAGCTTCGAAATTTCAAAAAATAATAGATACATTGTCAAAAAATCGGATAAAAAAATTTACTTAAGAATTTTGCAATACGAATTTTGAAGAATAAACTTAAAAATATGCATGAAAATTGGAGGGAAATTAAATTAATGACCCGGTCAATCTTTATTTTTAACAAAATTCATTAAAAGGAAATTAATCTTAACATACAACTTAGTTGAAAATAATAATAATAACAATAGTTATAAAATAAAAAATATAAAGCGCGATTGCTTGCAGAGTTTCGTATGTTTAAAGCCTCAAAAAAATATAAGTTGCCGGAAAAATTGCATAAAAAATGCAATTAAAAAATTTTCAAAATGAATTTCGAAGAATAAAATTTTAAAATATGTATGATGAATTTGTCAGGAAAATATGTTGGAATAATCTACGGCGTAAGAAATTTTTTCGAGGATTTTCGAAGAAAAAATGATGGCTAGTGTGTGACGAGAAAATCACAAACCACTTTTTATGGTTGTAAGTTAAGCCTATGCATTCTGGTTTCAGCATTTTGAATGTTGTTGTTGCAATACAGAAAATATTAAGGCAATAAAAGGACAATTTCTTCAAAGTTAATTCGGCAAATGTTGAAAGTGTTTGCCCAATTGAAATGTTTTCGGCAATATCGTCAAATGTGAGAAATCAAAATCTCTCGACACGCCCCATTGAGGTTGATATCTATCTACCTTTCAAATATTTTCACCTTAAAACGGTGAAAGATGCAGCCACCAAAAGTTTTAAACAATTCAAAAGCTATCTGAATTTTAATAAAAATAGCAAAGTCAAAAGTTCAAAACCGAAGAAACATCCTACGCCCTATTTTGGCGCCTAAAACTTGCGAAGAACATGGAGGAGGGGAGGAAATGGGTCAAATTGAAGAATACAATCTGTACAGCAATTTTATCTCAGGAAATTTTGATCGAAAATAGAGAAATATCGTAGTAAAGTTCTGCCAACTCAAAATTTGTGATGCATACTTTAAAAAATCTGAAGATAATCATTACGATAAATCTTTTCGAGAAGTCTTACAACAAATCAATCCATAAAAATAATTTTTTCACTAAATACTGACAGTATTCTTTAAGACGCAGAACGGTCTGTTGGAAGCATATTTTATTTAGATTTCTGAACACAAGAATTCAAGTATTTTCTTGATTTTATTTTCCAAGCAAATAATTATAATTAATTATACAAAATTGGGTCAATAAGTCCTTCGAAAAAGAAAGAAAATTTTTTCCTGGTAATTTGTTTTTATATCTCAACATAATCTCCTTTCAAATCAATACACTGTTCTGGGTGCCCCTTCAATTTTTTGAAGCCATCAGAAAAATGTGATTTTGGAAGTTCTCCAAAATAACCTTATTTTGTACAAATTAGGCCGTTTCTCCTTTGATTTTTCAGTCAACCGGCTCACTAACGCCACATTATAATTTCCGGGGCATGTTTTTCCTTTTTTGCAAATAGTCTACAAAAACATTTTCTCGTTCATCGTAAATAAACCATGGCCATAACATTGCCGGCCGATTTCACCGTCTTCATCGTCTTGCCGAATTTTTTTCATATCCAATTTTCATGTTAAGGGGATAGTCCACTGTTAAACTGCTCGGAATAATTTTCTTTAAGCAGATACCATAAAAAACTATTCAAGATATCGATTTGAAATTTTATATACATATTTATTGAGGTTAAAAGTTAACATTTTCATTGGAAAAAAATGTTAGAAAACAAAATGGCAACCGCCCCAATGGATCGCAAAGAAAATTGCGCCTCGTAAATTTCTAGGCAAAAGAAGCATCTGTTAAAAAATTACCAAAAATATTTTCTTAGTTTTGAGTATAAAGGACTGCACGGCCCTAAATTTAGAGTCCTAAAGCGATTTTAAAAAAAATTGGTATACTTTTGAACATTGGTTATCCAGTTTTTGGCGTATTTTCAATCAAAAAAATGTTTCCCTAATTGTCAAAAAAAATTTTTTTTTGTAAATTCAGGCCGGTGCAGTAGTTTAGGGTATAATAAATAGCTGCACAAAATTTGAAATAGATCGGCCGGGTAGTTTTTTCCTGAATTTACGACGCGCGCCGAAAAAGTGTGTTTTTAGTAAAGCGCGTTTAAAGTTTTTTTAGCTGAATTTTTGTGAATAAGTCAAATAATTTCCATTTTACGCCTAATCAGCGAATCCTGGCTGATAAAATGTAACCTCCACATCTTCTAACTCCTGCTCGTGTGCCAGTGTAGGCTTTTTTGTCTCAATACGGCCTTCTTTTGATGCGTCTGAGCGTCTTTTTTCAGCTGTAAACAATTTCTCGCTGTTGTGCATTGATCCAAAATTAATAGCGTTGTAACCTATATTGATGCCCATTACATCCATATTTGTCATCATTGGCATGTATCCTTGCTGCAGGATGTACTTCTCATTTTTTGCCTGGGCTTGCTGCCATTTACACCACGAATCCTCTCCGCTTGAAAAATAATGATGCTGTGGTTTTTCGTCGGTCAAACAGTTATGATAAAGAGCTGCCAATGCTTCTTTTTGCATTTTTTCAACACTATCTGGGTACCGTAGAATAGTAAATAGAAAGCTGTTTTATTACCTTATGTGTGAGATTTATTTGGGGAGGAGCTTTAGTTTTGGGAGTAGTTTTTTTCTGGGCCTGTAGCTTCTTCACGGGAGGGTGCAGGCGATTTAGATTTCGAAGTATTTTTCTTCTTCTTCAGCTTTCTTTGCTTTGTTTTTGAATCACCGTCTCCGATGTAAAAACCCTATTTAGCAACTTCTCCGATCGTTTAGAGATTTCAATTATCCCGTCTACTTCCATTTTTCCTGCACTTTCAGGATGATTTTCTGTGTAAATGTGATGCTCTTCTTGAGAAGCTTCATATTCCAAAGTTCCTCTTTTTGTTGACCACATTTGACAAGCTTTACATATTGAACATTATACTGATATGTCGAGCACTTTTCCAGGAAATTTTCCAATCAGGAAAATGAATCCAATTAAGAGAGCTGAAGCCGCGCTTAGCCCATGACCCGTATCTCGAGACTGTGAGTAAGCTTCGCTAGTTTCCCGCCTTTTTCTATCAAAAAATCGGAAAATAATTTTTAACAGTGGACTTAACCCCTTTGAAATGACTGTGCGTTTTGACCCACAATTTAATTCTTCTAGCACTCAACGCCATGTCATGGATTTTGTCGATCAATTCGGGTGTACTCATTTCAATAGGATGTCCTGAACAATGTTCGCCTTTTGTTGATGTACGGCCACGTTTAAATTCATTTATCCAGTTGCCAATAGTTTCTTTCAAAGCAGAGTCACTTTTCTGGTCCTAGCATTGATTTTATGGTTCTAGTAAAAACAATCACAACATCAGGATCAAGGATACCCTGAGTATTTATTTTGGTGATCAACATTAGAGCGATCTTCAATTTCCAGCATATATATTCTCAAAAAAAATTTACATGAGAATTTGGTTTGCTAGTTCTCAAAGTAATGACCCAAAATAATAATTTTACATCCGATTGAAAACCAAAACGATTAAATTCTAATATGAAATATCTTTGCTTCGAAACCATCAACCAAAAACGATTCAGTTTCAATACAAATCTATTCAAATTGATTATCAATCAAATAGCCAACACTTAACCCCTTGACCTCGATTAACCCAATTATGAACTCATAACTACTATATCCTACCCACCCTGTTTCAACCCTATCAATTCTATCCAGTCAAACTTTTGAACGTTCCAAAGCTTTAGATACAATAACATAATCAAATTTCATTTCCACTTCAATCAATTCAAGCACAATATTCCGATCTACTCTATTCCTATAAATTTTCCGACGAATTTCCAATGCTTGCTACATTTTGATATCATCAAAATTGTTTTGAAGTTGAAAAATATCATGGAAATGTGTACAGATACGAAATTTTCCAGGAGAACATTAACGACTATTACAATATCATCCAGCAAGAATACCAACAATAAATTCTGTTTTAGCCCCGAAATGGACCGAATGGGGAGTAAAAGCTATTGTGTGAGGGTATCGAATGCACCATTTATTGCAGATGGTGCGCTTAATCGAGTTATTATTAGCTGATAATAACAGAATGCCTGTTTCAGCAAGGAATTGGTAGGAAGTTCAAATGAATGGAGTTTGATGGGAACTGGGTAATGTTTGTTATTCACAGTTCTGCCAGAGATGCTTCATTAAAATCTGATACTTTGTCACAGTCAAGTTTATCTTGAATGGAAAAGTTATTCTGTTTGAAATGATGTAATAAATCAGTCTTGATGTCTCTCTAGAAAATATCAGAAAGGGTTAATCAGTGTCTAACACAAATTAGTCTTTTGGTGTGTGAATTTCTGTCTAGTAGTATCGATCTGATTGAATAAATCCGTGGATCAAATCGTCTCACAGTCTTGAATAATTGTTAATCGACAAATTTATTTTGGTTGGATGGATGCCAAACCAAAACAAGCCGCGAGGTGCGACCCTTGAGGTCCACACGGTCAACTTCCCAGTAATATCTAGATAAATATTAAAAATAGTAAACACAATAATAATTTTGAAAATAATACTACTTGAAATAATAACAATGAGAGGTATTCAAAGCAGTAACAGGAATGAGTTAATATGAATCATATTGTCTACGGGAGGGTCCATTGATTACGTCGATAAGGACAGATTGAATATTCACGCGGATCAATCGGTGGGGGCCTTTTGGGTCTTGGACAATTTTGTATATGCAGTCAAAAATAGGTTCAATTGCATGTAAAAAGTAAAATGTATTACAAATGATGATGGTTATTGAAATCTTACGATTACTAAAAAATGAATCTACTAAAAACTACAATTTTTTATTTGATGAGAGCTTTTTAAAGCATATGATCTTGTAAAGTATTGACAATAAAACATTTTACCATTCAAAGCGTTGAATACCACAAATGCAAATTTGATTGAAATTTTGCTGGTTTTCAAAATTTAAGCAGTTTTTTTAATTAAAAGACTAAAAAAACTATTAAAAATCTGCTAAAATCATGCAAATATTTCAAAACTTCGATTGAATTTACAACAATTTTTTTAGAGTAAAAGATATAAGGTAATATCATTCGTATAAACCCTCTTTACATGGTAACTTTGAATGATTTTTTTTATTTTTTATTAAGTTTTTTTCATAATCATGGAGGAACATTTTGCTGGTTTCTCTTTAAAAACTGATAAGAATGTATAAATTTTATAAACTGTTATCACTGTGCTGTGGAAATCAGGTTAAAAAATATTTTTTTATGAAAAAACCATAATTTTTGCATTTTCTTCTATTAAATTAAAAAAACGGCTGAAACGAATTTTTATAATGTTAAAAGCTTCACAAAGATGCTGATACACGTCAACTGACATTATATTGATACAAATATTATATCTGGTTCGTAAGATATAGTGGATGATAAAAATGACCTTGAAAATCATGATGACTTTTAATGATTTTTTTTATTTTTAATGTAATTTTTTACGTTATCATGAGAAAAAGTTTTGTTGTTTTTACAAACATTGTTTAGAGTGTATAAATTTTATAAACATTGATTACTATATTTTACAAATCAGGTTAAAAATTTATTGTTTATGGAAAAAACCTAATTTTTTCCACTTTTTTTCTTAAATTAAAAAAACGGCTCCAAAGATTTTTTTAAAAGCTCAACAGATTCAGGAAAATGTTAATACGCCTCCATTGCTACCTAAAGGATGCAAATCGTATGTTTTGGTTCGCGAGATATAATGCATGACAGAAATGACCTTGAAGATCATGATGACTGTTAATGATTTTTTATTTTTTATTTGATTTTTTTTGTAATCACGAGAAAAAAATTTCATGAAATTTTTGTAAAAACTGCTTGGGGTATATAATTTATATAAACATTGATTACTTGGACTTGAAAATATTGTTAAAAATTTATTGTTTTCGAAAAAACCCCAATTTTTTGCACTTTTTTTTTAAAAAATTAAAAAACCGCATCAAGAAATTTTTTAAAAACATAGCAGAATCACAAAAATAATAATACGCGTCGATTGACAACTTAACCATGCAAATCGCATGAGTGATTCGCGAGATATAACGCATGACAGAAATGACCTTCAAACCGGCAAAACAGCAAACCCCCCCGACCGAAGTTTCCCAAAAACTAATCAGCTCTTTAGATTGCAAAGACGCTTCGATTGACACCTTAACAAAGTCGATACGACTTTGTTTACGTGAGTTATGCTCGTAGAAAAAAGTGTCCACGAACGCACATACGTACGTACGTACACACACACACACACATACATCTCCCTTTCTAAAAACACTTTATATATACTCTATAGACCTCAAAACGTAAAGAAATGTTGAAAATTTCAATTTCGATTTTCGAGGAGATTACAAGAACTTGCCATATACTGGGAAGTTAATAATAATAATGTACCTCTCATAGAAGGTATTGGAATGACTTAATATTAATCGTATCATCTACGGGAGCGTCCATTGATAACGTAAGGATTTTGGTGGATAGGGTGTTGATTAAATATTCACGCTGATCAATCGGAGGGGGTCAGGTTACAAAGCCTTTTCTACGTTATTCGTTATTTTCATATCGATGCTTGAAGGACAAAAGAGCGCTAGCAATAATCAAAGCAGTTTTTTTTATTCCACCCACTGAAGAGATTTTCTCGTGTTTTGGCAATTTTGAATAGCTTTGTTCGTTTCGTAATCATTTAAAAAAATGTGCTGGTTTTTTTTGTAAAAACTGTTTGGAGTATATAAAATTTATAAACATTGGTTACTGTGTTTCGTAAATCTGGTTAAAAATGTATTTTTTATGGAAAACCACCTATTTTTTGCACTGTTTTTTAATAAATTAAAAAACTGACCCCACATTTTTAAAAAAAATTAATAGAATCACACAAATGTTGATGCGCATCGATTGACACCTGAACGATGCAAATCCTATGTTTGATTCGCAAGATATGACGCATGATAGAAATGACCTTGAAAGGGTCAAAACCACAACCCCCCCCCCCTTATCAATGTGTTCCAAAGACTAATCAGCTTTTAAGATTGGAAAGTGAAACCTTAATGAAGTCGATACGACTTTATTAACGTGAGTTATGCTCGTAGAAAGAATTGTCCAGGAACGTACGTACGTACACACACACACATATATACATCTCTCTTTTTAAAAATACTTCGAGGATACACCTATTTTTTCAACAATCGAGGGGGGGGGGTCAAATTGACCACAACCACTTTTGAAAATGTATAGAATCGCCACCACTGAAGATTTTCATTTGAAAAAAAATTGAGGCATAGTTTGAAACCTCTTTTAATAGTTCTCACACATTAGAAGTGTCTTAAATGTCCTTAACATAACTAAAAAAATCGCGTAAGTTCGACGCAAATCAATTTTTTTCCAAAAAAAATCCTAACTTTTTCAATTTTAAATTGTTTTGGCCAAAAATTTAGGCGGATACTCTCAAGTCATGACAAAATAAAGAAAAGGTTGTCCCTATAGTGGCATTTGAAAAAAGGTATTTATTTTACATATTTACGGTGGCAATTTTGAAAATTTTGGAATTTTGATATATAAAATATTAAAAAAAAATATAAGTTCGTCAATTTTTAATATTTTGAGCTAAAAAATTATATGGATATTCTCAAGACATAGTAGAATAATAAAGCCCTGTATAAAAGGTTGCAAAAATGATATTCGTTATGCATATTAGTAATGGTAATTTTGAGGGTGTAAAAAATCATGATTTTTTACGTTTTAAAGTTGGAAAAACTTTTTTTATCTATTAAAATGTATAAAAATAAAGACAAAACAAATAAGAAATAAAAAAATTGCTCATACCCAGCACAATCGTTGCATAAATATACCCGATGGTTGTTGCACATCAATCGATTGCAATGGACAATGGGATCAATTTGACCCCACGCTTGCTTCAAAGGCTTCTCAACGACAACTGACGACGTGAGACGTGTCTGCAAACGGTGTAAACTTATAGCCAAGACCCAGAAATACACTAGAAGCCTACATTTCCCCACTCTCCCGCAGGCCTAATCGCTGCGATCGGTCAAATTCGCCGCTGGGGTCAAATTGACCCCATGTGTACTCGAACGATTAAATATACTCTATAGACCTCAAAACGTGAAGAAATGTTGAAAATTTCAATTTCGATTTTCGAGGCGATTACAAGAACTTCCCATATACTGGGATGTTAAAAACACATCGAACATGTTACACAACAGATTTCATCCTGAAACGCTATCTACCGTCCTTCGTTTAGATCTAGATTTAATAACTGTTTCCAGTTAGATAATCGTGAACAAATCACTGGAGGACTCACAGCTTGACGTAGCAAGAAAACACGGTTTGGTTTAGTTTTTCGGAACCAATAATCAGGCCTCGAGTTCATTCATATCTGGAAAGATTTGGGCTCAAGATAATAATATGTAGCCCTAATTTTCAAACGAATTCAACCATATTTGTGAAGGTTTGAGTTCAAGATAATACTATACTAATACTACACTATCCTCTTTTTAGAGTTCAGATTGAAAGTTGACCGACCATCAGTCTCGTCTTAGATGGCTTTAAAACCTCAACACCATAGTTCTTCTCTCCATTAAATTTTCATTAAACTTTTATTTGTTTTGACTATTTTTTGGCTTTAATGTATACTTTTGTTTCATTTTTATGTAAGGGACAACAAATAGCTAAATCAATTCCTTCAATTCTAATTTCTATCGAATGCAATCAACAATATCAATTTCCGCTTAACTTTCATTATGTTTCTGTTGAAACCAATTTTCATCCTCGTCGTCGAAAACAAGCTCTACAATTTCCTATAACAAACAAACAAACCATAAAAAAACATTGCATGTTCCAAAGTAATTGCAAAACTACAATTTATTCAATCCAATTGATTTTATTTAAATCGAACGTAATATAGTTCGTAAAACACACTTAAAATCAAATTATTGTATCTTTTATTCAACCATTAAAACACAGTGCAACAGCAATCGGTTTACTATCGGATATCTTTTATTTTTGTATAGTATTATGGTGGTGACATACTTTTCAAACAATGTGAAAGAGGGTAGGCAGCAAGGCTACGAAAAACAGATAGTCAAAAGGTAAAAGTTCAATAGCGTGAAAGTAAACTGTGAGAAAAGTTTTCACGATTTTATCGCAAAATAATGATAGTAGTTCAGCAATATTTGCTGTATAACTCAATGGGAAAAGCGTACGGTGGTATCTTTGGGAAAACGGATGAAAAGGTAGACAATCAATTCTTCTCAGAAGTTTGCGTTCTACCAAGTCAACTGGTTTTGCTAGATACGAAGGAACAAAGATCCTTGTTTGATGTTGTAGTAGAAACGATTCATGTTTATTTGCACCGCTTGAATTTCTTGATGCAACTTTGACTATCGTTGTCAGCTTGTATTGAATGTGTTGCGCCCCAACCCTCTTAGTTGGGTTGTAAATGTTTCATAGCATTGTAATTTTGGTATTACGATTGGGATAACAACTGGAAGTATTTGGTAGAATCGTATCAATAAGGAGAAGTGTAGAACGTAAATTTTATTCGTGATTCCTTCCAATCAGTGGAAACACTATTGCTTCAATCTGAGTTTCATTTAACTGCACTTTAGATAAATTTCAGGAGATAAAATAATGGTTAATATGTATTGGTTTTGATGGTGATGAAAGCTTAAATTCCGTGTGAATTTTCTAGTAGAAGCATGTATTGTTTGAGGAGAAAGTCTTTAGATTCACTACTTTAGACCATCAAAACAGATTATAATCTGGATCGCTTTCAACATTTCCATTTTTTTTCATTTTATAAATTTAATTTTTCTGTAGAGAATATATACATTTTCTATGTTAAATCAAAAACTAGCATAAGTAGCATAATACCAATCCATAAACAGTTCTTGTCCAGTAACACTTCTCATCCATTTCGTATACTTAGTGACGTCAGTAAACACAGCCGGACCACCTTCCATACAATTCGGATTCGACAACAATCCAACCAATTGAGGTTCTTGTGGCCAACCACGAATCAATCCACCACCAATATCCATATCGCATGCTGCCTGATTATTTGATCGCCAGCCAATCGTGCAAATTTGAAGATATTCATCGAATTCCGATCCATAATAATTTTTACAAACTTGATTCGGAACGGAAGCAAACATACCATAAGACAATTCCTCATCATATTGATTCAATCCAGGCATAACTACCAGATTATTGAAGAATCTGGTAGAATCCATTGCCAGTCGAATTGGTTTCAATTCTTCGTTGAAAATCAAATGAATCGGTAGTTGGATCAAAGCCAAATCGTCGTAGTTAGTCGGGTAAAGAAACACTGAAGAATTAGTAACGGTCAGGACGAAGGAACTACGATCATTGTTGAAGCTTAAACTGGTTCGATGGAACATGATGTCGTAGTTCGATCCACCCGCAAGGCATTTGTTCGATGTTAAAATCCAGCTGTCTGAAATAATTGATCCACTACACACTCGGCTTTCTGGTGAATATTCCATGTGAGTTCTGATGATGACATGGTGAGGGAATCTTCGTAGTGTGTCGACTTTATTTCCATTTAAGATCCTTGATTCTTGTTTTGCAACAGATGAAATGGCAAGGAATCCGGTCAGAATTAAGTAGGAGTACCACATTGTGTGTAGTATTGGTTAGCACTGTGCTTTGTGGACATTCTGCAATGAGTATTTATAAGGGTATCTAGACAAAATGATTATCAGTTAATCAAAATGACATGAAAGACACATCGGAAATAGGGGAGCTCTGTGTTTTATTGCAACTGAATGTTTCTTTCTACGAGTAAATGGAGAGTCATTTAGAGTCCAATCAACTCATCAGTTTAGCTAGTGACGAAATTCTGATCCTTACATAACGAAATCAGTTCAGAATAAGCTAAACGTTGGGTGCCAGTTGTAATGAAGTCAGTTTTTAATAATAAGGTTCAACCTGGAAGAAAGTCCTGTTGATTTCAAAAACAATTGGATTTCCATCTCAAAGATTTCTTGAAAGTTTAATCCATGAGGGTAGTGTGCGTTTAATGTCGTTCAAAAAAAAATTCTCGGCTGCTTGAATCTCGATGATTGTTGGCAGGAAATTTCAACTCGGCAAATGCACGGCTATAACTAGTTTCCCCGTAGTCTTTGCCATTATTTTATGGCGTTGAATCACTATTAAGTCACATCAACACTAAAAAAATCAGCTCATATTTTGCTCTCACACAATTTATACGCATAGAGTGACTTTAATTTTACGGTATAAAATAAGCATGACTACAAAAATGGCTGGGCGAATCAGAAATTACTAATGCTGCCAAAACTCACACTACCACGACCTACTGCGTGAAATGTCGCATGATATGCTCGGCTAGGCCTTCATTCAGCAAACTTACACTTGGATCACTGATCTATTCTCAAACCCGACTTTACCTATTGCATCACTTGGCTGCCGGTTTTGCCTCAACCAGCGAGAACAATTTCCTTTATACGATTTAAGTCATCTCGCAACTTTTGTTATCGCCAAACTATAATTTTACGGTTTAAAATCAACCTGATCACAAAAATGGCTGGGCAAATCAAATATAACTAATGCTGCCAAGACTCACTCTACCACGGCCTACTGTGTGAATTGTCGCATGATATGGTCGGCTAGGCCGTCATTCGACTCATATGTAAATGCACACTCGGATTACCAATCTACTCTGCTCAATTTCTCAAACCCAAATTTACCTATAGCCATCGCGTCGCTCAGCTGCCGATATTGCCACAACCAGCGAGAACGATTTCCTTCATAGCCCATTTTGCAACTTTCGCTACCGACAAACTTATAACTCTCTTCCATTGAATTCTTTATATAGTATTTACTCGAATTTTACTCGAAATTAGAAAAAAAAAACGAAAACGAAAGATTTTAGTCGTGAGCAATGTCCATCAAAGTTAAGGGGGTAGTAACGGTTATACTATTTAAAAATCAATTTTTCGATTTATCATACCTTCGGAAATCACTTCTCAAAATTTTATTAAGATATTCTCAAAAATAAAGAAGTTACGGCAGTTTGAGCGCGCACGCGTTTTTCGCGTTGAAAGCGATATTTTCGGTAATCAAAACTTTAAGGTGTCTACCCTCTTTATCATTTTCAAAAAATCGATTTTTTATTGCAGTTTTG
Organism: Oxycera nigricornis; assembly: GCA_963942545.1. NCBI lineage: Eukaryota > Metazoa > Arthropoda > Insecta > Diptera > Stratiomyidae > Oxycera > Oxycera nigricornis. The sequence goes on along the minus strand of OZ012663.1, from coordinate 90,817,919 downwards.
AAAAGTATATATTTGCAGAAATTCGATATTAAATAAATAATTAAAGAATTTTATAAACATCCGAGTAGTTTAAATGTATTTTTAAGCAACTTTCACTTTGTCACCCGAGCGCGATTTTTGATTAAAAACACTTTAACCACGTTTTTCGCGAAACAACCTTTTTCGACGCCGCGTTGTTGAAATCTCGGGAGCTACTCAACCGATTCTCACCATATTTTTACCAGGCATTCTTTATGACAACAGTTATAGAGCAAATAGAGGGTTTTTCAAAATTTTGATTTAAAGTAATTTTTTGGGCCAAAAACGATGCAAAAAAGGATGTTTTTTCGTATTTTTCCTAAAATGTCTTTTATTTTGTCAATTTTGCACAAATCAAAAATCTCCCTATTCGCGCCACAGCTGTTAACAGACTGAACCTAAAACTATTTTTTTTTTTTTTTTTTGTTTTAGACCAACCATCTCGAATATTTCATCAACAGCGCACACCTCTCGTTTTTTCGACATTTTTCCAACCATCAGAATTTTCATTGATAAAATTCACATAAATGAACAAAAAATATTTTTTTTTGTGTATTTCGGGAATGTATTTATTTAGTATAACCCCTTTCTTATCAATATTTATAATAAAAAACCCAACAAAAAAAATATTGAAAGCAACCCGTTTTTACACTGCGAAAAGAGGGTAGACTCCTCAAACGCGTTTTTCTCGCAATTATGTTTTTCCAATTGCGGACAATTATTCTCCGGATCGGCCGAACCGATTTAAGTCAAATTTGTTGTGCTACTTTATTCAAGTATCTTGAGTGGTAATCCACCAGAATATAGGCCTTACATGATTTTCAAAAAATTTGGCAAGAGAAACAAACTGAAACAAAAAAATTTCGAAATTTTTTTTTTCAAACAACCGCTATATTTTTTTGATCATTTTTTCAAAATATTGTGTTAGATTACCACGTAAAAAACATTCCTCTTTAAAATTCGGTTTGGTTTTTTTATTTAAAATTCTTTATTTCTGAGATTCTTTGCGCGCAGTGGGACGAGGCATTTTTCGAGACATCAAGTTTGCCGCCCTCTATTAATTGGTAGTGAAATGGGAAAAATTAAAAAAAAAATTTGTAAACTTCAAAGTGTGTTTTGCCCATGCAAATTTTAAAATTTATACAAAAGAGCTAAATAACAAAATATTCAAAATTAGGCTTTTTTAATATACTCATCGGTACTACCGCCTTAGTAATACAATTTTTTGGGCCAAATATTGTAATCGAAAATATTTATAGCCCTGAAATTCTTGCATAAAATAATCTTCAATCAAATTATTCTTGCAGCTAATCTCGAGTTATTAAAAAAAATGAACAACAGCCATGCATATTGATTTTATACAAAATTTAATAATGAATTTTTTTGATAAAATAATTTCAGTAGGGATTTTTAAAAAAAAAAAACATTTTATTTTTTTGATATTGACTGTTTTCAAAATAATTTTGCCAAGTTAAAGTTTTTAAAAGAAAAAGTGTACAAAGAAAATTTCCAACCCAGAACTTTAATCCGAAATTTTTAATTTGAAATTTTCAATGCAGTGCCAAGACGTGATTAATACTGGGGAGAATTTATAATGAACACTATTCAGTTTGATATTTCATTGAGACTAGGACTCTATTCTTTGCTTTTATTTCGCTAGATTAATGACGAATACAATCGATTAATAAATTTACTGTTGATATGTTCCATTAGAAAAAAAAACCTTTTTCAACTCGTAATGGAATGTCTACTTGTCTTTAATGATTTTGTTAATTTAAACAAATATTTGTATGACTCAATAAAAATGATAAAAGGCTCTTTCTTCACACTCTGCTTACGGAAGGAAATACTTGTAAAATTTTAAAAAAATGCTAAATTGATTGATTGATTTAAAAAATATATGTTGTTTATTCAGAAGATTTTAAACATGAAATCCTTAAAGTATATGTCTCAAAGTACTTAAAAACATTTATTAATAATTTTTCCACGCACAATGGCGGCGATGCAAGCAAATGAAAAAATCATCACGAAAAATGACTCGTACAACTTAACGCCTTTTCCGGGGAACCTCTAAAATTCAGAGAATAAGTATATGTTAATGAGATGTATAAATTTTAAATTAAACAAAAACATCGATTATTTTTCAAAAAAGTCGCGTTTTAAACATGAATAAACAAATTATTTTTTCAAAATTACAAAAACATGTACATCAACTGGTACATAAGAGTCTTTTATAGATGTGGTAAACATTTGAGCCGGATCGGTTCATTATTTTTTGAGATATTTTGTACACTAGTTGAAAAAGTACTGCTTTAAGGAAAACGCGTTTAAAGTTTGCGGTAGATAAAAATCAGTGGTTATTACTTTTTGGTGTACCTTACTCGTTAGTCAGCGATTCCAGGTACTATTTCCTTAGAGTTACAGATTTATAAGAATATAGTAGGGATACACAATTAGAAAACCGCCCATAGCGCCGAAGAGAAGATAGGCAGGGACGCGCGGCAGGTGTGCTCGACCGGTTGGGAAGAACTAATACAAATATCGCTTCAAAACTTTTTTTGGCGTATTCTTAGAGTAATTGAAAAATTTTGATGTAAGAGAAGAAAAAAATCGATTTTTTTGAGCAGTTACATGTATTTCGCCCCTTAAGCAAAGTTGGTTGACAAATAAATAAATAATTTCGTTACTAAATTCCATAAATATTTGTCAGTATTTACGAATTTTGATTATTAAATAATAAATTTTCATTCTATAGAAAAATCCACTTATTTCCCACTCTCCGTTAAAATTTAATTTGAATTGTATTTCATCAGGAAATTATAATTTATTCTACGGAAATTTTCTTTTCCCATAAAAATCCCCATTTCTCGATAAAGATGTTGTAAACAATGTTTTCTTCGATTTGATTGAAGGTGCATTGATTTCTTGCGACTGATAAAAAGAAGATATATTTCTTGTTCGATGGGTAATCGTATCTTGTACTTGAATAAGATACAATCAGCAATTTGAGGCTTTGATTAGATTGTAGGTAATTTTTTTCTGGCTTACCAATTCAATATCGGAGTTAATGTAGATTCACATTGATTTAATTACTTTTGGTTATCGGAGTTCAATTTTGAGGTTATTTATGACGATTTTCTATCGGAAGTACATTTTGCTATCTTAGTCTTAGACTTTTGTAAGTCAACATTGAAAATTTTGCAAGACTGTAAATTTCAACTTGATTCCCAGTTAAAAGGAAGTTGTGGCTTTTATGAACGACAAAAAATGTTGTCAGTTTTCAGAAACACCAATCATACAAAGCTTGCCAATACCAATATCATTTGCAGTCTTGTAAATCAAATTAAGTGGACATAGTACAGTCTAGAACAAAGGCAGTGAATAGTGACTTCCCTTTAAAAAAATCTAAAAAACCTTAAATGAACTGAGACAAACAAAAGTGAATGAACAAATGCTTAAACTTCAGTAATTTTTAAGTAAGGTGGTGATTTGTTCTTTATTAAAGATATAAAAATTGTGGTTCCCAAATTATTTTCGAATCGAAAAAGTAAGTGTTAAACAAGGCTTCATTTTTGACTTTGGTTCTGTTTTAACCAACGAAATTCAAACGACGGGCTAGGTCCAAGATGCCAGGACCACAAAATTGTCTACCACAATCCTGTCACCTGCTCTTCAAAAAAAATCCACTTGCCACCTATCCAGAAATTTTATCTAATGACCATCAAACAAGTTTCAATTCTCACTTAGGAGTGTTTCGTCGTCATCTCGTACAGGTGCAACATCTTACTGTCTTATAGAGCTTGCTTCGATGAAGCTATCCATTAGATCATGTCCACCTTTCGTCGCATCCAATGCTGATCCGATTAATATGCCAGCGGGTACTATTTGAACCGCAAACCCTCCTCCGGAAAAGAAATGCAACTCCTTCAGCATAGAACCATCATTCTTAAATGTTTGGTAGCAACTTAGGAACATCATCGTGAAAATTCCAAAAGGAGCCTGTCTACAAAGGGCCCCGTCTTAAATGCCATCTTAAAGAATATGCTTAAAGTCATTTCGATGTTCAGTTCAGATTCACCTGCTTGTCGTTATTTCCTTGAGATTCACGGATACAGGTTGTCTGATGTCGTTGTTTCGTTTGTGGACGCACGGACCGACGGCCGACAGGGCAACAGGTAAAATTATATGAGTTCTACCTGGTTAAGAACCAGAACTCGCATTGATTTCATTTTATGATATGTGACCACTTCTTGGCTGTGGTGTGTCGTTCGCTCGGCAACCTGCACCCGTACAATTTAGATACAATGATGAAGAATTGGTAGTCGGTTAAAAGGCATATCCGTAGCAGCGCCGCGCCGTATCTTCATCCGTTTATTAACGACATACTATACGTTTCGTGGAATTAAAGATCTTGGTAGAGATGGAAAGGAGTTACCATTTACTATTGCACCAAAAACGACCCTCCCGATTAAACTCAGAAAATTGATCATTTTTTTCCTCGAAGATTGAAGTACTTTTTGATCCTCATTCAATTTTAAATTCGTCTGAAATTTGTTTCAACATATTTTAAGACACAAAAAGCATGTTTTTCAAAATATTTTTCGATTACCCTTTTTCGCAGTTGTCTGTAGTACAAAAAATGATTAAATCTACCAAAATTTGCTGTCTCGTTAAGAATAAAGTCAAAAAAATTAATCTTAATCCTTAATCCACAAAAAAACCAAACTTGTTAAAAAGAGAATACATCAGTTCAACAGCTCTACTTCTAAATGACATATTTAGCGTGTCTTCTACAATTCAAGCGTTTTCCAAGTCAAATTGGCTGCTTTTTGCATCAAATTGGCGATTTTCGATATCAACTTTCTCCAATTTTTTTAAAGTTATTGCTGAAATTGCTCTGAATATGTTTTTTCGAAGAAAGTTCAATGAAAATCAGTGACAATATTTCATACCGCTAAAGACTTATGCGACTGTGTTTACCTAGAGGGTATATTGTAGCCTTGAGGCACGAATTGCGGACGTTTTTTCGAGCTCGGTACAAATAAAACAAAAAATATTTTTACAATCCATTTTTTATCATTTGATGACTGATCATTTAAAAATACATGAAAATTCAAACGAAAAAAAATAATTCAAAACCAAAAAAAAGTTATGAGGTGGTTAATGAGGGGGTCCAAAAAAACAGAGTGCTCTGATGTACAAGGTTTCAACTCTTCTGGTTATCTGAAACAAAACAAAAAATCCAACGGATTCTCAATAAGTAAAAAGATGGCTATTGTATGAACCTTGGAGAAGTCGAATTTTTTTATAGACAAAATGGCGGTCGATTAAAACAATTATTTTTTGGTAAGTTTTTTATAACGATTTTTTTTAAAAAAATAATGAAATTAAATTTTTTTAAACTTCATCCTATAGAGAAATGTTTAGAAAAAAGGTGACACAAAATTTTCAATGAATCGGTTTAGCAGAATTTGAGATATAGTGCATGTCCGTTTGGGAAAAAAGTAGTAAAAAACGCGTTTAAAGTTTTGAATCAAGATTTCGGCAATTATACTCATTGAATACAGTGTATTCACATATTTTTAATCGGCGATTCCTGCTCCATATAATCTACCTTTCTCAATTTAAAACGCTTATTCTCCGAAGTTCTTATGTGAAGAAGAGCCGTTCTGATTTCCTTTGATGCTTCTGAACCTCGGACTTCAAAGCGCTCGATCTGAATTTCGTCCCGTCTCATGGTGAACGCATGAGCTTCTGGGCCCAATTGTGATTCACATTACGCTTCATATTTTTAAAATGGGTATAACACCTTCATTAAAAATACAGACAGCAAGGAATTCAGCTATTTCAACTGTCTGCGTTCGTGCGTGGATGTGTTTAGGGGCATAAGTCCATATTAACGAATTTAACGATTCGTTATTATTTTGGGTTTCAGAGCCCAAACATCGTTCTAAAAAAGTATCTGCCACTCCTAAAATGTCGTCACACAGAGGAAAATTTTCATGTTCAAATTCATCAATAGAGAATGGGAAGTGTAATTTTGGGCTGACGGATGGCGTCCTCTTCAGGTGCTGTCATTTACCATCCGCCACCAGACAGCACGACCACAGATAGGCTTGTTGATGGGTTAAGCTCGTTATATTTCAACTATTTTTAATATTTGTATCTGCGAAGTATAACAACTGTCAATTGGTTCGAATATATGCCTACGTCGCTATTCTATATTCAGTTTTTTGTCATGGGTTAGAACCTCCTAGTCTAGTCAACAACTTCGTCTTCTAGTGTGCTTTTGGTTTAGCTACTTGCTAACACTCTTATTGCACAATTAATGGAGGTTTTTGTTTCCAGGCTTTTGGCCGGTACCATTATTAGATGGGAAGTGTGGTTTCGGGATGACGGATGGCCTCCTCTTCAGGTGCTGCCATTTACCATCCGCCACCAGACAGCACGACCACGGTTAGGGTTGTTGATGGGTTAAGCTCGTTATATTTCAACTATTTTTTATATTTGTATCTGCGAAGTATAACGACTGTCAATTGGTTCGTATATATGCCTACGTCGCTATTCTATATTCAGTTTTTTTATCATGGATTAGAATCATCAATAGAGCCTTCAGACACAGATTTTTGCAATTTACATCAACTTGATGGACCAAGTGGACAATATTTGTGTTGAGGATGCTTGTTGGTTTATCTTTTGTGATAGTAGGTTGCCCACACATCTCTTTTCGTGTTTTCAACTGAATCTGAGTTTCGACGAACTACCAAATCATAGTATAATGACAATTCATTGATTACCTTATCAGTGAGTTTGCCAATGCCTCTGCCGCCAATACGTGTATGATCTGTTTTTGTTTTACGCAAGCGTAAACCCATACGCTTTTGAACATGTCCAACACACTACTTTTGCTCTCTTATCGGGTCATCATTGTAGGGATTAATATCAAGAATATCTTTATAAGTTTTGAGTCACCACCTCCAATGTATCTGACATATTTTACTCCATGCTTTGCTTCCGACCTTCCAAGCATCTCAACAACTGCGCCAACCTCCATTTTTCCGGCGTTATCTTTATGATTAATGATTTAAGACACACCAAGCGCCTCACTAACATGAGCCGCGAAACCTTGAGTTGATTGTCTGATTGTCAGACACGCTGAAAGATTGGGTATTCCTTTCAACGATTTCTACAGAAGTTCTAGATTGGTAGAGGAGAAGGAAAATTTTTTGTGCGAATGCCCAGAACTATCCAGGAAACACATGCAAACTCTAGGCTTGCCCTTTCTGGATAGTCTCAAGGAAGAAGCTAATTTGAACATTATCTGCATAGCCAGCTTCTTACGAGAATCTAAATGGTTCTCGTCATCCTGTAGGTTCTAGTGTCGTCCTTTCTGTATCTTTTGTGGTATCACAATGGGCATATAGTGGCCTAGGTGAGTCATCTTTGGATAAAGAAGGCTGCCACTACACTCAACTAACCAACCAACACTGGTACAAAATTCTTCGTGTCCTTCATACAAATCTTTACAAGCTTTGATGTCAGATTGTTTTTTATGTTTCCATAGATTGCAACCTTATCAAAAACTAGATTTCACTACAGTATCAAAAACTTTTTTACTGTATTCACCAACGAGCGTAGTAACCCCAAAGAGAGAAGTGTGTCCTGTTTTTTTTCATGTACCGTCGCCGCAAACAGTAAAATGATTGGGATTAGCCATGTGAGCAGACTCTAGTAATAAATTCTTTTCTTCTTTCACAGCTTTTGAAATCATTTGATCATAAACTGTTGAAGCGGCTAAGTATAAATTGTCAAAGCAGCTTTAGTATGTACCAATGGTCAAGCCTTGACATATATCCATTATACTACAGAATATACCCTACATAAACCCTAAATTAGTTAATTATCGGAATTTTGAAAAATTCTTTCAAGGACCATAGTCTTCAATGTTTAAACTTCGAAAAAATAAAGAAGAAAAATTTCGGTTTTTTTTCGAAGTTCTAGACTAGAATACCCTCTTAAACAAAAATTGTGTGACGTTCTCCCAAAAATTTATTGAAGAAATCCTGAAACAATTCTTTGAAAAAAACTGTTAAATAAATTTTTCCATGTTGTTGAAGTCTGAAATTTTTTCTGTTTTCTGTTTATAACTGATTAAATACTTTCATTGAATAAAATGCTTTTATTGACGTCTAGATGGGGAAAATTTGGTCAGAAGAATCTTTCAAATGCTTCGACAATTTTGCTTTAATTTTTTAAATCAAAGTCGCAAGCAAGAAATAAGTGTGGGCAAATATTTAACCAGCATAAAATTTTACTTCAAAAAACTTTGTTTTTGTAATAACTAAAAGCAAGTGTGAAAATTTCAGAGCAAAATGAATCGAAATAATGTGTTTGAATGAAAATAAAACCATAGTATTTCGTAGGCGAAAATATGATGTGATTCAATGCTAAAATTTCTGCTGTCGAAAGTTTTCGAAACATTTTTATGAAATAATTTCTGGTAGTGACAAATTACTTGAAATTTTCGCAAACATGCATTCGCGATAATTCGTAGCAGAATTTAACTCATATTTTTGTTGTTGTTTTTGGATAAAAATAAAACAGCAGTATTTCGTAGACGAAAAGATGATTCATGATTCAATGATAAAATTTCTGTTGTCAACTTTTTTATGAAATATTTTCTGGTAGTGACAAATTTCTTGGAGTTCTCCTAAACATGCATTCGCTTTTGGATGAAAATAAAACAGCAATATTACGTAAACGAAAGGATGATTCATGATTCAATCATAAAATTTCTGCTGTCGAAAAGTTTTCGAAACATTTTAATGAAAAAATGTCTGGTAGTGAGAAATTTCTTGAAATTTTCGCAAACATGCATTCGCGATAATTCGTAGCAGATTTTAATTAATATATTTTTTGTTGTTGGATAAAAATAAAACAGCAATATTTCGTAGACGAAAGGATAATTCATGATTCAATGATAAAATTTCTACTGTCGAAAGTTTTCGAAACATTTTTATGAAATAATTTCTGGCAGTGAGAAATTTCTTGAAATTTTCGCAAACATGCATCCGCGACAATTCGTAGCAGATATTAATTCAAATTTTTTTTTTGAGAATAAATTCACATTTTTCTACTGGAAATATTTTACTGAAAAACTCGAAACTTATTGCACAAGCTTTTACAGAGTGTAAGAAATTTTCAGATTTCAATTTTCGCTTATATTTGTATCTTATATTTTTAATAAGCATCACTTAGCAATGCTTGATTACTTTTTAACACATTTTCTGTTACCTTAGCCATAACACAACACCAGAAATTTCTACACGGCAACTCCTGAAGAACCAGTAAACCAATTTCAAATACTTTCCTTGATTCTCTGCAGATTACATAATTAAATGGTTCACATGCTCATACATATCTATTATCTCGGAACTCAAGTTGATTATACCTATCTCCATACTGGCCATACAAGTTGCTTCTACTCTTTTGAAATTTTCATGAGTTCGATGGAAAATGACGACACAAGGCGGTGAAAAAAAGGCAGCAAGGTGCAATGTTTTGTGTATCGTCTTGACTCTCTTCAGATACTTCTTGTATCCTATAAAATAGATACTTTGGAAAAAATTCACCTGCCAAATTGACGCGTCTGAAATAGATAATGATTGAAGAGAAGTAGCCCCGGAGCCCCGGGGGCAACAACAAACAGAGCAACTTTTGTGAGATCATAAAATCTAGAATGGGGGTCATAAAATAGATACTGGTTCGTGTTGTTTTCAGTTTCGGGAATAGTATCTAAAGTATTGTGCGAAGCTTATTGGGTATTTTAGATTTGCATTTTATGCTAATTTAATTGGCTCAGGTGTTAAATGTTTGCTGATTTGGGTATTGTTTTGTTGAAACTGTTTCACATTTGCTGATATCGAGACAATTAATTTTGCTCTATTGGAAAAATATTCAATTTTTTGGGGTATTATTTTCCGAGCAATTAATTTAGAAATTTTTGCTTGAATACCACCAAAAAATTAATATTTAAACACTTGTTATTTGATCTTGTCCGATTTAAAAATATTCAAATTTTTGTACAAAATTGCGATTTATATCTTAAGAATTTTTTTTACAAAGCATTCTCTCATCACTCTGAATTGATTTCGCATCTAATATTCAAAATTTTATTACTTTGAGATGCATTTATCTAGTTTTGAAAATATTTTTATCAGAAAAACATTTATAATCTCTTTACCAGCTTGCAGAGAACATTAACATTATCCCCTTTCCCTTTGCATGTTAACGAACTTTGAAGAGATTAAGGGCACATAAAAGGTGAGAACTTTGCTACCTACTATGTTTTCGGAATAAAACATTTTCAACAGCAATTAAGAATGATATAAAATGCAATTAAAAATGCAAAGACGTCATGAATTTCATGAGTATGGGAAAATATTTCCGGGGATGTTTTAAGTGCAACGTGCACTTTTGTATCACGGAGATAAGTTGTTTTTGAAAATTTATAAGGTTTTTACTCTTCGGAAAGACAATGAAGATGCTGACGTATTAAATAGACCTGAATTTTCTAGCTGCAAGATAGTAATTCTAGTGGGAAAATTTCGATTCATTGCTGATTTTCTACTATATTGCATTAAAAAATAAGTTGGTACATGCTTTTGTCAACATAAAAAAGAAGCAATATTTTTCATATAACACATTTCCAATTTTTTACTTCAATTTTTTACGACGCATTTAAAAAAGTTTAAGAATTTTTTCGAAATATTTCTAGTCCAAATTTTCAAGAATGTTGTTTATTTTTAACCTTACGCTCTTCTGTGAACAATCCAAATTTAAACAAAGCTTCACTCAAATAAGTTTATTCTATTCGAAAGTCTCCTTAAGTTTTGATAAAATTTATTCACCGTAAAAAAAGGTACTTTGACTTAGGTAAAGTTTAGACAGTAGAAGTTCTGTTTTTTCTGTTTAAAATTCTTTAACGTCCGTTAAATATTTATCTTTGATGAAACTCTTTCAGTTGTGAAGAAAGATTCATTATGATAACATATATATATTTCAAGGGTGAGAGTTCCCTCTTCTTCAGTGTTATTTTAAGAAGAGGGAACTCTCATCCCTGAAATATATATGTTATTATAATAAAAAATAAAAAAAAATTGCGTTTGAAAAAGTTTTACTTAAAATAAATTACTGAAATGGCGCAAAAACACCGGGAAAATGAAGAATTTATTCATTATGCGCTCCTGGTTTTCAGTGTTAACAAAAAAATCTTCAAAAAATCACGCCTTGTGCTTTAAATCAGTATAATATGATCACAAATGCAATTGTCATTTATCGTTATTATCCTTGCTTCAATAATATTGATTTGAAGTAAAAAAAACTGACTCCATTATATAATAACTTAAATTTGAATTTTCGGAAGCCAGCCTCCGTGGGATCTGTGTCGCAGTCAATTGAAAATCATTGAGTAAATAAATATGTAAACATTTATTTTGTGTGAGGATAAAATAGATTCAAATAATTTCCAATAAAAACATTATCTTAAAAACTTCAATCGTAGTTAAATTCGCCTTATATTGTGGGCAGTCAAGATAAAAAAAAACAGCCTTCAAAAATGTTCACTAACTAAAACTCTGTTGTTTGCATTTTCTTAATAGTTATAAACGCTTCTAGTGAAGCACTTATGTAAATAAATGTCGTTTACATGCTATGACAAAGACACAAGGAATAGTAGATGCCATTTTGGATGCAGGCGTAAGAAACCAGACTCCCGCTCACTCGTACGACGGTTCAAATCCCTTGTACTCTAGAAAATATTCCCATGCAATAGTGATATCCTGGTGTTTTGACCGGCATTCGATATTATCCAGTGTGGTGAATGTCGTCTGCACCTCTCCAGCTAATGATTTATTTATATAAAATGGTAACTCATTTTGAATTGTGGTCAATGCGATTAAATGGAAATAACACGTTAAAATGTGTTGTTAAAACGTACTCAGCAAAACATTGTCGGTTATAAGACCGAGTTATTTATTATGAGTTTCCTAGTTTTTCCTGGTTTCCAATCAAAAAAAATGCTTTAAGATCTACTGTTCAAGCCAGATCTCAAAATTGATGCCAAATTATGCAGCTACACTTGCCATATTAAAGGCTTGTAGTCCCGAAGTCAACAAAGCCTTAGACAAATTTCTAACTTTAAAATCAAACAAAATGCCAGTAAGTCCTATTCTTTAAAAAGAGCCATTAAATTAAAGTAATTCAACATGTCATTTTTCCAGAAATAATCTTGTGTCCCTCCTTCTCAATTAATTTGCATATTCCAATTTGAAAAATTATTTTTAATCACTCTTTTGCATGATACGTGACTTGCTCGTATGAGTATCATTCCCCTGTATCCTTTTGCTCCTTCAAAAAATCTCCATAACGAACAAAAAAAACATTTGCGTGTTCCTTATCTCCTAGACAATAATCAGACATTGTCACACCGTCTATGGCATTTTTGTCGCTTAAAAACCACCGCTACTCATGCATGCACCCCATAAAGGACGACATAGCTTAAAATGGTGGTTTGCACGTCACAGGAAGAAAAAAATATAATAGAATCGTCCTTTTTTATCACGTCCGTCACACCTTGTGGGAGACATTGGACAATAAATAACCCAACAATGTCATGGATAATACTCGTTCACATTTAGGGGTTGATTCTTGAAGATAGGCACGTTTTTATTCGAGAGGAGAACCGACCCGGTGAACGATGGACAATTGGCATAAGGACTAAATGCGTTTGTATACGATGGATCTATGAGGAGGACTATGATAGAGTAATAATGTGAAGGATTCAAGGTGAAACGCCCATTTGAACGAATGAAAGGAGTAAATGACATTTTAATTATTTAAAGCGAGTGCAAATGGCTCTCATGTAAATGAACCCCGTCGTCAGCACATCCACAATTCAGTTGTTGTTGTTTCACGAGATAATTGTGAATTTAGATAGACGCATTTTAACTGAATTGAGCCTAGAAGGTATTTCTAGAATTTTCGGTTTGGGGTTTATGACGCTTTAAGTAGGGGTGAAGTTAATACGGTTTTTGTGTTTCAAAAATTAATGGATTCAAGTTGAAGTTAGGTTTTGTTTATTAATGGAAAATGTTGGCTATTACTGTTTGAAAGTACTTAACTCGTCCTTTTACACGTCTCATTGATGTAATTTATTTGAAAATTTGTTGTGGAAGCTTGCTTAGTGAATGATTCGGGGGGTGAGTTATATTTTAGATAAGGGAAGCACGTTTTTATTTGATGCAGTTACTCTAAGTGGAAAATATGATAGGCTTATGAAATAGATGTCTTTTACAAAAACTTAGTTTTGGAGGCTGCGCAAACTTGATTTAAGGACATTTAGCTAGCCGATAGGTGCATACAGTGAACCATGGTTGAATATTTGAAATTTTGGGTTCCACTATTTCAAAATTCACGTAAATTAAACGTGATTTAAATAATTTTGACATTGACTTATAAAAGAACTTGGTGAGCTCAAATCAAGATGAAACTTTTATACCCTAGCAGATGCTTAGGGTATTCACTCCCTAAATTAAGAAAGGAGACTAGCCAGCCAGAACTGAATTTTTTTTCGACACACACAGATGTTGCTCTCTTCATTTTCAAAACAGTCGAAATTTTGAAAGCTTATTTCTCGGAATTGGCTAACTAGTGCACATTTTTGCAAAATGGGGTGAATATTCTGAACATCCACTAGCGACGCGTCAAGTTTTATTATAATCCGAACGTACCAAGTCATACCCTACCTTTCTTAAATACATTTAGATGAAGCATTATATTTCTGTGAAAACAACCAGAAAAAGGATTAAAATATACATTCAACCCCCATTTTATTGCAACCAAAATTACGACGAATGCACTATCAACTTCCAAACCAAGAAGAAAAGCAAAAATCAAGCATATGCATGATTATACTTCCTTGTCAGTCCCTAGACAATACTATCTACTCAACGTCCATTCTAACTTTTGTTCAAGAACCTTTGCATGGTTGTCTTCCGGCCAACTTTTCCAACAAATTGATTCACATTGTCACGAAAAGTGATATTTGATACGATTGAATTCCCCAAAGTCCAAACAGATACCAACCCTATTCAAGTCGTGTGCCACAAAAACAGAATACTCACTTCGTTCCATCACATGTTGTTGGCTTGGTGGAGTCACGTCAAACAAACAGAAGACAAATTTGCAACCCCCAAATGTCCTTCGGTATATTTGATACGATTCGTGTCTGAATATAATTTTCAGGAAAAATACACGGACAGCACTGAGCTGAGACACATATCACAAAGATGAAAAGGGAAAATTTGATTATTAGGTGGTTGATTGATTTCGATGAAACAGAGAACGATGAGCTGTGGGGTTCAGGGGATGATATAGCATGGCACTTATTAAGGTGTGTATAAGAATTCTTCATTCATTCATTCATTTCGAATTTATGTGTAATTGGCAAGCTATTTAATGTGTCGTGGGGTGGTGCCACACGCAAGGGTCAAAAGTTCAGGATGTTTCTGAAAGAATGCATTAAGTTAATGGATTAGACGGCAAACTTGGATGTACGATGTGTGCTTATCCAGTTTTTGGAAATAAATCATCTAAATTAGTGAATCCATTCATCAGAAGGGAAACTTGCCCTCTCGATTAAAAGCTGCTGCAATAATAACCAATATTTCCCACAAATATCACATTCCAGAAAAATTAGTTCAGGTACTTGGAAAAATATGACTCATTTTTTACAGGGAAAAGGTAGAAAAGAAAAAGGTCATTATTTTCTGTATAACTGATCCGAAGTTCGGTTTTTTTGTCTTTTGACATCAGTTTTTCTTCAGATAAATTCATTTGGATGTTCCAAGTAGCATTTAACATGTTTTTCTTGGCTACTTACGCAGCGTTTTGGTTGGTTGGTTAGTTGTAATGGCAGCGCCCTTTATCAAAAGATGGCTCACTTAGGCCACGATAGGCCCATTGTAATACCACAAAAAGATAAGGGCGCCACTAGAACTTGTGAGATGACGAGAACCATTTCGATTCTCGAATGAAGCCAGCTATGCAGCCGATATTTAAATCAGCTACTTCCGTGAAGCTGTCCAGGCAGGATGAGCCTAGGGTTTTCATGCGTTTCCTGGACAGTGCTGGGTATTCGCACAAAAATGTTAGATTCTCTCTTCTTATTCTTCTTCTGATCTGCAACTCCGGCAGAAATCGTTGAAGGAACGCGCACACTTTCTGCGTGTCTGCCAATTAGACAATGTCCGTCAGTATGGACACGATAGAACTCAAGGTTTCACGATTCGTGCTAAGAAGCTACTTGGTGCGTCTGGGACTCAGAGCGCGCCAAGTTTGCCTGGTATTCCTGCAGGTTTCCTCCAGCAACCAGGCCCTATTTGCAGCCTTCATGTAATGCTGCCTAAATCCCAGCTTTATGAAAGCTAGAGTTTGGCCAACTTGGGCTGTGAGTGTATACTCCTGGAGCTCAATGCGAGCTCTCGTTAAGGCATCCGCTTCGCAGTTTCCCGGTATATCACTATGCCCCGGTACCCAGCAAAGAATCACTTCACAGTGGAGTGACATCACGTTCAGTTGTGAGCGGCATTCTGTTACAATTTTGGACGGGGTGTACACGTTCGATAATGTTCGGACTGCAACTCGACTGTCAGAGAAAATATTCAGGTTTCTAGTGGACATTTTTTTATTCCTTAGCCATTCTACTGCCTTGTATATTGCAATGACTTCTGCCTGAAAAACACTGCAGTAGTCTGGAAGCAGGAAGGATAGTTTCAGGCCTAGCTGTTCTGAGAAAACGCCACAGCCATTTTGGAGCCATCAATGTAGATGTCGACCGATTCCTGCATCCCACCTCTTTCTATTGCCCAGTTATCCCTGCTTAGAATAACCGACTTGAAACCATGATGGAATCAGGGAATCGGGGATGCAAGGTCTACTTCTCCTGGCGTTGTCCATCCCTCCGAGGTATGATGGAGTGGCCAATATCTTCCTCCTGCCAGAGATGTAGTGCTTTTAATCTAATCGCAGAGCACTTGGCCTACTGTCTCGTAAGGAGTTCAATTGGAAGCCAATTCAATAGCATAAACAGTTCCTTTGTCGGGGTAGTGCGTAAGGCCCCGGTGATTGCAATAGCTGCAATCCTTTTGACCCTATTGAGCAGGTTTACATTGGATGTTTTTGCAATAGCTAATTACTAAAGAACTACGCCGTACAAAAGGATTGAATCCACTATCACCGTATAGAGCCATGATACGATTTTGGGTTTCAATCCCCACTATTTCAATTCCCACTTTTTCCCAATGGTTGTTTTGTAGCAGTGAATTGCACATGCAGCTTTACGCGCTCTTTCTTCTAAGTTCGCTTTCCACGCGAGCTTGGAGTCCAGAATCAGACCTAAATATTTGACCTGATGAGATGGATTGAGACTTTTCTCATCAAGTTTGGGTGGGACAAATCGTGGAATTTTGTACCTTCTTCTGAAGAGCACAAATTTCGTTTTCTGCGGATTATTCTTTAGATTGCACTCTTTGTCCCACTTGATAAGAATACCCAAGGCAAATTTTAGTCTTTCAGATAGGGTGTTAACAAATTTGCCTGATATTGCTATTGCAACATCATTGGTATAGGCTACGACCTTGCAGCCAGTTGCTTCTTTTTTTGACAGAAGCTTGCACCAAGTCCCAAAGCGGCAAAGATGGCTTCCCACCTTGTGGTGTGTCTCTGTATGTCCTCTTTCTTAAGGTGCTCTTTCCTAGCGTGGAGTTGATGCTCCGGCTGCTTAGCAGTTGTCCGATGAACCCTATCAGGTTTTCATCGGCGTTGCTTTCCCGAGTGCTTTGCCAATAGCCTTATGGCTGATATTGTGCAAAGCCCCTTCGATGTCTAGAAAAACCGCCTGCGTATATTCTTTGACGCTCAGTGATTTTTCGATGTAGCTGATGGCCGAGTGAAGAGCCGTTTCAACCGATCTCCCTTTTGTGTATGTGTACAGCGCATTTGGAAGTGGTTTTAGAGCAGCTTTAAAATGGATCTCTATCTGTCCTTCCAGAGTTTTCAGCAGAAAAGAGGTGAGGCTAATAGGTCTTTAGTCCTTAGGTGAGGAGGATGTCTTGCCCGCTTTGGGTATGAAGACTATTTTAGCTTCTTTTCACCACTGTGGAATGTAAGCCATCTGTAGACATGCTTTAAAGATGGCTCTTAGCCATGGAAGCGCTATATTGATTCCCTGCTGGATTTCAACGGGTGAGATGTTGTCCATTCCAGGGGATTTAAAAGGTTGAAATGAGCTGATAGCCCAGCGTAGGAGCCTGTCATCTACAGGCGCTGCGGCTGATAGGCAGTTCGGGGCCGTATGTGGATCAGCTTCATCAGCCACATCCTCACTACCTGGGAAGTGCGTGTCCGTGAAAATGGCCAGTGTCTTAGAGCTGGATTTAGTCCAGACCCCATTTGCATCTTTGACCGACCCCAAAAATAAGAAGGAGCTCGTCATCCCTTTTCACAGACGACTGGCATCCTTGGAGTTTCCTATTTCTGCACAGAAACTTCTCCATGAGGTGCGTTTAGCCTTTCTGATAGAGCAATTGAACTCCTTCAGTTTTAGTTTATAAGACGACCAGTCATTGAGTTCTTTAGGCCGATTGAAGGACTTGCTACATTCCTTCCGCAGCTCCGCAATGTCACCATCATGGGGGCTTATATTTCCCCCTAGGCTTCGTTGGATTACATGTAGACCTTGCTGCTTCATTGAAGGCAGATGTAAGGGTCCCAACGGCTTCCTCCAGACCGTCTATGTCTTCAATGTTTGGAGGTCCACCTTCTAGTGCAGACTCGGACTTGGTATTTGACCCAATCCATCCTCATTTATTAAAGAAGGTTGGTTTTTTTTGGGGGGGGGTCAAAAGCCACATTGAACATTATATTAAACGATAAGAGAACGAGCGCTCTTGTGATACATGCCATCCTTTGATAGTGTGGTGTAAGTGCTCGTTCATTAGAGTGATATCCAAAAATTCCCTACGGTTTGCCGTAATGAAAGTAGGATCTTCGTCTTTGTTACGTAACAACGTTGCTTGAATTTTTTATCCATGCTATTTTCCCCATGGCTTCTTTGGAATACATGCTGGCCTTGCTGATTCATTGAAGGCAGAGGGTTACAACAGTATGTCTTCAATTTTTGCAGGTCCACCTTCAAGCGCAGACCCGAAAACGTGCTGGTATTTAACCTAATCCATTCTCATTTTATTGGTGAAGGCTGGATTTACTAGAGGGTCATAAACCACATTGAACATTATATTGTATATAAATGGTCGAAGAACGAGCCTTCTTGTGATACGTCTCAAGCCTTGACAGACTGGTGGAAGTGCTCGTTCGCTAGAGTGATATCCAATACCTCTTTACGACTTACCGGAATGAAATTAGGATTCTCACCTTTGTTAGTCATGCAGCGGAATGAATTCAATACGCAGTGCTTTATAATTATCACCAATAAAGATGGTGGCTATTTTATTAAAAGAACGGTTTTCGATTTGATAAGATCATATATCATCTATTTTATAATGCATGTACTAGAAACTGTGAAGAATCCTTCCCCTCATACTTAGACTGTATTCAAAATTTGCGCAAATAATCTCAAAAATTTGGAACAACATGAAATTCATGACAATTTTGCAGTCAACCTAGAAGTAATTTTAAGTGAAGTCAACTTCATTTTTATCCAAGTAAAAATTCTTCAAAGCAACGGCAGTTGTATCTGAAAAAAGTGCCTCAGTTATTGTCCGCCAATGTTTCTCTATGTTTGTCGCCATACCTAAAAGTAAGTGTCTTTAATTTCGTCCTTTAGCTTTAATTTTCTCTTGCCTTAAATACATTAATCTTCCACTATACCAACCCCTAAATACACCATTCATATCTTACGTTACGGACTCTTTCATGAAATTAATAATCTGCACTTGAAAACCACACATGTGACCAACCGATTCGGTATCGTTAATAACCCACGTCTCTCTACTTCTGTCTGCATCCTCTCATTTTTAGTTGGTTCACCCCAAAAAATCGTTTTGAGTCAAAATCTCCCCAAAACAAAATTTTCATTGAACGATAAATCAAAGGAATATAGAAAATTAACAATAGAAAAAGTGGCTCTTTGTTTTCCATAGGTATGTGTGTACATATTTATAATTCTACCACCTCAGAAAAGATGAAATGAACAGTCAGGATGTTGTGTAATACAGAACAGCCAGAATGTAACATGAGATCCCTGTTTTCATTTGCAGATTTGTGGTTGTTTTTGACGTGGACAAAGTGAAAATGTTTAACATTTGCCAAGCAATTTTTCCAGAAAAAAAAACATATTGGAAAGGGATATTTCTACGATGGCTTTCTATAATTTTTCTAAGGATTTGAGAACGGAGTTTTGTTCTTAATATTTCTTTTCGAATGGTGATAAATTATAGTAAGTTCTTCAATGACCTTAACACTCGCAGCACATGATTCTGTGCATTTTATTAAACCGTAGATCTCGTAATGGACTTCACAGCAGTTTAGCCATTCTTCAGCATACGAAAAGCGATTTATATTGCTTGGTTGTCACGATCCAACCATTCCAATAGAAGATTACGATCGACAAGAGTTTCCCATTCCAACGTAATTGCACCCTCGTTTCCACTTTGAACGAGAGGGTCTTAAGTCCACCCTCTAATGCACTCTTAATTATAAATTTGCACAGAAGGAATCAAGGAACCACGAACCATTATAATAAGAAACTCACCATACCACTCCGCCATTTGAACAACATTCATATTTTCCTAAGGGTGGGAAATATATCCTCAAAATGTTGATTACAATACGTCTGGCTACACATGAAATCGAAAAGAAAATGATAATGAAATCGCAAGGGTCAGCACAGGCACGTTAATGAGGTGCTAATGGTTTTTCCCGAAATGTAGAGACCACAAGGAACGCTAATGAAAAACTTCCCTTACGGCAATTTGATACGGTCACAAACGTACCACCCCAACTTATGTATATGCGCCCCACCGCCACTATGCATACACAGATGGGTGAACTTTATTGTTTTGCATGATGCAATTATTTCACATACGTGTATGTATGACTCACATTGTGTGCAAAATGATTGTGCAATTTGTTAGATGGCAATTTCGTACGACAAATGTACAATTTCCTTGCGGTAGTAAAGTGTACGGTTTTAGTGCTTTATGCAAAATAGTCATGGTGCCGTACGTGAAGACCGACTTGATTCTCATCCTTTTACGATTTCCTATACGACAAATGACATCTTTTAATTTATTTTTTTCCTATCTGAAAGTATCCGTAGTACGTTTGTATGAAAGAGGGATAAATACTGGACAGAAAAGATTCAAGGCTTACAGGTGGACATTCGAACATACATATCACCTATCTCCTTAGGGCTCTAAGGTCTTCTGATTTGTCTTTAAAGAGTATAGTGAGAGTTTGAATGTTTCTTACAAAACTTCGATTGGAATATGTGCCCAAAATTTGAGAGTTTTGAAAAACATTTTTTCTGTTGACAAGAAATTCATTTGTTTTAACAAACACAGGATTGATTATATGTGAACGATTTTTTGTGGTCGTCCACTACTTTGTGCTAGGTTTGCAACTCTGCTAACACAATTTGAACATAAAATTACAATCATACTACATCTGCAATATCGTGCTTTGTTTTCAAAAAAAGTATATTTTTTTATATATTAAGTATATTTTTGTAATCTTGAGTGCACTCAGAAGCGGCAGCCCCGCACATCAAGCCAGTTTCGAAAACCAGCTTATAGCGCTCGAACCAGGAAATCTGGTTTGGCAGCTACTCGACCGGTTCTTTGGAGAGAACCGTTATCGGATCGGGAGTTGGATCGCTGGCGAGAGAAAAAGAATGGGAGTCTGGTTCATGTCGAGCACCCGGACGGGGTTTTTCGAGTAACGGATGGACTTTTCAGGGTTGGTCTGGATCGAGAGTGAATAAAAGTGATGGTGGGCAAAACGTTATTTTTTCTCTCGAAAAATTGCGCAGCGTGATAAGCTTGAAACAAAAGCAAATATACATTGGGAAGTGTCCTTTTGTCTGGGACAAAGATGTTGTACACTGTTAGTTTTGGACGGGTATAGTTTTGTGAAAAGTCGTCGAAATGAGTATAAAACTTATTGGATTTGCTCGAAAAAAGGTAGTACAAAATTTCGTGCACGTTTCGTCACCAATATAATCGATGGTGTCCAAAAAAAATGTTCTTAGTTCATTTAAACACAATCATCCGATCTACATGAAATGACAATCGAGAGCACATATTGTTTACTGTACAACGGGACAAAGAGGCTGCACATTGATAACGGTGGATTCAAGTTTGTTAAAAAAAATCGGAAAGGTTCCTCCCTCTTTTTGGCTTTAAGGAACAGGGTTCACCCCGGCTGAGGGAAGTATAAAGGGGCTTAGCGCGCTACTCATGCCTACTTGGCAGCGCTAAGCTAAGGCAGGGAGGGCCCGGACAATAACATCGATGTCCTGCGCGCCTCTAGTGACGTCTCCTTCCCTCGAGCATTGACTCAGCCGCCCGAGAGTTAGTTTGCTCGCGCGGTTTCTCTTTCGCTCGTTATTCGTCGGTTTTCTTCGGGTCTTTCGCTGGTCACGTAGATTGTAATTTATCTCTCGGGTTGGCATTGCATTCGCGGTTTTTTTTCTATGCGTGCACGAGAATAATCTTAAAGTAAAGTAGGAGGTCGAGCCTCAGAACGTTTTGTGGTTTTACTTGTAGTCCTTTAGGAGTATTTTTGTCGAACATGTAAATCGGGCAATTTAGGTGGCTGAGTCTCTCAAAAATGAGATTCGGGACTTTATCTGGGCAACCGTACCCAAGACATTACGCTCCAAACAGAGCTGGTCTACCAGCAGCCATCGCCATCTAGCCAAGTAGAGGCCGACCTCAAATTGTGAACACGACCAACGGGCTCGTTGCCTCCTCCCAGGACTTAACGTTCAATGAGGCCAACGAGACGAGAGTTGCCTTGAAATTTCATTGTGACTTCATTCGTGAATATATTTCTAATTATACATCAGGGATTATTTTTGAATAATTTTTGTGTCATTCAGGAAAAGAAACATTCCAATGAGTTGTAAAAAAAATTTCATTTTATTTGCTATAGGAGCTGGATTGATAGCTGGCCAGTTTCTGATAATGCACTTTCAGAATGTACATTGTGTTTAACGTGACTACCTATCGAGGTGATTTAAAGTCACGCGCCTCTTCGTCCACGGGGTTGTTTCAAGTGAGAACCACACACCCTCTAACTACTACTTGCGAGTACCAGTTTGCCTACTGAGTGCAGGCTTGGTGACTTTACCTTGAAACGAGGTCTATCTAATCCTCTGTCAATCTCTCAGTTCGGCTTAGGCATCAGGTTAACACGTAACTCCACGTTGATCCTCAGAAATTCTGCAGAAAGCCTCATGCTTGAAAGCATGATGACTTCAAAGCACACCTCTGTGGGCTCTACCCGCATATGGGTCTTAACCACAGCCACCATGTTCGCAACCCTCTATTGGAGGTCGTCGCCGTGCCTGGAGGAAGGTTTTAATTTCCTGCGACGAGGTCTTCGTGGAAACCGATTGACCCCTGGTAAGGCGTCGTGAATTTGAGCTCCTTTCAAGCCCACTTCGGTTGTGTCCGACCGCCGACACTGGACTGATCAACATCCTCAGGTACGCGGGGCCGCCACTCCCCAGCGCAGCCTTCGTGGTGGTCCTATGCCACGAATAGCTTGCAAGTTGTTAACTTCCCAGTATATGGGAAGTTCTTGTAATCGCCTCGAAAATCGAAATTGAAATTTTCAACATTTCTTTACGTTTTGAGGTCTATAGAGTATATATAAAGTGTTTTTAGAAAGGGAGATGTATGTGTGTGTGTGTGTATGTACGTACGTACGTACGTACGTATGTACGTTCGGGACACTTTTTTCTACGAGCATAACTCACGTAAACAAAGTCATATCGAGTTCGTTGAGTTGTCAATCGAAGCGTCTTTGCAATTTTAAGAGCTGATTAGTTTTTGGGATACTTCGGTCAGGGGGGTTTGCTGTTTTCGCCCCTTGAAGGTCAACCATGTTATGCGCTATATCTCACGAACCAAACATGCGATTCATGATCATGATTAAGGTGTCAATCGACGCGTTTTAACATTGGTATGATTCTATCAAATTTTTAAAAAAATTCTTGGAGCCGTTTTTTAATTTTTTTAAAAAAAGTGCAAAAAATTAGGTTTTTTTTCAAAAACATCAAATTTTTAACCTCATTTTCAAACCTAAGTAATCAATATTTATATAATTTATATACTCCAAATAGTTTTTGTGAAAAAACCAGCAAAAGTTTTTTTCATGATTATGAAAAAAATTAAATAAAAAATAAAAAATCATTAAACGTTCAAGGTCATTTACGTCATTCATTATATCTCGAGAACTAAATATAATATTTCCATCATTAAGGTGTCAATCGACGCGTATTATCATTTTAATGATGTTTTTATATGTTAAAAAAATCTTTAAAGTGGTTTTTTAAATTTATTGGAAAAAATTGGAAAAGTAGTGTTTTTTTCATAGAAAAATTCATTTTTCACCTGATTTGCACATCGTAATAATAAATGTTTGTAGAATTTATAAAATTTTATCAATTTTTGTAGAGAAACCAGCAGAAACTTTTCTCATGATTACAAAAAAAATTAAATTAAACATAAAAAATCATTCAAAGTCACCATGTAAAAAGGGTTCATTCGAATCATAATACCTTAAATCTCTTATTCTAAAGACATTGTTGTAAAGTCAAGTTTAGTCAAGTCAGTTTATTAATATTTGCAAAATTTAAGCAGATTTTCAATAGTCTTCACATCACCATGTTTTAACTTTAATGAAAAAACTGCTTTGTAACCTGTCCCCACTCCGATGAATACTCAATCAATGGACGCTCCCGTAGATGAAACGATTAATATTAAGTCATTCCAATAACTTTTACGAGAAGTACATTTTTATTATTTGAAGTAGTATTATTTCCATAATTATTATTATGTTTAATATTTTCAATATCTTTTTAGATATTACTGGGAAGTTGACCGTGTGGACCTCATGGGTCGCACCTCACGGCTTGTTTTATTTTGGTACACGTACAATGGTCGAGGCGTGCGATTTTACCCACCGTGGGAAGCTGGCATTAAAGCTACGAAATATGAGTCCACTTATCAGCCTTTATTGTATCAAGGAATAACATATAAATCTTGTAGGTAAAGGTTAAGATTATGGCCCCCACCTCCGGAAGTGGTGGGATTAGGTGGGATCGAAAGAGGGGGGCTCCCCTACTACTATGGTATTAAAAGTTCACGATGGTCGCGGCCCCATGAGAAGCTATGTGGTTTCCCCCACAACTTCTGATGGGGCCGTAGGGGAACCCTCTCTGTTGACCCCCTACTTCCACCCCTTCGGGGGTGGGGGTCATTATCTTGGCCTCCTTTAGGTGAGATCGAAAGAGGGGTGCTCCCATACTACTATGGCATAAAAAGCTCGCGACGGTCACGGCCCCATCAGAAGTTATGTGGGTTTCCCACAGCTTCTCATGAAGCCATAGGGGAACCCCCTATTTTGATCCTCCCTACTCCCATCCCCTTTATGGATGGGGGCCATAATCGTAACCTTTACCAACCTTGTATATCGTCTCTAGTTTTGTCATATTTTAAGTGATCAAAGATATCAAATAATTTAAAGTAATGAATTTTGCTGCATCCCTGGAATTTGCCAATATTTGTAGCAATAATTATATTTTCTAAATTCAATAAAAAATCAAGGTCAATTTAAAACCAAATCCGCAAAATTCAATTAAAAAATGTTATGGAACATATTTCACAAGCTGTACTGTTTCTTTCATACAATTGTTGACAATACCAAAAAGGACATTGATAATTGTCCACTGCAGTAGAGGTAAACAATGAAAGAAGAGGATGTAGATGAATAAAGATATACATGCATATAGGATTTATTCTTCTACCATTGCTGTACACATATGTGGACACGTACGTGTCCTTCCTATTAAATCCGTTGTCGTTTAGATGCATCTAAAGAAATGCAGTTTAGGATGCCGACAAATTGCCTTTGGCCAATGCCACCACAGGATGTTTCAGTTTGCACACCGATTTGTAGAATTGTGTCAAGATTTATTATCACCTTTTGAATTTTAAATAAAATTTAATAGACGGAAAGGATATGAACGTTTAACGTAAATTTATTGGTTTGCTGTGTAGACAATGAAGGTTTAGATAGATTCATGTTTTTTTTGAATATATTTATTTGAGAATGTTTAAGAAGGTTTGCACGAAATTCATGAGGACGTGAATCGAAGATATTGCTTATTAAAACTAAATTGAGAATAGTTTAGTGGTATTTTAGTTTCAAAGGAATAGTGGTAAAACTTCTTCAGTGTAATTTTTATTAAATTTTAAAACATAATCAACGTTTTGTCTGCATTTTTGTATCTTTTTGATTACAATTCTATTTAATTTACCAGTCCAAATCTTATGAAGGATTTTTGACTTAATGTTACTCAGCGAATACTATTGAGAAAACTTTTTATAGGATTTATTTGATCCTTGTTGGGTCTACTTTCTGTAAACGAGCATATGGTATCAATTTGATCCCAAGCTACAGCGAACGCAAATTTGGTTTAGGTATAAAAAGTGGTTAAAGACAAACGTTTCATCCCCTAAAATCATCAATGGTCAGCCGGTATCTATTCGGAACAGAAACTTGTGCAAAACACCACAATCGGATTACACTCTTTCATAAAGGCGATCTCCTTCAAAACAACAAACAACCCCCGACCTTCATTATGGCATTTGGAAAGATAAAAAGTCCTTTACAAAAGGTTTTTATAGTCTCTCGGTATTGCATTTCTAATAGAAAAAGGATTACGCACTAAGAAGCCACATACGCACAATGCATCTCATCTCTTTTGGAATCTTCTATGGTCGGCACTCGCTTGCACAATAAGGATAATTCGATTACGCACCACATAGTTATGTCCTTGATCCTCTAAATGAATATATGCAGTTCAAGAGTGCATTGTGGTGGATTTAAAGGGCTCTTATCGCCACATGATACCCAGTCTGCGCAACTACTCGCGCGTTCTTTTATCTCTTATCTCTCGTTTTTCGATTATGTCAGAGACAACAAGTACGTTAGGGAGACTGTGTGCTAGTATTCAGCAATTCCTAAAGGATTTTTAAGGATGCTTTTACGATTGATAAAATGTAAGCGTGCTGGTAGAGACATGAACGAAAAAAAATAATCTATTAGCTTTTGTTTAAGGTGTGTGCTGACGGTTTGGTTTGAAATTAACAAGAAAGAAGATACATTCTTGTAAATAAATAGCAGTTCCTTAATTCTATCGATCCTTGAAATAAACTCTGAAATCCATCTTGCTTAAACCCACCTTAAAAGCAATACCACTTCACTTGCCCCCTAACAACACAACTTAGATAAAATTCAAAATTAATGATAGCACAAACCAACTGGGAATTTCATCCCTTTGCAAGAAGGTGGAATAAAATATAAGGATCTTAAACTATGTACAACCTGAAATTTGGGGGCAAAATGAATGAAAATGTGAACGAAGGGAAGAATCATTACGATGTATTTAGAAAATGAACGAACGGATGGATCTTTCCGTCTTAAGTGAAAATGCAACTTATCAAGGGATTTACTGGTACGACGTCGTCGTCGCAATCCTTGTCAGCGTCTTCACACGGACCACTTTTACATGTGGCTATCCCGTTCGGGGAGAAAATCATATACTACTACCACTACTATTACTGTCTGCAAGAATTCCACCCTAAATGAAAATGCGCCGAGCACATATGGGCAATTACGCATATCTCTATGTTAGGACAATTTTGACTAGGTCTTTTTTTGGCGGGTGCCTTTAAGGGTCAATTTTTGGTTACCACTGAATGTAAGGCAAATGATATAATAGTGGTGCGTTGGTGCTAAACAACCAACCCTCTGCAATTTTTGAAAATTAAAGAATAGCTCAATTATACGGGTGGAGGTTTTTTTCGGGACTAGTGAATTTTTGAACAATGTGCAAATAATTGTTGGAAAATTCAATTGTTTTCTGCATCAGTGCAGAACATTTGGTAGAATCATTCTGTCTGATGGTTTCGATGAAATTTTCTTGTCGGAAAAATGTAGTGATGAGACATCAGTTGTACAAGAAGTAGCGAAATGGATACTTTTGGGTTGCTCTTGATTTTTACAAATCTCTTCTCACCGGAACAAACCAAGGGTTATACGTTATTTGTTTAGAATGAAATTATAAGGTTTTATTTCTTTCTAAGGCTAAAATGTTTTTTTAAGGAACAGAACTAATCGTCAAGTCATTTGGCTGATTATGATATTTGTTGCGAAAAAAAAGTTCTTCTTCTTTTGGGGAAATAATAAAAGTTGGCATGATAAAATTAGTCTGGATGCTGATAATCTTTTTTTTTCTAAATTACTTATGGTTTTTGAAATCATACAGTAACACAAGTGTTTGGAGTATACTGCTTTGTTGTAAATCTTCTTTGTAAAAAATGGTCCCCTATGGTGATTTTGACTTTTGGAGCTGGTTATAAATTATTTTCAAGTTAAACTTATTAGATAAAGGTTTAAAAAAATTGTGAAATAAAATCGGATTTGCATGAAATTCAACAATATTTAAATGATTTACAATCGTTGGGACCCCTACATCGGCCTTCATTGAAGCAGCAAGGTATGCATGTAGTCCAACGAACTCTAGGGAGAAGTATAAGCCCTCACGGTGGAACACTGACATTGCGGAGCTGCGCAAGGAATGTAGCAAGTCCTTCAATCGAGCTAAAGAATCCAATGACTGGTCGTCTTATAAATCAAAACTGAAGGAGTTCAAATGCTCCATCAGAAAGAGCAAACGCATCTCGAAGAGACGTTTCTGTGCAGAAATAGAAAACTCCGCGGATGCCAGTTGTTTGCGAAAAGTCATGAAGAGCTCCCCCTTATTTTTGGGTTCGGTCAAAGATGCAAATGGGGTCTGGACTAAATCCAGGTCCGAGACGCTGACCATTTTCATAGACACGTGCTTTCTGGGTAGTGAGGATGTGTATGGCAAAGCTGATCCAC
The DNA here is from genome assembly GCA_963942545.1 of Oxycera nigricornis. NCBI lineage: Eukaryota > Metazoa > Arthropoda > Insecta > Diptera > Stratiomyidae > Oxycera > Oxycera nigricornis. The sequence goes on along the minus strand of OZ012663.1, from coordinate 90,789,644 downwards.
ATACGCCCCCGACTGCCAGTCAACCACTGTGCCTGTAAACGACAGGCTCATACAATGGGCAATCAGCTCATTTCAACCTTTTAAATCCCTTAGAATGCACAACATCACACCTGTTGAAATCCAGCAGGGAATCAATATAGCACTGCCATGGCTAAAAGCCATTTTTAAAGCATGCCTACGGATGGCTTACATTCCACAGCGGTGGAAAAAAGCTAAATTAGTCTTTATACCCAAAGCGGGTAGGACATCCCACTTCTCACCGAAGGATTATAGACATATCAGCCTCGCCTCTTTTCTGCTGAAAACTCTGGAACGACTGATAGAGATCCATCTGAGAGCTGCTCGAAAACCACTCCCCAATGCGCAGCAGGCATATATAAAACAGAGATTGGTTGAAACAGCTCTTCACCTCATGGGGTTCATCGAACAACTGCTAAGCAGCACGAACATCAACTCCACACTAGGAAACAGTACCTTAAGAGGGAGGATTTGCAGAGGCACACCACAAAATGGAGTGCTATCACCGCTGCTATGAAACCTAGAGGTAATTAAACTCCTGTCGAAAATAGAAGCGACTGGCTGCAAAGTCGTAGCCAATGCCAATGATGTTGCAATAGCAATATCGGACAAATGCGTTAACACCATATCTGAAAGACTCAACTTTGCCCTAGGTATTCTTATCAAGTGGGGCAAAAAGTGCGTATAACGAAATTTGTGCTCTTCCCAAGAATCTTTTTGCACTGCGCAGGTATTTGACGGCCAGCTTTTGCGAAAACATCTTATGCTAAACTGCTAAACAGGATCAGAAGTATTGCAGCTATTGCAATCACCGGGGCCATACGCACTACCCCGACAAAGGCACTGTTTATGCAATTGCATTGACTCCCGACGAAACTTCTCACGAGACATTAGGCCAAGTGCTCTGCAATTCGATTAAAAGTACTACATCTCTGGCAGGAGGAAAATATTGGCCACCCCACCATACTTCAGAGGGATGGACCAACGTCATGGGAAGTAGACCCTGCGTCTCCGATTGCCTGCTTTCATCATGGTTTCAAATCAGTCATCTCAACCATGGATGACTGGGCAGTAGAAAGCGATGGGATGCAGGAATCGGTCGACATCTATACTGATGGCTCCAAAATGGATAGAAAAGTTGGTAGTGGCGTTTTCTCAGAACAACTAGGCCTGAAACTATCCTTCCGGCTTCTAGACCACTGCAATGTTTTTCAGGTAGAGGTCGTTGCAATATACAAGGCAGTAGACAGGCTGAGAAATCAGAAAATTTCCATAAGAAACCTTAATATTTTCTCTGACGGTCAAGCTGCTATCCAAGCACTATCCAACGTGTACACCTCATCCATGATGGTAATGGAATGCCGTACACACCTGAACGTGATGTCACTTCACTGTGAAGTGACTCTACACTGGGTACCGGGACATAGTCATATACCGGGAATTTGCGAAGTGGATGCCTTAGCGAGAGGTGGCACTGTGCTCCAGGAGTATACACTTACACCCCAAGTCGGTCAACCTCTAGCTTCTATAAAGCTAGGATTTAAGCAGCATTACATCAAGGCTGCAAATAGAGCTTGGTTGTTGGAGGAAGCCTGGAGGACAACCAGACAAACTTGGCGTGCACTTAGTTCCACACGCACCAAGCAGCTTCTAGACACGAGTTCTATCGTGTCCATACTAACGGGGCACTGTCTAATTGGCAGACACGCAGAAAGGTTGAGCGTTCCCTTCAACAATTTCTGCCGGAGTTGCAGATCAGAAGAAGAGGAAGAGAATCCAACATTTTCTGTGCGAATGCCCAGCACAGTCCAGGAAACGCATGAAAATCCTAGGCTCAGACTTCCTGGACAGCGTCGAGAATGTAGCTGATATAAAAATCGTCTGCATAGCCGGCTTCATACGAATATCTGGTTGGTTCTCGTCATCTCACAGGTTCTAGTGCCGCCCTTATGTTTTTGTGGTATCACAATGGGCCTATCGTGGCCTAAGCGAGCCATCTTTTGATAAAAGGGGCTGTCACTGCAACCAACCAACGAATCAAATTATTAACAAAAATTTAACTTTAATATTCTATTTGATAGAAGCTTCAACTTTTTATACTCGAAACTAATCATAATCAAAATCATGGCGGATTTACTAAGACGCATATTGATTTTTCACTAATTTTCTGTCAAAAATCGTGAACACTTTTTTGTAAACTTATGGAGTAATTGTTCAATCTGTGAGTATTTCTGAAAAGTTTGCCCAGTTCATTAGCCGTTTCAAAACATTGTTTTGATTGTTTTGCAGAATTTTTAAACGGTTGTACCTGCACAATTATTCAATACTAAAACTTTATTAAGAAAGTTTAATCCAAAATCTGTTTTACAAACCATACTTTCGCATTGGTCTAGGGAAAGACAGTTTTTCTGTTGATAAATGAATAGAAGCTTATTTGTAAGGAGTCAAAATTGGCTTTCAGTTTTAATGTTATATCCAAATCATTGCCAAAATGTGTTTTCGAAGTGGGGTTTAATTGACAGAAATGTGAAACTTATTATTTGAGAGTTGTGATAGAGTACTTTGGTATATTTGTGAAAATTAGTACTTCAAATTTATTGATTTGGTTTAAAAAAGCAAATTTTAGGTTATATACTAAATTATATACTAAATAAAAGGACACAGTTGATTAATTTTATTATTAGTGCCTCTATTCTTCATAAATTATCACCAATAACAGTAATTGTTGCTCTAAAACCTTTCTATTATCCCAATTAATTCTATCTTCCAATAGGTATTCCTCAAGGACTCATTATTGGTCTTTTCGGATTCAGTAATCATCTTGCTGCTAAATTCAATTTATCTGTTTGTGAGCGTCAAGGATGTCTAGTCAAATTTTGTTGATTCCTTAACTTAAAACTTTCTAAAATTAATTTGGGTGCATATTTCACGTCTGTTCTGCTGAACGGCGTTGATAAACCTAACATTTCCTGTATAAAGTAAGTTGAAAGGAACGTGTTACCATTTTTGATGTCCTTTCTAGCGTTTTTACTGCTCGAAATGCCTCGTACACTGATATTGGCAGCTCCAGTGATTGGGCTTGTGTTTTTCATTACAACAAATCCACTCCTATCTATACCTAAAGAAGAAAACGGAGCTGACGCCCTTTTTCTGAGGGCCTTCAAATTAAATGCCTACAGTATTCAGGCCCAAATGCCCAACTGCGCCAACTCTTCTTCGTGGGTTCATTGGTTCCTAGTGCATTATCATAAGCCAAGATACTGTAGTAAAGATTAAAAGCGTTTGATTACTCTTTTTTATAACGTTCCCTCCTCATGCTTTTCTCAGGCTGCTGATCGGTTTAGACCATGCGTTTAGAGATACGAAACCTCACGAACGATTACCAATCTGGAATAATACCGGAATATGGGAAAAGAATCCTTTCCAGCTACGATTTTATCCCTAGCCTATTTCATTTAATCTCTCTGACATTCATTGAAAAAATCACTAATTATTTTGAACTCGCAACACCATTTTTATTTGCGTACATAGGCCATGAAAGCCGCATGTTTCATTTTAACTCGCTCGAAGCTTCCGAGGAAAAATAGGATCTCTACTATATAGAAAGAAGATTATCGGAATAATATGCTTCCTAGAAAAAGGTTCCGAGCACAGCTTTTTGGCTTATTTGTGAAGATACTGATCACCATGGGAAACAACACATATCCTTACGAAATATCTGATAAATTTTTGAATTTTCCAAGTGTGGATTTATTTTTCGACTGATCATTGAAACCAATTTGAAGTTCTGCGATAATAATGAAAGTATAATATTTAAATATAATCGAATAATATTGCATTAAGTTACCTTTATCTTTAGTTATTCAACAAAATCTGCAGCAGATGCATAAATGTCTACAAAGAAAATTCAAATTTCTTATCATAAATATCTACATGTCCTGATTTGATTCCAAAGACATATTCATCTTTGAACTTTTATCCAATATCTATAACATAAAAAACCACCTCTTTTCTGTCCCAATTCATCTACGTACACATCTCATTACATGGAACATATCCTTTCGATTCGGCATGCATATAAGTACTTATGTTTGCCTATCAACATTCGTCACCAAAATTGTTTGTCATTCGTTAGCATTTGAATATCAACATTGAATTTTAGTCACACACACTCACCATTGCACATACAATCATGTCGATATGTAGAAATCTACAGATATTGCATATCACATACAATAACGATTCGATTCAAATTGAATATGGATGGGAATCCTTTTCGTTATTTTACATATTTGAATCTTGATAAATCGATGCCTGTTGGTTTACTGATCCGCACCATTGTTGGTGCTGTCGTTGTTGTTGTTCTTGTTCTTGTTGTGATTGCCGTCGCGGAACGTAGTTATTGCATGTGTAACGTCCATGGTAGCATACCATCAACATTTTCGCGCTATGGAAATTTTTCTCTCATATTATTGTGGATGTGTGGCATAAATCATGGAAAAATTGTGATATGCCATCTATGTTAGTATCTAAATAACAATGGAAAAGGAGCTGTGAAATGATTATGAGTCATGAATTTGATTCCCAAGCCAATGAATTGTGGTTGTGGATGTGATTTTTCAAAGATACATTAGCCATTGGCTGTGTAAATGCAGATTGAATAATGTTCGATTCGCATGCAACTCAGGAGGTTCACAATTGTCTTGAATTCAATATGTTGAAAATATGATGCGAGGCTATTGTGTTATGAAATAGTTTGGCTTATTTTTCTTTCCCCATTAATTTCTGAAATCAAAATTGAAGAAATCAGCTTGTTAATAATTAATTTTCATAATAGATGGGACTTATTGTGCATGATATGTATCAAGAAAAACTAAGAAAAAATTAAAATGCCACCCAATCACATAAGTTCTTACTCCAGATACTGAAGCTTAACATTTGTTGTATGTGCTATTACTTTATTAATGATCCCATCAAAACTGCTGCAATAGATACAAAATGCTATTCTGCAATTATGAGGGGGCTACTCTGTATAAAAAATATATTATCTATCTTATATATTATTATCTATATTATTTTCAGATATTTCGTTAGAAAAGTACCTTAAAAATACCTGTAGAAAATTTTACATCGATATCTTAACTAGTTTTCATTTTACAGCGCTCTTAGTCCACATCTTTAAAAATTCCGAATTACTCTTGCATTTATCTAATTTCAGAATATTTATGTACAATGATATTTGAAATCCCAACCACATCATTTCAATCACTACTCTACTAGCCTTAGTGTCCTTTTTCATGTTTTCAACTAAAGAAGTCAAAGATGGGTGCCAATTGTTTCTGAGATAGTTTATCTAATCCTTGAGTATTTTTTGCCACGGAGAGACGTCATTCAAGGCTTTTATTTTATTTTAATGATATTAATGAGTGCCGAATCTAATATTTATCCATCGACGAACTGAAATAAACATTGTTTTCAATTTATATTTGTGATGCTAGTATTTAATTATAATTGACACAAGTCAGTTCTTGTACATATGAAAATATTCTTGAAGAAGAAGTTATATCAACGGAAACTCGCAACTAAAAGAATTTCATTAATCAATATAACTAATATTATTATATTAATATAATTAATATAACATAACCTTTTAACCGCAAACAAGGTGTCTGAAAGCTGCGGCAAACTAAATTTTTGCCATATTTGCCTTACATAACATTTTCGTGCGATTCATTCTTTTCGAGATATTGAAAAATTAAGTGTGCGTCTTCTTCTCAAAATTGCGGCCATATTCACCAATATTCGGAGGACTTGCACATTATTTCCGTATCTCGAATATTTATTGTAATCAATCATGGCATAATATAGCGGCATAAATGCATTTGCAGCGCAGACTGAGTTATATTTTGTAGTATAATGCCTCCAAGCACTGGGTCAGTACTCAGCCAGCAATCACCCAGCACTGGTCCAGCACTCGCATGCAGTACTGGGCCAGCACTCGAATGCAGTACTGGCAGCTCACTATTGGCCGTTCGTTGTACGCCGAGGCTTGGCCGACGCTTGGCGTTGTTTCCATTGCTGGCAAACCCTGCTGGGGTAGTGACCCACAAGTTTTTCATTAACAATCGGGAAACTTAAAGTTTATAACGTAAATACCTATATGAATGTGTATCGAATATTTACAGGACCTTAAAAATTAAGTTGCATGTATGCAGTGCTCAAATTGGTGAGAATTGTGCCTTAAATTTGAATTCTTTTGCTTTTGTTGAGCGTTTACGCAAATATCTGAGTTAAAGTTATTTTTTTGGAGCGTATGCGGCTTTGAATTCAAATATTATACTCTCTACTACAATATATAAAAGTTATATTTCATAGTATAAGTTGGTGCATATTCGAATTTCTGAGTGTAAACATCATAAATTGTGATTGCAAATGCTTTCAAGTCGAAAAAGAAGAGAAAATTCTCGTAAACCAAAACAAAATGTTAACCGCGGATTTCTCAAAAAATACTTTCTGTATTCGCGTCGTAAATTTGTGGAAAAAACTACTCATCCGATTTATTTGAAATTTTCCACACCTACATATTAACTAATTAACTACTGCACAGGCCTAAGGATAGGCCAACAAAAAAAATCGACGATTCTAGAACACTTTTTCAAGTAAAAAAAGTCACAAATCGTTACTAGTATATTCAAACGTGCACTTAGTCGCGAAAAACTTACTTATTGCTCCAAATTTAGGCCCGTGTAGTAGTCAAGACTAATAGGATAGTATATGGTCGCATACAGATATTTTTCTCAAGGTTTTACGAGGCGCAATCCGCTTTTTTGTTTGGCACTGCTCACGAGGTTGATAGAAACGGCCGCCTTTTTTTAATATTGTGAATCTGAACTTTCAATTTCAATATATACATTTCCAATTTCAATTCGATATCTTTTGCAGCTTATTTTTTCTACACATTTAAAAAAAGATCAATTTTCGCCATTTTAACAGAGTACTCCACCTTTAAGTACATAAATTTTGCTTAGTAAATTTGTTTCGACTCATGAAAGCTTTGTAGAGAAAACTATTCTTGTCTTCGATGTTTTCCACGCCTTGTCCAATAGATCAAAAACAAACTGCTGTGCTGATTTCCTTAAACGGGATATTCATTATTATATTTTTCATAGATACGTACTTTGCGCACCAGTTGTGTGCTACTTCGGTAAATTTTACCACTAATTCAGTACAGCCATGGATGGGTTTCTATATACCACCAAACCTCAGCAAAGAGAAAAGGTTTCAAAATTAGAACTTAATTAAAATCCTAAGATGCGATTTTTTTTTGGAACCAGAAACCTAGCTTACATTATTAATTTTATGACCTTTCCTGGCAGGTAGATTTCCAATCGCGAGCGATATTATCTCTTCGGAGATCGTTCAGCCTTTTTTCCTCTATCGATTTCCTACTTCATTTGTTACTGCCCTCAGTAGCTTCCATTGCCCATTTTTCACATCGTGATTCAATCTTCGATCCGCAGGTTCCTCCAGAATTGCAAGACTTTCTTCTGCATCTAATTTTCTGCAATCTGTTCCCTCTTGGATCACCGCTATATTATCCCAGCCGATGTTGTGTCCATCCCCAACGATGTGCCTGGCTACCATTGACTCCAGTGACGCAGCGTCCCTTCCGTTCTTTCTTGCAAGTTCCGCTTCTCTTACATGCTCCTTCCATCGTACGGATACCAGTCGCTTGGTTTGCCCTATGTAGGTTTTTTTACAGTCCGGGCATGAGGCCTTCTAAATTTCACTTAGTTCGTGGCGCAGTTTTTTGTCTTTGGCGGATCCTAGGATATTCTTTAGCTGATGAGTTCTGCTCGATGAAACCATAACCATATTCAACAGCTTCCTTATCTTCCCTGAGACTGCTGAGTGTGTTACTCCTATCCTTATTTTGGGTACGTCATCTCCCCTTTGGAGACTGCTCAGTTCGTTTTCGTTGATACGTCTGGCTTTTTTCCTGATGAGGTTGGAAATTATAGACGGGTGGTAACCATTTTTGACGCCTGTGTCAAGTATGTACTCTTTTTCTCTTTCAAACTATTCAGGACTGAGAGGCACTGTATATAAGCGATGGATCATGGAATGTAGAGGGGCCATTTTGTAAGCGTAAGAATGTTTCGAATTAGAGGGATTCGTTCTCTGTATGTGAGTGAAAATGAATCGTTCCCTGTAATCTGATGATCTTCAAGTCCAAAAACGGAATTTCTCCTTCCTTTTCAAATTTCATTGAAAGTTTTGATGGACTTTGTTCAGGCTTCCTAGAGTTTCTTCCGCTTCGTCTTTATGAATAATCTCAAGGATGTCGTACACATACCTCACCCAGAATCTTGGCAATAACCCCTTCTTTTGTAGCTGTTGTTCAATCCTGAGCATGAAAAGTTCGCTCAAGAACGGGGAAAGGGGGTTGCCAATCGCTATTCCTCTGGTTCCTTTGTAGAATCGTCCTCTAAACGTGAGGCTACTCTCGGTCATGCACAATCTGACTAGTCTCATGAGTAAGTTAACCTCCCGTTTCCATGCAAGGGAAGTTGGGTCCTTGCTTAACCGTGGGGGGGGGGTGCAAGGTTAATTCGTACAAAATGAGGCATGTTTTTGTGCATTTTTCTGACGACATAGTTAAAATCTCTGTATTAAAACCAATGGTACATTAAAGTCTGACAGAAGAAAAATATTGTATAAAATTTTCACGACGAAATATTCAAAAATACGGCAATGGCAGCAATTATTTGGACGTGTCTCGGAAAAAAGTAGAATTGCGAAGCAACTCATAACTTGCTGCTGGATCATTTGAAATCAAAAAATCATAGTTTATTCGTAAGATAATAGTTTACCCAGGTAACGCTGGGAGGTTTTTTTTAAATTTCAATTTTTCACTTTTTTGGAACACTTTGAAGGGAAAAACACGATTTTACGCGAAAAAAATCAGCTAACTTGATATTGTAAAATAAAAATTATCAAAAAATTTGAAAAAAATTCCGGTACCTTGTAAATTATGTACAGAAATAGTGTTAAAAACTTCAAAAGGATCGGTGCAGTAGTTTTGAAGTTATGAGGGGTACCGACTTTGAAAACGTGAGTTGTGGGGAAAACGCTTTAAAGTTTTGTACACTTAAAAAATATAGTATTAAACGTTTATAAGCGAATTTTATCGGCTTACCTCACACTCGTCAATTTTCCTGCAATCGACATGAAATTTTGACTCAATATTCTTGAGATATTACGCATTCAGTTGAATAAAATGCAAAAAAATAATATTTGGTCGCATATGGATATTTTTCAGGGTTTTACTAGATGCAATGCGCTTTTTTTGGTTGGCACTGTTCAAACGCTAGGTCTAAACAGCCACTTTTTTTAATAATGTGAATCGGAACCTTCAATCTCAATATATATACATTTTCAATTTCAAGTCAACATCTTTTGCAGTTTATTTTTTATACACATTTGAAAAAAGATCCATTTTCGTTATTTTAACAGAGTACTCCTCGCTTAAGTACATGAATTGAGCTTAGTAATTTTTTTGCGACTTAGGAAAACCTTGGAAAGAAATTACAGACTACTAAATATCAAATCATTTCTGTAAGGAAATATTCTTCGTCATTTAAGATGTGAAACTGTTCTAGAAATAAGAATTCCTTATTACCCCTCGCATTTGTTTCTGATGGGAGGTATCTTTTGAAGGTAATCTGCGCTTGGGAACATTAAGGCAATGTTAATTACCAACATATATTAAGAAAATATATTTAAGGACACTATGTTAGTAATAATATTTTTGTGTAGATTTTTTTTCCTTGAATTTCGGTAGATGTAGTCTAGCTTAATCTAAAATGAATCCCCGTAAATCCCATCTGAACTTTCAAAAACTTCCTTGACTGTTTTTCTTTCATTTAACGTACTTACCAAAATCTACCTGTCCCGCAGAATATTCAATTTGAATTCAACCTATTCTTATTTACAAACAATTACAATCAGATTTCGTGGCAACAAGAAATACAATAAGCACGAAATCGTTACCATTGGGTTGCAATCACTGAAACGGGCGACTCCACCATCAGCAGTGACTACCACCACCATTGTGTGAGAAGATGAAAATCACCTGAATTTCGATAACTGGAAAATGCACGGCGACAAAAAGACACGACACACCGTGTGTTTGGAGTTTCTTGGTTACCCTATCAGTCCCTCGAAATCCCGACGAGTGGTTGAAATGGAATCTGGCCAAGAAGGCAGTTGCTTCATCGGGCCAAGAAGTAAATACTACCAGGAAGCAGCATAGTAGCTAGTCGTCATATCATCTATGCTGGCTACTGAAAACACCTCGAAATCTTTCCCATTCTTTATTATCAACCTGTTTATTAAGTCTACGATATCCTGCGCGAAGAAGGTTGCCTGACTTTTGTTTATTTCGATGAACTCTCTGACTATAAGACTTGTATTTATTCGGTGGAGCAAAGATACCTTGTGATGTTGAGCTGAACGTGCAATTTAGTATTGGCGTTATTGTTTTTGTTGTATTTTGCGAGGCAGTTGGATGTCTAGGCTTGCCATCAAGAATTCAATTTGTCGTTAATAAGCTATTTTATTTTTCACCATTAAGAAGATAGTCCATTCTATGCTTTTCTAAAAAAAATGTTCAAGCAGCAGTTCTGATTCCTTGACCAGGATGGATCTGTTTTCAGTTGACTGTAGAGAGGACGTACACTGATTTTTGCATTAAAAGTTGTGAAATTACTTGTATAACAAAATCTTCTTTCCTAAAAAAAATCGGGAACATCAATAAATAAATCGAAATGTTTAAAAATTACAAAAAAACTCGATTTTTTCCTACTTTTATCACTCCTAACTGTAAAACGATTCATTTTAGAGCAAAGTTGTGATGAAATAAAAGTTGTGTAATTAAATTTTCTATAAGATATGATAAGTCAAAATTTTTAAAAAAAATTATTCTTGCCTCAAAATGGCAATACATATGAAAACAGGGGGGAAAAGCCTTTATTTATTTAATTTTTACCGCTTAGAATGGCCTTAGAACCTTCGAACTTCGCCTGGAAAATATTTAAAATACAATATAGCAGCACACAAATTTTCATCAAAATTTATTTGGTAGATTTTGCATAAAAATTTTGCAATCTAAATTTATTTTAAAAACAAGCCGCGAGGTGCGACCCTTGAGGTCCACACGGTCAACTTCCCAGTAATATCTACATAAACATCAACAACATTACAACAATGAGAGGTATCCATAGCAGTGACAGGAATGAGTTAATATGAATCATATCGTCCACGAGAGGGTCCATTGATTACGTTAGGTTTTTGGTCGATGAGGACAGATTGAATATTCACGCCTTTTTGGTCTTGAAAATTTTTGTTGGTTTTCAAAATTTAAGCATTTTTTTTAATTAAAAGACTATAAAAACTATTAAAAATCTGCTCAAATTATGCAAATATTTTAAAACATTGAATTTACAACAATTTTTTTTAATAAAAGATGTAAAGTAAAAGCATTCGTATGAACCCTCTTTAAATGGTAACTTTGAATGATTTTTTATTTTTCATTTATTTTTTTTTCATAATTTGCCAGTTTCTCTTCAAAACCTGATAAGAATGTATAAATTTTATAAACTAGTATTACTGTGCTGTGCAAATCAGGTAAAAAAATATTTTTTATGAAAAAAATTATACTTTTTTGCATTTGCTTCTATTAAATTAAAAAAAGGCTGAAACGAATTTTTATAATGTTAAAAACTTCTCAAAGATGTTAATACACGTCAATTTACACCTTCATGATGCAAATATTATATCTGGTTCGTGAGATATAGTGAATGATAAAAATGACCTTGAAAATCATGATGACTTTTAATGATTTTTTATTTTTAATTTAATTTTTTACGTAATCATGAGAAAAAGTTTTGATGATGTTTTCACAAACATTGTTTGGAGTATATAAATTTTATAAAAATTGTCTTGCGAAATGTACGCAAATCAGGTTAAAAATTTATTGTTTATGAAAAAAGCCTAATTTTTTATACTTTTTTTTTAAATTAAAAAACGGCTCCAACGATTTTTTTAAAAATGCGACAAATTTACATAAATATTAATTCGCGTTCATTGACACCTAAATAATGCAAATCCTATGTTTTATTCGCGAGATATAACGCATGTCAGCAATGACCTTGAAGATCATGATGACTTAATGATTTTTTATTTTTTATTTGATTTTTTCGTAGCCATGAGAAAAAATTTTGATGAAATTTTTATAAAAGCTGTTAAGAGTATATAAATTATATAAAGATTGATTACTTGGACTTGACAATAAGGTTAAAAATTCATTGTTTTTGGAAAAAATCACAATTTTTTGAACTTTTTATTAAAAATTAAAAAACGGCTCAACCGTATTTTTTCAAAATTTCATAAATTCACACAAATGTTAATGCGCGTTGATTGACAGCTGAACCATGCAAATCGTATGTTTGGTTCGCGAGATATGTATAACGCACGACAGAAATGACCTTGAAAATCATGATGCCTGTTAATGATTTTTTATTTTTTATTTAATTTTTTACGTAATCATGAGAAAAAGTTTTGTGTTTTTTTACAAGCACTGCTCGAAATATATAAATTTTATAAAAATTCAATACTCTATTTAGTAAATCAGGTTAAAAATTTATTGTTTATAAAAAAAACCTTAATTTTTTGCAATTTTTTTTCTTAAATTAAAAAATGGCTCCAACGATTTTTTTAAAAATTTGACAGATTAACACAAATGCTAATTCGCGTCGATTGACACCTTAATCATGCAAATCGTATGTTTGGTTCGCGATATATAACGCATGACAGAGATGACCTTTAAAGGGTCAAAACAGAAAACCCCCCGACCGAAGTATCCCAAAAACCAATCAGCTCTTAAGATTGCAAAGACGCTTTGATTGACACCTCAACGAAGTCGATACGACTTTGTTTACGTGAGTTACGCTTTTTAAAAAACTGTCCACGAACGCACGTACATACACACACACACACATACATACTTCTTTCTAAAAACACTTAAAATATACTCTAAAGACCTCAAAACGTAAAGATATGTTGAAAATTTCAATTTCGATTTTCGAGTCGATTACAAGAACTTCCCATATACTGGGAAGTTAAAAAAATTCAAAAATTTTAAAGTCTTGTCAGTAAGAAACTAAAACATATAAATGTTTGAATTTTTTTGCACATAGAACAGCACCTCATCTTTTAAATGCTTCTTATAAAATCAGATTATTAGGGTGACCTCAGAATTTTTTGCTGAACATGGTAATAAACTTTAAAACAGTGCTGAGCGGCTGCGAATTCAGTATGGTTTAACCATACTTCCACCGATTGAGTCCGCAGCCGCCCAGCACTGTTTTAGAGTTTATTACCAAGTTCAGCGAAAAATCCTGAGCCTCCCCCCTAATAATTCGATTTAAATTTCATAAAATGCATTTGATATGTGAGATGCTCTTTTAAATGTAAAAAAATTTCAAACTTCTAAGTATATGCTTTAGTTTCTGACTTGCAAGACAGTAAAAAATTTAATTTTTTTAAAATAAATTTAGATTGGAAAATTATTATGAGAAATTTACTGAATCGATTTTGATGAAAACTTGTGTACTGCTATATTATATTATAGAAATTTTCTAAGCGAATTATGAATAGCCTAAATGCATTTTAAGTAATTAAAAAATTCATAAAAGGCTTTTTATTCCTTTTTTATATTTATTGCTAATTTGCGCCAAGGGTAATTTTTTTAACCAATCATATCTTATGCAAAATTTAATTACACAACTTTAATTGCATCACAACTTTGCTCAAAAATGAATCGTTTGAAAATTAGAATTGATAAAACTAGGATAAATCGAGGTTTTTTATAATTTATAAACATTTCGATTTATTTATGAATGTTTCCGACCTTTTTGAGAGGGAGGATAATTCAATTATTGTTATACAAGTTACTCCACAACTTTTACTGCAAAAATTAGTGTGCCCTTTCTCAACAGCGAAATCTAGTCGCTTTTTACAGATCCGCGCTGGTCTTGTATGCATCTAATAATTATTGTAGAGCACTTTTGCGTACACAATTTTTGTTTGTTTCTTATGGAACAAATATGAAATAGGAGTCAATTCAGACAGATTTGTCACTATCATTTTCAGATTGATTGGATTTGTATCTCAAAAAATTCTGGAAATGATAGTGAGAAATTTGACTAGAAATAAACTCTTATCGAAAGAAGTCACGAAAAGTATTTTTTCAACGACGGATGTGCCTTTCCAAAAACAAAATTTATACAAGTGAGGTTTTTTTAAATGCAGCTTTCCAATAAAATTTGTTTTTTCAAACAGCATTTTTTTTAGAAAATTCCCATATACCAGGGGGGCCAACCTGCGGCTCTTTGAAGGATTATTTGTGGCTCTCGATACCCGATTTCCCTTGTCATTTTTGTGCTATTATATTTTAAAAATTATTTTCGTTCCGTATGTGTTTGCTTTTAAATTACTGACAACAAATATGAAAGACTAAAGCCTGCCACCCACGGTCGCTCCATCGCGCGAAATGGAGTGCCGTCACTCCAAAAACGTATCTTGTATGTAACACGGGTTGTTATTGTTTTAATAACACAAAACTTGTATTTTGTAAATTTCTTTATTTATTTCCAATTCTTTTAAAAATATAACGACAGAGAATGAAAAGAAAAAAAGAAAATACGAGCAAGAAAATAGAAATTTTAATAATGAGTGGGAGCAGAATTTCTTTTTTATTGATAAAAACAGAAAATCATTATGTGTTATTTGTAATTCTACGGTCAAAAATTATAAAGCTACCAATTTACGTCGACATTATGAAACCAACCATCCTCGATTACACTGTCCTACAACGAATCTCCTTTTTGAAAGTAAAGTAGTGTTTCTACTAGCTTTTTGTATGCTTATTACGTCACTAATAGTAAAAATTTCAATCACATCAGAATTTTTTGGAATTTTTTTTTTCATTTTTGCATAATTTTTCTATAGGAATTTAGCTTGAGGGCGATGGAAAGGAAATTTACCTGCCATCTTCATTCTTAAAAGGATAGTTATTAAGTCAATATTTAAACATTGATCGTATGTGGTATATATAGACTCATCTATGGATGTAATAAATCAGTCGTTAAATGTACTGTAAAATTATATTATATATTATATATAAATAGAAAGTTTTTTACCTTGGCTTCGCTTAAATGTGCTAACTCCCGTCAACGTTTTTGTTACATTTGTGGTGGGTATTTGGTGTTAAAACAACAAAACACCATTACGGGCTTTGTGGAAAACATATACGAACGTTACTTCGGTATTGCTATTCGTAACTTAGACAAAACTTCGACACCGAATAAAGTTTGTAGGAGCTGCGTATCAGAACTTCGCAAGTGATCACTGGGAAAGGAGAGCTGTTTTAACATAGCTAAACCCATGGAATGGAATGAACCTCAAAACCACTACCAAGATTGTTACTTCTGTTGCTGCAATGTGGAAGGGGACAACGCAAAAACAAAAAAAAGGATCATTTTCCCGCAAATTCAATCAGTGACTTATCCAGTACTAAGAGAACCGAATGAAGATCAGCCGTTGCTTCCATCTTCTTCCAATACTATGCATACTAACGAATCATCTAAAAGTTGTAGCTCAGAAGAAAAGGAAGAAAAGTTGCCTACTCTGTACACTTGAAGGAGTGCTACGAAAATTTGGTTACAATTTTGACTAAAGTTGATTACGAGCAGCATGGATGGATTGTGTGTGCAGATTTAAGAATACTTTCTATGTTATTAGGACAGCAAAGTGGTTATACAAAATATCCATGTTTTTTATGCGAATGGGATAGCAGAAATAGAGCAAAACCTTATACTCGGAAAGAATGGCCGGCAAGAATTAATTTAGACCCAGGAAGTAAAATATAGTTCGACAGAATTTAGTCCCACCAGAAAAAATCTTACTACCACCTTTGCATATAAGCTTGGTCTTATGAAGCAATTTGTGAAGGCTTTAGGTAAACAAGGGGATGGGTTCAAGTATTTACTTACAGTATTTCCATCTTTGTCTGAAGCTAAACTGAAGGAAGGTATTTTTGTTGGACCTGATATACGAAAACTGATGAAATATGCAAATTTCGATGGAAAACGGACTCCTATAGAATTGGCAACGTGGGTATCGTTAAAAGAAGTTATTAAAAACTTCCTAGGAAATCACAAAAGTCCCGATTATGAAAATATCATCGAAAAAATGGTTCAAAATTTCCAACGATTAGGTTGCCTCATGAGTCTCAAAGTCCATTTTCTTCATTCACATTTGGGCTACTTTCCTGAAGACTTAGGGGCAGTTAGTGAAGAACAAGGCGAAAGATTTCACCAAGATATTAAGGAAATGGAGCGAAGGTACCAAGGAAAGTGTAATGTTAGCATGATGGCCGATTACTGCTGGATGATGAAGCGTGATGATCCAAACCGGGCTCACAAGAGAAAATCGCTCAACAGAAGCTTTTCAGAAAAAAAGAAAAGGTTCCACAAACCTCTGTAATATTTTTTAATATTCATTATAACCCTACATATTCGTTTAATAAAAATAATTCTCATTATTCAGCTGCTTGTTTACTTCTGACTGTTTTTTTTCTTGAATACCCCAATTTTCACATGATTTTTATAAATCTGTTTTGTGAAAAATACTGATGTGATAGAAAGAAACCGACTTCAGATTCGTCATAAGGAGGTCCCAAAACTTAATAAATGAGCACTCACATTGAAAAAGGAGAAAAACAAGCCGCGAGGTGCGACCCTTGAGGTCCACACGGTCAACTTCCCAGTAATATCTACATAGACATCAACAACATTACAACAATGAGAGGTATTCATAGCAGTAACAGGAATGAGTTAATATGAATCATATCGTCTACGGGAGGGTCCATTGATTACGTAAGGTTTTTGGTCGATGAGGACAGATTGAATATTCACGCGGATCAATCGGTGGGGGCCTTTTTGGTGTTGAAAAATTTTGTTGGTTTTCAAAATTTAAGCATTTTTTTTTAATTAAAAGACTATAAAAACTATTAAATATCTGCTCAAATTATGCAAATATCTTAAAACTATGATTGAATTTACAACAATTTTTTTAGAATAATAGATATAAAGTAATAGCATTCGTATAAACCCTCTTTACATGATAACTTTGAATGATTTTTTATTTTTAATTCAGTTTTTTTATAATCACGGAATATAGTTTTGTTGGTTTTTCTTCAAAAACTGATAAGAATGTATAAATTTTATAAACTGGTATTACTGTGCGGTGCAAATCAAGTTAAAAAAATATTTTTTATGAAAAAAACTATAATTTTTTGCATTTTCTTCTATTATATTAAAAAAAAGCTGAAACGAGTTTTTATAATGTTAAAAACTTCACAAAGATATTAATACACGTCAACTGACACCTTAATGATGCAAATATTATATCTGGTTCGTGAGGTATAGTGAATGATAAAAATGACCTTGAAAATCATGATGACTTTTAATAATTTTTTATTTTTAATTGAATTTTTTACGTGATCATGAGAAAAAGCTTTGATGTTGTTTCTACACAAATTGTTTGGAGTATATAAATTTTATAAACATTGTCTACTAAATTACGTGAATCAGGTTAAAAATTTATTGTTTATGAAAAAAAACCTAATTTTTTGCACTTTTTTTTCTTAAATTAAAAAACGGCTACAACGATTTTTTTTAAAATGTGAAAGATTCACACAAATGTTGATACACGTCGATTGACACCTCTATCATGCAAATCGTATGTTTGGTTGGCGAGATATACCGCATGACAGAAATGACTTTCAAAGGGTCAAAACAGCAAACCCCCCCGACCGAAGTATCCCAAAAACTAATCAGCTCTTAAAATTGCAAAGACGCTTTGATTGACACCTTAACGAAGTCGATACGACTTTGTTTACGTGAGTTATGCTCGTAGAAAAAAGTGTCCACGAACGTACGTACGTACACACACACACACACACATACATCTCCCTTTCTAAAAACACTTTATATATACTCTATAGACCTCAAAACGTAAAGAAATGTTGAAAATTTCAATTTCGATTTTCGAGGCGATTACAAGAACTTCCCATATACTGGGAAGTTAAAAATTCAAATTTGTAGGACTGTGTTATTTAATGAATATCCACCAAATTCAAAATTAAGATCAGATAAACTTGCTTTTTTAAAATCAAATTTAAATAAACAACGGTCAATTTTGATCACCTTTAGCAATCAAGCTAATAATGTGGTTGAAGCTAGTTTTGTTATTGCCTGGAATGTTGCTCGTGCAAAACGCCCGTATGGAGAGGGAGAGTTTATTAAAAAAAAACGTGGAAGATGTACTTAAAGTTTTAGATCCAAATAATGCAGTATTGTACAAAGTTGTTTCGCAAATTCCCATCTCGAGACACACAACCGAACGACGCATCATTGCAATTAATACATCTCTTGAATATAATTTAAAACATGATTTGAAGAACTGTATTGCATTCAGTTTAGCCCTTGACGAGTCGACAGATATCACAGATCTTCAGCGAATTGGCAGTTTTCGTACGTTTTGTTTCAGTTGATTTCATTGTTAAAGAAGAATTATTAGATTTAGTAGCACTTCAAGACTCAACCCGCGGTGTCGATAGTAAAAATGCATTAGATTCCATAATGAAAACTTTTGATGCGCCTCTTAATAAACTTGTAAGCATTGCAACTGATGGAGCTCCTGCAATGCTGGGTAAAAAAATTGGTCTTATTGGCTTTAAGAGATGATTCTCAAATTATACAATTCATAACGATTCACTGCATAATTCACCGAGAACATCCCGTTATGGAATATTTAAAATATCCTGATGTTATGAAAACAGTGTCACACATTGTAAATTACATTCGCACCAATGCGAAAAATTGAATCTTGAATAATTAAAGGACGAAGAACTTCCAAATGACATTAATTTCTTTTGCATTATTAGATGGTTATCTAGCTACAACGTATTAAACCGTTTTGTAGATTTGTTTGATGCAATAACTGCGTTTCTAAAAGAAAAGGAAATAACCTACTGTGAATTAGACGATGACGACTGGTTAGAAGACTAAATGTTTTTGACTGATGTCATGGAACATTTGCAAACACTGAATTTACAGTTGCAGGGGAAAGATACAATAATATCTGACCTCTCACAGTGTATATTTAGTTTTCAAACTAAATTACAACTTTTTCAAAAGGACATTAAAAATACAACATTTTGTCATTTTCCTCGAATCAAAGAAATTTGTTCCTCTACCAAACAAGAAAAATTCAACGAATATATAAAAAAGTTAGAAGGAATATTGACGGAATTCCAAAATAAATTTCAAGACTTGAAATATTTTAAATCGTCTCTTGATTTTTTCCTGAATCCATTTGAAATTAACATAATTCAAGGTGAGTTTTCCATTTCCAATATAATTATGACCCAAAAAGCATCTAGAGAATTAGATTTAATGGAGCTGCAAGAAGATCAAGCTCTACAATTAAAATTTAAGTCGACGTCGATTACTGAATTTTGGACATTTGTACCAGAATCGAAGTATCCTGAATGAAAATAATGCTGCTTGTCGAATTATTTCAATGTTCGGAACAACGTACTTATGTGAATCATTTTATTCCACTTTAAAATTCGTGAAATCCAAACACCGATCAGTATTAACTAACCAGCATCTCAAAGAATTACTAAGAAGTTTTGTTACCAATTATTCACCAAATTTTAAAGAATTATCAATAGAAGTAAAATAAATGTGTTTAATTTTTAATTTTTGAATTCAATACACATATTTTGTCCTTTTTTTATATGTTTTCAATAAATGTAATTTCTGTACAAAAAATTTTTTAAATGCCTATTTGCATACCTTTTAAATACGTATGTGATTCCAGCTCGCGAAAAATTTCAAATTTTGAAAAATGGCTCGGACTATCAAGGAGCTTGGGCATCCCTGCCATATACAGATGGAAGTTTATGGCATGCATTTAATGGCTGAAAAAAATGAAAAACCAAATTATTAGCATTTCTGATAAATACATCAACAGCTCAAGTTCAAATTTTGTGTCATTTTTACTTCAAAATTTTTATCTCTGTTCAATATTTTCAATTCAATTGAGGGTGGGCTGATAAGTCCCGGGTCTTACTATGAAAACAAGATTTTGTAATTTTTTTGCTATATTTTTCAACATAGTCTCCAGGAAGACCGAAACGTCGAGCTTCTCAAAATATCCATTCACAGCAGTAATAAATTCTTGGTTGCTCTCAAATCCATGTGCACCAAGCCAATTTTTGAGGTTAAGGAACAGAGCGTAGTTGCTGGGTGCTAAGTCGAGCGAATAAGGTGGATGAGGAAGCAATTCGAACTTTAATTCGTGAATTTTAGCTGATGCAACGATTGACGAATGTGCTGGTGCACTGTCTTGGTGAAACAAGATTTTTTTTTCGCCAAATGTCGTCGTTTTTTTTATTTCTTTGCTCAAACGATCCAATAAATGTGAAAAGTACTTGACATTGCTGGTTTTACCCTTTTCTAGGTAATCAATAAAACTAATTCCCTTAGCATCCCAAAAACCGCTTGCTAAAACCGTGTCAGCTGACAAAATTTGCCTTTGTATTCTTTGAGGATGGTTCACCGGGTGCTGTCCACTGTTTTGACTGATTTTTTTTATTTTCAGGAGTGTAGTGGTGGATTCATGTCTCACCATAGTTATAAATACATTTTATTTAGAATATTGTTATTTAAAATTTTGATGTTTTTACAGTCTCCGATATCTCAGACAATTTTAATCTGCGGTCTTCCAGCACTATTTTGCACTTCATCGGGTCTTTCGTCGATTTTGTCAAAAATATCTTCACATGAAGCCCCATTTTTAAATTTTTAGTACATAGGAATCATCATTTCGAAATTTCAAAATTCGGTTCATAATATTTAATTATTTCATTTTTTCCCTTCCTGTAAAATGTTAATAATTAAATTTGGCCAGATTCTAGACTAACATACTAATATGCTTCACTAAATCAGCCTTTGAACTTTAAAAAAGGATATAGAAAAAAGTCCAGTTCGTAATCAACTATCATGCTTTGGACGGCAGACTAGTTTGAAATAAAAATACCAGTCAAAGGCCAAAAATTAAAATGAATAGATCCATTTGGCACTATGATCTTTTTTATGATTCGAATGAAATATGACTCCATGATCAGCCGCATTAGGGGCTCCACCGAAAAGCTGTCAATGAAGTACCATCCAAATACTAGAAGGAATGATTTTCATTTAAAATAATACTCCATGATATGTAAATGTTAGATTCTTCTAGCCAATAAGTAAGGATTCACTGTCATCAATCGATTGTAATACTTTAAATGATTTTAGATGTTTCGTATAAAGGTTGCAGGGAGGACTAATTGCAGATGAGTGTTCATTGGTGATAAGACTGAAAAGAAAAGTATCAATAATCCAGTTTTGTGGAATACAGGAACTAGATTTATTTTGAGTTGTCCTTTTTTAAAAAAAGTGAAAAATAATGGGCCAGCATTGATTCGTTTTGGAACATAAAATAGGCAGGTCTTTTCATTTTTTAATGATATCAGTTGATTGCTTAATTTTTTGCTTCTTTTATGATTAGACTTCCTTTTTTCAATATGGATCCATCTTTTGAATACGTCGATTGTTTGCAGTGTGTTGACTTCAGTACGTTCTAAATTTAAGGTTTGATAGAGTTTCGAAAAAATTAGTTTTTCAAAAATACAAACACTATTTGAGACATACAACTTTCAGCTCCTTAAGAATCATGCAAATTTCTTTTGAAAAATTGTATTAATTGATTAAAAATTAACAATCTTCAATACGGCAACCCTGTTCCGATATTTCCCTTAAATCGTTGACAACGTCGGACACCAGCATTATTTATCAATTTTCGAATTTTCCCTGTCTGATTATTCTCGAATGCAAAGAGCCCAGGCTCATTTGCATGCACCGGACGAGACATTACAACGCGTAAAGAAAAATCTGCCAACATCAAAGTGAATTAAGCAACTTGCTGTGGAAAATAGGAAAATGAAAAACGATTTGCACGAACTTTGCCAGGCTCTGGCTGTCGTCGGCTTGCCTGGTGGGCTTGACTTTACTGCTCTTAGGGATGCAGCTCAGTTCTTCTTGGCCAATGGATGATGGTCGTCACAACATGGACTCTGTTTGGTACAGGGAGAACAAGGCTGGATAATGGAAATCAGATGACATTTTTTTTCTGTACTATTCTTTGGAAAATATGGAAATTTTCAGTGCAGCGGTCAAATATGTAAATGCATTTTGATTTCGTCGACATTCACGGTCGATCGGTGAATAAATGAGGAGTCTAGTAAAGGTGGAATCAGGAAATCGTAGCAAGGTGCATTTGATTTGAGATTTATTATGTGATTTGCTTAAATTAACATTTTTAAGATGATGCACGATGCTTTCATAAAAGGAACAACATAGAAGAAGTTGGGGAATGGGATAGTATTGTCCATTGGCTAGATTTGAAGGCTAGAGCGGATCCAGCATTTGACACAGGGGGGGGATCACTGGCTCGAAAATCGCAATAAAAGAAGACAATATTGCAAAAAAATCGTAAAAATCACTAGTTTACCTAGGCTCAGGGGGGGCATGACCTGTATTCGCCCTTGTTTGAAGGAATGTGAGATTAGTGACAAGACAATTTGCTTAGATAATGGTCAGACAGCTTAGAGTATTGGATTCAATCCTTAAAAATGCGAAAAATGTTTAAAAGATGTGTCGGGACTAGAAAAGCAAAAGAGACGAAGTTTTAGTTCCCAGGAAGACAAAAAAATGTTAGTGGCTAAGAAGAGAGCAGAGAAGCCTATGCTTTATCTTTCTCTTAAGAAACACTGCATTTGGCTAGTGTATCCAGTTTCGTGCCATCTCTGTGAAACTGACACAGTATTCTGAAATTTGTCCTCACTGTTTTTTCAGTCATTTTTGCTTTGAAATGCCTAAGAAACAGGAGTTGTTTAGTCTATTGTATGAGCCAAAAATTGGTTCAGGTTCAGCCTGTTCAATATTCTTAAGCTTTTCCAAGAAATCTTATCAAAATTTCCTCCACTTTTCAATGAAAAATTTCGAAGAGAGAGCCTGTTTATGAATTAATTTTTTGAATAGGCTTTGATTAGATCTTCATAAGTCAAATAAGTTGGTTGGTTATAGTGGCAGCCCTCTTTATCAAAAGATGGCTCACTTTGGGCGCGATAGGCCCATTGTGATACCACAAAAAGATAAGGGTGGCACTAGAACCCGTAAGATGACGAGAACCATTTCGATTCTCGTATGAAGTCGGCTACGCAGTCTCTATTTAAATCAGCTACTTCCGTGAGGCTGTCCAGGAAGGGTGAGCCTAAGGTTTTCATGCGTTTCCTGGACAGTGCTGAACATTCGCACAGAAAATGTTGGATTGTCTCTTCCTCTTTATCCGATCTGAAACTCTGGCAGAAATCGTTGAAGGGAACGTCCAACCTTTCTGCGTGCTAGACAGTGCCCCGTCAGTATGGATACGATTGAACTTAAGGTTTTACGACTCGTGTTTAGAAGCTACTTGGTGCGTCTGAGACTCAGTGCGCGACAAGTTTGCCTGGTTGTCCTGCAGATTTCCTCCAGCAGCCAGATCCCATTTGCAGCCTTCATGTAATGCTGCCCAAATCCCAACTTTATGGAAGCTAGACGTTGGCCGACTTGGGATGTGAGCGATAAGGCATTCGCTTCGCAGTTTCCCGGTATATCACTTTGCCCCGGTCCTCAGCAGAGAATCACTTCACAGTGAAGCGACATCGCGTTCAGATGTGTACGGCATTCCATCACCATCATGGATGAGGTGTATACGTTGGATAATGTTTGGATAGCAGCTTGACTGTCAGAGAAAATATTCAGGTTTCTTATGGAAATTTTCTGATTTCTCAGCCAGTCTGCTGCCTTGTATATTGTAATGACCTGTACCTGAAAAACACTGCATTGCTCTGTTAGCCGGAAGGATAGTTTTAGGCCTAGCTATTCTGGAAAAACTCCACAGTCAACCTTTTTATCCATTTTGGAGCCATCAGTGTAGATGTCGACCGATTCCCGCTTCCCACTTCCCACTTCTTTCTTTTGCCCAGTCAACCCTGCTTACTTCCTCTGGCGTTGGTTCATCTCTCCGAAGTTTGATAGAGTGGCCATCGAATCGCATTAATTGAATCGCAGAGCACTTGGCCTGCTGTCTCGTAAGGACCTCCGTCGGGAGCCAATTTAATAGCATAAACAATGCCTTTTTCGGGGTAGTGCGTAAGGCTTCGGTGATTGCAATAGCTGAAATCCTCCTGGACCTGTTTAGCAGGTTTGCATTGGATGTTTTCGCCATAACTGGCCACTAAACAACTTCCCCGTACAGAAGGATTGGTTCCACTATCGCCGTATAGAACCATGGCACGATTTTTAATTTCAATCCCCACTTTTTTCAGATGGCTCTTTTGCAGCACTAGATTGAGCATGCCGCTTTGCGCGCTCTTTCTGCCATGTTTGCTTTCCATGCGAGTTTAGAGTCCAGAATGAGGCTTATCTTATCGAGTTTGGGTTGGAGAAATCGTGGAATTTTCTGCCGGCTTGTGAAAAGCTCAAATTTCGTTTTCTGCAGATTACTCTTTAGGCCACACTCGTTGAGTCTTTCAGATAGGGTGTTAACGAATTTGCCCGATATTGCTATTGCAACATCGTCTGCATAGGCTACGACTTTGCACCCAGTCGCTTCTTTTGTTGACAGGAGTTGGTCCATCACTAAGTTCCAGACAAGAGGTGATAGCTCTCTACCTTGTGGGGTGCCTCTGCACGTCCTGCTTCTTAAGGTGGCATTTCCTTGTGTCAACTTGACTTTTCAGCTGCTTAGGAGTTGTCCGATGAACCCTATGAGGTTGTCGTCGACATTGCTTTACTCGAGTGCTTTGCCAATAGCCTTATGGCTACCATTGTTGAAAGCCCCTTCAATGTCTAGAAAAACCGCTTGCGTATATTCTTTGACGCTTAGCGATTTTTCGATGTAGCTGGTGAGCGAGTGAAAAGCTGTTTAAACCGACCTCTGTTTTGTATATGCGTGCTGCGCATTGGAGAGTGGTTTCAGAGTAGCTTTCAGATGGATTTCTAACAGTCGTTCCAGAGTTTTCAGCAGAAAAGGCTGATAGGTCTATAATCCTTAGGTGAGGAGTGGGATGTCTTACCCGCTTTAGGTATAAAGACTATTTTAGCTTCTTTTCACCGCTGTGAAAAATGACCAGCATATTCGAGCTGGATCATTCCAGACCCCATTTGCATCTTTGGCCGCCTCCAAAAGTAGGAGGAAGCTCGTCATGACTTTTCGCAAACGATCAACATCCTTGGAGTTTTCTATTTCTGCACAGAAACATCTCCACGTGGTGCGTTAAGCCTTTCTGAAAGAGAATTTGAACTCGTTTAGTTTTAGTTTATAACAAGATCAGTTATTGGATTCTTTAGCCCAATTGAAGGATTTGCTACATTCCGTCTGTAGCTCCGCAATGTCACTGTTCCACCATGGGGCCTATATTCCCCCCTAGGCTTCGTTGAACTACATGCATACCTTGCTGCTTCCTTGAAGGCAGATGTCCCAACGGTTTCCTCGAGACCACATATGTCTTCAATCTTTGGAGGTCCGCCTTCAAGTGCAGACCTGAAAACGTGTTGGTATTTGTCCCAATCTATCTTTCTTTTGTTAGTGAAGGTTGGATTGACTGGAGGGTCAGAAACCACATTTAACATTATATATAAATGGTCGAAGAGCGAGTACTCTTGTGATACGGGCCAAGCCTTGACAGTCTGGTGAAAGTGCTCGTTCGTTTGAATGATATTCATTACCTCTCTATGGCTTGTCTTAATGACAGTAGTATCCTCACTTTTGGTAATTATGACTAAGTCATGCAGCAGAATAAATTCAAAGAGTGAATAACCTCGTTTATTTCTTTCGGTGCTACCGCAAATGCGGTGATGAGCATTGGCGTTCTCTCTGACTATTATTGGGATGCCACTAGCAGTGGCTTCCCTTATGATCCTTTGCAGGCTGGTGGGAAGTGGCAGAACATCATGTGTCATATGGCAGGGAACAGACCAAATTGGTTTGGACTGCCTTTTCATTGCTATGGCGACTGTGTCTTGGTCACTGAAATTATACAAGGTTAAAAACTTCCTTTATGATTATACAAGATTTTGGTTTACCTGTTGTATTGAGCGATTTTGTATTGTATCCCTTCATGTTGAGCCCGTGAATCCGGTTTCCTACAACCCAAGGTTCCTGGTCATGTATTAGCTTTTCTCCTTTTTGGGCCAGGTGGAGGAGCAGCGCGGTGGATGCCACCTTTGAGTGATGGAGGTTTATCTGTAGAAACCTCAGCATCAGGACACAGGGTTTTGTTCGCCTCCTCTTCAGATAAGGACAGCTCCTCCTCCTCGACCAGGTTGAGGGATTTGAGGAGGTCCCCAGCCAACTTCACAGTGGGGGTGGTACTTCTTCCGTCATCGGAGAGAAAATCTGACTCAAAGAGCTTCACGGTCAGGTCTACTGATGCTTTCACAATCATCTCATTCTCCTTATTAGGTTCCCGTATGGCTTCGCAGTACGATCCTTGTGATATACTCGCAGGGTGATAGTCGAGAAACCGAAGCTTAACACCACCATCCACCCTTAGACTCCAAAGGAACTAGTGACTCCTCGTTGAGGATAATTAGGGCCTCGTGCTGTCTATTGCTAGGCTCGGTTACCTTATTTATTTCCAGTTGTCTTTCAGGAGGTCAGCATTGAAGTCAAATAAGTTACTATTCTATTGAATTTTATAGCTCGTTGATTATACACGGCTGTGCCCGCAATGATGCCAAGTTTTTATCAAATAAATTCAATAGACTTACATGCTCATTGTTATTTAAAATTTCCATTGAAAGCAGTCTTTGCAAATCTTGAAAATAGCCCCAAAACAGCAAAAAAAACTCACAAAAGTGTCTCTCTAATATTTATGAGCCACATAATAGCCTGAGAAAACATCTGAAAAAGCTTTGGGTAAAAATATAGCCTATTTCTGAAGTGAAAGTCATTCTGATTTAGCGGCAATGTTAGTGTGTAAAGAATGATTACTCAAGAGCCAATTTATTTTTTGTTGTAAAGATATCCTACTGAAATATCGTAGATGCCAAATTTTGGTGTTAGTTCTGTGATTTAAAAATACTCGTATTTATTGTCTCTCAAAGCACTCGTGTCATCTTGGCAGTTTCTCACAAAAGTGTGCAGAACTAATATTTTATATCGCCCAAAACTAAACTCAAACCATACAAATTGCAACCAATTTTCACCATAGCAACATTGATTAGTTACTTTCGTGACTATTCAACTACTGCTTTCACCCTTGTTAAAACGGAATGCTTGAAACCTCGCAATAAGGCCATTTTGTCGTAAATCATAATGACACGCTGCTACTCTCCCGGCCATGAATATTCTGTCACACGGGTAGTCCCTTCCGAAATGATAGGTGGTAGTGTAGTAGCATGAAGATTCCCGGCAAGCACGTGTCATCCACCAGTGAATTTATGACACTGTATCTGAAAAGGCACTACCATTAGCACAGTCAGTGTATCTTCAGCCACTTGTTCAGCAACTGGGCACCAGCCAACAACAACGAAAGAAAAATGTACCAACAAAATCGCTCCACCGTATTCCATCATCTATAACAACCCAATTTAATTTTAAACCACGCCAATAGTCCACCGTTTTATTAGAATAGCATTTCATGGGTTGACACCTACCGAAAAAAAAATTTACACATGCCAAGCTATAAGCGTTTTCCTTACTCCACATTTTCCATCGTCATTTTCCCATAGCCTGCGATGCGTATCGTCGTAGTATTTTCAACAAGTCTTGATCTTTACTCACTTCACATCCATCTCCGAGTCACATTTTATCATAAAATTTATGTTTATAATTTTTTTTACTACTTTCCAATAGATATTGGCCGTTCGGTGATAAATCAACCGACCAAGGAAAAAAATGGTTTTGCCTCCCGTTTAAGAATAAAATTTAACGGCAGAAGATTTTTAAGATGCCATTTTTTCGTTAGGGAAATTGTTATCGAAAACGATTTTTCTTTACGAAGCGGTTTTGAATATTGTTAAGAATTTTTTTATTGCTACTAAATATTTGAATATTGTCGATATGACGACGGAGTTGGTTTGGTTGATTCAGTGAATAAAGTCAAGAAGGGTTTTTTTATATATATTCTGAATATGAAAATTTGATGAGCACAATAAGAGATGAACGGGAGAATGTTTACAAGCAACAAACAGTAATACTGATGATGGAGTGGTGGATTTTGATGAGTGTAGCTTAATAAGTATGAAATAAAAATATTATTTTTGAGTTGTGGGACATCTCACAAATTTATGGACATATGGAAAATAATCCATGAGTGTAATAAACTATTTAAAAAATTAGGTCCATTAAAATGTTATCTCAAATTTTAATGTATCAGCGCTTTGACACCACAATTAAAACTATTCTTTAAATTTCCTTTCAAAAATTTATACACTTGAATAACAAGCTTATCTTGAAATTGCTGGGAAAATTTCCAAAAAAATTTCATAGCTTCCTGTTCTGGAATCAAGTGGGTTGAGAAGACAGACCTTATTAGGACGTCCAAAAAGATCTTTAGCTAGGATGTTTTTTGGCCGAACCTTAAATTAATTAATAACAAATTATTTGTCAGATGGAAGATATGTATTTGAAGAAAATATTATAAATTATTCAAGACTAAATATTCAGAAACACGTGGGATACAGCAAATTTCCGAGGGGCCCAAAAAAGGGTTTTGTCCTGATCACTGCTGCTCGTCTGTCGTCTGAAATCCAAAAGAAAACAAAGAGGGCATCAGTTATTGACAAATCGCTCCGGATGGGAGTAGAGATTTGAAAAATTTTGCTTTTTTGAAAAATGGTGGATGTTGAAGTTTAAAGTTGTTTGTTTGACCAAAATTTCTTTCGTATTTTCGAATATAAAAAAATTTAACCGTCCAAAAAAATCCTTCGTCCAAGAAAATCCTTCGCCCATCTGGATGTCAATTATATATAGGATAAGCGAAAAAATTCAAACTAATCGTAAAAGCCGTTCTCAAGTTACAGTGATCACCGACTTTGAAAACACGGTTTCGAGAAAAACGCGTTTAAATATTTAAGTACGATTTGCATGCAGATGAAAAATTTATTTTGTAATTTCCACTGAACTGTTATCTCAGGACCATATAATGTCCCTTCTTCTGCCTTAGTAGTGTCATTAACAGTGATTTTTAACTATTCTTGAGCCAATATTGCCTCGCCAGTAGTGGCGAACGTCGGTTAGCTGCGTCAACTCGTGTGGAATCCTTTTACTTCTCAAATGTGTGGGGGTCTGATCCAAACTTAATGTCCATAGCATCAATTACGGCTAACAATCCTCGTGTACCTTCGTTAAACGTGCAGATAGAAATGTTAGCGTCTATGCTGACGGTAGTAAAGTTCGCATGATCTTCCAAACGGTTTGGTTGAAACTTTCGTTGCTGTTCTGTGTGAATCCTCCAATTGCAGCAAATCCTTGCTTGTAAGATTTTCGTAAATAGGTGTTATTGCATCTACGACTCCCTTAGGCAAGGCAGTGAAATCGTGTTTGAAGGACTTCAACTTATTCTCTGCCTTTGCTTGTTGATACTTACACCACGAGTCAGCACCTGTTGGGTACTTGTCATACTGTGGTTTTTTATTGGTAGAACTTTTGTGGTAGAAAGTAGCCAAAATGTCATTCTGCATTTTTTCTAACCGAATTACAGTTGTCACAAACAACCTTGCCAAAATATACAGATAATTGGTCATACAATTTACCAGTTAGTTTTTCTTTACCACCAAGTCCATGTTTTTTTATATGCACGTAGACGCATACCGATTCGTTTTTGAACATGATGAACACATTCTTTTTTCGTCACATCAGTTTTTCCACAAGGACCAGCTTTAACAACGCCAGTATAAGTCTTTGAATCTCCGTCCCCGATGTAATCTAAAAATCTATTAATCTCCATTAAGCTCCTTTAATCAGCCCCATTGAAAGTTATTCACCTTTACAAATTATAGTCCGATTTGTCCAAAAAAATTTAAAGGATAATTTTGAAATATTCTACTTTCAAAAAATATAAAAACAAAGAAATCGAATTTTTTTTAAAAAATTCTACCTAGGTCTGCCCCCTTAAGTTAAACCGATAAAACCCGAACACGGTTGCACAAGTGGCCCAGTACTGGCCCGGTGCTGGCTGAGGGCCTTATAACGCTGGCCGAGTCTCGTTCGCCAGTGCTGGCCCAGTAACATATAAGCGCTGGATGATAACTACGGGCGGACGTTGTATGCCAATACTGGGCCAAGACCCAAAAGCAGCACTGCCTCAGTACTGGCATACAACGAATTCGTTACTCTGCCAGCAGTCAAATGCCAAAATTAAATTGGCGGCGGAACCGTGGATATTTGTATGAAAATATCATTCTCACATGAAATTCGTCGACCGGCATGTGAAGAAGACGAGTCGGCATCCAGTTCATATGTGGAGTGATGTATCGCCTTTGCCGCCGAGAAATGAACCCGCGAAGTCCATCGGCTGAGCGTCGACTAAGCTTCGACTGAGCGTCGGTTGAGCGTTGTAACGTAACATTGACCCAGCATTGGGAGAGCGCTGGAAAATGGCACTCCTCGTTGAGTGGTGGCTGATCGTTGTTAATTGACACTATGGATAAATATTCGTTAAGTGTGCTGTCTGAGTATTGTAAATTGATCCTGGAATCGGCAGTGACCAATACCTTGAAACTACTTCTGCAGAATAAAAGCCTTCATTGCAAATAGTCATGCATATCACTTATTCGAGGTAAGGAATGTGCCAGTCGTCCGTATAGTGGTGGATATGAATGCAATTTTGAAAAGAAGACATTTTTATCAATACCTCGGAAAATACGACTCGCACGAAGTTGTTATGTCTAGCAAGTATGGGCAAAATGCAGTTTTATAAAATTGTGGATCATGAGTTAGAATTACAAGTTTTGAATGCCAAGTAAGAGGAGCAATAATAAAACTTGTACATACGACACTTTTAGTTCTTGTAAAGAGCCATTCAGGTGTAAACATAAATAATGAAAAATTGAGACTGCCTTGTGTTCGTTCTAATAACAAAGAATAGTGTGGCCTTCGTGTCATCCACCTTAACCTGCAACACGTTTCTTCGAAATATCGGCGACTACGAAAGGGAATACAGCCTACACCCGCAAAATGAACGTTTATGCATTCATTCAATATTAACTATGAGTTCAGCAAGAATTGCAACGATTTCTGACATGTTTTCTTTGCACTTTACATTTCAATATTAATGCAATACTATACATTCGCGCATTATAACTATGCAATACTTATTAATATAACAAACTTGCACTGAAGCTCACTAGTGAACTTTCTTCAAATCGTTTAACATTCTGATTGTATCCTGAATGTAATGGCTTCAAGTATTGGGCCAGTGTCGATTGGCAGTGCTGGGGGTTGGCACTGGGCTAGCACTCGAATGCAGTACTGTGCCAGCACTCAGCCAGTACTGGGCCAGCACTGGCAGCTGACCGTTGGCCGTTTGTTGTACGCCGAGGCTTGGCCGACGCTTGGCCGACGCTTGGCGTTGTTTCCACTGCTGGCCAACCCTGCTCGAGAAGCGACATGGAAGACACGCCACTATAGATACAATGTCATTGAAATCCAAGATCAATTGTTAACATGGACTTTCATATTGTAGCAAAAGAAATTCGTATCTTTGTAATCAGTATACACCAAAATAATAGCACTGCGAAATTTTCTTCCTAAAATATGAACGGACAAAAAACTGAAAAAATCTCGGAATCTACTGAGTAATCTAACTTGAGAAATTTCTTTTAACAATTTATTATTATTATCAATAAATTCCATCATTAAATGTATTTTGAGACTAAGCAACAGTGTCAGGCTTTGCATAAAACTATATTTTTTGGTGAAGCCCAAAAATTTGGCACACCGTATTTAATATTGTTTTTCAAAAACCTTTCTGGTACTTTATTATGGTAGCCTTTTTCATAAACGTAACTTAGTAAGTCTGCTATGTTATTTTTGGTATCAATTTTGCAGTATTTGTAGCATTTCTTTTTAAATCTTCTTTGACATATTTTGCCATTGCTTTAAAGCATTTTTAGCATGTTTTGGAACGATTTTTGGAACAAATTTTGATTTTTTTTGGAAAAACGACGTAATACATTTGTTTGTTGCAAAACTTAAATACCTTACAGACATTGAATTTTCGTAAGGCCCAATGGAAGGAGAGCAAATACAAATTTTGTCATTGAATTTAGCATTTTTTTTTTTGTTTTTTGAAAACCATTCGGCACAATTTTAAACTGCGTTTTTGATACAGCCGAACTATTCAATTGAAAATTTTCAAAAAGAAAGCAATGGCAAAATACACCGTCAATTCTATCAAATCATAAAACTCCAAGATTAACAACGTCAACATCCAACAATCTGAAAAATCAAAATGAATCCTCTTTGTACAAATTATTCTTCTGCAAATAATCATGTTTGTTGGACAGCTTACCCCGAAACCCATCAATAATAGCCATTGAGCAATTGGCCTATTATAGTCCCCCAAGATTTATCCAATCAATATTGCCGTTTTCTTTTCTTCATTGACGAAATTGTGTAATCCATTTTGTAGTTCCCAAAGATTTACACAAGATTTTCTTGTCGATAAATCCCAAATGAAAACAAATACACCGCTGGATTGGATCGGTTGCCAAGACGGTAGTGTTCCAAACAATAAACATTCTGGACTAGCCAAACAGATGTACATGTACGGTACGTCCAAACACATATCAGACTTTTCACGCTTTTGAAAGAACCGAAAAAAAAACATTTTCCAACTAGATTCCACAATAGATTGTGATGCAATTATTCCCGCGTCTTGTGACCATCGACAGTTTTTCCATTTGAAAATAATCAGACGTCTTGGTAGCCAAACAATGACGTGCAAAAGACGACACGATCTAGGATCGTTGGTAAATAGACCGGAAGAAGTGGCTATAAAGTACTTTAAGATTCGGCCCGAACACAAATGCAATGACGGAAAAACCATTGAAAATCCAAAAAATACGGTGGCATAGCCGGACGAAATCGACTAATATATTATTCGTGAACGAATCGTCCTTACAGGCGGTGTGGCCTAGGTCTCGGCACATTAACTCTACCTGTACGACTTTTATGTGATTAATTGCTTCCGAAAATCCTTTGCCCATATTCCTTACAAAATGTCCTTTGCTTAGCTACCATTTCGACAGCGACTTTTCCTGCCATGGTCGCGTCATGCCGGCAATATTGCTGGAAAATTTATTGTTCATAAAAAAAAATGTCGAGAGTTCGTCCAGCTATCGATCAATCGTTCCTTTTTTTTTACGGCAAATAGTATAAAAGGCAAATAAATAAAATGCCATCTGCATTTTCACACAATACGGGGGAAGGATGCGTGCAAAGTTCTTTGGGTAAATAGAGGGAAACAGGGAAAACGGTCGAACAGGAAGTAAGTGTAAGTGCCTTTCGGGCAACTTAAGATGCTATGCGTGCATATATACTGTTGACGACACAGCAAAAAGGAGCGATGTCATTGGAAGTCATTTTAGTGCCAATTTTCGTTGACAAATTACCACCCCTGATGAAATAGGGCCGTGACGATGATGCCAGGACTTTTGTAAAATGGTCGACAATGGGTGGTAATTAATCATCAACGTTTTCGTCCTGAAATGGCATCTTTCGGCAACGTGTGACACAATTGCCGGTTTGATGAGTCGGATTTTTACTCAATAATACAGGTAAGCAACGAGGAGGTTACTGGTAGTCATTTCCTGAATTCATAATAGATAGGTGTTTAATGGTCGGATTTTATTGTGTTAGAAAAAAAGATGATATTCAATTCAACGCTAGCTTACAAACTGTTAAGTTGAAATGTAGACTATACCGCATTTTCGTTCAATGAATATCCCGATTTTTTTGAATACCATAAAATTGTGATGAATCAGATGTGAATTTCAAAGGATATTTCATAACAAGACTCAGTTATAAAATTTTAGTGTTGAATAGACGCTTTCTCAAAGAACATGAAGAATTACACACGCCTGATTTTTTGTTGAAATGAAACTATTATTCAAGCAGTTCTTGAATTTCTTAAATTCACCGTTGATCCAATTTATTGGAACATGGCCAGAAGGATCCCAAGTATCTGCAAAAGCAGAAAAATTAAGAAACTTCAACATCACATCATCATTCATAGTTATTTTAACCACCCTCTGTTCTCCATTTTATTCATCAATTTCACCTTTCTTGTCCAATTGTTCAAAAAAATTTATGAAATTTTGACGCTGTGTTCATGTTTTTGAATTAAATTCATGATTATGTCACGAAATTTACAATTAAAGAACCTAAAAGAGAGTATGTTTGGCATTGAATTAAGGTCTTTTGCAGGAAATCTTCTTGAAATCGTAGACAAAATATTTTATCTTTGTAATCTTCTAGTGTTAGGTTCCAAATTTGGACTACATTTTGGAGAAAATCTTGTTTCAATGTTCCTTCGAGAGCGGCTTAAATTGTTTGCTTTTAAAATGCATGCAAATTTGAATCTCGCCAGGAAAATTGTCTCACCATTCCTTAAATGATTTGAGCCTTTATGTCGTTTAAAGTTCAAACCAAAGAGGCTCTGCCGCAATAAAAACATTATTAACCGTAGAATGCACGAGAATTCTTCATTTTGTCGAAAAATTTGAATTTTTATCCCACGTATCCTCGTCAGAAAAGAAATGGATTCAACGAATTCAACAAAACAAAACCTTAATTTTAAATAATTTTTTAATATTAATTATAAATTAACTTGTTCTAGTACAACGTCTCAAAAATTATGGTTTTTGGCCGAAAAGAAAGTATTTTTAATCACAGTAAAATTGAGCTTC
The DNA here is from genome assembly GCA_963942545.1 of Oxycera nigricornis. Taxonomy (NCBI): domain Eukaryota; kingdom Metazoa; phylum Arthropoda; class Insecta; order Diptera; family Stratiomyidae; genus Oxycera; species Oxycera nigricornis. The sequence continues at coordinate 90,754,431 of OZ012663.1, read as the reverse complement.
TTTTGTCGAAAAAATTGTTTGTGTTTCCAAGGAAAATTTCTTCTATGTATTTTCATTGAATTGCAATATTTTTTTTAATCTCGAACAATCCCCTGGCCACTTTTCCCTCCGAAAATCATTTCCTTGCCGTTCCAGACAACAAGCTGCCAGTTTTTCCAGGAAAAATTTAACACTTTCTCTTAGAAATTCACTTGACTGTATTTATGTTATGTTTTGGTTTGTTTTCACGAATGAATTCGTATTATTGTTACGCCCTTTCTCCGAAAAATTCACCTGATTGTATTTTCATTAAATTTCGGTTTATCTTCTCTACTAAAATGTTTTGTTTTTGAAATCTTCAACGAGTTTGGTGTCTATTTTATTTGAAAAACTAAAACTGTTTTTCTTAGAAAAAATTCTAGACAGTCTTTCATTGAATCTAGGTATGTATTCTCCTCAAAAAAACATTTCCTATTGACTTCATAAATTCAAACGTCTGAATCGTCCTTTAAAAATGTATTTCTTACACTTGAAATTTTTTTCGTAGACTTTTGGACTATATTCTTAAAGAAAATAATTTTCTCATGATGACACAAATAAATCGTTACTAGAAAAATTTGTCGACTATACTAGAAAAATGTCTTTGCTATGTTCTTCTTGAATACCGATCAAATTCAAATTCAGAAGATAGTTCCCCTATGGGCTCAGAAAATTTACTGCCTATATTCTATCAAAGAACTTTTTTCTGTTCTTCAAAAAACCACGATTAACTGCTTTTTCGTTGAATGAGTCGTTTTTTGGTGACTCCAGAAAACTGAATAGTTTTTTCTTAGAAAATTCCATCATAAATCTCAGTGTAAAATGTTGAAAATTCGTTAATAATCTGAAAAGACTTCGTTCTCTTTAAAAACAATGTAACGTTTACCAAGAAAAAATTGGTTTATAATGTAGCCACGAACATTTCTTTGTACTAAATAAATCACTTTTGGATATTGTTTGCTCAAAATTACGAATGCAAAAACTAACATTGTTTATTTTTCTGTGTTTTTCAGATTCATGAAAACATTTTCATCACTTCAGAGGTAAGTGATATTGAAATTATATGTGCTCCTAAATTTTAACTTTATTATCATCATTGATATATTATTATTATTTTTTTTTATTATTGCTTTTATCTGATTGCTAATAGTAAAAGTACTGACTGATTGAACTAACCCTATTGATATAACCATTGCTCAAGAAATGTACTATCGTTTGTCTCTGTCTCCGAACACTACAAGAAAACTGGACTAACTTTCTTGGAAGAACACTTTAAATTTCTTACAAACGGTTACCAAACATAGTTTTTGCATATACAAATTCAAGTATAAATTGCTGGAAAATCAAGCAAGCACACACACACAACAAGCACATAACATCTATAAAAATCTACGACTGCTTGACAAAGTGTTTCCCAAAATTTTCAGATATTTTCCAAAAAAATATAAACAGATAAGAATGAAATATTTCAACAGAAATTGTTAAGAAAATTTTTACTTTTGATTTTTTTGTTTTTAAAAATAAATGAATATGAAAAGATTTCAAACCAAATTCTGAAAAAATCTGTATTCGTAATATTTTAAAAATTGAAACACATATATTCGATGAAAAATGTCGTGCATTTCTGAGAAACAAATGCAAATATAAATTCTTTAAAAAATCCCATCGATAATTTTCATTCAATTAGTTTTGCTCCGACTAAATTTCACCAAGAAAAAAATCTTCAAAGGTGTCCATTGTTGAGTTTCATTCAAAACGTCTTAATTTTTTTTGTAAATTCTCTGAGGAAAAACACTTTTGAAAAAAGCCGTAAAATTGTGAATGAATTTATTTTGTGTACGAAACACAGAAAAACATTCAGGAAAAATTCCCAATATTTTTTAAAAATTGATTTCGTGGAAAGAATCCAAAAAAAACATATCTAAACTTATTTATATTTATTTATTTTGTTTCAAATATAAAAACAACAAAAGAAACATTTGAAAACCTAACCTTGCATTTAAAATTGTCCAAAAAAATTGATTCTCAATACTAATACAACTTACAAACAGCCAAAGTGTTTGGTTTCTAATGATTTTGGGAGCCAACTTTTTCTGAATATCATAGGACAAACCTTTATTGGTTGATTACACTTCAAACTAATTTATGTTTAGATTTTGAATGAGGAAAATATTTGAAAAAAATATTGAAAATCCTTATAATAATTAGAAAAAATTCGAGTAATTGTTTGCAAATCTTTAATATTTATTGTTTAACGTCAATAATTATATTTCTTTGTGATTATGTAACATAAAATCTTTGCTTCTAACTGGGTCTCTTATCAAGTTTTTTTCTCTACATATTAGACAAACAAATTCACAAATAAACGTTTTCCAGTTCAATTTCAATAAGTCTTCTCTTTAGAAAATCAGTCTTGCAACTTAATTTTATTTAAGTGTGCATTTCCTTCCCATTATTATTGGTACTGGTTGATTGAATAAATTCAGTTGATATTTCCAGTGTTCGAGAAGTTAACTATCATTTCTCTCTGTTTCTAAACGTTCCAAGAAATGTTAATAATATATTCTAGAAAACTGGACTATCCTTCTTTGAAGAGCACCTCAAATTTTCCACAAATCCAAGAATAAATTGCTGCAAAGTCAAGCAAATTTTGTAACTTCACATAATTATTTTCCCAAAAAAAAAATAATCTGAGGAGTATGAAACAACAGAAATTGTCTGCAACGAAATTTCAGAAAAGTCCTTGCTTCTGATACTATTTTGAAGATGATTGTCTCTGAAATGGTTTCAATGAAAATTATAAAAATAATCATCGAAGAAAATCTTAAAGGGTGTTAATTGTTGCGTTTCATTCAAAACGTCTTCAAAGGTTTAAGTAAATTTTCCGAGGAAAAACTATTTTAAAAAGATTGTCGTAAAATTTTGAATGAACTTTGGTTTATTATTTATTTCGTACACCGAAAAACTTTCAAGAAAAATTCTGAATTCTTTTCCAAATTGATTTTGTGGATAGAATCGAAGAAAAAACATACATCCACAGAAAAAAGAACCGGAAGCGTTATTGGAAAAACTAATTTATATTTATTTAATTTTTTTAATATACAACTTCGAAAGAAACGTTTAGAAACATGGTTTTGCATTTAAAAATGTGGAAAAAAATCGTTCTCAATGAATAATTCCCAAAAATACTAGTGGTACAGGAAATGAAGCTCAAAAAATGGTCAAACCTCGCAAATTTTTCGTCCAGCATCGATTTGCATAAAATTTTTGGATTTGGCTCACTACACTCTCTAGTTCATTTTCTTTATCGTGCCGTTGTACGCTTTTTGTTTTTTATGGGCGAAAACTACCCCTAATTGTAAAAAATTATTAAATAACATTTTAAACCTCAATATGGGTAAAATTTGGTTTGGATTTGTTAAATAATGATGATTTTATGCGTTAGTATATAATATCATAATATTTCAACCCATAAAAATCAACCCATGTTAGAGCTTAATGAAAATATCCCCCCCCCCCCCAAAAAAAAAAATTTATTATCAGAGTGATTTAATTCAAGAGTTCTATTGTTTAAAATATGTATTAAGCTCATTTTGCACATTTTCAACCCTTAAAAATCACCCTTCACAACATTGCAATTTTTAGAAACTAATTTAATAGATATAAATAGAAAAAAAGTAGAATTACATACAAAAAAATATTAACAAAAAAAATACGCCGCATATTCACATACATTTAGATGCAAAGACGACTAAATTTACAAATACAGATACAAATACAACGCAGTACTGCTACAATGTAACGCACTACTTCCAAATATACCGGTTATGTATGTGTATGCTCCGAAGTAGGCTACCCGAATTTTTTGGAAAAAAAATTGATTGGTATTTTTTAACATAGCTCCTTCATTTTTAGTGATAGAAAGTTTTTTCAAAAACGATTTTGTGGGGTTTTTCAAGATCTATAAGACTCTGTGAATTAAATTCCTTAAGATCCCATAATTTTTAAATGGCGTGAGTTTAAAGGGCTCGAATAAGGTGGTGTTCGCTCGCAAATAAAGGGTTAAAACGGCTACATCTCGCCAAATATTTACTGTACAGAAAATCTTTGCACAGAAAAATTTTTGTCGTTAAAAAAGCTACAATTTGGGACTCCATAATTTTTTTTTTTATCTCCAGTATTTTCGGAGATATTTTGAAGGAAAGGGTGAAAAATACGAAATTGCGAAAAATTGTTTTCTCTTTAAACTCCAATTTTTCTAGAATAAGGCATTTTAAATTGGTCAAACTTTTTAGATATATTGATAATACATATATTAAAAGAATCAAAGAAGGGTGAAGTTAAATTTTAATTTGAAGGGGTAGTTATGGTTTTTTTTCACTGATTTGTTCGTAGAAAAAATAAGGTACTGACCTTGTTTTGATCATAAGTCGCACAATTTTCACGCTTGAGACTTATTTTAAAGAAAGGTCCAGTTATATACTTCCAAAAAGATTCTATAAATTTTCCTCGAAAGTTTTCTCGTTATTTGACTTTGATTCTTTCAAATTTAGCATTTGACGAAAAAAGCAAACCATTAACATGCTATATCTCGGTTGCTAATAGTCGCACAAAATTTTTAAAAGAAGCATATTTTTGCTGTTTTAAAAGCTACAATTTTGCTCTCAACTATTTTTTTTGATAAAATGCATATTTTTCGAGTTTTTCGCGTAAAGTTCATTAAAACCTTCGATTTTTTCGTCGAAAAACTGTAACTTTCAACCGCGAAAAGCTCGACAAATATTAGTTTTACGAACAAAAATGTTTACAACATTTTTTACTTAGAATTACTTTTTCCATCGATTCCTGTAGTTAAAATGTAATAGAAAATTTCCACCCGATTTCCACGAAAAAATTGCGATCGAAAATGCTTCATTTCCTGTACCATAGTATCACTTACAAACAGCCAAAGTGTTTGGTTTCTAATTATTTTGGGAGGTACCTTGTTTTGAATACCATAGGACAAATGTTTTTAAATTAGTGACACTTCAAACTAATTTATTTTTAGATTTTGCAAGAAGAACATATTTGAAAAAATAATTCAATGTTCGTAAACAATTAGGAAAATTCTCTAATATTTGTTGTTTAACGTCAAGAATTATACTTCTTCCGTAATTATATATAAAAAAAATTTTTGTTTCAAACTGGATTTCTTAGTTGTGTTTTTTTCGAACATCAGACAAACATATTCATAAATAAACGTTTCCCAGTTTAATTTCAATAAGTGTTTTCTTTAAAAAACTCATCTTGTTTCTCTGGCCAACTTTACTTTATTTATGTGTGCATATCCATTTACGGGATTATTTGCAATATAATTGATTGTTTTTGAAAAACTTCGAAAAAAATTAAGTAAAATTTCTCAATTTCATGCGTGTTGAATTATATTTTTCAAGTTTTTCGTTGTGCACAAAAATTTGTGAAAAATATGATGGAAATCAAGAGAAATTGGTTTTTAGTTTATAAATTTCGGGAAAAATATATATATACGCAACTAAAGCTCAAAACGAATGCAAGAAACTTTATTGTCTTGTAAAAAATCAAGAACAAATACGGCTCAAGACCGAATGTATGTCTCCTTTGCACATTATGAGACCATAGAGCATGAAATCTTTTCAGACTTCTAAATTTATATTTTAGTTAGCTTTGGTATAACATTGACCCATTTATTAAATAAAGCCCAAAAATACTTTGAAGACGATCCATAGATAATTAGTTTCAACCTTAGTTGTAACAACAAACTATTCCTCGAACAAACCAGAATCTTATTTAGATTTTCTGTGTCCAATCCACAAAGGCCAATGCAATGCTAGCCAAATCGATTCTTCAGTCCTTTTTCACAAGCTTCAATTTTGTCTCTCTTTGAGCACAAGCTGAATAGAATTGGAAACAACAAATGCGTCTTGTTCTTCGCCTATCCTTTTGAATGGAACCATGTCCTTGGGCAAAGAACGAGTATCAGAGTCCTACTGAAGAGAAATACAACTTGATAAAGGAACAGACCCGGTGTGCCTAATGAAGAACAATGATTCCCAATTGCTATCGAATCGATTGCAATTACACCTTCGTCTACAGTACCATTATCCTTGCAGATGCGGTATTATGGTCAGTAGGATGCAATGTTTACTATTAAATTTCCATATTCATGAAATGCAGGTTTGCAATTGAAACGTGCAACAACAAGCAATGGGAGACCAAATGATGATCGCCTGCATATTACGTGGCACCACAGTTGCTATGTTGAATAAGGATTCAAAAACAAGTTGTGTCCCTGTTAATTTTTTGGGGTGGAACTTTGAATATTATTGGTCCAGTTGATTTGTGATGATATTTTATGGACTAAGATGTTCAGAGGGGTGTAAATAATTTTGTATTGTTTTACGAAATAATATTAACTTGTCTAAAAACGGTGCACAATTATTTGGAAATAATCTCTCTACGCATTGGTTTTTTTCCTTTGCTGTGCTTCATCAATTGTTTTTTAATTAAATAAGTCAATTAATGATTGTAAAAATAAAGGATTATAAAACATGCTGGATAATTCCCTGCCTATATTACAGTGGATATTTAATTGATCGAAAAGTCCTTCATTTGTTTTTGAATTCTAACATATTCAACCCTTCTTGATCCCAAACAATTTGCTAATTCACAATTTAACCCTAATATCGATGTGTAGTATCGACAATAAACTGATTTTCGTTTGAGTAACAAATGGCTTTGTTTGTAGAACACTTAATCGACCCTTTGTCCATGATACTCTTGGACATCAATAACATCCTACTGTATTTCGTCCTGTAGGCTAACCTAGTATCTTAATAAATGTCTAATATGCAATCTAGTTGATGGAATCTTCCTTGTAGATTTCGTTTGTCAATGAAAGACTATAAATTGCATGACATGTCGTGTCCTCGATACAGGATTGGCAAACAATTCCGCATGGAATTCAATTAGGGTGTTTACTTTTCATGGAAATTTGGTTCCAGTTGAATTGCAGACAAAGAAGATTTGATTTAGGAGGAGTATGTGCATCTTTTGGGCGTCTCGTTGATTTAGGATGAATATTAGTTTAAGGTTTTTGTACATATGGTTCAAGAATATTCTTTGAGTTCATTTGGAAAATTTATTAGGTGTTCACAAATGAAAACATGTTCTTTAAAGTGAGTATTTGAAGCAAAAAACTTCATAAAATATTGAAGTTGGATATCTTTCACGATAGTACCATATCAAAGAAAGCGTTCCTAGATTTAACGTGGTGGCCCAACTGGTAGTCTTAACACCACGGGCCCCTTAAGCCACGGGTAACGAAAAGCTCCCACCAAAGCCCCCATAAACGTACTAGTCAGTAGCCAAACCTTTTGTTATAAGTACTACTTTTTCGAGTATAAGTACCAGTATCTTACCCAGAGCTTCCTTGGACTCCTGCTTAATTATTGGTAAAGATCGGACCTATCAGCATCCTTATCACTCTTTGGGAAGCGACACCCCTGTTGATAACGCAACAGCACGCCAATGTATCCAAAATAGTTGCCGAATAGCTACCGTTCCCAAACTGTATTAAAAATTACTGTTCCCGCTTTGGGAAGCCTTCGGGGAGTGCCGTCCCCGAATACCATAGGTTGGTGATCGGTCCAGTGTCTGCAGTCGAACACAACCGAAGTGAGCTTGAGAGGGGCTAAATTCCACGAAGACTTACCAGGGGTCAATCTGGTACCACGGAGACCGGGGCCCAGGGAGCAAAACTCCCTCCGGTCGCGGTGAGGACCTCCTATAAGGGGGGGGAGCGAACGTGGTGGCTGTGGTTAAGATCCATATGCGGGTAGAGCCTCCCTTGATGCGCCTTGAAGTCTTCATGCTTCCGAGCATGGGGACTTCTGCATCATCATTGGGGGCTCGGCGTAGAGTTACGAGGTAACCCGGTGCCGAGACCGAGAGATTGGCAGAGGATTAGGTGGGCCTCGCTTCCACCAGTAAGGTCACTGAGCCTGCACTCAGTAGGCAAACTGGTACTTCTAAGTGGTGGGAGGGCGTTGGCAGCCGCATTGTAGTTGCCCGTTGTCCGACCGCGGACCGTGGAGTTAAGCCCACTGGGCAGGCCTCCACGTTAAGCACTCACGACATTCTGTTCCCGCTTTGGTTGTCAACCACAGTCACCAAGTTTCAACCTCCACAGGCTCCTCAAACGAAACTGGCAGGGACAAGACCCTGAGGCCCCGGTTACCCTTGACAGCAGCATACCCTCCGTCAGGTTTTGAGAAAGTGCAAGCACAACTTTGATTGAGCCCCATTGCATAGTTCCGGATTGGTCGCCGCAATTTAGGGTTATCATCCTTTAAACCATCAGAATTTATGATAGACCCTGTTAATCGTCATCCCTTTACCTCAGCATCCTGTTGAAGGGATGTTGATCACTTCTTTTACACTGGATTGGGATTCTCCTAGCTGCTTTAGCCGAGTAGTAAACATCTGCTGGTCGACACCTCCAGGAATGCTCTTTCTGTAAAGTACTCGTTCGGCTATGCGACTTTTCCCAGGCATACTCGAGGCTGGTTGTGCCTCCCCCAGTTCCTCCCTGACCCCAGCGTTGGGTGGTGGAATTATTACCATAGTAAAGTAAATGTTTCAGCAGGTTTCATGATATTTATATTACATATTTGTTTAAATTTGAACAAATGGTATTAAAGTCAATTTTGCTCGTCGTTTACAAAATAGCATGAAAATAGTTCTAAATTGTTTAAACAAGTGCTCTATTTCAATATTGCATATCATATTAATATTTTCAAAATCATATATACCAGTTTGTCGTTGCTAAACCGAGACTATACATTGAAAACAAACCTAAAACTAACCACAAAAGTCAATAATTGTGTTTTGTTCCTGAACAATTTTCGTCGAACATTTGAAATTATCCTTTGTTTACTGCAATTTAAACATTGTGTATAGTATAAGGATTCATATTTGAAAACATAATCAATCCGAAAAACTATATTCCATCGATAAAAAATTCAAAGGCATCTTCTGTCAGTCCTGTTAAAAAATGACTCCACATCCATTTTTTCCCTGGGCCTATAATATTTGAAACCCCATCATCGAATATAAAATTTATTAAACTTCTGCGGAGCAAGTCCAAGAACATGAAACGAAAAGGATGATGAAAGTTTACTGAAAGATATTCCAACGATAGCGACGATATCGATAGACAAGATCACAAGGACTTGTTTGCGATTGATACCGAGTACCCTAGACGTCCCGAACATCATTAGTGGCTTGATAATATGCACAAACGAACGGTGTCAACTTCCTTACGAAGACTACAAGTACCAATTGATATTGATTGTAGAGCCCAGCTACTTGTACAGCTCGGTGCAAAGGATACACGGGACCACTACTAGTCAAGTTGTGCAAGAAATGTTTACTCAGTAGAACTCAATTCCATTGAAGTTAATGACTATGTTATTCTAATGAGAAGTGATCGGTGCAGAGTTAGCGAAAGATGTGTTGTTGGACACTAAGCAAATGCAGGATACGGCAACATATACGGCAGGATATCGTTGCCGGGCGACATGACACTTTCAAGTCAATTAATGAAGAGTGAAATGGCCAGTGTTCAAGATTGAATCTGTGTAGGTGAATTGGGATTAACTTGGTTGGCAAACAGGAGATGGTTAAGTGGTGACAAAGTCTTGTACTTTTATTGCAAGTTACTTGAGTTTTACATTAGGATATTGGATTTTGGATAGTGTGCGGAACACTGGATTTGTTCGAAAGGGCATTTCAATGTTGGCTTAAAATTTTATCTGGATGATTTGTTGCGGGTAGGCTTCTTAAAAGCAAAATATTTCCATGCTGAAGAAGAACTGTGCTTGCTGAAGAAAATCAGTTCATTTTACAGTCATTTGAAGGTGAAATAACCTAAAAAGCGATATAAAGAAACTCAGACTTTAAAACAAATGTTAAGAAGACTATTTCTGAAAGCATTGTCGAAGTTTCTTTGCAAATTTTCACGTCTTTCTATATTTTCTAAGCAAACGTTAGAATTTCTCTATTGGTTTTCTTCACCTGAAAGCATTTCTGGCCGCTCTTGTTCCATTTTGTGCTCAGGTTTTGTAGGTTTATTCTTATTCGATAAATTGGCAAAGTTGCAAACAAATCGAATCATGGTCGTACTTTCTTAAGTGGTGGTTGTAGACTATGATTTATGCAGGATTACGATCACTAGAAAAATGTTTTATCATTTTATAAACTTCATTTCATTCTTTCAGCTCAGTCACTATGTCCAGGCACTTTCAAATATATCAACTGAAATTGAGATAGTCGCGGCTCCTATGTTTCCTTCCTATAGGAATAGGACCAGGATCTCATCATTTTTCTCAATTTATAAACATGTTTATTAGGTGATTTCGTCCGTTGCTTATTTCTTAATCTTATGGTTAGTGTACGTCACCAATTTTGTTTTGGCTCCGCCACTTGCTCGATTTGCTCGTTATCAAACCAGTGATTTGAATGCGGTGGCAAATAAGTCAAGGAGTTTGGTGCACGTTGCCAAATTGTTTTTAAATACAGAGAAATATATTTTATTAGGAATATACAATCCACTTCTTTTATGGTATCAACAATTATAATCCTTCATTATTTATTTATTTATTTATTACAATACACGTTACAATTAAACCAGTCTATCACCAAACCTAAGCGATTTCCAGTTTTCTTTAAACGTTCTAAATGGGAATTCAATAGAAAGTTTGATCTGTAATTACAGCACAGAAATATATCGAAACACCTGGTTGAACGTGATGGAACTCTAAAGTGCATATTGTAGAGGAGCTCAGGTACATTTACATGTCGATTTATTAAGATAAAAAGAAAAGTAGCATCATAGACCACCCTTCTCGTTCACAAAGTATTCATGTTTAATTCAGCAAGTAATTGGGTGTAATTTAGCTCTTCTGATCGAATACCGAGTTTGAAAGCTATGTACCTTAAAAATTAATATTGGATCCTTTCTATCATATCATTATAAAACTTATAAGATGGAGACCATATTATAGTTGAGTATTCCAGTTTAATTCTTGCAAGAGCAAAATACAACATTTTAATAGTGTTGATATTTGAAAAATATTTAGTATTCCTTATTAGAAAACCCAGCATTCTCCTGGAATGGTTTACAATATAATTTATATGGCTATTAAAATTCAGGGTTGTATCAAAAACTATTTCAATGTCTTTAATTGAATAAATACTTTCCAACAAATTATCTTTAATTGAGAAAGAGGAATTGAACACCGATCTGTTAAAAATTACAAACTTACATTTACGAATGTTTAGTATTAATCCATTATTATGACAATAGTTCTGAAAACGATCAAGATTTGCTTGTAATTCAATGATATCGTCATGACGTGAAATTTTTTTAAACATTTTGCAATCATCAGCAAAAAGTAGGAACTCAACATTTTTGAAAACCGAATCAATGTCATTAATAAATATGAGGAACAATAGTGGTCCCAGGTGGGATCTTTGAGGAACCCCCGATGTAGCCGCAATGGGATTAGAAAAACTTCCTTTGAAATTAACAATTAACATTCGGTTTTCAATATAGTCACATAGCCAAAGATATAAACTTCCTGAAAATCCATTTATTTTAAGTTTTTTCATCAACAAGCAATGATTAACACTATCAAATGCCTTACTAAAATCAGTATATATTGAATGCACCTGCGAATGCAACTCAAAGGTTTTTAAAATATAATTTTGGTATGATAATAAATTAGTTGTTACCGATTTACCTTTGCAGAAGCCATGTTGGTTAGTGAGTAAAATTGGACTTAGTATAGGTGTACCAGGCTCTCAAAGAGTTTCAGAATTTTTGATAGGATACATATAGGACGATAATTACCAGTGTTTGATTTGTCTCCTGATTTGTAAATAGGAATTATTTGACTATATTTGCATATACTCGGAAAATACCCTGTAGCTAATGATTTGTTAAAAATGCGATGAAGAGGATAGGCTAAATTACGCGCACAATTTTTAAGTAGGCAAGAAGGTATCCCATCAGGACCACAACTTTTATTCATATCTAGATTTGATAGTTTCTTTTCATAGACCTCAATATGATAAGACTAGAGATGTTCAAGTTATGGCCAGAATCGGGTGGATCATAGTTATTTAGAGTGGATGAAAAATTTAATGAGAAACAGGAAGCAAACATTGGAGATGCGAAGTGAATTAGAACTATGCTCACCATGTAAGTGCATAGAATTTGGTGATGTGCCGTCATTTTTAAGGTTATTGATATATTTCCAAAAGTATTTCCTGTTGCATGACACTTTCAATTCAAGATTGTTCATGTAGGATTTGTAGTCTTTCGACAATCCAACTTTACATTTAGCTCTAGTTTTTTTTATTACTTGTTTTAAAAATTAAACAAAAGGTTATTAAAAGTATGCTCCATCGACAGCTTCAACCTTCAGCCCATCTTTCTGATAATTTACGTGTTATTTGCCTGAAAAAACCAGGGACTTTTGAGCTGATCCAATTAGCAATCTGAATTTTCATACTTTCATTTGAAGGGAACCGCTCTGCAGTAATATCTGACTGCATTGTTCGGAATAAGTGATAATCCAAAGGAGCAATGTCTGGCAAATATGACGGGTGGAATAGCATTTCCCAGTCCTGTCCTTCTAAATATGTTTTTACGATTTGTGCGGTATGGGATTTGGCATTATAATGTTGAATAGTTCATTTATCATGCCTATTTGCCCATTCTGGTCGTTTTTCTTCTATTGCTTGCTTCAAATGCATTTTTGTGTTCGGTAAACGTTTCAATTAATAGTTAGAGAGGATTCATAAAGTACATCATCTCTCTGATCCCACCAAATGCAGAACATAACCTTTGCACAGTAGATATTTATCTTTGGCTGTAATGGGCCGAGTTCACCTGGCTTCACCCACCCTTTTAGACACTTATGATTCTCAAAATATATACATATTCATTTTTCATCTTCTGTGACTATACGATACAATTTCCACGAGCAAATAATGAGTTTTCGTTGCACTTTTCTTTGCAATAAAATAGTTGAATAACTCGTCCCGCAATTGATGTTTACCTTGTACGAAAATCGACATTTTCAAGGAGGTAGAAGCATTTGTTGCTTAAACTTCATCCAAATGTTACGTAGCGCGTTTGACAGCTGTCATAAAGTCTTATCAAGTAGTGTAGTGTTGCCATTTATAAGTACACGTGAACAATACTAAACACGGCATCTGGTGGGAAAGGGCGGAGACATATTCACAAACCAATATATATATATATATATTTATATATTTATATATATATATATATATATATATATATATATATATATATATATCTGTGTTTGCAGCGCAAAGGGTGTTAAGTCAAAATTTGTGAAAAATGAGTTATGTGCGCTCGAAATTAAAGTATTTTTTCCTCTTCACGGGGTTATAGAGGGCTATGTACTTTCTTCATTCTTCACGGAGTAATTTACGAGTGGCTCTTGAGCTATATTTTTAAAATCCAGGTGACTGCAGTGAAAATGTAGTTATGTTCATCTTAAATAACATATCACGATTTTCACGTAACTATGTAGCGATCCATTTGCAAAGCCAGTGTTGTGTCTTCTTCTTTTCGGACTTGATTCATTAATTGATGATCTATTTCTTGAGTAGAAAACGTGTTATGGACACTTTTTTTTAAAAAGAAATTGGTTTATCTCACTGGAACGAATCGGCCATCAATTTTTTTAGAATTTTCGTATGCACAAGCTACGACTCGGTTGCAGTTTTCATAGAATCCTAATAAACCCCAATAATCAGATCGCCATATTCTCTACGAACATAAAAATCTGTTCAGATGGAAAAACTTAAAATGGCTCCGATATATCAAAGAACAGCCTAGAATTCTTTACTTCAAGAACATGTTAGATGTAGGAGAAGAATTTAGGTTTGTGTACTTCAGAAAAAGAAGAAAACTTGGTAAACTCTTACCACAAAAAATATACGATGGACCAAATTTAATTTCTAAAGAGAAAAAAATGGCCTGTTGGATTTGTTCCCTTTCATATCTTTTTTTTTATAAATTTTATGAAGAATTAGCCACCATTAAAAAGGCAAGTAAAACTTGTAAAATTGTTATATCAATTCCTGGGAATGTTTTCCGACAAACGAAATTCTTAAGAATATATAGTTTAGTTTAAAACAATTCGAGATTTTCACTCTATAAATTGGATTAGCGAATAAAGTTAATATTTTAAGATGTTTTCCAGTTTATTTTTGCTTCAAAATTTATTTCCTATAAGAAATTTGTGAGATGATTTCACGCAAAGGATAAAATGCTAAATTTTTGATCATTTGTTTTTCTCTCTCTTAAACTCAGTCGATTTTTGTATTTTTTGAAACGCACAGAATGTAAAACCTTGAACTATTAATTATTTTTTGACTGTTTTCAAAAAAGACCACACACATTGCAAACTCGATTTTCATAGCAAAAATTCCCGCCCTCTTCAAACTCTGCTCTTGATTCTATTCTTATGAAAATATCCAATTTCTAACATAGATGTTTATTCATCTTGATATGCAAAGAAATGTGAAACATCCACTCAACATCATTCCGAACAATACAGACAGGTGTAAATCAACACACCCGCCAAGTCTAGTTCATAAATATTTACATTTCACACCTTGCTTGCACCACGCAACACAAATAATCATCCTCAAGCAATATTTAACAGGGTCTGTTGATCCAACCTTTTGTCGCCTCAACGGTAAAGTCCTTAATTTGAACTTAACTAATCCGGAAAGTCCTATTTGCCTTTCGGTTGAATTTTCTGTATTTGCACATTTGTTCAACGCATATTTGAATACATAAATTTTAAAGTCAACATTTTGCATTGGAATGTGAATTTTGTCTAACGATAAAAATTATCAACAGCAAAAAAAGGGAAAAAATTAGATGCAAAGTTGTTGAGGGTGTGTGAATAGGTCAAGTATTCTCGCCACCGACTGCATCGAAAAGGAAGAAAGGACTTATTTTTCTTCTTCTATCGTAACCAGGAAGCACTTTTGTGAACATATCACTGTTGAACGATACAGGTGGCATGATGGAAGGTGGCGAAGGACTTGTATTTGCACATGAAATGGAATATGTGCTTGCATACCCTACTTGGTATTCGTAATGTGAGAAAATTCGCACTTTCCGTGGCAGTTGGTGATATTCAGCTTTGAATTTCATCGTGACAAGAACAACACAAATTCTTCAGGAGACTATGCTGCATTTTCATGAACTAAAACAAGCAAGAAAATCGCGACAGGTACGTATGTACATGGTCTCTGTGAGGTATGATTTGAAGCAGGAAAAATGATATGGAGATACTAGTGCAAAAACCGTATTTTCTTCATTTTCCCAGCAGGAAACGTTGAAACATATGCAAGACATCTTTTCAATTTGGAAGAGGAAAGTCACTTCAATAAATTAAAGTTCCTAAGATAAAAACTATATACTATACTTAAAGGAAAGATACATATATGGACACAAAACTTACAGGTCGATGTTGTAAATTGAATTTGACAAATATTCACCGATTCGTTTGAAAGTCAATCATATATCAACGAGTTTTCCCGCAAAATTTCATTTGTTATTCGAAATACGACCATCAAAATTAATTTCATAAAATCAGAACAAAAATCCAGAACTGTTGAGATTGAGCTTGGGAACTGTCCGGATTGCTATGATATTTTTTTACGGTTGGATATAAAACTTATGACCTTCCGAAAAGTTTGTCTTTTCAAAAGTCCTTAAAAATTTAAATTAGGAAATTGTAGCTCCCTATCAATTAAACTGGAAAAATTCTAACTACCTTCGTTACAATTTTTTTCGTTGATTAGAGAGATGTCCGAAACCTTCTTACGGCTTGCCTCACTTTTTTAACCAACGCTAGATAATGCATTAGAATGAATTCAAAGAGTTACTCACCCCATTTATTCGTGTTAGTGCTACCTCTAATGCTATGGTGGACATTGGAGTCCGCCCTGATTACTAAAGGGATGCCTCGTGCAGTGGCTTATCTTGTAATCCTCTACAGACTGGTGGAAGGTGGAAGAGTATGGTCTGTCAAATAACAGGATGCAGCCTAGAAGTGTTTGGCATGCCCTTTCACTGTTATGGCAACGGTTTCCTGGTCACTGAAATTATACAATAGTAGAAAATTCAAGACTTGCTTTATCGTTCGCCAGCTCTCGGCTTACCTGTTATGTTGAGGGATACTGTCCTGTATCCTTTCGTTTTGAGCCCACAAACCTGGTTGTCTTCAGTCCAAGGTTCGTGGGCCAGTACCAGCTTCTCTTCTTTTTGGACCAGGTGGAGGAGCAATGTGGCAGATGCCGCCTTGTAGTGATGAAAGTTTATCTGGAGTAACCTCAGCATCATGCCTCCTCGTCAGATAAGGACATCTCCTCCCCCTCAACAAAGTCAAGTAATTGATGAAAGTCCCCAGCCAAATCCGCAATGGAGGTGGTACTTCTTCCGTCATCGGTGCGAAGGTCGGATTTGAAGAGGTCTACGGTCGGGTCTACTGATGCTTCTCCAGTCACCTCACTCCCACTCTATTTACTTGGTTGCCGTACTGGCTTCCCAGTACGGTCCTTTTGATATACTTGCAGAGTGATAGCCGAGAAACCGTAGCTTCATAATTATACTCTTCCATCATGAGCGTCCATTGTGGGACGCGTTGCGAAACTCCTCTATTGCCAACTGTTCCAACCTGGTTACCTACAACCCAAGGTAAAATTCTTCGACCTTACCTTAGATATAGGCCTCGCTTCCACCAGTAAGGTCACTGAGCATGCTCTCAGTAGGCAAACTGGTACTCCCAAGTGGTGGAGAGACGGCGCTGGCAGCCGCTTTGTAGATGCCCGTTGTCCAGTCGAGGACCGTGGAACTAGACCCTACTGGGTAGGTCTCCACATAAAACACCTAGGCACATTCTTATTTTTGATGGTCTAATAGTCAATGCTGCATCTTTTTTTTGACGTCGTGCTAGTTTTGAAATGAAATCAAAACCTTCTTTTCTCAGACGTTGTGCTAGTAATAAACTAAAATCAAAACATCATCAAAGTCTTCAGATTGGCCCACCAAATAGCTCGTAACCTCCTTCCCCTTTCTGCATCTTCTTAAATCTTTTTTGGTTCTTTTACAAAGCTAGTTAAATTTTCATCTGTATTTACTTCTATTTCGCTTCGCTTCATTGTGAAGTGATCCTTTGCAGGGTGCTGAATGCTGGGTCATAGTGATATACCTGAAATTTGCGAAGCTGATGGCCTAGCGAGAGCTGGCACTGAGCTCAAGAATTATTCATTATCACCTCAAATCGGCTATCCACTGGCCTCCGTCAAACTAATTTTCAAGCAGTATTATATAGAGGATGCAAACAGAGCCTGGCTGCTGAAAGAAACCTGCAGGATAACCAGGCAAACATGGCATGCACTGATCTCAAAGCGCACCAAGCAGCTCCATGACACGAGCTGTGAAACTTTGAGTTCTATCGTGTCCGTACTGACGAGGCATTGTCTAATTAAAAGACCAGCAGAAAAATTGGGTGCCCTTTTCCGCGATTTCTGCCGCAGCTGCAGGTCGGTGGATGAGGAGGAAACGATCCAAAATTTTCTGGCCTGGACTTCTTTATTATCATTGGTGAGGATTTGGACCTATCAGCATATTTGCTGCTTTTTAGGTAACGGCACCCTATGCCGTAAACGCAACAGCACGCCAATGCACCACAATACAGAAGGGTAGCCGAATTATGTGGTCCCAAACTGTATTCAAATGAAAGTATCCGCTAATGGGTGTACAAACACAACCCTCAAGTTTCAACCTCCACAGGTTCCATACCAACACCGGCAGCGACAAGTCATTGGGGCCCTGGATCCCTTGGTACCAGTATACCCCTGGTGATGTTTTGAGGAAGCACATACACAACCTCTTCAATTGAGCCCCATTGCAAAACTCCTGATTGATTGCCGTATTCTAGGGCTTATCATCATTTTTCAATTTGCCACCCTATTATTTGTCTATGCAAATGCCCAGCACTATCCAGAAAACGCATACAAACTTTAGGCTCGCCTTTTCTAGACAGCCTCACGGAAGTAGTCAGTTTAAATATTAGCTGCATAGCCGGCTTCATACGAGGATCTAAATGGTTCTCGTCATCTCACAAATTCTAGCGCTGTATCTTTTTTTTGTGGTATCACAAGGGGTCTATCGTGGCCTTGGTGAGCCGCCTTTTTGATAAAGGGGGCTGCCACTACAATCAACCAACCTATTTCTACTTCAAAGTTTTGCCTGAATTATACTCCGTCTTAAATCCTTAACGAACACCCTAGAACCTCATTTTGAATCCTTAAAGACCCCTTCGTGAACTCTTAACGACCTCCAGGCGATCACCTTATGATCTCTTAACGCGCCCCTAACAATCGCCTTGTGGCTCCTCAACGAGCCGCTAGTGACCCCACTGATTCCAAATATAAATCTTCTACATTTCCAACTGGAATGTATCCTTTAAACCACAGGAAAAATATCGAAGAGTGCATTTTCTCCCGATAGAAATATGATGGCGGCATACTTAAGAGGACTCTTTCGGTTCGCACTTGACTGAATTATTTGTGTTTTTTTTTCACGTTACCTACTAAGATACTGCTCGTCTTTGAAATATTCAATTTTCTTACAAAAGCGTCGTCTCGACGTGAAGAAGAACTCCAGAATCCACCTAAGCGACACAGGTTGAAGTTGTAGCCGTGGAACAGATAAAAGAGAGAATATAAAATGTAACTATGTGTTTGCATTAGCCTGTATACACCAGATAGGTAGATCGGAATCAATGCTATAGTAAATCTAGATACATTCATATGCGTATCTTTCGGTAGACTGATAACTAGAACTATCTACACGAAATGAACGTAGTGAATGGTAGAGAGAAAATCGTTTTTTTTTGTAGTGTTTTCAGTGATAATTCTTTCAGTTTTCTTAAAGTTTACACTTGGATGATGAAGTGCCAAGCCGTGAAGGGGCTAAAAATGCATTTCTTGGTGCTGTTCTAAGAAAGATAGTTCACGGAATCTGACGACTATTTAACCGTGTAATGAATGGTTTGCTAAATGAAAAGTAAATTCTGTGAAAAGAAAAAGTGATTTTCAAATAAAACCATACATTTTTTGTATGCACAGCAGCGTTCTTGGAAGAACAGAAGGTATTATTATTCGAGGTAAAAATGTATATAATAATATTTAAAATATCTCATTTACCGAGGAAGTTTTAGAAAAAAGAAAATTTTCAATGAACCACAAATTCGTTATATTTAAGAAGTCTTAAAACATCTCGGGTCCAAAAAAAGCATTTTTCACGAGATTTATAACCATTTCTGCCCGAATATAAAATAAAACTGTCCGAAAGTATTCCAACAATTTTGCGGGGCGATTAAAAAAAAAACAAACCATTAAAATGAACTTCCATTCCTATAATTAAACTGTCGGATTATTTTGACAAAACGTGTGTCGAATCACGCCATGAATAGTGTTTCCCCCTTTTTTCCACGTTGAAATTTCGTTTGTATGTTTTCGAAACCTATTATTGTCCGAAATAGTTTTCATCGCAATTCCTTTTACCAAACAACAAAAGACTAGGACCTAGACCACTAATTTCACTTTATTTTTTCCTTCCTATTCTTGCCAATTAAATGTGCACACCAGGTCAAAGTGCAATGAATCTTTTTCGTTGAATTCATGTGCCTACCCTCATTTCAACAATAGTGAAAAAAAGTCCGGATACATTTTTATCGAATTGTTCAAATAGAAAAGGGGTTGGTTTTTTTCGAGGGAAATTTTCTTTTTGTACAGACTTAGCCAGACTGTGATTATAATTGATAAATACACCCCTTGAAGTTTTTTTCTTGCTTCACAAAGACTAGGTACCCACCATGCGACGACGAGAAAACTAAGGGTTGGCTTGAAGTCGCGTGTTTTTTTTTATCTTGGCACAAAAAATGACTCTGCCAACATTAATTTTGTTAATCCTCCGGGGAACAGTGCTTACTTCTCAGTGCGATTTCCTATATTTCCTACATTTTTCCTGATTTTTCTATACAACCCTTAAGATCGATACGCTTTTGCTACGCCACAAATTGATATGTATACATTCGTAGTGCCACGGGGTACACATATGCTGGTTATAGATGTTAGATATTGCGGTTGAAATAATAGTGAAATTATTAGTAATTTTTTTTCGTATGAAGGGTAGTGTTTTTTGTTGTTGGATGACGTGCCCAAAAAAATATTAATTTGAGAGGGAAACGTGTACATCTTAATGTCCAGGAAATTGAAGTTGATGTATTTACTGAAGTGGTTTCGATTAATTGAACAATATTTGACATATTGGAATAAGGGAACATGGGCACCGTGACTTGAATTTAGAATTGTTTTCATTAAGTTATATTTGGCTTGGTTTCATGCACATCTGTTTATAATTAGAAACTCATAAAAATATGTTAGAAAAAGAATTGAACAAAAAAAAAATTAATATTTAGCCAATAGAGATCTGAAAATCAAAGAAATTTAGATTTTAATAACTCTCATTGCTTGATACTTTTGAGAAACGATCATAAACGAAAACATCAAAAAATATGAAGAACCCTTGCCATTGGTTCCAATTCCTCTAAGACTTTTTCGATTTTGCTGACATTCTCCTCTAAATATATCCTCATAAAGGCTCCTGCGATTCGATTGAAAGCTCTAAATCTTTGACATGAGGGAAATACTGGTCATTCCACCACTGAGGGATGGACCAAAGCCAGGGGAAGTAGACCTCACTTCTTTGATTCCCTGCTTTAATCATGGTTTCAAGTCGGTCATCCTAAGCAGGAATGACTGGACAATGGAAATAGGTAGGACGCAGGAATTGGTCGACATATATACTGATGGTTCCAGAACGGATAGAAAGGTTGACTGTGGCGTTTTCTCCAAGCAGCTAGGTTTGAAACTATCCTTCCGGCTTCCGAACTACTACAGTGTTTATCAGGCAGAGGTTACTGCAATATACAAAGCAGTAAACTGGTTGAGAAATTAGAAAATGTCTGTAAGGAACCTGAATATTTTCTCTGAAAGTCTATCTACTATCCAAGCACTATCTTACGTGTTCACCTCATCCATGATGGTAGTGGAATGCCATACACAGCTGAACGCGATGTCACTTCACCGTAAAGTGACTCTACACTGGGTAGGGGGACAAAGTGATATACTAGGAAACTGCGAAGCGGATGCCTGGCACTGTGCTCCAGGAGTATACACTCACATCCCGCAAGTGGGCCAATCTCTAGCTTCGATAAAGCTAGGATTTAAGCAGCATTAAATCAAAGCTGCAAATAGAGCCTAGTTGTTGGAAGAATCCTGCAGGACAATCAGGCAAACTTGACACGCACTGAGTTCCAGACGCAGCAAGCGGCTCCTGAACACGAGTTGTGAAACCTTCTAGTTCTATCGTGTCCATACTGACGGGGCATTGTTTAATTGGCAGACATGCGGAAAGATTGGGCGTTCCCTTCAACGATTTCTGCCGAAGCTGCAGATCAGAAGAAGAGAAAGAGACAATCCAACATTTTCTCTATGAATGCCCAGCACTGTCCAGGAAACGCAAGAAAACCTTAGGCTTACCCTTCCTGGACAGCCTAACGGAAGTAGTTGATTTGAACATAAGTCGCATAGCCGGATTCATACGAGAATCGAAATGGTTCTCGTCACCAAGCAGCTAGGTTATAGTGCCTACTCAATCTTCTGTGCTTTCACAATGGGTCTATTGTGTCCTAAGTAAGCCATCTTTTGATAAAGAGAGCTTCCACAACAACCAACCAAGGCTCCTGCCAATCAATGTTATCATTGCTGGATAATAATGTGTTAATCTCCTCTTCCAAAAAGACTCTGCTACGGAAAACGGTCAATGGAAGATTATCCTCAGGATTTTAAAGTGATACAAATCTTGGACAGATATGTCCTCTGGTTCAAATACCGACGGCCACAGACGTTTTCAATACTTTTAAAGCAGGTTCGAAGACAGTTGTTGCCAACTTTGAGCCAGATAAAATACGGCATCTCTCATTCCGTTTTTTAAAAGATTGCAGATATTATGTATTCTGGATTAACTTCTTGCTGCCCAAAAACGTCTGACTGGAGTTTTTTCTTCTGTCTTTAATATTCTGGATCATGTTGAGTTCCATGGTTTGAATTAGAGCCGGCATATACAGAACAGTGAAATTTTCTTCAATTGACTGCAGATCTTCTTCTAGAGAATGCGCTGGTGCATAATCAAGAACAAAAAGTGCTTTTAGCGTTAGTTATTTTTATGATAAATATTTTTGGTTCCAGGGATAAAATGTTCCTTCAGCCACTCTAAAAATATTACTTATGTAACCCATGCACTTTTTTGGCCTGTGTAATGAACGGGTAACTTTTTATCTGATGCAAATGCACGTATAGTTTACCTACAACCAGCAGGAGCAGTTAGTTTGTTCCATGTTGGCATAAATGTGATCCTCTAGTTTGTTACCTTTGAACCTGTTGCTCTACTCTCCGACCCAGAAGCCAAAATGTTATTCCGTATCACTTTCCAATACAAGTTTGATTTATTGGTGCTATAAATTTGATCTGCAATCAAGTCTTTCTACCTGATTATGTCCATGTATTTCTGCTGGAATGGTTTCATAGCTTCTTCATTATTCGACAATTTCTCACTACTAAAAATAAGTTGGCTTTGTCTTTTCTGAAAGTTGACAAAGCATCCTCTACCAGCAGTTTAAGTCCTGATTTAACGTGTTCTTCCTGAACTGAATTATTAAAACACGGGGCTCTTAAGTCAGGGCTACGACGTTAGCTCGCACCAACGCCCCCATAAACGTACTAGTCAGTAGCCCATAACTACATATGAGTACTGCTTTTACGAGTACAGGCTCCAGATCTCAACCAAAGCTTGCGTTGACTTCTTCGTAATCCTTGGTGAATATTTGGATTTATCAACATCCTTGCTGCTTTTTAGGTAACGGCACCCCTGTCGTAAACGCAACAGCACGCCAATGCACCACAATACAGAAGGGTAGTCGAATTATTCGGTCCCAAACTGTATTAAAATGAAAGTACCCGCTAATGGGTGTACAAACACAACCCCCAAAGTTTCAACCTCCACAGGTTCCTCACCGACACCAGCAGGGACAAGTTCCTGGGCCCTCGAATCCCTTGGTATCAGTATACCCCTGGCAAGGTTTCGAGAAAGCACAGACACAACCTCTTCAATTGAGCCAGATTGCAAAGCTCCTGATTCATCGCCGTATTTTAGGGCTTATCATCCGCAATATGCCACCCTATTATTCGTCACACCTTTACCCCAGCATCCTGTTGTAAGGATATTGTTCCGAGGATCAGTCAAAATTCCTCCTCCTTAACACTGGCTTGGGACAGTTCTCAGAAGGAGGGTGGAGTTATCCTTTACCAGCAATAAAGTCTCCTTTTCCAAGTCATTCATGGAAGAATTTTACTTTTTCCATTTCTGTATTACCTGACAAAGGGATGGCTTTCCTTTGCTGCTTTAACAACTACGTGAATCAGGCATCTTCAAGCTGGGAATTTTCAGGCGTTTTTAAAGCATTTCTGGCTTTTTTTCTCTACTAAATTATTTCGTCAACTGCGGCTGTTATTTTGAACCTTATAAGGTTTAAACTTGTTTTATATTATTTATTAAACTTGAAACAGAATTTGTTCGGACTTTCTCATCAAAAGAAAACAAATCGACTCAAATTGAAAATTCTGCTAATGAATAACAATTGCTGTTCAAACTCATTTTCTATATTTAGTGGAAACTGTTACAACTGAAATTAACAAAGAACACTATAAGTCAACGAATAATAATAGTTTGTCCCATTTTTAGATTTTTAGTTAGTTTTCTTTTATTAAAATGGTAATTAAGAGTTCACAAGACCGTCCTTAGCTTTAATTAAAGTCTTTGTCCTATCATTGAGGATTGTATTGAGGTAAGGCCTGTTTCCTGGCCAAGAAAGTGACTTGATTCCTAGTTCTTCTTTAAAATTATGTACCGGGAAAGAGAAGACACTTTCGTTTATTTCATGCCATAAAACAAGTAAAGCAAAATGAATTCCATACTTACCGAACGAAGATGGTGGCATGGTACCGAATCATCCTGGAAGATAGGATTGGGATATGCTCCGTACGAAATCCGTCAAGATAGGAACTAGACCTTCGGTGATGATCGATTTGTACCTTTTGGCAGTTTTTTGTGGTTTCAAAATACTGCCAACGCCAATTCCAGTGATGCATCCCATACTTTTACGTACAGGGAATATTTGACCATTGTTTGAATAGATTCGTCGCTATACATATTGCCTTTTCTTCACCAAACTTCCATCTAGACCAATTAAATTAAACTTTGATTCCTCGGAGATAATAATTCGCTTCCAATTTGAAATCGTCCAATTATGTCTCTCTTTGCAGACTCCTCTCTTAAGACGTGTCTGCTTCATTTTTTTGTTGAGGAACGATTTATTTTGCTGGAGTTATACATGCCAGTCCTATCTCGGTCAACCTCTTTTGAACCATTCGAAATGAGCACCGCCTTGATAACATAGGGTTCCACTCTGCCTAAAGTCTTACCGAATTTATAAACCGATTCGATAGGCAGAAGAATTTAAGGCGATTGCTATTCCTTCTGATCGTTTTTCGTTTCATTCCACCTTTCTTTCTCTGCACGGTTCAAGTTGAGGTATAATTTTGCAAAACGCGTCTCACCGTTCAATCGTTACAGTCGATACCCCCAGCAATTTCATGTTTCGATACGTTTCTCTGTACCCGCTCACTTTTTTAATTAGCAATAACGCATGTTTTGCGTGGTTAGGCCCTGAATATAATCACATTCTACTTCTTGAAATGGCAAGAGATAAGGGCACAAAAACTTTAAATTGACCGGACAAAAAATCATGGTATCGTCAGTCCAGTGAATTTGATCTTGTGAAGCTTTCTGCCTTGAAACAACTATGAGTAATTTAAACGATTTAGTATTATGTGATCTGAAGTATTATATATGAACTATAATAAAAAAATATGTGCATATTTTCCTATATATACTAGCGTTTTTGTTAACCTTCGGTACCTGTTGAACAACTTTTGTATGGGTTTGTACGGGAAGTTCTATTACAACTTACACGGATTTAATATACGTGGATTGATGCTAGTCTCACCTCCCACGTAACTTCGATAACTTGGAAAGTAGCTGATATATACCGAATATACCACTTTAAAAACGTGCGATATCAAAACGACCCACGTAAAAATCAAACGTAAGATCAATTGCCTCCTGTTTTAGGAGAAAATGTTAGTTTCGGTGAAGTAGTTGGTTGAAACCCTTTGTCCTCCTTGTTCTGATGGTAAAATCGACTGAATGTGTGAAATTGATGTAATAAGAAGAATGTCCTGTTTATCTTAACCTATAGCGAATTAAGCTTTTTAGTACATACAGCTTTATCTTGCATACAATATTTTTAAAAATGCTCAAATTCAATTTTTTGCTTCAACAGAAAATTTAAAAAAAAATCTTCTCTTTGTATAATCCAACAAAAGATTTTAATTTTATAAAATCTATTCACTGAAACAGAACAATCCAAACATTGTCCAGTAACAATAGTTTCAATTCTTTAGAAATCATATGCTACGGCAACTAAATAACAATTCAAACATATTTTAATGTCGGTTAACTTCTGTTGAACACAAAAGATAAGATTTTGTGACCAACACCTTTGAAGTTCGATGTATTATCATGGGTTTTGTTCTTCGATTTATGAGTATTCAAGGAATCTTGAAGTGCTTATCAGTTGCAGTTGGCAAAAACTGCAGTGGTGACCCGAAAATGACCACTCTTCAAAAAAAATTCAAGATTTTGACTCTAGAAAGTTTAAGGCATCTTCTGAGCTAACTCAGTAAAATTCGAAAAATACCTTCTTACCAATTTTGCAGATGTTTCTCAGACTCAATAGAATGTGAGTTCATCTACATTTAAAATAAATGGAATTTCAACAACCAATTCTGTCCCATCCCTTAAAAATAATTTTACCCACCATAAATCAATGAATCCCAGAAGAGGTCATTTACAAACCAACTTCGGTTATGTCCTTTTGAAAAAAGGACACATTTGTTTTGCTACTCAAACCAAACTTCTGGTGAATTGTTTGTGACCGAGTACCATGACCCGATTGCCTTAATTTTTCTCAAACACACCCCGTTATGCGAAAAGAATAGATGTCGAAGGACAACCAAGGCGTATTTTACGAGATTCTAATTTATCTTGAATTGAAAATTTATTGTCGTTCTAATGATGCCCAGATGCAGCTGCTGGTCGGCGTTGCATATTAGTTTCTTTGATGACTTAGGTCATTTACCGGTTGCTTATTGTCCAGGACTATTTTCGGCATCCTCCTGAATTCTTGCGAATGGAAAATATTCAGCATAGCATAATAAAGGCGCCAATATCCCATCTAAAAATATTTTCCGCTTCACTAGCTGTTAAAGAGAAAAGAAAATATCTTTTGTGCGAAAGGCTGTGAAATCTATTTATTTATATTTTACAGAGAGTACTATGGTCTCGCAAAGTTTTTAATGGACTTCTTGTGTTACGGCAAATCACTAGCTTAAATAGAAAGGCTGTGGGTGCTAAGGGTAATATCATGGTTTTGCAAATGACGAGGACGTAGCACACGCAGAAATTGTTTTCTTCTCTTGCTAAACTCAATTTTACGGGTTTAAGTCTGACATTGGATGGAATTGAGGTGAAGATGGTAACGGTTTTGATTATGATTTTGAGAGCTTTTTGTAGTCGTCAGTCGACAACTTTTAAATTAGTCAAATTGTTGATAGCATGGAAATTTACTGGCCTTTATGTGGGAAAGTTTTCGAGTTGAAAATGCTGTGAAGATTGGTTTTTAGAGTATATTAAACAGATTTTATAAAGCATGAAAAATCCCCTAATGCGAAATCAGCTCGTTTATTCTTTTTCTAACGATTTGATACAAATGTTGCAGTTAGCTAGTCCCCTTAATGCAGATCACGCAATATAATGCGAAATTTCATGCAAATCAATAGATTTGCTTGAATTTTTGGTAATAAAATTGAAAGGATGAACTCTGGTCTTCAGAAAAAAGGATGCAACATTTAAAACACACTTGGCAGCTTCTTCTCCCTTTATTTTTACAGCAATGTTTATTTGAGTGTATTTGCCTTAAACAAATATTAAAAATAATTAGAATTTCTAATTCTTTCTTTTCTTTCTCTTCTACTTCCTTCTCTATTCAATCTCTTATAAATTTTATTCCTAGTGATCTATACAATCAATGTCAATGACTGTATTTAACAAAACTATGATCCAATTTCAGTGAAATTCGGAAGGTACTTACTCTAGCGATTTTTCTCTCAACCTGACGTCAAAAACCGGCGTAAACTTTTGTAGTATTCAAAAATTAATTTGGAAAATAATGTTCAATAAAAATATTTATAATTGTTTTTAAAGATTTTATTAGAAATTTCCTATTATTTTATAAAAAAATACATCCCGGAAAATGTTTTTAATTAAATTTAAATCAAAATAAAATTGTTTGTGTCACACATTTTAATATGTATTTCGACGGGCATTGCTTGGTGAATTTCTAGAAAAAATTTCGAAGCAAATTCGATTAAAAGTGATGGGAAAACTTCTTGAAAATTTTTAAAAAGGTCAATGAGTGCCGTCTAAAAATGTTTGATTACCAAATGATTTGCAGCAGAGAGCAGTTTAGAATCCTTCATCATCTTCAGACGTTAAAACTAATAAAGCTATCAGAGTATTGTTAACGAATACACATGGAAGCACTTTAGAGTCCACTTTCAATCCAACTCTTTGTGAGACAATCAAACTAAATTTTGGAAGCCATTTTTTCCAAGACTATATTAAAAGAAGTACTTTCCATATACTAGGAAATTAATAATTTTATAAGAAAGGACTAAAATTCGTTTATTGGTTGGTTGTTTGGTTGTAGTGGCAGCCTTCTTTATCCAAAGCTGGCTCACTTAGGCCACTATAGGCCCATTGTGATACCACAAAAGATTGAGACGGCACTAGAACCTGCATGATGACGAGAACCATTTATATTCTCGTATGAAGTTGGCTATGCAGCTAATATTTGAATCAGCTACTTCTGTGAGGCTGTGCTGGAAAGGTGAGCCTAAGGTATGCATTCGCTTCCTGGATAGTGCTGGGCATTCACACAAAAGCTGTTGGAATGTCTCTTCCTTGTCTTCCGATCTGTAACTTCGGCAGAAATCGTTGAAAGGTACACCCAATATTTCTGCATGTTTCCCAATTAGATAATGCCCCGTCAGTACAGACACGATGGAACTCAAGGTTTTGCAGCTCATGTTAAGAAGCCGCTTGGTGCGTTTGGAGCACAGTGCGTGCCAAGTTTGCCTGGTTGTGCTACAGGTTTCTTCGAGCAGCCAGGTCCTATTTGCAGCCTCCATGTAGTATTTCTTGAACCCTAGCTTTATGGAAGCTAGAGGTTGGCCGACTTGGGGTGTAGGTGTATACTCTTGGAGCTCAGTGTCAGCTCGTGCTAGAATAACTGCTTCGCAATTTCCCGGTATACACTATGCCCTGGTACCCAGCAAAGAACCACTTCACAATGAAGCGATATCATGCTCAGTTGTGAGCCGCATTTGATTGCAATTTTGGATGAAGTATGTACGCTGGATAGTGATTGGATAGCAGTTTGACTGTCAGAAAAGATATTAAAATTTCTTATGGAAATTTTCTGATTTCTCAACCAGTCTACTGCCTTGTATATTGCAATGATCTTTGCCTGAAAAACACTGCAGTGGTCTGGTAACCGGTAGGATAGTTTCAGGCCTAGCTGTTCTGAGAATACTCTTCTATCCATTTTTGATCCAGCAGTGTAGATGTCGATCGATTCCTGCATCCCACCTCTTTCTATTGCCCAGTCATCCCTGCTTAGGATGACTGACTGGAAACCATGGTGAAAACAGGGAATCAGAGAAGCGAGGTCTACTTTCCCTCGCGTTGGTCCATCCCTCCATAGTATTGTGAAGTGGCCATTGTTCTCCTCATGCCAGAGACGGAGAGCTTTCAACTGAACCGCAGAGCACTTGGCCTGCTGTGTTGTGAGTAGCTCAGTCAGGAGCCAATTTAAAAGCATGAACAATATCTTTGTCGGGGTGGTGCGTAGAGCCCCAGTAATTGCAATAGCTGCAATTCTTCTTACCTTGTTTAGCAGGTTTACATTTGATGATTTCGCCAAAGCTGACCACCAAATAACTGCGTCATACAAACGAAGTAGTTCCACTATCGCCGTATAGAGCCATGATGCAATTTTAGGTTGCAATCCCCACTTTTTTTCAATAAATTCTCTGCAGCAGCAGATTGCACATAACGCTTTGGTCGCTCATTCTTC
The DNA here is from genome assembly GCA_963942545.1 of Oxycera nigricornis. Classification (NCBI taxonomy): domain Eukaryota; kingdom Metazoa; phylum Arthropoda; class Insecta; order Diptera; family Stratiomyidae; genus Oxycera; species Oxycera nigricornis. The sequence goes on along the minus strand of OZ012663.1, from coordinate 90,724,828 downwards.
TATGTTCGCCTTTCTTGTGACTTTAGAGTCCAGAATTAGACCCGAAGAGATGGGTTGAGACTTATCTCATCAAGTTTAGGTGGGACAATTCGTAGAATTTTGTGACTTCTTGTAAAGAGCACAATTTCCGTTTTCTGCGGTTTAATCTTTAAACCGCACTTTTTGCTCCACTTGGTAATAACTAGGTGGCAAAGTTTAGTCTTTCAGATAGGGTGTTAAAAAATTTGCCCAATATTTCTATTGCAACATCATCGGCATAGGCAACGACTTTGCAGCCAGTCACTTCTATTTTTGACAGGAGTGAGTCCACCAGTAAATGGCTTGCTTTGAAAATGGCGTTAAATCATGGCAGTTTTGGATCTCAACAGGTGAGATATTGTCCATGTCAGGAATTTTAAAAGGTTGAAAAGAGCTGATTGCCCAGCCTGTCATTTACAGGAACATTGGTTGACAGACAGTCCAGGAGTGTGTGTGGATCCACTTTGTCAGCCACACCTTCACTACCCAGAAAGTGCGTATCCACGAGATCGGCCAACGTCGCGGAGTTGGATTTCGTCCAGACTCCGTTTGCGTCTTTGACAGTCCCTAAAAATGAGGGACAGCTAGTCATGACTTTTTTCAGACGACCGACATCCTTGTAGTTTTCTATTTCTGCACAGAAACTTCTCCAAGATGTGCGTTTAGCCTTTCTGATAGAGTATTTAAACTCCTTTAGTTTGAGTATATAAGAAGACCAGTCATTAGATTCTGTAGCCCGATTGAAGGACTTCCTACATCTCCACAACTCCGCAATGTCACTGTTCCACCATGGGGGCTCATATTTCCTTCTATGCTTCGTTGGGCTACATGCATATCTTGCTGTTTCATTGAAGGCCGATGTCAGGGTCCCAAAGGCTTCCTCAAGAGCACATATGTCTTCAATCTTCGGAGGTCCACCTTCAAGCGCATACACGAATACTGATTGGTGTTAATGTAGGAGGGTCAAAAGCCACATCTAGCCTTATAAATAGATGGTCAGAGAACGAGCACTCAAGTGATTATACAAGTGCTCGTTCGTTAGAGTGATATCTAGAACCTTTCTACGGTTTGCCGTAATGAAAGTAGGATCCTCACCTTTGTTAACTAGGGCTAAGTCATACAATAAAATGAATTCAAAGATTGACTCACCCCGTTTTGTATCGATGCTACCCCAAATAAGATCATGGGTATTGGCGTCCACCTCGACTATCATAGGGTTTCCTACAACCCAAGGTTCCTGGGCCAGTATTAGCTCCTCTCCTTTTTGAGACAGGTGGAGGAGCAGTGCGGCAGATGCCGCCTTAGAGTGATGGAAGTTTATTTGGAGAAACCTCAGCATCACGACACAAGGTTTTGTCTCTCTCCTCATCAGATGAGGACATCCCCTCCTTCTCAACTTAGTCGAGGGATTAGAGAAAGAAAGAGAAAATTCGTTTTATGAAATGAACAGATTTAAAGCTGACTCCTTAGAATCTCCACGAATTTTTTTATTGAGAGAACAAATCAACACGAAGCAATTGGAAATAATGCGTTTTTACATAAAGTAGAAAATTTAAAAAAACATGGTCAGCCGAGTTATCTTCAAGCCTTTTTTCTGTAAACAAAATTTTCAGTCATTTTGTGTTAAACTTAAAGCATAATTTGAATTGCTAAAGAAGCGACCCCTTAAAAAGCTTCAAATATTCTCAGACGTTCGTTATTTTTGCTGATAAACATTTCATTGTCAAAAAAAATTACTTAATTAGTAAATAACTATACTGCAATAATCTTTTACCAGACTGATGGTTCCAAGAGTATCACCTGCATGAATTGAAAACTTTCATGGTGTCTTTAATCCAATTACCATGTCAAGTTTATCGATTGGTTATGAAACCGAAACTCATTCCGAAAGAGATATGAGTATATTAATTTTCAATGTCATCAATGGTGCACCAACCGAAAAACGAGATGAGGTCTCTTGGTAGTTTTTCAAATAGTAATTATTAATCAACTTGCTTTTCGTCCAACACACCTTGATTCATTTTATTTCACTTAAACGCTTTAATTTGTTTAGTATCAAAAAATTGTTCAAATGAATATGGTTTGACCCATTTATTTGATACCTAATCCACGTCAGATTAGCCACAAATCATTTTTTTCGCCGTTTTTGTCCACATTTTTTGACTTTTTTGTCCTCAATACGATGTGTTCCCTTACCAACAATTTAACAAATTAATCTTTCGATTAGTTCCTCTCTAACAAATTCCGGAATTCATCTGCAGAAATCCATTACGAAAAGTTAAATTTAATGAGCCGTAAATGTCCTGATATCACAATGACAATGATGTTCACTTTCATTTGTTGCGAAGCCGTAAAAAACCAACAGCTTTGTAACAAATCCAAGACATTCTAGAAAGGATATCTACAATAGCGATTCTACGCTTACTTGGTTGAGTTAACAGATAAGCCACTTTTTTCGGGTACTCACTCCTTTCGATCGTAACGAATAGGGTTCTTAAAAAATTCGTCTTAAAACTTTTTATGATATTATGATTTGATGAATAATGAATACACCATTGATGCTTTATCGTAATTTTTCATGTTTTTTTGTTTTGGTTCCGTTTGAATCTTTCAGTAAAACGTGAGATATTTCAGGCTTGAAATTACGAAATTTTATTTTTTTTCATGATATATTAAGCTATCAGTGAAAAATAAAGGACGAAAACAATGGACAGCTTTTACAGACTTTGATTTTCACAGCCATCCTTCGACCAATTCGATTATATCCTAATTCAGAAGATGCCCGCTATATAAAAACGATATCTGAAAAATAAAAACAAAGCTAACTGCCAGAAAAAGAAACGAACATTAAGAATACAAAGCAGCAAAACGAAAAACCATCCTTCAGATATTATCTTTTTAAAGATTGATGGTTCCCATCAACAAAACGCTATACGCTTTTGATTTTTCTGTCTAGTCAGCAACGAACAACAAAGAGTGGAAATTCGAAAAGGATTCAACCCGAATCGACTCAAAGTCATAGCGCACCGTCAAAGGACTTTGACTGAATTGGTATTGTCTGACATCAGCACAAGCACGAATGGCATTTTCAATGTTGAATCCTTTTAAGCAGGATTCGGTCGAGTGGAAAAGAAGCTATCACATGATTAGAGATGACATTTAAATTTATTCCAATGCATCACATCACACCACACCTGTCCGGGGGGGGGGCAATAACAACTCTTTGTTCACGTCCAGGATATGTGGATAGTGAAAGGAATGTTAAAAAGGTGTGGTATTTGATTAGGTCAAGCAAAGGTTGAAAGGTGATGATTCCTGAACGGAATCAAAGAGAAATACGACGATATGACCATCCCATCACTTTAAGGTGCTTCTAATGCTTCAAGGATTTCTGAATCATGAAGTTATAATATATTCATTTAACTGCTAAGCAGTAACTTGATTTCATCTCTTTAATTTACGTTTGTTTAAGGAATAAAGTTTAAGACCATTGAAAGTTGACCCTAGATAGATTTCTAGGTTCCGGTAAATATACATCCGAAAAATGCCTACCCTAAAAAACATCAACCATCAATCAATAACGGTCAAGGTGGCTACTAACCATATCTCCATATTGCTAGTATCATGTTCTCAAGGAACCAAACACTCAACTGATATGGCTTGAAAGATATGCCAAAGGGTTTTTCTACCCTTTTCCAGGAAAAACACAAACAAAAACGAGTCGAATCCCAAGAAAGAGATCAAAATGAAAAAGGTGAAATATCTAAAGTCCAGGTGGTTTTTATATAAAGGCTAACAACAGGATCTCGTATTCATTCGCTAAACCAACGACCAAAAAAACCCTTTTTATCAATATGATGGGTACATTGATCGCTTTGTACACCGTTCGATTGTCGATATAGATATTGACAAAAGGATTCCCGTGTATTTTCTTTGATCTGTTCTACGTCATGGTAGACGGTCCGATAGCAGGCCACTAGGAAATATGATGCGAAAAGGATATAGTCATGTTTATAATCTAGCATCCTCTTGACACAGAGGATAAGTGGTGTGGTGCGTTATCCTTTCGGAATGTTTCATCCTTTTCATCCCTTTTTCGTCATTGTTATTGAATGGAAACTTAATTTGAATGTCATTTGACTACCTAGCATTGTTGGTTTGACCACTATTTGGTTGGATGTGTATAGCGCTGATAGATTTAAGCGAAAAAGGATACCTGGGTGAAAAATTGTACGTATTGAAATGTGTCGAGTGGTTCAGGTGTTGGGAATTTTTTGCGATTGAATTGAATGCAAATAACAATGCATTTAAAGTGGCTTTTGATGGACTGGCAGATGGTTGTGGCTATCAAGGTGAACGATGCGTCATGAAAATACCAAAGGATTTATTCTGATTTCCAAGAGATGCTATGTTATCGTGCATTTTATTGGTGTCCTGCAAAAATCGAATATATTCGCTAGAAAATCTTTCAGAATATACGCTAATGAGCCAGTTTGAATGTATCTTTGATTTCGTTATTTAATGAAGATATCGTCAATGGCAAATTTTACTTGGCTTATTACTGGTTTTTTTCAAGCCCACTACAGTCAAAAACAAACAAGACTTTCTCAACTGAATTTTCTTTACATTTTCAACGAAATAACCCATTTTCCATAAATTCATCACAACGAAAATTTTACGCAGCATAACCTTCAAAGTTATATGTTTTTCAAGGATCAATTTTTTGTTTGAATGCTTGGATCCGAAAACATACAAATTAAAAACCACCAGCAACTAGAAATTTTCCCTTTTTTCGGACGCCTAATTAATGGTACACCTGCCCCAAGGGGTTTTCTTCAATTTAGAAAGGAGATGAGAGCAAGCAAACCAAAAGTAGAACTTCAAAGCGCTACAAAATTTCGGTTAGTCCTTTTCACATTTTCACCGAGTTCAGACGTTTGTTGAGAAGATGCTTAGAAATTGTTATTTGTTGCTATTAAAATTGAAAATGAAGGCGCATTTGAGCGCTTTAAAAAAGGACGATTAAAGTAGAAACAGTCATAACTGAATTTTCATATATAAGTGAAAAGTTAAACATATAAAAATTCCATTTCATGGATGAAAAGAGAGTCGACAGCAAAGAAAATGGAATGTTTTTTTATGAAAATTTAACATAATTTCATGTTATCCTTTTGTAGCTTGAAACGAGAAAGTAAAGTTGTTTATGAAGCATAATTCCACGGAAAACATGCTTCAAAAAATATTAAGCTCATCAAAATGCTAATTTTCTAATATCTGTTTTTTATGATGGTATTCCCTAATCAGTTGCCAAGTAAAAGTTGACTCATTTCATCCTACTCGAGCATTACGTCCACGTCATTTGGGAGGATACCCTATTCATAATGAAGTTAAGGACGCCATCGCCATAATAAGCCATCTAAGATTTTCCCATTTGCAATACGCAATTCGTCAGCACAAAATTTTGCTAATGAAATCATCTTTAAAATGCAAAACATAAAATTTAATTTAGTCTTCTATGTAGCACACTCAATAGCAGGAAAAAAAGGGACCACGGTACTACCACCCACTTAGTTTTGATTCGAATCAGTGCGCGACGAATAACAATGTCCTTATCGTGTTGGATTCTTTTTATAAGCTGTTTCGCGTGCACAACTCAACAATATCAACAGGGATTTTTCGGTTCTATTTCGAAGGACTAATTACTTAGGTCGACCTCGACCTCGTCAACCATTAATTTTGGCGCATCGCTTTTAATGAATTCCGTAATAGAATTAGTCTGGTGGAGGTGATAAATAAATTCTAATTGTTGCTGGAATAGAGTTTGACACGAAGAGTTGGTCACGGCGTACAGAGGAAGGATAATAATGTTCTAGATACCTAAAATGCAGAGCAAACAAAAATAATTATTAGAAGACCCCAAAAAATTTGAATAGTAAAACTCACTTGCAGAATTTAAAGCTTCAAATTTAAAATAAATGGGAGCTCTCATATTTTTGAACCTGAATAATTTCGTCAAAGATGGTTCGATCTGTTTAAACTTACCACATACGATGCACAATTTAGAATGACATTCTATTATGGAAGGATCACACTTGATTTACAACGATTTTTGAAGCTGAAAACCGACAATGGCGTCTTCCTTTTTGCCAGCCTTGTCTTTTGTTTGCGGAAGAAATGATCTTTGTTCTGAAAAGATCTATCAAAGTCTCTGTTGTTGTCCTTAAAAATCCATTTGCGTTTTTATCTCTGTCCTCTTTCCGATTTGCACCTTTTCTCGGCATGTCACACACATCTTCGCCTCATGTTTTGCTTTTATCGTCACAAAGCTCAGCCTCATTTTGGATCTCATTTGCAACGTCTTTGTTAATCTAGTTACTTTGGCTTTGTAAAGCAAGAAGAGGGAAAAGGAAGAAAGAAAAATGACTACGGTGGTTATCTCTTCAGGGTTTTCCTAGACCTTCGCTTTCAGTTTTCTCTTCGTTTTGGTCTCTGCTCTGAACACTGTTGCCTTCTTTATCTTTGTCATAGCTAATATATGTTTCATCCATTGCAATTTTCCTGCTTCCCAACATGAAGCTCTTTTCTTGTTGTCTTCCTTCAGTAATTTCCTTAACGTCGGCTAGTTTTGTCTGTATTTTTGTCCCCACGTTCGTCACTGAAGAAACGATGAAAGTTTAAACCCGAATACTTCTATAAACGATTGAGAATAATAAGTACAGAAGAAATTAGTGACCGGAATAATATACTAACAGAATTCAATCTTCTAGAGTAAAGTCAAATTCAAGAAACACTCAGCACAACTAACTATCCCCTTGAAATGAAACCATTGAGAGCGGGAACATACGACCATCGCCTACTTTGGAAAGTATGAGCGAATTTTCATCATCAACCATCAGCCTTAATATAACATACAGCGAGCCATCACGCAAAACAGTTGACGGTAGCAGGAAATGTTGGCGTAAAAGACGAACGTCAACGAGTGTTAAAAAGTCTGGCTTTGGAATGCAAGCATGTTGAAGCTAATAATGGAAATATGTTGATCATATGCTTGTAATAATACCAAAAACGGAAGAACGAAAAAAATTGTCTGATTTTCTTTAGCGATGCTGGTTTCTTATACAATATTTGAGGGGGGGGGGAATCTTATGAAAACGTGCAGAAAGGCATTCTGTTCCACATTCAAGCATATGGGGAGGTTCAGAGATAACCAGTAATAATCGAAGATCAATTGAGCGTAGTTTGAAAAGTGCTGGTAATATTGATACGTCTGATATCTGCTAACTGAAGAACAAAGCGATAAAACAATTTATTATATCAATAATAAAAGAATCATGTTTCCCTACTAACTGGTCGTGGTTACATTCTAAGGAAATATTATTGCCAGGATCAACGACGATTGCCGTGGCTGTACAAAGACTAAATCAATTAACAAATTGAAAAACAAACAAACAAGCAACTCTCACCTTTATAAAAATCAGGCAACATCTTTTCGAAAACGGCATGACTTAAACTCTGACTTCATTTTGTTTGAGTGTTGGAGCAGATAAAAATTTTCATTGCCAATTTATGTTATAATTGTGGATTGATGAGTTTACATCGGAGTTCACATCAAAAACCGATAAAACCACAAGATTGATGCTACCATTTTGATCTATAAACAAAAAAACTTTTTCGCAACAAATTCCAAAACAAAAATTGTATTTTTATGTTAAATAATGTTTTGGATGAGACAATTAACCCATTCGCTGCCAATCCCAAATCATGTGAAATTATTCCCGTTGACAAGTACATTTTAAGTGCTATTTTTTACCTAAGTTATGCCATTTCTTGGTAAAATCTCATAAATTCATCATATATAATCAAAATCAAAGACGTGTATACTCTACTCTGGTAATGGGAAGGAAACAGGGCTCGGTATCCTTTTCCGTATTTTTGGATTTTTTAAAGAAAAGCTGGACGAGTACAATCGTCTCGGCAATGCATAATACCCCGCCAAAGACGAGTATACTCATCCTTGGCACTGAATGGATTAAATGAAAATGAGGTTTAAGTATCCTAAACAGATATTAAATTTTTTCTTTGAAAATTTTGGTACTATAAACAATAAAAAATGCTCAATTAAAACTAGGTATCCGAAAAAGTACCTAATTCAATTTAATAGACTGGCAAAATCGTTGGGTAGACTTTCAACCCTTTTTTTTTAGTTCTTCAGAACTTGATGCAACTTAGCAAGTGAATCAACCGATAAGGCTTTAAACAAAGCTAGTTCAGATCTTTACTGCAGTTATGTTTAGAAAGATATCGATTAAAAATGATAACATTATTGCTTAACAGTAGAGAAATTCCAAGACGTATGATTTGAATTAAGAGGTGAAATGGTTAATCAGTCTTTCAACATGAGTCCTTCGTTAAAACAAACAAAGACTGTCCGTGTGGAACAACATTATTCTTTCTTTCTTATTCTCTGTATCACGACTAAACAACCGTATCTCACGACACACTACATATCAGCTACCAATAAAATCTCCACGTCCTTTTGTAAAAAATTTAAATTGTTGCTTTCAAACAACATAATCAAAATTCTTCGTTTCATCAATATCATGCATACCTTCACCGCAATCTACCCTTTTCATCTTTCGTCCCCACTGATAAAATAACGACCAACTAGCCTACACGTACCGTTCCTTTGTCCGAGGAATTCCGCAATAGCAACATGATTGCAACCCCTAAAGTCATCTCTAGCTCAACTATCTATCATATAATATTCTCATCCCATAATATAAAAGCCACACACACATTGTAGACTGCTGTACCAACTAAGTTCTTCTCATCCGTCTATCTACTTAATTCCAGGATTAAGTTTTGTATTGGCTTCTTGAGGAAGATTTCATTTTATGACTTTATATCGTCGTGTTGTTACACGGACGCAAACAGAAGGATGTTGGCAAGATCCTGTACACCGTTTTAGTTTTACCTAATGCCCTCCCAGAGAACTATTGACATGCATCTTATAAAGTTATGACTAGAAACAATAAAGTTCTTGGAGAAAATTACATTACTCAACAGCCACACATAATAATCCGTTTATACAATATATATATGAAAGTATAGCCGAAGTATGTACAGATACATCCTGGCTGAATCATGCCAACTTCCTTAGGACATCTTACGAAACTATGTTGGCCATACCGAGCGGTTGGTACCGTACAAGAATGACGAAGACGATGAGCCAAGCCCAAGAAAATGGTTTGTCGGAACATAGACCGACGCGTCCGTTATGATTAGGCAAGTTATTACACACCCCCTGAGGTAATTAAAGTTTTCATGTTTAGCATATCATGTACGCCGAAGAGGTTGAGGGTTAAGTTCACTTCCGCTTGTATTGCTTTTATTGGCATAGAAAAGACATTCTTGTGAATTGCTGCAGGGCATCGAACATTGTTGTTGTGGTCCAGCATTAAGGATTTTCAATGGTGATACTGATATTAGTTTCCAAATTAGCTACAAGGGTAGCTTTGCTCATTTTATTGGAGTTCATCCAAAGTGTCCTTGTCGGAAGTGATGGTTGTTAAATTGAGTAAATTTCTGATTTATTTTTTATGGTGGAGGATAGAGGATATTATTCTGTTAAAATGTGACAAAAGTTTTTTATTCCCTTTATTTGACAAAAGATTTTGACAAGTAATATTTAATTTACACTGTAAAGTGTACATAAAGGATTGTAAATATACCTGATGAGAATTCCTGATATTGTTTGCTGCAAAAATTACCATCATTTGTGGTTAAAATTTTGCTAATTTTTCATGCAAATTGATCGATAATGGTAGTTTCTGGGTATATTTTGAATGGGTAGATTGATTTGTATGAAAACTTGCTAGCTTTCTCCTCAAATACAAACTCTGGTCGTCCACATTCCACCATAATTTCTCTCTTGTTAGACGATTATTTTTTCTGGACTCTAGCATCCTCACCTTGTGTTTTACTCTTTTAAAAATTTGTTCATAGCTGACCTCTAAAAAAAATTTTATTTACAGAACAAAATATTCTTCAAATGCAATTGACGTAGGATTCTATCATAATTGCAGCCGACTACCATTTGACTGTGACAAATTTTTTGGTTATTGAAATATTCATAGGAAACAACCTCCTTGTTCACCGAAAGTCTTCTTATGAAGATGTGTTTTAAAGTATTCCGACGAATTCTATCTGAGTCGTATTTCCTAGTGGCTAGAAAACCTGGGATAAAATAAATACTAAAATCACACATGGTCAAAAAGACGTTCGAAGCTACACCTACTTTACTCTACAATGTTGGATCTCACATACTGTGAAAAATATATCAATCAAAATCCATCTGAGAGTTCTAAAACAAAACTTCTTTCACGAATGACTAATGTTACAATAAAATTCACGTGCGAGCCAGCAAACTCTTAAGTGGCGGTGCTAATTTCAACAGAAGGATGATCAGTCTGTGGAGTTGGCCAGAAATGGTTCGACTTGCCTGTCTTAACTCTGGCGAAGGTCAACGCTTGCAATACCGCATGTGTGACGCGTTTAGGCCTCCTATTACTTGCATTACTTGCAAAAACGACGATATCAAACTTAACAGTAGCAGACATCAACATTAATCTACTAGACGATGATACATACTACTGGACATACATGGATACTCTTAACGCCAGTAAGTCTGAAGTAATAAACAGAAAAACAGCGACGAGGTTAATCTCAGGTACAATCTTAGACCATATAACTACAAACAGACAGACAATTAAACGCAGTACCAACTTCACTTTTGAAGACTAGCCACGACTGGATCATAGACTAATACTTTTAACAATGAAAGCACATACAATGACCAAAGTAAAACCAACTGTGAAGTATACTACTTTCTTCAGAAAAGATAAATTCATTGAGACAACTAACCATCTTCTTAAAAAGAAAACCCCAGAAAGCTTTCAGGAATTGGCCGGGATAATACAGGAGGCTAAAAATTCTGCCACGTTTATTAAATCCATTAGGACAAGGAATACAACGTGGATTACTGAAAAAGTTGTTACTGCCTCAAAGAAAATACATAAAGCATATAAACTTCCAATTAAGGATACTTACAGTCCTATAAAACAAAAAAAGTCAACATAGCAAAAAACGAATGAAATAAAATAATAAAAGAAGCAAAGCAACACTATTATACCATAAAGCTTGAGGAAAGCTCAAAGAACCATAGCTAATTCTGGAATTTAGTTGACGGTGTTCTAAGCTAAGGCGGAAAAAGTAAACCACACAATATCGACAAACTTTCTTTCTCGACCAAGATGACCAGTGAACCGGAGGAAATCGCCAACTGCCTTAGGGTCATGGTCATGAAATAGTAACGAAAATACCTCCGATACGGACATCATCGTCCCAAAACACATCGCCAATCTCTCCTTTTCATTTAAGAACAACCAAATAAAAAATAATTGAAACTATTGATTCTCTTCGAAAACATACTGCACCAGGTCCTGATGGTCTCTCCGTTGATGACCTCAAATTAATCAAAGAAAATATTGCTGATACTCTCGTGAAATTAATAAATAAATGTATCAAGCAGGAAAGATTCCCGGAATACTGAAAAATCTCTGCAGTTATACCGATTTTTAAATGATGAAACTGACCCAAACAATTACAGACCAATCTCACTCTGGAGGTGTCAAAAGCAAAACTTCTGAATTTAGCATAGGTGTTCCGCAGGGCTCCATCCTAGGACCAACGTTATTTCTACTCTATATCAACGCCATAAAAAAAGCAGACCTTGTTGCGAAAGTGGTTATGTACGCAGATGACTCTGTGCTCGTATACTCAGGTAGAACTAATCTCGAAATTGAACAAAAAGTAAATACTGACCTGCACAAGTATTGGTATTGGCTTCTACAAAGTAGATTGGCAATAAACGCGGGAAAACAAAATATATTATTTTCAAAGAAAAGAACAAGACTGACATATAATCAGACGTAAAAATCAATGACACAACCCTTCAGGGTTGTTGGTTGTGGGATTTTGAGAGATTGGGGGATTCTGGGATTGGGGGATTCTGGGGGATTGGGCATTCTTTGGGATTGAGGATTCTGAGGGATTGGGGGATTAGGGATTGAGGGATCGGAAGATCGAAGGATCGGAGGATTGGGGGATCGGATGAATGGGGGATCGGAAGATTGGGGGATCGGGGGATTTGGGGATCGGTGGATCGGAGGAATCGGGGATCGTAGGATTGGAGGATTGGGGATTCTTGGGGATTGGGGATTCTAGGGGATTATAGGATTCAGGGCATTGGGATTGGGGATTTTGGAGGATTCGTAGATTGTGGGACTCTGGGAGATTGGAGGACTTTGGGAGGTTGGGAGTTCTGGGGGATTTAGGATTCTGTGGGATTGCGGGAATCAGGGTGATTGAGGGATTGATGGATTCAGGGAATTGGGGGATCTCTAGACTAGTAACCAAGGCGTCTAAAACCATTTACAATCTCCCCATGCCAACTCCAACGAGCGAAGTTTACAAAACAGCCCAAAAAATTGAATTTGCAAGGCATGATTTCCATGGAAAGAGCTAAATTCATACATTAAAATTTACACCGTAATGAGTATACCGCTGTGAAATTAGATAGAATTGACGGGGAAAACACTTACAGAATGAGAAACATGAATAATATAGCTATCGCATTTGCCAGATCTGATCGGCTAAAAGAAGACCCATTCAACACAGCAGCTAACTTTTACAATACACTTCCGGACAAAATTAAAAACAAAGCGAACCCAACTTCCTTTAAAACGACACTAAAAAATATTTCCTTCAGGACCAACATTCGAAGTAAGTTACAAGTACAATCACCTCCACTAAAGTCAAAGCCAAACATGTATTCAAAAGGAAATAATTCATAATCATATAGTCTGAACTATTAATCTAACTAAAAGGACACTGAAACTTACAAATCTGGTACTATCCCTTATACCGATTCTTATCGTCTGGAAAGTACTATGTCCTAAAATTTTAAATACGGAGAATTACTAAATTTGATGAAGAGAGTGATTGAAGGACGCGGAGGTGGTTTTGTTCGGTAGAAATCTGGCATGCCGAGAGGCGCGAGATGATCGGTATCTTTTGAAAGTTTCCACCACCCAACGTTGAAAAAAAGGATCTACGTACGTAATTGTTGGTCAATTTCTCTACAACTCAACTTTCAAGTTAGTACTTTTCAATTGCAAATTCGAACTCAACATTTTCGCTTAAAATTCGATTTTTTTGTAGCTTATGAAGAAAGTATGTCATACTGTTCCTTTATATCTTCAAATTCTGTTCCACAAAAATACTACCACGTTTAGATTTTTCGTCAGAGTCTTCGATGCTGGAAATCCCATTCAGTTTGAATATCGCTTTGAGCTTTACAAAGTTGCAAATTTTATTCGACGAACGTGTCTTAACGGAGAAAACATCTCTTACTACTTCTTGGTGATAAAAATCATATAAGTCGCTTCTATCCTAAAACCTCAACAAACAACAAGAACATCTCAACATTTCTAACAACTTATACGCCCATCATTATTCAAAACACCTTCGACAAAATTTCACATGAATTCGCCCCATGCATCACATTCTGCATGAGTAATAATTTCAAAATTACTTTTCGTTGGAAATTTGAGAATTGAAAAAAAATATTCTTTTATGCAAATATTTCACATTCCGTCCACCGAAAAATTATTCTGTTCATCGGAGCATATATTTCCACGTATGTTCATATTATTCTTAATATGTGTATATCAATATAAAAGGTATTTGTTAACAAATTTCTTAGTAATTATGGTAAATTTCATAAGGATAAACAATTCTGAATCGGAGAATTGTTCATGTGAGATGTTGGTAAAGCTTGTGTGGGTGGGAAAAATTTCAAGAGTATTTTCAATGAAAAGCTTTTAACGTAATTGAAAATAAACTTCAACAAAAGAGCAGATTGTTTAACGGTTACATTTTGATTGAAATTCTCGTTAACATGAAAAGGACTTAATATAATTTTGTAGGAAATTATATGTAGTTCATAATTCCCAAGGAAAAAATGCTCCAACAGATTATCATATCATTCCTCATTACTATATCTTTAAAGAATGTATCCGATTGGGGGACAAAAATTGAAACATTTCTTTCAAAAAAACAACAACATTAATACCCTTTTTCTCCTGCTGGCTGCGCATCACATGCTACTTTCACTCATTCTCTCTCTTCAAAATGATTTATTGCAACAAACCAGCACCATGTCCAAAATTATATGAGCTGCTTAAATCTGAAATACGCTCGAATGAAGCCACCATGAAATTTGATAGTCCTTAATCATTGCCAGGATAAATGTCAGTGCGTTGTCGTCAGTATTAAATTTTGCCTCCAAGTGACGACGAGTGGTAATGTGAATCTTGGGCTTAGGCCACATATGGTGGACTTTCTCGAGAATGAGATTTGTCGTACTATGGATTGTGGATTAGACAGTTCACATGATCCTTATTTGATTTTTTTCGGCATTTTTTTTCTTTCTTTCTTCGTGATGGTTTGGTCTAGGATTGAAGTGCTACTGTTCTGGGTCTGAGAATCAGCTAAGAAATGATTTATTTTAATTACAGTGGTTTCCTGGGGTGGTGGCAGTTTTAGGTTGTGGCTGACAATCATGACCGCATGCTGATTGGGGTTTTAAGGATGTTTAGCGTGAAAATTCACAGTCTATGTTGAAAATACTTGAATATGACACAAAGACACAAAGGTTTTGCTTGGATTGTAGATTGAAAAACAAACATATAAAAATTTTGAATCAATTCATCAATATATGATTTGATTCCCAGTGACTCGCAAAAGCTTGTCTACATCAGTCCTGCATCAAAAGTTTAATTTGCATTAGATTTGGAACATTTTTAAAATCGCTTTGGTTCTTGATAATTTGATTAAATAAAAGATGGATTCCGCACGGCATCTGCTTCAGGTCTGAAGCGACCTGACATTTTCAAATTTTTAATTTTTGGAAAATGGATTTTTTTTAATGAAAACAAAAACGTATCTTAATAAAACTTTGCGCATTTACATTGTTAGTATTGAACTATACAAAAATTAATAATGTTTTTTGACCACCCATCGTATAAAAAATCACGGTGTGCGCGATTACTGCTCACAGAAAAGTCTCCGAAAAAAGAACAAAGCAACAGGGATTTAATCAGCATTAATGCCACTATAGAATGATCGACAAGCAAAAATTCTAATGAAAAATAACAAAATGGCGACGTTTTTTTCTCTCAAAAATCGCATTTTTTGCCTCTTAAAATCTGCTTAACTTTAAAAGTTGTGTACTTCCATTTTTAGTTCATTCTGAGCAATAACATGAGTAGTTTAATGTGTTAGATTTTCAGTACGATCGGATAAATGTTTTTTTTTAAATCATGCAAGCCAACTAGAAAACCGTTGTTTTGAGAAAATCGCGTTGTAACTTAAAATACAACATTTTTTTAACTTTCCAGTATATGGGAAGTTCTTGTAATCGCCTCGAAAATCGAAATTGAAATTTTCGACTTTTATTTACGTTTTGAGGACCTCAGAGTTTATATTTAAATTGTTTTTAGAAAAAGAGATGTATGGGTGTGTGTACGTACATACGTACGTATGTGCGTACGTTCGTTGGACAGTTTTTTCTACGAGCATAACTCACGTAAACAAAGTCATATCGAAGCTTCTTTACAATTTCAAGAGCTAATTAGTTTTTGGGACACTTCGGTCGAGGGGGCTTGTTGTTTCGACCCTTTGAAGGTCATTTCTGTCGTGCGCTATATCTTGCAAACCAAACATACCATTTGGTTGATCAAGATGTCAATCGACGCGTATTGACATGTATGTGATTCTTTCTGATTGTTCGAGCCGTTTTTTTAAAAGTGCAAAAAATTGAGTTTTTTCAAAAACAATAAATTTTTTACCTGTTTTTCAAACCACACTTATCAATCTTTATATAATTTATATACTCCAAACAGTTCTTGTGAAAAAAACATCAAAATTTTTTTTTATGATAACGAAAAAAAATTAATTAAAAATAAAAAATCATTAAAAGTCATCCTGACCTTCAAGTTCATTTATGTCATTCATTATATCTCGAGAACCATATATAATCTTTGCATCAATAAGGTGTCAATCGACGCATATTTACATTTTTATGATGTTTTTGTATTTAAAAAAAATCATTAAAGCCGCTTTTTTAATTTAATAAAAAAAATGTGGAAAATTAGTGTTTTTTTATAAAAAAATTAATTTTTAACCTGATTTGCACATCGTCATAATAAATGTTTATAAAATTCATAAAATTTTATAAATTTTTGTAGAAAAACCAGCAAAAACTTTTTCCATGATTACAAAAAAAATTAATTAAAAATAAAAAATCATTCAAAGTCACCATGTAAAAAGGGTTCGTACGAATGATTATACCTCTTATAGTCTTATTCTAAAGACATTGTTGTAAAGTCAATCAAAGCTTATTATTATTTGCATAATTTGAGCAGATCTTCAATAGTCTTTACAGCACCGTGTTTTAACTTAAATTAAAAAACTGCTTCAATTTTGAAAACCTATTTAAATCAAATCAAATCAAATTTGCAAGTGTGATAATCAACGTTTTGAATGGTAAAATGTTTTGTAGTCAACACTTTTCAAGATCATATGCTTTAAAAAGCTTTCATCAAATGAAAAACTGTAGTTTTGAGGAGTTTTGTTCTTTAGTATTCGTTAGATTTCAATTACTTCCTACAGCATTGGTAATACATACATTTGCCTTTTAACATGCAATTGAACCTATTTGTGACTGCATATTCAATGTTTCTCAAGACCAACAGAAAATAAGAAATAATTATCAGTCTCATTGATGTGAAATCGTGAATAAATATAAATACAGTGATTATGCCGAAGTGATGGCAATTTTAACGCAATTATTCAAAATGGCCATCACGCGACAAAATCTCTTCAGTGGGCGTAATAACAAAAACTGCATTCATTTTTGCTAGCGCCCTTTTGTCCTTCAAGCATCGATGTGAAAATAACAAATAACGTAGAAAAGGCTTTGTAACCTGCCGCTTCTCCCACCGATTGAACTGCATGAATATTCAATCAAATCAATCCACCTTCCCCCCATCGACCAAAAACCTTACGTAATCAATGGACCCTTCCGTAGATGATATGATTAACATTGACTCATTCCTGTTGCTGCTATGAATACCTCTCATTATTATTATTTAAAGTAGTACTATTTCCATAATTATTATTGTGCTTAGTATTTCTAATATTAATGTAGATATTACTGGGAAGTTGACCGTGTGGACCTCAAGGGTCAAACCTTGCGGCTTGCTTGAGACTGCCATCACAAAATCGGATGGCAATATTTCTCAGTATTTATATCCTTTGATATTGGATCAAGATTCTGTACTGACAATTCGTTTTCAATGTAAATTAATCGATTTTCAATTTTATTGTTAATAGCGAATGAATACTATTTATGAATTATGAAATTTAGCACAGGGTCTAATTTTGCCGCTTAAAATTTATGTAACATCACTTGCAACATGCTGAGATCAGCCTCCAGACAAACATAATCTATATATGAAATTAGAGTGAAACAAATAATCACTTTCACTAACTACCTCTAAGAATGGATAATCACAGCTAACACCAGGTCCAAAAAAAAGTTGTGATTTATGTCGAACAAATCCGTTTTTGTATATGATACACCAATTAGTTGACAAAAATGTTTCAAGAAATTGTTGCATGGCAGATGGTAAGTGAATTCACGCAACATTGAATGGCAGATGTGCATTTCAACACTGCGTCGTGAAGAGATGTTGAGACTCCAGAACCCGATGTCAAAAACTATGGAGTCGTTGATATTTGTCATCCCCGTCTCGTCTCAATCAAAAAGCGCTTAGAAATGATGAAAAAATCATTCTTAGTTTGAATTATTCTATTTGAACAATTTCTCAAAGCATGATTCGATTTGTTTGAAACTGAACAAAATGATTGCTCAGTATCTGCATATAAATTATACTCCTGATTATTGCCGGATACTATGTTAGGATATCATTGAGTCATAGTTACATATTCAAGAGTCGAAGGCACGATTTGGTTTGATAATGATGATAATGGTGATGCTGCTGAGTTTTTCGTAAGGACAGATAACATTTAAATTTGCTATTAGGAACAGCTCTAGATTCCCGAGCAGGGTTTGATGGCAGTGGAAACAACGCCAAGCGTCGGCCAAGCATTGGCGTACAACGAACGGCCAACGGTCAGCTGCCAGTGCTGGCCCAGTACTGGCTGAGTGCTGGCTGACTACTGGCCGAGTAGTGCATTCGAGTGCTGGCCCAGTGCTGGGGGTTGGCACTGCGCCAGCACTGGCGATCGGCAGTGGCCCAATGCTTGAAGCCATTACTGAAATATAACAATATATGTTACAAGCAGAATGTTAAACGATTTGGAAGAAGTACACTAGTGAGCTCCAGTGCAAGTTCGTTATATTAATAAGTATTGCTTAGTTATAATGCGCGAATTTATAGTATTGCATTAATATTGAAATGTAAAGTGAATGGCAAAAAAATGTTAGGAATCTTTGCATAATTTGAAGAACTCATAGTTCATATTGATTGGATGCATAAACGTTCATTTTGAGGGTGTAGGCTGAACAGTATTCCCTTTCGTAGTCGTCGATATTTCGAAGAAATGTGTTGCAGGCGAAGGTAAATGGCATGAAGGTCACACTATTCTTTGTTCTTAGAACGAACACACTAATATACAATTTTTCATTGTTCATTTTTACACCCGAATTGCTTTTTACAAGAACTCGAAGTGTCCCTTGAAAACAAACGAGTATGTTTTCAAAGGTGTTTTAATACTTTTTAGTCGTAGTAATAGATTTTGGATGTCGTAGCAAGTTTTTCTTCCAAACTAAATTGAATAGTTTTTAACAAAACCAGAAAACGTTTAAGATGATTTTGAAATATTTTTGAAGCGTAAACACAGCTTCTTTTGACTTAAAAAGATTTGTTCGATTAAATCAAATTTCGTCAATTGAATAAGTTAACCATATTTTTTTCTGATAGAAATATTTGTTGAATACTATTTGACCATTTTTCTACCAAATTAATTTTCCTGATAATATTTGAAGATTTTTTGAACTACTAGATCTGTGAACAATCATAAATTTTTGTTGATGTAGAAATACGAATGAGCTACGAGAGACTGGCAAAAAAACAATTCTGAATGGAGAAGCTTTTCCATTTGCACTTCAGCAATTGTTCCTCATACAATGCAATTAATTGCAACGCAGTCGACTTTGAAGAAGAGACTTTTTGTTTTATTCTTGGAATTTTGAATTCTATTCTTATGTTTTTAATAGAAGTTCAACTGATAGACGTCCCATTGCAACAGTGCGGCGGCAGTTTTATTGATTTTGTCCTTGGCGCCATCATTAAACATAAATAAAATAAATTTAGATGGATGATCCAGAATTTTATAAAACTGCATTTTGGCCATGTTTGCCGGACATAACATCTTCGTGCGAGTCGTGCTTTTCGAAATATTGATATAAATGTTTTCTTTTCCAAACTGCATTCACATCCGCCACTAAACGGAAGACTGGCACATTCCGTGTCTCGAATAAGCAACATAAACGACTATTTGCAATGCAAATGTAACGTTACAACGCTCAGCGAACACTCAACGAGTAGTGCCTTTTTCGAGCGCTCCCTCAATGCTGGCAAGTTGTCACGTTACAACGCTCAGTGCTATTTCGTAGCGCTCTCCCAATGCTGGCAAGTTGCCAAATTACGACGCTCAAAGAGTAGTGCTATTTCGTAGCGCTACCCCAATGCTGGCAAGTTGCTACGTTACAATACTCAGCCGACGGTGGCCCGCTCACTCTCTCATCGATGCTCGGCTGACGGCTTGCTTTCCAATGTGTTCGAATGTGTGAACGTAAATTTTTAACTATCTCTATGGCTTCGATGCGACAGTGCTTGCTCTGTGCGATGGACGTCGCGGGTTCAATCCTGGGTGGCAAAGACGATACATCACTCACTCATCATTTGGATGCCGGCGTCTTCTTCACATGCCGGGCGACGAATATCATGTGAGAATGATATTTTTATACAAATTTCCTTGGCTCTTGCCGCCGCCGATTCATTTTGGCATTTGAGTGCTGGCGGAGTAACAAATTCGTTGTATGCCGGTACTGGGCCAGTACTGCGCCAGTACTGGGCCTGTACTGGGCCAATGCTGCTTGTAGATCTTGACCCAGTACTGGCATACAACGTCCGTCGGTAGTTATCATCCAGCACTGATATGTTACTGGGCCAGCACTGGCAAACGAGACTCAGCCAGCGTAATGTGGCGCTCAGCCAGCAATGGCTTAGCACTGGGCCAGTTGTGCGACCGTGTTCGGGTTGTTCATTGTTAAGTACTATATTCAAAGCACGCGCACAGTAAAGTGACCGCAATAATTTTAGGAATAGCAATGGAGGAGTTCATCCCTCCATTGCAGACAAAAAATAGCAATCAACGTTAAAATCATCTTGATTGTGAAAGTCTTTTTGCAGAAGATATCATTTCAAATTGTAAATATCCTTGCAGCTCTCCAATTGGTGTCCAGTTTTAAATTCAAAGCGGTGCTTCTGGTAATATAATCCAAAGGAAAAAACTGATACAAATATCGTGATATAATGGTAACTAACAAAGTGATAAGGGTCTAAAAATAATAAGCCAATACATTGGTACTACCCCAGCGTCTAATATAAATATGCGTCCTGACTGACATCAATTAACTGCATTACATCATAATCAAATGAGCAAATAAATAATAAAAGTACATTCGTATTTGATTGATGTCCTGAGCAGGATTACTCAAATTGTTGAATATTGACAGCTAAGGGTGGACACGACAAGGGCATATTGCAATTGACAGGAGACATTATCCCAGAATATACATACGTTCCTTGCACAAGTTCCCATTTCATGCAATCAATGTCGTCAAGGGAGAGTATAACTTTCAATAAGGGAGGAATGTGTCTGTTTGGTGTTGGAATAGAGTTCGTGTTGAAATTTTTTGAACCCGTCTTAAATATTCCCTTTTCTTCATATTGAATTTGAATATTGTTTCATATTCAACTGGTTGGACCAAATATCATAATGTTTTGTTCTAGATCACATACATTTTCAAGGACTTTCATAAAATCCATTGCAACCGCAATGCAACTTCTCAAAAAGTCTGATTATTTCAACATCCACTGTGAAAGTGTCTCCGCACTATGCCATCATATTGCTGCAGGATATTTGGTTGTGAAATGAAACCCCAAGACATTTATTTGACAGGACCAAGTGAATCCTGTTCTTATAGCGATGATGGATGCAGGCATAGATTTAATAGCGCCATTGCTACTGCTATTTCTGTTACTGACTGCTTTCTATATTTTCCTTGTTGCCGAAAACGGCGACAACAACTGCAAACTCCTGAAGAACTTCTTTGCTTTTGGAACAACGTCAGCAGGATACTGACATTCAATCCTTATTTTACAACTATATGGTGATTGCATGTCAACAACAATGGGAACCTAGACATTTGGTTATGACGATGACATTTTTACCCTAGGAAACCATTAAGAATAGACGATTTTATGCGACTCGTGGTGGTATTCCACATGCGACTGTTATCCTTGGCCAGGATGTTCACAAATGTAAGAGTGTGATGAAATTTTCGTTTGGGGTAAAGGAAATTTATTGCCTTTTAACAGAAGATTCCACATATGCATGTCTTAAGCTGTTTCACACTGAGATCGGAATTGAATGTATGGTTTTGGAGCCACAACCCCTGAATGCGCCCTTCGTGGTGGTTCTTGTGAAGTTTGTGAAAAGAGCAGTGGCGGCTCGTGGGAGTTAAGTTTGGTGGGGCTCCTGGTACGAATTTTCCTATCACGAATATAAGTTCTTATGTGAGTTTCCACTCCACCCAAGAGGTACCACATGTGGAGCGTTAAGCGATTTTAAGTGATCGGTTTCCCCAGAAGTAGATTCAGTGGCAATCAAAGATATATTCCTATTATCGTGTTTTGAATAACATTTAAAGCTTTAATAAAAGTTCAGTGCACTCTGGATAAATTTTTTTTTTAAAAACATTTGAATTCTTCCAACAAAACAACTTTTAGGCCTATCGCACTTTTCAAAATAAATAATTTCTCTACTAAAATAAATGCAACAAAAACAACAATAACAATCGAAAAAAAACTGGTAATAAATAAATTCAAAAAAAAACAATAACAAGAGCAAAAACCGTCAATAAATCAATTCAGCAAAAACAGTTTTACATTGTATATAGTTCTTCAATCAACATCAACAACAAAAGCAATTTCTTTCATCTAGACGTTTTATTTGTATAAATATTCAGCACGTTGATTTTTTTGTTGAGCAAACAAGTCAATCACCCTTCCATTCATTTTTGGTATTTCTTTATTGAATTTATTACAAACAGAGAGTACTGCAAGCGAAGACGAACAAAGGTTATTATCTTAAAACTGTAAAGCTAAACAATGGAAGACATATTTTGAAACATTTCGTTCGAATAGCGTAATATTAATATTAATTATATTTCCTACCGAATTCATATTATGAAAATACCGAAAAAATTAACTAAAATTGAAACTCAAACTTCTAGCAAGTTTTAACCCACGCAAAGAAAATTTTCTTAATTATTTATTTAATCAAAATCATAAATACCATAACCTGAAGAACTCTTTTCTGAAAGAAACTTTAAGCACTACAAAACTTTAAAAAATACCAAATACTACAAACACTACGAAGGCACAACTATTCCCATGCACTACACTGATGAAACTACTATTGCATTAACAGTCATCACTTCCCCCCCCCCCGTGGCCCGTCGTAAAAAAATGTTGCTCGTGCCTGCTCAAAAATATTATCCAGACCATGCCAAGACTAAACGTTGTCGAAGCACTGAACGGGCTGCATATGATTAGCCCGTCCGCGATGTATTCACATGTTATTTCAAACACGCACACTCCCGCCGCCGCTTCACCATAGAATTCACGCAGCCATTCAAATCGAAATACTCTTTTTCGGGGCAAATCCCTTCGTCTTAGTAAAGGTGGAAAATTGTCAAAGAGAAAATAAATTTAAATTTTACTCTCAGCTTTTATTCGGTGCAGGCACAACGAAGCGAATCTAAGAGAAAAACAAATTGTTCTACAGTGCGTGGCAAAAAGACTGTGAAAGTAAACTACAGCATGGGCGAAAAAAATGCTACATTATATTTTGAAATGACATGAAATTATGAAAACTATTTTGAAATTTATAATGATATTTTATTACATTTGCACTAATATAGGCTTATCAATAAGTGGTGGGGCTGAGCCCCACTAGCCCCAAAGGTAGAGGCGCCACTGGAAAGAGAGAGATTTTCATTTAATCCTTTGAGCATATTTTGTTCAAAAAACACAACGTTACGTGCTGGAGAAAATGACGAATGTGTCTAGTGTAAGTACGAACTTGTTATTTTCTGTGTTTCCGACGTTGTATTCTAGACAGTGTGATGCATTCCTTTAAAAGTGTAAAATATATCGGAAGAGTAAAACACTAATTCAAGTTTTGCGATACATAATTTTTTTATATGATATTTCAATCTTTTTCAATCTGAGAGTGGTCAAAAAAATAATTGACCTAAAATATATAGCGATTTTATAATAACAATAAATTAAATTGTAATTGGGTAGTTTTCAAGTGAAATTTAATTTGATATTGATATTTATCGTTCAAAATTTGTAACGTATTAGATCCTAGTGGCGCTACATATCCAACCAATAATGGTAGTAGAGAACTTAGAACTCTATAGTCCTGTATACCAGCCAAGCCTTTTTGGCAAGATTGAATTATTAATTAGATAGTTGCGGAAGGCTAAGGCTCGATTTGGACTGGTTCGCCATTCATGATTATCATTATTTACAGCTTCATCAACCATTTATTGATAGTGCAGTTTACATAGCCATGTGTTTATTTGGTTATGTCTGCTTTCTTCTTGACTTCTTTTGCTTTACTTGGTGTTGAAAACTCTTCGGGATTTTAATTTATTTTGAATACGATTCTGCTCTATTTGTGAACCAGATTTTTGCTGTCCTTTTTGCTAGATGTCATGTCCACTATCATTTCAAGGACTTGATTCGTTGAATAACCTCGTTCACTTCCATTTTCTGTCATGTTCATTGCTTGTTTCCGATATCTCCTCATCATTTCTTAGTTACAATTGTTCATAGCTCGGTGAGTGACTTGTACCTACCTTTCAATTATATGGTTCCAGTCTTGCAGCAGTATATCATAAAGGATATACTGTTTCAATGCACTCCTTGCCTTACATGACTGTTTGATCAGAATGTTGTTTTGATCCTTTGAAGGTCATTTCTGTCATGCGCTATATCTCGTGAACCCAAAATCAAATTTGCAAGGTTAAGGTGTTAATCGACGCGTATTGCTGTTTTTGTGATCCTTCCAAATTTTTTTAAAAAAAATTCGAACAGTGTTTTAATTCATTAAAAAAAGTGCAAATTTTTTTTTCATAAACAGTAAATTTTTAATCTGATTTGCGAAACACAGTAATTAATATTTATAAAATTTATAAACTGCAAACAGATTTTGTGAAAAAAACCAGGAAATTTTTTCTAATGAATAGAAAAAAAATTAATTAAAAATAAAATTCATTAAAACTCATCATCACCTTCACGGTCATTTACCAAACCAAATATAATATTTGCATCACAAAGTCGTCATGTCATATTTTAATTTTTGTGAGGTTTTTAATTTATTAAAAAATCGTTGCAGCCGTTTTTTAATTTAATAAAAAAAATGCGAAAACTTAGGGTTATTTTCATAAAAAAATCAATTTTGAACTTGATTTGCACAACGAAGTAATAAGTGTCTATGAAACTTATAAGATCTCATTAGTTTGTGTAGCGAAATCAGCAAAAAAGTTTTCCATGATTACAAAAAAAAAATAGTTAAAAATAAAAAAACCATTAAAAGTTATCAGGACCTTCAAAGTCGTTTATGTCATTCACTATATTTTACGAACCAAATATAATATATGCATCATTAAGGTGGCAATCGTCGTGTATTATAATTTTTGTAATGATTTTAAATTTATAAAAAAATCAGCGTTTCAGCCGTTTTTTTAATTTAATAAAAAAAAGGCGAAAAATTATGGTTTTTTCATAAAAAGAATTTCAAACTGATTGGCACAACTCAGTCATAAATGTTTATAAAATTTAAACATTTCTATCAGTTTTTGAAGAGAAACCAGCAAAACTTTTTCCTATGATTCTGGAAAAAAACTAAATTAAATATAAATAATCATTCAAAGTAACCATGGAAAAATGGTTCATACGAATGATATTACCTTACATCTTTTATTCTAAAGACTTTGTTACAAACTCACTCAAATTATTATAATATTTGCATAATTTGAGCAGATTGCGAATAGTTATCCTAGTGTTTTAATTTTAATAAGAAAACTGCTTAAATTTTGAAAACCCACAAAATTTCAATGAAATTTTATTAAAAATTTCAATTGAAATATCAATCCCGGTCTCGAGGATATCCATAATATATTTATTATAACACCTCCTTTGGCCATCTTCTCTCCACCATAATTTATAAAAGTCTCGTTGAAGGTATATTCTTTACCCTGGAAGCTTCCATATATGAATCCTTATTACAAATCATGTAATTCTTTTTTAGCTGCTGACAAAGGAGCCAAAATATTAGAACGCCTGTCCTGTTTCTCCACAATATTTGAACGCCTAGTATTCAAATCAGTATTTTCTTATATTAGACACCCTATGAAATTTACTCAACTAGATTTTATAAGGGGTTGCTCTCCTTCTTCTCTAATTTTTTCAGTGGATTCTCAAATCGTTTCACTCCTCTGGCAGATGTTCCTCACGGTTCCATATTAGGACCACTTTTCTTATTACTATCCTCTGAGTCGCCTATAGAGAAACCATGAATTCATGCGGGTTAATCCTTTCGTCCAAACGTTCAGATCAAAAGGATGCTCTGAACATCGCGAATGAGGCGAACGAATTACTTTATGGACCTGAAATCAAAGACTCGATGCAAGCCGCTAAAAAACAACTTTAATTCATTAAATCGCGGTAAAAAAACTTTAAACGCGTTTTTATCGAAACTTTGCTTTTCCGTGCGGTAGCCACGATTTCTCGAGGAAAAATCTACCTATTTTGTTGAAACTTTGCATAGTTCCTCCTTATAATATTGACTCGTGCTTGAATGAAGGGATTTTCATGCGGTCGACTCGTTTTTGTTCTATACGAAAAAAAAATATTTTAAAAACGATGAAATTCGGAAAAATGCTAAAAAAATATGAGACGAAAATTCATTCAAATCCATTTCAAAATTTTAAATTTCATTTATTTTTAATTTCTTCGTTCAAGCACGAGCCAAGGGCATAAACTATAAGATAATTTTTGAATTTTTGATTTGAGATGAACCTGCACCGAAATATTCTGCCTACGGAAAAAAAAGTTGGACGAAGAAAACTGCAGGAAAATTGACAATTTTCAATTTTTTCAGCTGAAATTTCGTCTAAAACTTCTTAAAATGCTAAAATTTAATTTGTGTAAATTTTAAATAAAGTAGATTCGTGGTTTTTAAAATACAATTTTTTGAAAAAGTTTTTTTTTGTCCTTCAAGACCTATGTAACCCCTAAAGATATTTCTTGCTACTTTTTCATTACAAATTTTCTTTTCAGTAGCTTTTAACAATGGACAATGTAGATTTCGTCCATGAATCTAATTCAATTTGTCCTAGATTTTTTTTTGTAAATTTGGTCTATCATTATACGAGTTTTCAGTCATAAGTCTCTTCTAAAGGTTTACTCGTCAATTTATTAACTTAACAAACGATAATATTTTTTTTTTTTTTGGAAAATGAACAATCAGCTGAAGTTAATTCTTATGCTTATCTCTTGCTGAGTTACTTTAGAATAAGATTTTTTCGTCGTCTAGGATCGATTCAGCCATCAATAATCCTTCTGTTCACATTTCCACTTCAAATTCAGACTTAATTCCCATTTCCATTTCACCTGTTAACTTCAAATCACCATTTCAACTGATATTTACTTTCATATCATCCAAAAGCCATATCTTTTTGCACTCATGAAATATTGGCTCATGCAAAGATAGATATGTCCCGTGTTTTTTTTTTGTGAGAAGCTTTCAATCCATATATTTCAACTCTTATTGAAAGGATATTCCATTTCCCAACAAACGATATGAAAATGTAAGCTATCATCCATGGAGAGCAGAAGTGCGAAGTTCAGTTTCATTTCCAGATATTAGATTCATATCGACGTATCTTTTACGTGGCATTTCAAAGAAATTAACCCTTGCGGCTTGGTTAGTTATCGATAATGGATTTCCGGTGAAAGGTTAATCTGTTAGTGTTACAATTAGAAAAATAGCTATGTGAAGTTGGAAGTAGTCGTGGAATGCATTCGTCTTATTAAAATTCGGATTTGGTTTGGTATTTCTACTAAATCTAAACATTGGAGTTCTGCTACGATATCTGTTTTCTTTTCAAATTCCTAGAATGCACAAGCATTTCAATGTTCTACACCGATTCTATTGAGCGAAAAGTTCCAGGAAATCTTTAAATGAAGATAAATGCGTACCCTTTTTCTAAACCACGACCTCGAAAATCTCCAAGGACTTTCTGAAGAAAAAAAGTGGCTCGTGCAATTCTGTTAGCATCATTCTTGAGAATCTGATACATGTTTTATCTCTTTAGTCGCTGGTGGGTTATGTTGCCTAATCGAGAAGAAGATCACATAAAATGATGTCCTTATCATTTTTATTATCAGCCACAACATAACGCCAAAAAAAAATTATTCATAACAAACAGCACGAAGTTTTAGGATCTAATCGTTGTATCGTTGAATGGCAAAACTACCCCTACCATTGTCGTCTGCATTTCTGAGCGATGAACAGAAACTGACAAAAAGAAAAACCATTTAAGATTAATGAACCGAAATGAGTCAGATACGGGTAGATTGGAAAAGTGACAGCAACACGATTTGTTTTGTAACAATAAACTTGAAATAAAGAAAGTATTTTGCTAGCGGGTACATTGTCTACTATACGAAATGCTAAAAGCTCACTTTGATTTTCCACCCTTGTCCTTGTCACGGCTGTCTGTTGCCGTCGGTACAGTCTATTTCGATGCCATGGAATACGGGACGATGATACCGGCTGGCAATGACAGTGACGATATCTTCAAAATGCATGATAATAGTGATATCTTTCGAATTCTCATCCCCCTCCCCCCAAAAAAACTTTTATTATGCTGAAAGCAAGTAAGCACGCAAAAAGGAAAAAAAATCATTCCGATAAGAGCCGAATGAAGAATATACATGGAACAGAGTGGCGTAACAATCGGTTCGATGACTTTCAACCCTGAAAAGAGTATTTACTTTAAAATCTTTATGGAGCAAAGAGATTTTCAGAAGAATATCATTGAGATTTTTCGTGTTTATTGTTGTGGGCTTTTCTCTTCTCGGGAAAGTTCAATTGTGTTCTGAATGTAATTATGTGAAAAGGGTAAACGGACCAAGTTTGGTACAATAGATATTCTGTAAAGAAAAGTTAAAAAAACAACGAAGAAACTCAATTTATGAAGAAGGTGAGGTATTAGTAAAATTGTAAACGGTTTATGAAAACTTTTTGGAAAATTGTACTGCAAACTTTTCGAAGAGTTCAAAATTTATCGACAAATAGAAAAGCTTGTGAGTGAAACTTGAACAATTGAATTTTTTTATCTTCAAAAAAATTAAAATATTATTTTAGTTGAATCCCACTTATTTTCAATGGTATTCTACGGAATTTTTTTCAATTTTTTTTCAAGCCAAATTTTTGATAAAAGTATTTTTAACTTCCCAGTGCCCCGTGGGAAGTTTTTGTAATGAAGACGATTTTGCAAATCCCAAATTTTGTAATATCTCCACGTTTTTAGGTCTCTAGAATCCTAATCCATTGTTTTTAGAGAGATGTCTGTGTGTGTGTGTTTGTACGTATGTGCGTACGTACGTATTTTCGTTCGTAATTATTTTTCATCTCGCTTATCTCGATAAGCAAAGGGACGCGTAATTATGTAACATGAAACTGAGTGAGTTTGCAGCAAAACTAATTCAGCCGTTTTTTTATTGAGGATGAAAAAACTGACAAAATAGACAAACGAGCTCAATTTTAAAACTGATGAAAAGCATTTCGTTCAGATTCCAACTACTTTCGCAGTAATATTTTCGTTTTTGTGTATTTGAGCAAAATTTCGATCAGTGTTGTAAAAATGTTATTAAAAAAATAGCTATAAACAGAAACAAGATTAATTTATAGAAGTTTTATGGTAGTGACTCTAGTACAGTTGATAATTAGATATTGTTATAAACAATTTAATATTGTTAATAATAATCAAATATTGTCTATTTGTAATTTGATACAGTAAATGACAAAGATTATTATTTAGTGATGATCAAACATTTTTAATAACGAATAATAATTGCTAATAATGCTTGAATATTCTTCATAATAAAAAAAAACATCGTTGGTAATAATGAAATAATGTAAACTAATGCTAGGTCGCAGAACTTGGATGTGACTTTATTGTTCGATACGGAAAAATCAACAATCTGTATTCAATTTAAGGTTGGTTTGTTATTACGCAATTAGCACAAGGATATTATGTTTAAAAAACATTCGGAAACAATAGTATAATGTACATTTAACATTTGAACATGGACGAGGTGACTTGGTGGAGGTAAAGTATGATTTCGGGACCGAGGAGCAGGACGAAGAGGTCGAGGAAGAAGAGATCGAGGACGAGGGGGTCGAAAACGAAGAGGACGAGGAGTTCGAGGCTTTGGTAGGCGACGACGATCAGGTGGCGGAGGCGTATTCATTTATCAAAACTTTTATGGCTGAATTAAAAAATTAATAAAAAAATGTGGTCTAAGTGCGACCCTTGAGGCCCACACGACTAACTTCCCAGTGGGGTGAATAAAATGCTATAATTTTCTTTTATTATTAATTACTATTATTATTAATTACTATTATTAAACATTATTATTCTAAATTAATATAATTACTTTTATTATTTTTATCAATTTTTTATCCAACCATAAAAGATTTGGTAGAGGAAGACGTCTCCACCACCTGGTCATCCTCTACCAAAGCCTCGGCAACCTCGTCCTCTTCGTCCTCATCCTCCACTTCGTCCTCAACCTCGTTCTTCATTTCGGCTTCGGAATCCACAACTATTATTGAGGGTATTTATTTATTATTTACAATAATCATTCGTTATTAAGAATGTTTGATCGTTACTGAATAATTATAATTGACTTTATATATACAATACCAGATTATAACTAATATTATTTGATTGTTACTAACAATATTAAATTATTTATTACTAACCGCATTAGCGTCTCTAGTCCCATTCACCCTAACCTGATAATATAAGTTTCGAATTTTATAAATTAACCTTTTTTTTAAATAACATTTTTTTACAAATTTCATCACAATTTTGCTAAAACGCACAATAATAGCAACATTAATATGAAGGTATTTGGTATCTGCACGAATAAATAGTGCGTATCAACAGTTTAAAAATAAGCAATTTTTAGTCGTTTTTTCAGTTTTTTTCATCCTAAATAAAAAACGACCCAACCGATTTTGCTGAAAAGTCATTCAGTTCTAAGTTACGTAATTACGCGTCGTTTAAAACCGGTCCCACGTCAATCCGATCTTTGGTTCTTGAGATAATCGAGACGAAAAATTATTCCGAACGCACATACGTACATACGTACATACGCACATACGCACATACGCACATACGCACATCCGCACATACGTACATACACACTCACAGTTCCCATAGGGAACTGGGAAGTTAATAATTAATAATAAAAACAAATCATTGTTTCCTCATTCACATCACTTGAAAGTTAGTCGAATGAACTAGAGCACCAATTCAGTTCATTTGCATATACATATTTACTGATCCTTTACGTCTGGTAAATGTTGGCATGCTTTTCACTCAGGTTCTAAACTATATCACATGTAGTCCAGTCAATTGAGAGTTTGACCATGCATTTTCAAAAGCAGAAAAGCGTCAGCAATGGTGTAGTTAGCTTGAGTTCAATTTCCTTGGGTCGTAAATCTAGGCCTCTGGGCTCCATCTTGAAAACAAAAGAAAGTGGGACACCTCTATATATCCGAAACCGTGGCTTTCACAAGAAAGTTGTGTATGGCAAACTTGCGAAAAATATAATTATTAGCAAGTCGTATTTACAACACTTTTACGTGGTGTCAATAATAAAAAAGAAACAATCCAAAAACCATACCCCAAAAGAGGGATCAACTTTCGGGTGCCACAACTTTTTTAATTTCACGCTTAACGCGAAACACGTGGAAATACTTTTCTAAGATAATTTTGTCACAAATCGTTTGCGATATTGATAGTTCCAATCACTGTACATTAGCGGGAATTATTCCATCCCAAAGGGGAGAAAGTCGTGTGAAAAGCGTGTTTTAAGGCCAAATAATCGGCTTTTGATTGCGAAACTCGCGGAGCATTTTGGAAGGCAGCAAATGTTTTAGCGCAATGTGTAGTAAGTCTTACTGTCACCTTAAGTCCAAGTTTCTCGGGTCGTGGCCCAAATCCTCTGGGCTCCATCTTGAGAACAAACAAAAAGTGGGGCACTACCATATCTCCGAAACCGTGGCTCCCACAAGAAAGTTTAATTTGACAAACTTGTGTAAAATTTAATTTGCAGCATCATTATTTTGTCGTGGTTGTAACAATAAAAGAGTTACAACCCTAAAAAGACAGCCAAAAAGGGGAGGAGCATCTTTCGAGCGCTACAACCAGTGGTGTACCCAAGGGGGGGGTATGGTTTCAAACCCCCCTTGAAGTGGTCAGGAACGCGCTCACCCGTGATTATTACCCTGATTTGATTCAGTTTCTCATTCACAGCTGAGTGAAATGATAGTGCGGCATCAAATCTCATTCCCGAAAACTATTTGTCGACAAGGAGCCTTTAACTAGCGTTAACCACGAAGTCACCCACTTTAACAATTATTCGCCGAGACACTCTGGAACGTGGGAGTTGAGGGAGATTCAGTATCTCTACGCAATTAGATCTTTCATCTATTTCACAGTAAAACCCATATGGGCCTGATTTACGGCCTATGGTGCTTTAGAGAGCTCACCTAGGGTAGATACGGGCATAATTTGCACAAATTAGATCCGTGTGTGCCGTTATCTTTAACTTGTTGTATGAAGCCTACCAATTTTATATATAGATAAAAAGTTGGTAGGAACATTAGAATATGGTCACCTGATTGAAAGTTTTCCAAGTAAAATTCCAGAAAAGTGTAATTTATTTAAATCGCACCCATATCTTAGTAGCAACAGTTATATTTTTGAATGTTTCTTTCTATCTTTGATCAGAACCCTCAAAAAATGGATTGTTTTGATTTTGTCATATGATTTGAAATCTGACGATTAAGCCTATTGTGGACACCTCATTAAAAAAAAACGCGTCCAAAAAGTCTACCTCATGGATTACGTGGAAATGACGACAAATTTGCTTGAAAGCACTGAGTTGCTTCCCTGCATGGGCTGCAAACAAGCTTAGCCAGCCCTGATCACGATAATACTACTCTGTCTGTCCTTAGTGACAGTTTCACTTTCCCACGGCATTTACTTCATTAGTTGCTTTCTTTTCTGGCCGGTAGGTATTGAAGGCGTTTCAATATATGTACTTGCAAACATGCATATACCCTTTACGGTTCCAAGGAAGTCTACAAATACAGTGTAGATTCACACGTCAAGCGCACAATTTTATAATTTGAATGAAAATATCATGAATGATTCAAGTGAAACCAGACATGCAATCGGGCTAAAGTCTGCCAGAACTATTTTTGGAGGACTCCAACTTTGACCGGTGAAAAAGTATGATTAAGTATGATTACATAATTATATCTTCATATCTACACCGAAGCACTAGCAAACGTACCTAGTCAGACTTTAAAAATATGCCCCCCTTATCAAAATCCTGCGTACGCTACTGGTTACAACATCATTGTTTTCTTTTTAACCCTAAAACACATTGGTAATAACTTTACGGCAATTTTGTCGCACGTCGTTTGTAGTATTGTTTGTTTCGATCACTGTACACCGGCGGGAGTTATCATGTCTCGAAGGGAAGAACGTCACAGGAAAACTGCATTTTTAGACCAGATAAACGGTTCGCGGGAACATTTATTTTTGTATTAAATGAAAATTCAACCTGATAATCTCAATTTTTCTGTCATATATTTTAATTTTATGCGACAAAATTTGTGATCTGATGCCAAGTTGGCATGCCCAGTCAAATTCCAGTTGAACAAAATCTTTTCGCTATTTTTGACTTTCAGCACCTACACCCCTTCCAATTTTCTTGTGATAGTTTTGTTACGGGATTTACTCATTCCGAAAACTTGTGCGACAACTAATTCAAGCATTTTCCGATCAATTTAGGTGTTTTTCGAATCAAGTCGGTAAGTTTTAGAATGAAATTCGTGATTTTTCCAATCAAATTGATACTCTTATCAAATTAGAACATTTCTTATCCACTTGGTATCAAAACAATGCCGATTTGAACAAAGTTAGAACTTTTCTAATACAAATGATATTGAAAAAGTATCAATTGGCTTTAGAATATATCTAATTTGATTAGGAAAACCATCAATGTAGTTGTAGCAACAAGTGTAGTAACATCATCAATGGCTGCAACGATCAAGTCCCAGTCCCAGAAATCGAAGTTAAATAGTGGCGAAGATATTTCTAACGATTTTATTTATCTTGGAATAATTAATATTTTTGACAAAAGTCTAGTGGAACTCACTAAAAATTAAAAAAAAATCATAGAAAAAATGGACGCTCACCAATTATATCATCGGAAACGATTTTGTTACAATCTAGCGATCATGAAGGACGAAGGAACATATAATGCTGGAAAACAAATATGTATCATTGAAGAAATTACAACGTTTTTCATTCTACTCCATTTCTACAATAAACTAAAATAGAAAATGCTAGGATTGGATCGAAACTAGCATGATTTGAGAGTTTTAATAATCGCATTTTGATTTTATGCAGCTTGAAATCGAAAGAAAAATAAATATTTTCGTGTCTCTTTAATTGAAAATTTATTTTGCACAGAATTTCAAGAAACAATATCCAAAAAAATACAAAAATTTTAACAATTTGACAAAGAGAATGACTTTTTATCTTGCTGAAATTGTGTATAAGAAATTTTTCTCGGGCGTAAATTTACTCGACTGAAGAGTTTTATACAAACTGAAACCAAAGATACCACCAAAGATAGCCATAATGTGGTTCAATGAGATATCATCATAATGAGTATCAAAGAAATAGCAGTTTAAATGACCATTTTCGAAATTAAGATCGAATCTTCCTTATTCAATTCCACTTTAAAAAGTACCGAAATCAATTGGCTAGCAACAAAAGTATTCTAAGAAATTAATGCTGATTGACTATCTCCAATTCACAGGTATATAAAATAAAATATAAACCCACCAATAACCATTTAATTCTTCTTATCACCTCCCGGTGCAGATGCTTTTTTCCCATAAACCCTTAAATCCTCACAATCCTTTTGAATCCATCGATAGATCAAATGCTCTTCCCTTTTCCTGAGTTCACCCCAAAAAAATAAACAAAATAAAATCAAACTGAATGGAAACTCTGTCACCACATTTTAAGGATAATTGAGTTTTGCGGGCTAGTTTAGATTTTCTACAATTCTAAAAGATATCCAGCAAACACTTTAGATTGCAGATTGCATGAAATGTTCGGTTGATGGACTAATAAATAGCCTGAAGTCAAAATATATGTATGGTATTTATATTTATGCTTATAGACACGTTTTTGGGATTCTAACTACGTTTTGCACTAGAATCCCCAAAACGGACGATATGTGTATTTCGTGTTTATTATCCGTTAGCAAGTTGGTATCCCTACAGGCGTTTGGAGACATTGAACGATAGGGTATTCTATTACTCGACGATGTGATAATGTTTATCCTTGATGCGTGGCACGATATATAGACAACACAAGCAAGCAAGAGTGTTACTTTGTGTATATACATATATGTATTGTGTATCACCAGCCACGTCTCAATTTAATTTAATTTTAGCACCTTGGGGCTTATGTGTCCTTATGCATGTGATTATTGCTTGAGGGAAGCAAAAGCAAGGACCAGCTCATTCATTCATTTATATGGGACTAAAATATCTGTGCCCATTCATTCGTATATTTGACCAGGATTTGATGCGTAAAGCTCTGTTTGATGTACTCAAGAGTAATAGCGTTATAAATGTGACTCCCAGGAAGTTTTGCATTCCACATTATATGATGAAGATATCTTCCTTTCCCGTTTTATGAGATTTCGTACAATAAGATTTGTTAAAAACTTGATCGAATACACGAATCATTGCACTTTCTTTGAGGCTGTGCTAGCTATCCTGAGACCATATTTTGGACCTACATCACTTATTTACATTCAATTTGTTTTTTGGTTCCCTGCAAGTTTATATATTAAACTATTGGCACAACCGAAATAGCAGAGTATCCCTTCCACATTGTAGTCTGAATTTCTATTTAGATACTTGAAAGACTTTTTTACGGTCATGCCTCTCTAAAAACCTTTGCAAAATTTTAGACATATTTGGCAGGGACTTATTCGTGAGCCTAAACTATATACGCATTTTCAGAGAAGACATGGCTAAAGAAATCACCAACTGTCGTTTTTGAGATTCACCTTTTAGAGTCCTGCATTCTTCAGGGAAACTCTTTCAAATCTTCTTTGTGGAAATTTATCAATTGTCATGTCTTTAAATCTGGTGATCCTTAATCTGTAACAAACTATCGTGCCATATCTCACCTAAAAGCTTTTCTTAAAATTTTTGGAAGCATTTTTCACTCATGTTGCTTTGCAGCCTTAGGTCGTATAGGTAGATAGGATATATGTGTGGGCAACACAGCTTACTACGTATTTGTAGCACTACCTTTAATCTACTTTTCTTTCAAATGCTGTGACTGCAGTTCTGACTTATAATCATTTTCAGATTGTTGCCATTTATACAGACTGTTAACAGTTTTGAAACTGTTGACCAGTTCATACTGTGCCAAAAATTTAAACTCTTTGGAGTATCAGGTTTCCTACTTTTGCTGAATTTCTGCATATCTTCAAGAAACTTTCGTAGCATATTTGATCGTAAACTGAATTTTGATGCTCACTTGGTTGTTACTGAAGCTTGTTTTAGTTCTCATCCTGATTTTTAATAGCTTGTTAAATTATGTATTCCAAATCTCGTAGTCATATTTAATTTTTTTAATAAGTCTGCTTGAATCTGTACACCGTAAGTTTATCCGTTCTTTTTTCCTTACTTCCTTTACTTCCACTACTTTCATTGACATTGTGAAGGATACATCTCTATTTATGCGTTATTTTCATGATGTGTCATGAACAAAGCATTTTTCTTTCAATTTAGATGTTTTCCAAATCAAATAATGCATTATAGGCTATTTTCCGGATCAAATTGGTGATATTCAAAATCAAATTGATGCAACAGAACATCAGCTGGATTTTAAAAACTCTGACTTCACTTGAAAGAGAAAGAATTTGATTTGAAAAATCACTAATTTGATTAAAAAAGTAACAGATTTGATTTGCAAACAACTAAATTGAAATGGAAACGCGAAATATTTATTTCGATATTTTTAATCTAGTTTCAAAACCCTCACACGTTACAAAGTTTTTATCTTTTTCATTTTCTAGAGCTGATGTTCATTTGAATTCTTCTTAATTCCGTTTATCTCGAACGCATGATGGGCTCTAGCTAGGACATTTTTTCTTCTGCTTTGCAGAATTTATAGAATTTCGGTAGTCAAATTTTATCAAGCTGGAATGAATCTCTCCCAGAGCTGACATGGTCTGCATAAAATACGCATAACAATCTTGTGATCAAATGCTCAAAAAATAGATCTGAGCAAAAAAGGTTCAAAGCTAGCTCATTTAAAATTCAGGCCTTGAAAAAGTTTTCAATGAAGGCTTGAGGCACACTACGAAAATCGGCTGGGGGATATTTCTACAACAGTTAAACCTCATTTTATCGTCAAGATGATCTGATCAATAACTTATCTTTCAAATACAGATTTTATCAGTAGATTCAAGTCATGCCATTGGATTTCTGGGATGATGGTGGTTTTTCCATGAAGTACTTATTTGTTTCAGAAATACTGCAGCATTTATATATGGAAGAGCTGACACAGGTCCACTAGCCAATTTTCTAGTCCAACTTTAAGCACAGAGACCCTGCTAGTAGATCCTACTTACAATGACTTGAAATCTGTCCGTCTGATAGACATGGAAAGTTCTTAATTTAAGCTACAAAAAAAACAAGATGGGTGAGAAAATTCAAGGCTGCTTATCAATTGATTATTTCATTTTGAGGTCTTTTGCTAAAGTGCAAGTCAGAAAAAAGGAAACACTCCATTGTTTCATTGACGGATGAATCGATTGCTTTGCGACGAGATTGGTGAGAAAAAAGAAAAGGAAATTCATTACAAATTCCGTACCCAGCACTACAATTGAACAACAGTTTTACCCAAGAGTGGTGAATATGTCCTCAAAAAATCTTGATACAGCTGAAAAATCGCTTTTAGAGAAAGAATTTAAATTTGCGCCCACACCAATAACATTAAAAAAGGATCTTAAATTTCTTGCCATTTATGTGGAAGCTACAATATATAATTTTCCAACTGAAGTGAAAGCAGTATGTGCAGATATACTAAGAAGCAACCACCAGAGAACTCGGCCACGAAATAATGTTGACAATGGTAAAGCTTTAAATAAATTTAAAAAAAGAGTTTTAGAAGATATTTTATCATATGTAAAGCTAATAAAGTTAATTCATTAGTTTTAATTGATAAAAACGATTATGAAAGTAAAATTGTAGACTTTCTAGAGGAAGCTAAATCTATTGCATTGAAAAAAGACCCCACAAGTATATTTCAAATAGAGGTAAGAAGTTTTGTTGAAAATTGTAAATTCATTTTGGACATCATTACAATAAACCCTTCTGCCCCAGTTCTCTATGCCCTACCTAAAATTTACGGCAAATATTCCTATTAGACCCGTAGTTTCCTTTTGTAACGCACCCACTTACAAAATTTGCCAACTTTTCAACAAAAATTTTGCAGATAAAACAGGATTTGTGTCAGAATTCTCTATTAAAAATTCCCAAGAACTGACCCAAAAACTCCAAAACTTCTAAATTTCTAAAAATTCTAGGTTAGTTGCTTTCGACATAGTAAATCTATTTTCCTCCACTCCCAGTAAGAAACTTGACCTGGTAGTGGAAAACCTTATCTTTGGAAAAATTAAAACTAAGGCAAAAGCAGATGATCTACTCAATCTGTACAAAATTTGTAAGGATCAGAATTATTTTAAATATGAAGATCAATACTTCTCGTTTGAAGACAGTGTACTAATGGGATCACCACTTTTTCCACTTTTAGCAGATTTATATATGATTTTTTTAGAGAAAATTATTTTGAGTTCAGTTAATCCACATTCTATAAATATACACTTCTGGTATATATATATATATATGTCGATGACATAATTTGCTTATGGGATAGTATAGATCGTCAATTAATTTTTTTAAATAGCCTCAATAATAGCATCAAATTTACTATGGAAAAAAAATATACCGCACTATCAACCATTTAGATCTTACCATGAATCGTCAAAAATCAAAATTAGAATTTAATATTTACAGGGAAAATACTTATTCAGATGTACTCATTCCTTATAACTCGTTCCATCCATTAAATATTAAGCAAGCTTCTTTTCATTCCATGATAAATCGTACTCTAAATATTCCATTTTCCAAAGAAATTCCGGAGAAGGAACTTTATACAGTTGAAAATATAGTCAAAAACAATGGATACCCTAAGCAACTCATTTCAGGTCTTATAAACAAAAGAAACGCAAATTGAAAATCATTAAAGAAATATATCCAGTTTTAAAAGATAGTAATGTTCAATCATGGAGAAAGTTAAATTACGTAGGTCCTGTCAATAATGAATGGTCCAAATATTTAAAATACAGCACTTATGTATCGTTCATTTATTCGTTTAGAATTAATTTTAAAAAATTACTTTCTAACGACAAAAGCAAAAATGATCCCCTTTCCCATTCCGGAGTGTATTGTGCATCCTATGATAATTGCGATGCAGCGTATTTAGGACAAACAGTTAGGAGCTTTTAAATTGGAAATAATGAGTACATCAAAGCAACTAGAGAGGTAAATCCAAATTCTGGGATAGCCAAACACATTTTGGATACAGGTCATAATTTAATTATTAACAAGCTTAATATTCTCCATAAAATAAGCACGGGAAAAATTTAGACTACCTGGAATGCCTTGAGATTAGGCAGGTCACAAAGAGAAAGGTAAACCTGCTGAATGAAATTACCCTTTCCTTTCAATCACCACTCCACTTCGACCATTGATTATTTAAGAATAAAACCAGGAAATATTTGTAAATTGTATTAAACCTGAAGATGGACTAAGGATCAAAACGCGTCGGATTAATTAAAATTTGTGAGTCAAAAAAATCAAGTGTTTAATTTTATAGAGATTTTATATCATTATCTGCGACTCTGGTATGAGGAGAACATTGGTCACTCCAGAATACTACGGAGGGATGGACCAACGCCAGGAAAAGTAGACCTTGCTTCTCCGATTCCCTGTTTCCACCATGGTTTCAGGTCAGTCATCATGAGTAAGGAGGACTGGACCGCAGAAAGAGATGGGATACAGGAATCGATCGGCATCTACTCTGATGGATCCAAAATGGATGGAAGAGTTGGCTGTGGCGTGTTCTCAGAACAGCTAGGCCTGAAGCCATCCTTCCGATTACCAGACCACTGCAGCGTCTTTCAGGCAGAGCTTATTGCGATTTTTGGGGCAGTAGACTGGCTGAGAAATCAGAAAATTTCCATAAGAAATGTCTGGCAATCATGCTGCTATCCAATTGCTATTCAGCGTACATACCTCATCTACAATTGCTATGGAATACCACAACTGAACGTGATATCGCTTCACTGTGAAGTAATTTTTTGCTGGGTACCAGGACATAGTGATACACCGGGAAACTGTGGAGCAGATGCCCAAGCGAAAGCTGGCACTAAGCTTCAGGAGTATATACTTACCCCT
The DNA here is from genome assembly GCA_963942545.1 of Oxycera nigricornis. Classification (NCBI taxonomy): domain Eukaryota; kingdom Metazoa; phylum Arthropoda; class Insecta; order Diptera; family Stratiomyidae; genus Oxycera; species Oxycera nigricornis. The sequence continues at coordinate 90,684,361 of OZ012663.1, read as the reverse complement.
CGAATCGGCCAACGTTCAGCCTCCATAAAGCTAGGATTTAAACAGTACTAGGTGGAGGCTGCAAATAGAGCCTGGCAACTTGAAGAAACCTGTTGGACAACCAGGCAAACTTGGCACGCATTGTGCTCCAAACGCACCAAAGGGCTGCTCAATATAAGCCGTGAAATCCTGAGTTTCGTCGTTTCCGTTCTGACAGGACACTGTCTGACTGGCAGACACGCAGAAAGATTAGGTGTCCCTTGCAATGATTTCTGCCGAAGTTGCAGATCAGAGAAAGAGAAAGGAGCAATCAAACATTTTCTTTGCGAATGCACAGCACTGTCCAGGAACCTTGGGCTCGCCTTCCCTAGATAACCTCGCGGAAGTTGCTGATTTAGACATTGGCTGCATAGCCGGCTTCATACAAGGATCTGGATGGTTTTGGTGCCGCCCTTATCTTCTGTGGTACCAAAATTGACCTATCGTGGCCTAAGTGAGCCACCTTTGGATAAACGGGGCTGCCACTACAACCAACTAACCTGTACCATTATGACTCATCAAGAGTACACACAACTTTCTATAACTGGTATTTTGAGATTTAAGTTCCTTCTATGTAAGAAACTATTTTTTTGACTCCGGCAATTAAACAAACAGTGCTATTTAATTATAATTGTTATTTTAAACAGCTTCTTTTAAAACAAATTGGGACCACAATTTTAATTTATTTAGACTATCAATACAGCAAAATGCCTTGTGATCCTTCTGATTTTGATTTGAAGAGGACAAGATAGAACAAAAGTTGAAATTTTTAAGGGTTTCAATGAACCTTGTTTTACGACCAATTTTTGATACAGTAACTCTAATTTAAATATGTACATTATTTGTTTTTATGCACAAACAAATCGTTATCGTCTATAACTTTAGCTGTAACAAATCATATTCTTTTCAATCCCGAATAAACCTAAACAATTTCATAAAGCCATTACAAAATCACATACCAAATGCAAAACAAAATCCTTTTACCATTTCCTAAACTTTATTCGTCGAACTGACTGACTGGACAGACAACTGAGGAAATCCCTACTAAAAGAATTCACACACACACACACAAAAGAAAAAAGAAGAAAACACACCAAGAATTTCAAGGATTCCACTCATTTCTACATCCGTCTATACAAAATGTATCAAACATTTTAGATATTTGAAATAGACATAGATGCAAACTGAATATACATTGATAATAAAGCCGAACCGGAAAGATACCTACAAGAATGGAATTGTTATGCTGAACATAGAACAGTTTTATAAACAAAAGGATTCCTGATAAAAAAAAGTTTTCCTCGATCCTTAACTGTTTGAAAGGATTAGAAGAATGCCAATGGAATCGTTTGAATGGGTTAAATTGAAGAATGTGATTTGTTTTTCGATGTTTTTAGGATTCAGGGGAGATTCAGTGTTGATTCTGTGTGTGTTTGGAAAGTATGCAAAAGGAAAATATTCTGCACTTTTGACTGAAGATAGTCAAAATGGTATGGAATCTGATTGATTGTTGAGGTGATATTGGAATTTGGTATTTTTGATTGCTTTAGTGGAAGTTAAGATGGTATGAAAAGAATTTTTGCGACTTGTTGAGGAAAGATTTTCGTTTACAAATTTGTAGTGTAGTATAATACAAGCCACAACAAACAAAACAATATTCATACATTGCCATCTGATAGCCCGGCACGAGTCAAAACATTGTGAGTCAGGCTTTGTGGGTATATCCCATGTCCAATTACAAACAATGAAATTAGAGCGACTCAGCAAAACAATTGAAGACTAACAATGTGCACTGGGAACAAATTCAGTATGGCATAACAATGAAAATGATCCGCGGTTATTGGCATTTTATTTCTTACATCTGCAGTAAGGTTCTTGAAGCCAATAAACTACACTTTATTGCTTGCACTTGCATTTTTTGACCATGGGAAAATATTGGAAATATATGTAGGTCAGGAATATGTAAATAATATTCGATTAGTCAGTAAGTTGTACATAGGGAATATTTTAGTATAAAAGAAATGATAATCAACGAATAAATTGACATTCATACTAGAGAATTTGGACTGCCTGCATCGACATCCTTTTCTTTTGAATTGTTCATTGCGGCGCTTGCGCTGTATTAGAAATATAGGCAGCTAACGCATGCCAACAGCTTTGGCGCTAGACGCCGATATTTGGGTGAGTCCCCTCTTTCCTCTAAATCCCCTCCTTCCTATAAGTAAAAATCACAATGCCCACCTATTTCAGTAGTATCAATTTCCCATTGCAGACTTGTAGAGGGTAGTGTTTTTGACTTCCGAGTATATGTGAAGCTGTTTTTTTATTATGTGGTAATACCTCTTAATCAAAATTTACCTGATCCGTTTAAACTATTTTACCAGATTTCAATCCAAAAATTTACTTCATAAAGTAAACACTTGAAATCTTTTCGTCCTTTTTCAACAGAAATCAAAGTACGATGAAAATAATTCACCTCCTAAAATGCATTTCACCATATTTTAAACTATTTCCTCGCCAATTCAAGCTCAAAAATGAATATAAGATGACAATATGGTGGTCACACATCAAATATGTTGAAAGAGATAAAAAAAAACCCCACCACTCCACTTACCGACAAAAGAACGTTCCCTACATTATTCACTGAATCAGCAAGCAAAAGAATAGATTCTGTGTGCGAGAGAAAAGTACACAAAAAAGTCGTTAGGATCACAGAGCAAAATCGGTGAATTACCTTCCGCTCCTTTGTCCATTTCTCGGCAAGACGTTCTACTTTATGAACGCGAAGAATAGAGGCAATCTAAAAACGGTAGTGTGACCCCGTCTTCTTGGTCGGATGTTGGTTTTTCTTTAGTTTTCATTCCAGGATTCTTTGAAATAGTAATTGTGAAACTTTTCATTTTGGGGAACTGATATCCGTGCTATTTGCTGGGACCGAAAAATCACTCTTAATTATTATCAGAAAATTTTCGGCGTTGATCGAAATTGTGCTGGATTTAATTGAGGCTTAGATTCGATTTTAGACTCATCATGCCGCAAGCATCCTGATTCAAAGTGGACGCCTAATCTAATCCGCTGCACTGAGGAGAGTTATAGTTGGTCCTAGCAAATTTTTCTGCACTATGAACAGGTTAAGTCATCTTGGATCCTGAGTGCATTCAATGCAGAACCACTGTTCAAAACTACAAAACTTCAAGTCCAACTAATGCCCACCGAATGTAAACCGGACTGCAAAGCCATTCTTCTTTCATCGTTCTCGGCTTCGTCTTATTTAGCATCCTGACGAATAAATCCTTTTCAGCGGCTCGAACAAAACAGCTAGCTGTCTTTCAAGACGTCCGTGGTCCGTTTCTTGTTCCTTACATTTGGAAGGATAACACAACAGCGTATGTTTTTCGTATATATACGATTATATATGTTTTGAACTGAGCGAGTGATATTACGCCCCGAAAACGACATGAGCCCAAAAACCATTATTCACTTTTGCATTATGCTGTTTGTTGGATTTCGCTTCCGGGTGTGGCTTTTGTCGCTAGCCTAAGCAAGTCCTTTTGCCTTTCCGTCAGCAACTCCACGTTGTTGTCGTCGTCGTTGTGAAGAATAGAAAGGGATTAGATTCGTTTCGTCTTGTTTTTTTTATTTCGATTTTTTTTTTCTTAAAGAAAAGTGGTTCGTGTTATTGCTGTGATTATTATTATTATGGTTATTTAAAGGAACAACGACACGGTCAAACAATATGGCACTGTAATTCGATTACAATGGATTTAGAGGAGACGAGGAACACGTCGTTTAAAAAGGGAATGAGCCGACTTTTAGATGGATTATAATAGAGCGATTTTTCTTTAGTAATTGTGCGAGATTTTTCCTCCTTAAATGATTCCATTTCCGTTTTGCATTGTTGGTTTGATGTCGTTCTCGAATCAACGTATTATTTTTCAATTGTATATGAAACCAGAAAAGAATTTATTGTGTTGGAGCTGTTTCGGAATCCTGATTAGGAAATCAAAGCGTTTATAAATATCGATGGCTTCATTTCCTGGGATATTATTTTACAGAGGCAAAATCATTCAAGTGAAAATCAAGCGATTATTTTTTTATTGGAATCTACACTGAAGAAATTATGAGCATTTAATTTGCCCGGATAAAAAGCGTTTGATTGAGCTGTTGTTTTTTATCTGAAATAGTGGATAAGAGCTGCATTTTAGCTGATTTTCATTCAAATTTTTTAGAGCATATTAAACTTAAAAATCAGTTTCAATTTCCATGTCGATAGCATTCTGAATATCCCGACAGAATTTTCAAAATAAGATAAAATATCGTGAAGCTACGCACCAAAATGAGACCAAGTAGTGTCTCTTAAATAAGCGATTGAGCCGACTATGCATACCCCTGACATTCCTAGACGCAAGGGAGGTAGCCACTGTACATAAATGCGAATTAGACAAATAAGGCGAGTTGAAAAAGTTGAGATTTGGTTGGCATTGGAGTCGAATATGGAAGGACTGTGAAATATTGTTCATCATCATGAAGAACTGTGTCCTGGTGTGACATCGTCCTGGTTTCTATTTTGCAGCTCCAACCTCCTCCAAGAACATTGTTAATTATCTAAAGAGAGTATCTTAACTTTTATCAAAAATAATCATCATCTTAACCTGGCGCGGAAATATTTTATGAGTCTGGATTTAAAGATCCAGATCAATATTATATGGTGATTGATGTTTTGTGGATCTTATGAGATGCACAAAATATTGTATAATTTATTTCTGCTCATCATAGTTTTGATGATGCTTCCAAAAGCTCTGCTTGAAGTATATAAATTTTATAAAAATTGAATACTGTCTTTCATAAATCAGGTTAAAAATTCATTGTTTATAAAAAACCTAATTTTTTGCACTTTTTTTCCTTAAATTAAAAAACGGCTTCGACGATTTTTTTCAAAATTTGATAGATTCACAAAAACACAAATACGCGTTGATTGACACCTTAACCATGCAAATCGTATGTTTGGTTCGCGAGGTATAGCGCACGACAGAAATGACTACCAAAGGGTCAAAACAACAATCCCCCCCCCCCCGACCAAAGTATCACAAAAACTAATCAGCTCTTAAGATTGCAAAGACGCTTCGATTGACACCTCAACGAAGACGATACGACTTTGTTTACGTGAGTTATGCTCGTAGAAAAACAGCCCGCGAACGCACGTACGTACGTACATACACACACACACACACATACATACTTCTTTCTAAAAACACTTTATATATACTCTATAGACCTCAAAACGTAACGAAATGTTGAAAATTTCAATTTCGATTTTCGAGGCGGTTACAAGATCGGCATCATGATCTTCAAGGTCATTTCTGTCATGGGTTATATCTCGCGAATCAAACATACGATTTACATTGTCAAGGTGTCAATCGAAGCGTATTTACCATTGTGTGAGTCTAATATATTTTGGAGCCGTTATTTAATTTGAAAAAAGGGGGGAAATTAGGTTTTTTTCCATAAACAATAAATTTTCAACCTGATTTACAGAACACAGAAATCAACTTTTATAAAATTTATATTTCTCAAGGAATGCTTGTGAAACGTACAGCAAAACTTTTTCTCATTACTACACAAAAAATTAAATAAAAAATATAAAAAATCATTAACAGTCATCATGATCTTCAAAGTCATCATTTCCATTCACTATATCTCACAAACCAGATATAATATTTGCATCATTAAGCTGTCAATCGACGTGTTTTAAAATCTTTTTGATTATTTTAACATTATAAAAATCTGTTTCAGCGGTTTTTTAACTTAATAGAAGAAAATGCGAAAATTTAGGGGTTTTTTCATAAAAAATATTTTTTAAACCTGATTTGCACAACACAGTAATAAATGTTTATAAAATTTATACATAACTATCAGTTTTTGAAAAGAAACCGGCAAAACTTTTTTCATGATTCTGAAAAAAATTGAGTTAAAAATAAAAAAAACATTCAAAGTTACTATATGAAAAGGGTTCTTCCGAATGATATTACGTTATATCTTTTATTCCAAAGACTTTGTTGTATAGTCAATCAAAGTTTTAAAATGTAATTTGGGAAGATTTTGAATAGTTTTTGCAGTCTTTTAATTAAAGAAACGGCTAAAATTTTGAAAAGCATCAAAATTTCAATCAAATTTGCATTTGTGGTAATCAATCATCATTACCCATCCACCAAAAGCCTAACGTAATCAGAGGATGCTCCCGTTGATGATATGCTTAATATTAACTCATTCCTGTTACTGCTATGAATACCTTTCATTATTATTACTTAAAGTAGTATTATTTGCAAAATTATTATTGTGTTTAATATTTTTAATGTTTATCTAGATATTACTGGGAAGTTTACCGTGTGGACCTCAAGGGTCGCACTTCGCGGCTTGTTTATTTATGCTCTACTGTAAGCGATGCTAGTCATGCCGTACCATCTTTTCATCAAAATATACGTCGGTCAATCTGAAAAATTCTTCATTTGAATAAAATGATTTATGGTTGTTATAGCAATTGCTTGTTTCCGTCGCATAAAAATCATTTTCAATAAATTTTCAAGGTAGACTTCACACCAGGACCTTGTTATAAAATATATCTACAACTGTCGCTCACATCTGGAATTTATGTTTTTCTTTGCACAAACTCTCATCCTTTCGTTTAACGATGTTATCGTGATGATACGTTAACAATATAAAATATTCCACATTATCGTCAAGCAAATGATGTCCTGTTTCTGTTGAAGGCACAACCCAACAACAGAAGAACAATGCTTAAAATATTTTTTTGGTCGACTAACTACGACTTTCTGTTAGTTTTTGAAGCAGGTTGCTCGAAGAGAATGTCCTGAAATTGGTAGAAAGCTAAAAAGATGATAGAATAAAATTTTGTTTATTCATTCTTCTGCTTTTCACCATCAATAATACATTGGGAAGAAAATTCGAAGAAATATCCTCATTAGGTTTATTGACAATAAATCTTTTACGATCGTTCAAATAAAGTCCATTGTACAATAATATTTTCCGATCCAGTTGACTTTAAAAATTCAAATTGAGCTTTTCAAGGACATCAGGTTCGTCTAGAATCTGATAGACAATAATGATCTATTCCCAAAAATTTAATTAAAGGTTCTGTCTGGAAGCGACTCCGCCGTCGCAAAGAAAACACATTACTTCATCTCATAATATGTCCATTGCAACATTTTCTGGTTCAGTTGATTGAATACATTCTAATTGAGCTTTTCAAGGACATCAGATTCGTCTAGAATCTGAAAGACAATAATGATCTATTCCCAAAAATTTAATTCAGGGTTCTGTCTGGAAGCGATTCGGCCGTCTCTCAGGAGAAGACTTAAAAATTTTAGCTGTGTGGTTTCTAAGACCATCTAACCCTCCAAGGACTCCAATCAAAATATTACGAGTCCTGGTCAAATTGTACCACAAAACGAACAATATGGAGCGGAAGGTGTTTGTATTGTTCCCCGAAATTGCCGACACGACGTGGCACACCAATAAATTCACCTTAATTTTCAGCGCAAGTATGCAAGTGACACGACAATGATTATGGATATGGTGATTTTATGCTTGGCTCGATAGCCACAAGAGTCCTGGCAAGATACCTATGCCTGTCGGCTGTTGGCTTTGTAATTACACCGGAAGGTATTTTCTATTGATTTCACATGTTTACTGCCGCTGATTTATTGTAACGAGCCGGCAGATACGTGACTAATGTTCATTACATCATTACATGCCCGAGTCGAAGTAGAAATCGTCCCGAAAAACCTGGAAATCCTGAATATAGGCATAACGAACCAACATCCACTCGACAAGGAGTGGGTGTATATGTATATAAACAGGGAATAGAAATAGGCTCGTCGGGTTAAATGATGATAGCGTCCGTGTTTGGTATTATATGACTTGGCACACGTTCAAACTATTTGCCTCAATTAACATGGACTTCAGAGGTCTGGTGAATATTTATTGGATCTGATGTGTCCCGGGTGTTTGGTTGATGTTGTTTTGCGGACCGCCAGTAGTCCCGTCCGGAACAGCTCAATAATATATTCCGGAATATATACGTTTTCGAAACGTGAATATTGCCGACAGGATGGATTGAGACGTAAAGAAAATGCCGACAAAATGTCTAGAAAAATTCAAGGAAGAGACGCATTCGGAGGCGGTTCAACCAATTTGGTTAAGGAAGAAAAAATATTTTCGTAATAGTTTTTAAATTTTTTTAAAGCATTCCGAATAAGCTGATATCATTTTCCTAGCGCATTATTTCAAAACTTCACAACTATTCCAAAAAGAGATAAATATCTTTTTCCACTGAAACCGCTTCCTGATCCTCTAAAAATAAAGTACCTTTTTTGCGAGTTTCAAGTGATAATAGACCTGCACTATGAAACTTGACAACTTAAGGGGGAAATCAAATAAGAAGGTTAAAAAATTTGGCTTTTCTTATTTTACAGAAATTGACAGTTTAGCTATTCAAGAATATGCCCAAAAAGTTTGAGACCGATATTTGAAGTCCTTCTTATATTTTCGGGGCAACAAACGAAGAGCGCTCGAGCCAATTGAATGGAGCGATCGCAGACAAGCTGGGCGGGAAAATGCAGCTTGTCTTTCTATGAATCCATCTTACTTTGTATGTATTGGGACAGGTATTACATAGAAGGATATGTATTTTTCCTGGTATCCCTGTGTATATATGAGTAATATACAAGTCACTTCAATACTCAGTTTTCATTAATTTGTTTTTAAATGTGTTTTCTAGAACCCCGTTTTTTTGGATCTGTGCATTGTATCACAGCAAATTTTTGACCACTCTTATAAAACCCAAAAAATTTCGAATCCTAATTGAATTTGTGTATACTTGAATCTAAACTAAGGATAAAAATATCGTTTGAAAAGTTTTTTTATGACGAAAGTACGAAAAAAACTGCAAAATTTTCTATTTTTTTCCAAGCGCGTTTCAAATTTTCAATTTTCCAAACTTTCACTCAAAACATGGTTCACCGCGGAATCATCTATATAGATAATATGAAAAATTTATTTGGATTGATTTCACATTAAAATTGTGCCCTCCAGCATGCACGGCAATGAGAGACTTAGACGACGGACCTTCATGAAAAACAGCTTCTACCTTTGCGAATTTTGATGATAATCACTTGAAAAAATCTTTAAAAAATGTTCGAAACATGAATTAAATAGCCTATAAATTTCAATCAGTTCTAAATATTTCCCTTTCAAAAAGAAATCACGGAAAAAGCATATATATGTGCTGCCTAATTAGACCAAGGCGAATATGTAAAAGAACGACTACATTTGGCCGTTGAAAGGGGACACGCTGATTTTTGCTGGAAAAGTTGGGGGATAACTCGTTTAACAATAATTGATCTATGCTCCCTCTCAAAAAATCGGGAACTTAAAAAAAATGTTTAAAAAATTGGAAAAAAATCGTTTTTTTCCTACTTTTCTCACTCCTAACTTTCAAATGGTTCATTTTAGATCAAAGTTTTGTGATAATAAAAGTTGCGTAATAAAATTCTCTATAAGATAGGATTAGTTCAAAATCCTCAAACATTTAACCCTTATCGCAAATAACAATAAATAAATAAAAACAGAGGGGAAAAGCCTTTTTTTTATTAAATTTTTTTTACCACTTAAAATGCACCTAAGACCTTCATACTTCGCCTTCAAAATCTTTAAAATATTATAAAATAGCAAACAAGCTTTCATCAAAATCCATCTAGTAGATTGCTCATAATAATTGTGCAATCCAAATTTATTTTAAAAAAATCAAAAAATTTGAAAGCTTGCAAGTCTTAAGCTTATAAATGTCTCTTAAGCTTCTAAATGTTTGAAATTTTATCACATATAAAAAAGCACTTCACCTATCACAAACAGTTTACAAAATTAAAATCGGATCATTATGGCGGCCTCAGCAATTTTTTCTAAACTTGGTAATAGAGAGAGAGAGAATTTTATTACGCAACTTTTATTGTCACACAACATTGACCTAAAATGAACTGTTTTAACGTTAGGAATGAGAAAAGTAGGAAAAAACAATTTTTTTTCGATTTTTTAAACATTTTGATTTTTTTTCAACTTACTATTTTGAGAGGGAACATAAGTCAATTATTGTTATACGAGTGATTCTCCAACTTTTTCCGCAAAAAGCAGCGTGCCCCCTTTCAACGGCCAACTGAAAACAGATCCGCTCTGGTCTAAATGTGATGTCCATGTAAACGCCTAAAAATTAGTCATATTTTAAAAATGTTTTAGAAGGTGATAAAATATTGGTATTGTTTCAAAATTTATTACAACATAATTAACCCTTTCTAAAGTCTGAAAAAAAAATATTTTTTGCTTCCAAAATGGCGGCTCAGGATAATTTTTCGTCTGTCGTTTCCGACGCGAGGTCCAAAAAAGCTCCATTTATGACACAGTAACTATTGATTTGAAGCAAAAAGAATATGTTTTCATTTTATAACATATTAACGGAAAGGATAAACATATAACATTAAAAAAACATAAAATTCAATATAAAATAAGCCTTTGAAAAATAAGTCAGAATTTTGGACATTTTTTTGTCATTTTTAATCCCCAGAAAGTATTTTTTTAGGAGAATTAACTAACACTTTAAAATGATCCTTCCGAAAATAATGTAGAAAAAAGCCTGTTAAAACTTCAGACAAATCTGTCAATATTTTTTGACTTACAACACGAGCAGTTTTTAAAAATACAATTTTTCGAGATAAATGCATTTAAAGTTTTAGTACAGTATAACGACCAGTTTTAGTTACTTACCAATTAATCCGCAATCCCAGGTGCATACAATAGTCCTTTTGACTCTTCAAAAAGCTAATTTTCTTCAATTCGTAGCTGTTTGCGAGCAGTACGAGCAGCTTTCGTTGCGAAAAGACTCTTACGCTCCAGTCGAGTTATTCGCGCCTCGTCTGTATTTTCGGAAAATAAATTGTGTAATTGTGCCAGAAGTCAAATTTAGAAGGTTCATTACTATTAATACTGAATGGACACCTTCTTTAAATATCCCAGCAGCAATGTATGCTGGGTTTTCAACAAATTTCAGTCCAGAGTGCAGATGTTTTTTTATTGAATTTTTACATGGACTTCTAGAACCGAGCGGATCTGTTTTCAGCTGGCCGTTGGGCGGGGGGGGGGGGAAGCACACTGATTTTTGCAGAAAAAGTTGTGTAATAGCTTGCTCAATAATATTTGATTAATCTTTCTGCTCAAAAAGGACGCAAACATTAATTAAAAAATCGAAATGTTTAAAAATTATAAAAACAATCGATTTTTTTCTACTTTTTTCACTCCTAAATTTAAAACGGTTGATTTTAGAGCAAAGTTGTGTGGAGATAAAATTCGCGTAGTTAAATTTTTTATGAGATGTGAATGATTAATTTTTTTAAAAAATTCACCCTTGCCTCAAAATTGCAATAAGTATATAAAAATGGGAGAAAAGAAGCCTTCTTTTATTTAATTTTTTTCATCCCTTACAATATACTTAAGACTTTCAAAATTCGTTTAGAAAATTTCTATAATATTGTATAATAAAACAACAAACAAATTTTCATCAAAATCAGTTCAATAGATTGCGCATAATAATTTTGCAATCTAAATTTATTTGAAAAAATTCAAAAATTTTGAAAATTTGCATATGGTAGTTTAATTTTTTTTCACATATAGAAGAGCACTTCACCTATCAAATGCATTTGAGGAAGGATAAATAAATTATTGTTAAACGAGTTATTCCATAACTTTTTTTGCAAAAATCAGTTCCGCCCTGGTCTATTCCACCCTTAAGCAAACACCTGCAGAAATGTAAAAACAAAAGGAGATGGTGCTGATGGTATCGCATCCTTGGTCTATAAGCCATTTGTTTTATGGTATCCAACCGTTCAAAGAAAAGCATCCCAGGTAAACAACAAAACGTTTAAGTTGGTTTTTTGGGTGTACGTAGTTGAAAGGTTTTTTAGACGGCATTGTAGGACATATTCCAAAAGGAAAGAGTTTTATTCAAAAACATTTGCTTTTGAAAAGTATGTCTAGGTTAAGTGAGTGTTCTGCTTCTTATCGCATTGTTTGCGAATTTACCTTAAAAGGAAACATATATAAAGTAAATGGGCTAGAATCACGACACTTAGTTGTGATTCTAGCCCATTTACTGAATAAAATGATAATACTTTATACTTCAGTTAGGAAATGGTTTGATTTTATTTTTAGCAATTTTCTCATCATATTACTTAGTCATAGATTAATGCACGAAATAGGAAATTCCAAGAAGTAATATTCATCTCAATATCCCTCAAACTCACATCTTTTATTCAAGCATGCCTTACACCTACTCAAAGATATCATTTCAATAATATCCCAAACACATATGACATATAATGCAAGTCATCTTTATCACCTTCCATAATTATATAAAATCTTCATGAAATTATATGTTCCTGGTCGTGCATTCAAATAAGGAAGACGATCGTAATTTCAAGCACACATCGTCTTAAGTCGTTAATAAGCAACCACAAAACTTTCCTAATATGTGCGTAGACACACACACACATATCCATACATTCAAATACATATGTATATGTTTGTCAGAGCATGGTTATGAAATTTTCATTAGAAAATTTTCATACATTTCACATTACATGGTCTTGCGTCTTATTCTCGATGATATGATCGTCCTTTTTGTTGGTACGTTTTTGAACGGAACACAAAAAGGAAGTGAACAAATCGAGGCACCAGGTGTAAATTGCTCGAGGTGACTAAATTGAGAATTAGCCAGCATCAGATAAAATATGTATATAGATATGTTCAGAATTTCGGAAGCAGATTTGAAAGTAATTTGTGATAGATTGAGACGAATTTAATGCGTTCTTTTAAATTTTATTCAAGGACTCTACAAATGAGATAAGGATATGGGATGTGGGATTTGATTTGAAGACAGATGGAAGAATTTATGGAATTGAAAATCAGGACTCTTGCTACCTTAAATAATGAAGAAATTGATTTCACATTAAAGTTGATGATATGAATAATTTAATAGTTATATGTCGGTATATGAAGACCTTTCGTGGCTTTAAGTTACAATATTTGTATTTTATATCTAGCTGTCCCTGAAACTTCATTTGCATGGATTTTAGATTCGCCGTGGATAAGTTGACATCATTATTTCTTGACATGATATTTGAGAGAAATTGAATCTCTGCTTTAGAAAGTGAATATTGTGCTATCAAACCTTGGCTCAAAGAACCTAGCAACTTTACGAAATGGACCCACTAATCATAAAAGACATTCGTTGTTGGCTTCATTCAACTACTGTCCTTTTATATATATACAGTGCTGTGAATAATTATAGACTCAACTAGGTTTCTCTCGTAAAAACTGGAAATTATTTCAAACTATTGATTTTATTGGGCAATATGCCTTTGAAAAAGTGTAGTGAGGATGAAAGCGTGATTATATTCCTTTCGAAAATAAAATAAAACCACGCAAAAACTTGCTGTAACATCGGTGAAATAGTATAAACTCAGTGTAATTTTTGTTGAGGTTTTTATTTAATACTTAATCCATTTGTACTTATTTTTGATTACATCTAACAATCGCTATTAACAAGACTATTTAATACGCTATCAGATATCTCGTTCCAGGCAACTTTTATTCTTTCCTTCAGGTCTGTTACATTTTCAATGGATGACTTCTCCTGGTCGTTGACTATCCTCACCAAGATGCCCCACAAATTTTCTATGGGGTTCAGATCGGAACTTAACGCTGACCGTGGTAATAATTGGATTCCATAATCCTGAAACGACTTTTTTGTAGAGGGAGGCGTATGGATGGGTGCATTATCCTGCTGAAAAATAATATTTACGTCTGTTGCTAGCGTCACATAAGGCAGTAGATGATTCTCTAGTAGCTCCTGATATCCGACAGCATTAAGTCTGCCTTTGACGAAGGCTATTTCACTCCTAGCATGTTTTTTGAGTGTTGCCCAAATCATCACAGAACCACTTCCCTGTGCTCTTCTTGGCATGATTCTTCTATCCTTTTGTATATCTTGTCAGTAATAGTTAAATCCATCTGGTCCATTGAGATTGAACTTCTTTTCGTCGCTGAAGATCACATGATCCCAAATGGTTCCTTTTTGCATGAAATTTTCGGCGAATTTCAGTCTAGCTTCCATGTGTCGTCAATTAGCGTTTTTGTAAACATTTGTGGTATTTAAAGTTTTTGGAGCATGCAGTCCGTTTTCTAACTAAGCTCGGATCACATTGTAAGTTTAACCGGATAACCATTTTCGATGATGATGTGTTCGATAGTTCTCTTAAAACTGTGTGTTTCACACTAAGCGAATATTTTGCAGGACGTCCAATTGACTTCTTTTTCCCCTAATTCTCAATTTCAAGCTTCAACAAACTTTTAACTACATTCTGCGATTTTTTAATTTCACTTGTGATTTCTTTTTGAGGTTTTCAACTGTTTCTTAAGGCAATAAAATATCACTTGGTATTTTTTTCCACGGGGCATTCTGGCGATCGACAAAATTTTAAAACTTTCAAAAAATACACTTGCACGTCTTCACAGTGTTAAAATGCTACATAAAACTCAAATACACGTTACAAAAACTCTTGGCAAACTTAGAACAGCAACTGGGTTTATAATTATTCACAGCTGAAAAAGGATAAGTCCCTTTTGCATACTTAGTGTGGTTGAAAGAAAGATAAAGGCAAATGATTGAAAGGATTTCCTGGGTATCCCAAAACAACATGTTCAGGCAAGAAATTCATTTCTTAGAAATGCTTTGGGAAAAATTCGAAAAATATGTTTGAGTCTATAATTATTTGCAGAACTATATATAACATATATCATCATCATCATAATCATCATTGTTAGCTTGTCAACCATGGATATGAATCATGGCTTCTCATGCCCACCATGCTAGTCTTTTTTTTTGTACGTGTCCAGGTGATGCCGGCTACCCTTCTTCTGTCGTGGTCCCATCTAAGTTTCGGACGTTATGTCGGACTTTTGACTTCCCTTGGGTACCACTACATGACTTTTGCGATCCATCTATTGTCTAATATCCTCGCTAGGTGTCCTGCCCATTGTCACTTGAGAGTTCTAATTATATTGATCACATCAGTTACTTGTGTTCTTGCTCTTATAAAGATTAATCTTTTTCTGCCTCATCTTGTGATGCCGAGCATACATCTCTTCATTGCCCTTTGGGCAACCTGGAGCTTCCTTATGATGTCTATTGTTATGATACATGCTTCACAGCCATAGGCCATGACTGGCAGGATGCATTGATCGAAGGCTTTCTGTTTCAGGTGGCATTTCATTGTTGACTTGAATATTAAGGAGTTCTTCCTGAACACACTCCATGCTAGAGCTTGATCCTTCTGTTAATTTCCGGTATTAGCGATCCCGAGTTGTGCACTGATTGGCCCAAATACACATACTAGTCTACAACTTTCAGTTCGCTATTGTTAACTGATAGTTCACCCTGGCTTCTCGTTACGAACTCATTGTACATAACTTTAGTTTTACTAAGGTCCATTTTTAGACCTTCTATCTCGCTAGCTGCGCTTAGATCTTCTAGCAGCGTCTGTAGCTCATGTTGGTTTTGGGCAATAAGGACTATGTTATCTGCGAATCATAGGTGATTAGTCGTTCTCTATCTTTGATTAGTCCTTTATTATCCCATTTCAGGTCTCGAAAGGTTTCCTCTAAGGTAGCGTTGAACAGTCTTGGCTATATTTTATTTTCCTGTCTGAACCCTCTTTGCGTGGGAAATTCTGGCGTTTTAAAGTGTTTGAAAACTTTCGCTTTAGCGTTCTTGTAGATGTTGGTCAGTGTTTCTATAAAGGGTTTCTCAATACTCTAACTTATGAGCGATCTTATTATTGCTTGGAGGTATATTGAGTCGAAGGCCTTCTCAAAGTCGATGTACGCCAGGGCTAGGGGGAGTTCGTATTGCGTTGCTCTGGTCATGACTTCTTTTAATGTGTGTGTATATGGGACAACGTTCCTTCAATTTTTTTGGGTTATGAAATTCACTTATTTCATTGGAAAATTCATTCATTTGAAATGGAAATTCATTGATTTGAGAAGAAAATCTGTGTATTTCACATGGAAACTTGTTAATTTGATTCAAAAACTCCTTTATTTGATTTGGAAATGTATTTAGTATTTATTTGACTAGTTAGATTCAGAATAGACAAAAGATGTTGCCACCGTTATATTTGTCTAGAAATATGTTCTGGTTTGCGCGCGAAATTGAAATTTGTGGATATGGTTTTTAACTCTTGTCGAAACTCTTTCGATTTTGCAAGATGAACGACATTTTTAGTTTTGATTCAGAATGCAAGCAAACATTATGATAGGTTTCACTAAAATCTGTTTAGTTGGTTTTTATGAAAAGCGGACACAATACGAGAGACAAACGTCTCAGAACTGATAGTTGTTTTTGCTAAAAGAAATATTTATTAGGAAAGGGTCCAAAATAATAGTGAAATTTTTTAGCGTAGACAAAATAGTGGATGGAACCAAGCTTCAGGCTTTTATGTGTCCTTGCAAATGATACATTCACGAATAAAAAACATAATTACGCGCAACCTCAAAAAAATCATTAAAACATAATGTCCTCAGAAAATCAGGAAATTTCAAGGCACAAGTCAATCAAACTTCCACAGAGGCACAACTTTTAAAGTAGAAGTTGGCCTCTCTGAAGTGGCATAAGGAAAATTAGGAAATATATTCGGTCAATTAAAGAAACAGGAGTGAAACCATATTTGAATCATTGTTGGTGACAGAGCCTAAGTTGTGCGGATTCAACAATAGATATGAACCAAGTTTCTTGGTTTCATCTACAATTCCTGCGTTTTTATCACATTTCTTCTGAGTGTACTCAGTATAGAATAGCGATAAAAAATATGCTTCAAACTTTCGGCCTAAATGATTTTATACAAACATCTTGAAAAATCATCATAAGCATAAAAACGCCATGGTGCGTGCTTCTGTGAGTTCTGCGACTTGTTAAGGAAAAATGCATCCCTCTACCGGTTTTTCTTTACAGCCCATGATGGGTTGAAAAACAACAATCAATGGTGCTAAAACCATCTGTTAATGGGTTGAAAATTGCATAAATTAATTCTGTTTTTAGTGAATCGCCAGTTTTGAACATGTTAATAAAAATATTTTATATGAAAAAAAATTCAAAACAATTTTTCAATTAATAAAACGGATTTATGGAAGCCAACTTTTCATTTCAAACATTTAAAAATTTAATAAAATATGATAAAATGGAATATTATCAAAATTTTCGGAAAATCATGTCTGCTAACATCATGAAAATCTTAAAAATTGATCTTCAGAGCTTCCGTCATCTGTCATAAAATTAAGAAGCATAGTCCTCGTCTGCAAAGCTATTATCGATTCAGAATTTTATCAGCGTGAACAAATCATTGGAGAAATTTCTTCTGGGGCAAAGATAAAGACAAGATTTTTGCAGACTAAGCAATTTATGTAATTCACATATTTGAGTTTCAGCAAATAACAAATCTTACTCTCAAGTGAAAAACAAGGATCACTGGTGCACTGTTTTGCGTCAAATAACTTCTTGTACGCTACAAAAATTTCCAAGAAGCTAGTTTGCTGATTTGTTTTAGAAGATCGCATAATACTGGTGAACCGTTGAATTTTTGTGGTAAAATAACCAGAGTTATTCAAAATGAGTCCATCTATCAAGGCCACGTCCAATTTGATGAGCCACCCACCATGCAAAGTACTTTAGAATTTGAAGGATTCTTGAGACGGCATCTTCAGAAGGAGTTAAAGCTTCATTCAGGATGAAGCACCAAGGGTATTTATGATATGTAGTTTAATCTACTGATAGGAACATAACTCAAAGACTTTGTTGTAACCAAGTGTTTTGTCTTCCATTTAATGAATTGAAGCGATCTATTCAACCTTCTAAAAAATCTGCAAAATGCATTAAAAAGCAGCAACGATGTGCTTTTTTCGAGTCATCGACGAATTGAAATAAATTACGATCGTGTTTGATAAAGAAAAATCCTTAGAAGCAAGCTATCATCTTGTCCTCAAAAACCTTTACATCACTTTGCATGCGTTCTACTTTATTAATCTTGCTTTTTAAGTCTGTGGAGCTAGATTATAATAGATTGAACCAAGAAAAACGAGGCTCCTTTTTGACTTTCAACTGGAAAACAATTTATAGTGCCTGAAATAAAAGTGCTGGTTGATCCTATTTTCAACAAACTTGTCATTTGTTGCATAATTACCAAGTACTGCCAGTTTCAACAACGTAAAATAAAAACAATATTCTTGAAAAATCATTTGAAGGTTAGAAAAAATCTTAAATTAAATTTTCAATTTGTTTTCCATTAATTTCTTTATTCAGTAGCCCAACAAAATCGTATTTTCTTCAAACGAAAAAAATGAACATTACCTTAAAGGCATTCATTTTCGCGTCCTTTGAAGTGTAAAAAAACGACAAAAACAACAACATCAACAATGATTAATTATGTATTTCAATTATGGCCTAGCTGTAAGTAGCATGTCTGCTTCTACCTTATT
The DNA here is from genome assembly GCA_963942545.1 of Oxycera nigricornis. Classification (NCBI taxonomy): domain Eukaryota; kingdom Metazoa; phylum Arthropoda; class Insecta; order Diptera; family Stratiomyidae; genus Oxycera; species Oxycera nigricornis. The sequence continues at coordinate 90,665,692 of OZ012663.1, read as the reverse complement.
TTTTCTGCTAGTAATATAGTTACTAGACTTGTTATTCAAGAAAAAATATTTCCTTCGGGCTTTTCCATTGCTGGCAGAGATTTAATTGCATCTTAGAAAATTCCATTAGAGTCATTCATCGGCAGTCCTTGTTTCCAGGCTCAAATCAAAAGTTTGTTTATATATTTGACTATGGGTTGTTACCGAACTGAATATAATATGAAATTGAATAATATTTTGTATCTTTTGTATCTATTTGTTTAAATAAATAAAATTTAAAAAGGATCTCCCTCAAAAAGTTAATTTGTTTACTCGTATTTTAAAGGTCATTTCTTTTTTAGCGAAATTTCAGCTGCTCTCGTTCTTTTGGATTACTTTTCTGGCTCTTGAAGTTGTTCTGAAGGAATTCTAGCCATGCTAGCAGAAACAAGATTTAAATTTGATTTATCCACCGTATCATTCGATAGTAGTCAATCTGACACCTTTCCTTTCCCGTTCGAAAATTTTAATACAACCATAATTAATTGTAAAACCCGCATACAATGGTTGCCATAATGAAATCACGTAATATTGTGAAAACGTGCCGCGTTAAGTGGTCTGAAAATACAAAGGACGTTTCCTTTAAAAAAAAAACCCCAGAAGCAGATGATAGACATCCGACGTACATCCCTTGCTACAACGTTCAGGATTGACAATGGAAACAGGACAGCCGGATGTCTTCATGGTACCGAGGTGTGAGATTGGTATGATTCTGCAATCTGGAACTTATTAGATTTATGCAAAACAGTTTAAGAAGATAGCGTCGCCTAGCGCAGACAGATTTCTGATGGTATGGTATCACTCAGTCCATCATTTTGGTCATTAATTCAAGTTAGTTGGAAATGTTGCAATATTGACGATCCTTTAGACTTTCCTATCGAGCAAATTAAAATTGGTAGCTAGAAAATGATTGATGATAGTCATTACGTACACCTAGTTAGTTTATTGTTATACGATGCTAGTGAATGCCCAACATCAATGAAATGAGATTGGGGGTGCAAATTTATGCTATTTTCGTGGATCATATATTTCATTTGCTGTCAGTTTGGCGACTTTAAAATCATGGAAATTCAGGGAAAATGAATTTCAGTCTCAGTTTTCTATGCATATAATTATGTCCATCAAAACGGTTGATAAAATTCAAATCAAAGAATGATGCCTATTTGCTTTGGCTTCCTTTCGAAATTTCACTCTTAGTTCAGTCGAAGCGTTGAAATTTGGACGTAAACCGTGCATTTTCAAAAGGCAGAGAAATTTTTATTGCAATGCGTGGGGAATGGTATAAATAGCTTAAGTTCAATTTCCTGGGGTCGCCAAAGATGGCGTTTGTGCTCCATCTTGAAAACAAAAGAAAGTGGGACACCCCTATATCTCCGAAACCGTGGCTTCCACAAGAAAGTTGTGTATGACAAAAATTTTTTAGCAAGTCGTTCATATATAACTTTTGCGTCGTGTCAATAATAAAAAAGATACAATCCAAAAACCGTACCCAAAAAGGAGGAATAACTTTCGGGTGCCACAACTTTTTTAATTTCATGTTTAACGCGAAATACGCCGTGATACTTTTCTAAGATAATTTTGTCGCAAATCGTTTGCGGTATTGATTGTTCCAATCACTGCACAATAACGGGAGTTATTCCATCCCAAAGGGGAGAAAGTCGCGTGAAAAACCCGTTTTAGGCCAAAAATTGACTTTTGGTGGCGAACCCTCCGTTGCAAAACTCGCGGATCATTTTGGAAGGCAGCCGGATATTCGGCGCAATGTCTAGTACGTCTTACTGTGAGCTTTAATTCTGGGGTCGCAGCCCCCATCCTCTGGGCTCCATCTTGAAAAAAAATAGTGGGACATCCCCCATATCTCCGAAACCATAGCTCCAACAAGAAAGTTTAATATGGCCAACGTGTGAAAAATTTAATTTGCAGCAAGCCGTACATACATCACTTCTACGTGGTATCAACAATAAAAGAGTTACAAGCTCAAAACGACATCCAAAAAGAGGGGAACATCTTTCGAGCGCCACAGCTTCATTGTTTTCACTTTAAACCCAAAATACATTGAAAATAACTTTAAGGCAATTTTGTCGCAAGTCGTTTGCGGTATTGATCGTTTTTATCACTGTACAGTGGCGGGAGATATTGCATCCCAAAGGGTTAAAACTCAGGTGAACAACGCATTTTTAGGCCAAAAAATCGGCTTTCGATGGCAAATCTTCCATTGCAAAACTCACGGAGCATTTTAGTGGGCAGAAAATTTGTAATTGTAATGAGTAGTATGCCTTTATGTGAGCTTAAATTGAAGTTTCTGGGGTCGCAGCTCCAATTCCCTTGGCGCCATCTTGAGAACAAAAACTGTGGGACGGCCCCATATCTTGGAAAGCACCGCCCCCACAAAAAAGTTTAATATGACAAACTTTTGTAAAATTTAATTTGCAGTAAGTTGTGGATACATCATTTTCACGTGCTGTCAATATTAAAAGAGTTACACGCCAAAAACGACGCTGAAAAGGAGGGATCATTTTTCGCGCGCCCCAACTTCTTAGTTTCCCCTATTACGGCAAAATTCATCCGAAAACAACTTTTAGGCAGTTTTATCACCAAACGTTTGCGGTATTGCTTGTTTTGATCACTGAACAATGTCGGGAGGTATTGCGTCTCGGGTCAAGGCACACGAAAAAAAGCATTTTAACACCTGTTTAACTGGTCCTTCCCTGGTTTTGAATATAAAAGGCTGCATGGGCCCAAATTTAGAGCTCTAAAGCGATCAAAAAAATTGGTATACTTTTGAACATTGGTTATCCAGTTTTTCTCGTTTTTTCAATCAAAAAATGTTTCGCAAATCCTCAAAAGAAAATTTTTTATTCTAAATTTAGGCCCGTGCAGTCCAATAGAAATGCTTGCTTGAACTTATTCGAAAATTTATTGATTGGGTTTGAAATCCACCTCATTAATTTGAGAAGAAAATCCTCTAATTTCCTATGGAAATTTGCTTTTTTTATTCGAAAAATCATTTATTTGAGTTGGAAATGTATTAATTTGGCTCGAACAATTTTTTATTTGAGTCGGACAATTAATTATTTGATCCGATAATTAGTGAACTTAAGGTGAAAATGCCATATTTGTAAGCTAAGTGTGACCAAAAAAAATCTTTTACAAATATACGCTGAAAACTATTAAAGGCTATGACGTTATTTGATTGCGAAGATTGCAGTTTGAGTTGTAATATTTTTTTTGGATAAATAGTGTCAAAAACTCTTTGAAAAATTGACGCTTTCAAGGTTATATGCTTCCTGCTTATCCAAAATATAATATAAGATTTTCAACTGAAGATTATCGTTTCGTATATCCGTTCTGCTTTCAAACCAAGAACTGACACTGAAATGAAGTAACTATAGAATAAATAAAAGTTCAAATATATTTTTAAGAAGCACGGAATAAAATGTTTTGGAAAGGGTCAGTGATAATGAAATTGTCTTTTGTTTTCTATTGTGTTGCAATGCTAAGAGTTTTTCAAATAAAACAAAAGAAAAATCACATCAGAAAATATTGAATTAAAAAGGATGGAGTAGTGTCCTGGATAGCCTTACGCAAGTGGCTAATTTAGATGGTTGTCGTCATCTCATAGGTTCTAGTGCCTATGGGCCTATCGTACCCTAAGGGCCTTTGGGCCTATCGTACCCTAAGTGAGTCATCTTTGAATAAAGAACTGAAACCAACCAACCAGAAGGTGGATAAGGACAGATATCGTAAAATGATCTAAAACTAGATTTCTAATACCATCAGGATCACAAAGTATGCTGCAACCAAGCAGCAGGATTTTAAATGAAGTTTGATCCGCTGCAATATTTGATAACGCTAATTGTGATTGATTGACTACACTTTTCAAGATAGGTCATTTTATGGATTCTTATAAAAGTACATGTTATTTCGAGATTAACGAAAGTGACACACTTAAAAACTTTCGTATATGTATCGAGTAGTAAGTGAAGTACCTTGGAACCAGGTTTTATATGGGTGGGTAGATTCTCCTTTCTAACACATCCTGCACCCCTAACAATCAACCGACTGGGCCCACAATATTGCTCAAAGACTCGCAAATCACACTCTTAATGTATGTACATGCAAACATCTGTTCACCATGCAAATCTAACAACACAAATCACGGCTACACACCTGAACAAACCTCTACACCCTTCTACCAACTACGCTCGTCAACCCCTCACAACACAACACAAATCACCGCTATACACCTGACACCCCAACCAACCAACCGCAACACCCCTCTTACAAACAACAAATCACCGCCATCAGGCGCCCGTACACAAGACTCAAAAACGCACTGATTCCCCATCTAGACCCCTTGTAACCACGTACACCAAGCCCCAACCTGCACCGATTGAAACTGATTGAAAAACAAGTTCCCACCCATATAAAACCTGGTTCCAAGAAACGTCACTTACTACTGGATCGCGTCAAATGTCTTTGAAAACGAGCGCTGGGAAATGTGAGCTGACAATTGATTTTACTTGTTTTTCAGATGAAATTCATTTTTAATTTTGAAGTGATATCAATAAAGAGAATTGTAAAAGTTGAGGCTCTAAAACTGCACACATTTACAAAGAGAAACCAATATACAGATACTAAAAAAAGGGTTAATTGCTGAGAGTTTTTAGAGGAGAAGCACCATTGATATTTACTTCTTTCTGAATGAGAATGATGAGACTTTTCGAGCCTCGTGGCTACTTTAGGCTCTGAATTGAATATATGAGATTCATAATTTTGGTTTTAAAATTTATATTGACGGCAAGATTGCCAAAAAAACTGTAATAAGTACTTGAAATATATTGTTTTAAGAATCCAACAGCTATTGTGTGTCCAACATAGAAATATTATATTGTACCGAAATATTTTTCAATCATCAACTATCGATTGAAGCTACAGACAAGTGGTACAATAGCATCACTCAAAAAATGTTGATAAATATTCCTCAATAGCAACAAATATCTGTTTGTAACGCTATTAGCTCATCTCTGTTCTATCCGCGACCTATTCAAGCGTCACCTATCAATGTTCGGTAACATTCTTAACAATAGCAATTCAAACAATTGGACATCATTAAACTAGATCCACTTATTCTATTTCTTTTTCTAGACATCAGATATCAATAAACTACCATTAAATCTCTTAATTTCAGATCGAAACTATTGGCACATAAAAAAAACAAGAGTATCTTCAAGCGCCCAATTAAAAGTCACTTTCGATTGAATTCAAAAGACATAACTCCTTCTTTTGGCTATCGGCTTGGCTACGTCTGACGCTAAGTGTCCTTCTCAGAATCGTATCGTGCTTCTTCTCATGTATTTGAAATCGATCAATACGAAATCTCAATCCGAAATAGTTGAACCTGAATAGAACACTGCACATTTTTTCTCCTGTACTATCCATTCTTTGGATATCTCGTAAACCTTCTTCAGACTCCATTCATTGCTTGGGTTGGATTAGTGGCCTTGGGGGTAATAAAAGGCATTGCCGGATGAGTCCAATGAATAGTGGTGCTGTCGTTGCCGATGGAACGTTCGAAATTAAATTCCACTTTACACGTCTTTTATGATTCGCCCGATTTATCGAGACGAAACTAGATTGCTGCCCCTCATCGTACAGCTTCATGTTGCCCGACAGGACCAGGATCTATTTATCTGGTCTAGAACTCATTAGACAGCACTGTCGTAAAAGAAGATCCGTATGTATCGCCGTGAGATCTATTTACACCAGCTTCAGATTCAAAGATACATCATGTATATCCCACAGCTCGAGGACGAAAAGTGGCAGCGTCATGGTCCGAATGACTCTGCCACTTTTCAGGGGATCTCTCAATAGCATTTACAGCGTTATGATGGACCCATAAAGCTGTGCTGTGTGCAGTATTTAAATCGAACTTGCCTATCGATATCTTTTGTGGCGTATAAAAACCCTTTCATGTCGTTTCCTATATCGATAAGCGCTGAACTAGGGAAAACATGATTGCGTCTAAGGTCAAATCATGACGAATTGAAGTGCGGCTAAGTTGTCTAGTAAAATGCCAGAGGTCTACACATAGTACGGCCGAGTTCTGTACAGAATGCAGACAGACTTGCCGATGGGTATGGTGTGATCATATTCAATGGAAACACCGGTCTACAATAGATACGATTGTATCTATTGAACGCAATGCCGTACGGAATATAATTAAAATGATCTTGAAGACGTTTCGAGCCGCCGAACGATGATGAAGGGGATTTAATGACCATTAGGATGATTATTATATAGTTCATTAAAAGCGCGCACACCTCTAAAGCGGAGTTTTTTTTCAAGTGCTTGAATCGAATGATGGAAATTGACGTATTTTTTTCCCAGTCTCAATTAAACTGTAGGTCTAGAATGTTTGAAGATAAAATGATGCTGAGGATTAATTTGGTTTCAATCCAATGAGAATTTTTGTGATTTTTTTCTGATTGTTTTGATGGAAGCCGAAAAAATGGCTATTGTCATTGTTTTCAAGTTTAGGAGTCATTGTTGTGGGATTTTGCATAGGCAAATGGTAGTTCTTTCTTAATTGTCTATTGTTCGATAAGACTATTTGTCGGGTGTTAAATATTATTTTGTTATTAACGAAAACAATTTCAAGGTCAAATAAAACGTATTTAAAATCAAATGGAATGTGATCTACCAAAATAAATTGGCAGAACAACAAAAAAGTCGGGTATTTTTTGAAAAAACGCAGGCAAAGTCTAAAAGCGTCTGTTCTATTTTATTTCGCAAAATTAAATTAGATAGGGTGTCCTAATAAGCTATAAAGCTTTCATTATAGATATCTGTCATGGAAGCTGTCAAATTTTGCTGTGATTTTGACACTATGCTTATTACATCACGATGCAAATATACAGAGGCGGAGAAAAGTCTACGGCAGCACCTAATATTGGGATTCTGGTTAATTGGAAGCTTTATTCAAAAATCTATTAATGCACATTTTTTCAGTAACGTAAATATATTTGTAGAAAAAACGAAAACAAATTTTTTTCATAACAAACATAAAGAGGAATTCAATGAAACAAAAACAAAATGAATGGACAAACGAGTCCGGCAGTCAGAGCTGGCTGACTTATATACAAAAAAAATTGATTAAAGCTTCCAAGTAACCAAAACCTCTATGTATATAAGGTGCTGCCGTATAATTTTTTTCGCCACCATATACATCCGCGAAACGTCTCAAAACAAATGAAACTTATTTTCAAAATTTGCGTTCCATGCGTTAAAATTATGAGGCACTTCGTCCAATTTATCGTGCTCATAATCATCCATCTGAGCAGAATGTTCTTAGTTATTTTACGTGGAGGCCTACCAAGATAAGGTTTTACTCCATGGTTCGCGGTTGGACAACGGGCAACTAAAATGCGGCTGCCAACGCCCTCCCACCACCACTTGGGAGTACCAGTTCACCTAGTGAGTGCAGGCTCAGTGACCTTACTGGTGGAAGCGAGGCCCATCTAATCCTCTGTCGATCTCTTGGTCTCGGCACCGGGTTACCTCGTAACTTCACACCGAGCCTCCAAAGATGCTGCTGAAGTTCAACAAGCAACAAGCATGAAGACATCAAAGCGCATCAAAGGAGGCTCTACCCGCATATGGATATTAACCACAGCCACAACGTTCACACCTCCCTATAGGGGGTCCTCATTGTGACCGGAGGGAGGTATACAACCTCCCTGGGCTCTGGTTCCCGTGGTACCAGATTGACCCCTGGTAAGGCTTCGTGGGTGAGAGGGCCGCTCAAACTCACTTTGGTTGTGTCCAACTGCAGACACTGGACCGATCACCATCCTCAGGTACGTGGGGATGGCACTCCCTGAAGGCTACACTGGAATCGTACTCAAACTTTCTATCAGTGTTGGTACCCCTCTAGCACCTCCCTGCGACCCCAGCTAAAAGCTCCCCCCCATACATGCGCTAGCACGTCAGCCAGGCATAGTCGTCGAAATGGGCAACATCCTGCAACTCCGTCAAGGGATTGCGGACAGGAAACGCGTTCAGTCTACAGAACCCATCAACATCAAACAACATACCATGCAAATGATGCAAATTTTGCACAGCAGGGATATATGTACCCCGTATGCTGGAATACTCCGGACAGTCGAATAAAACGTGTTGCAAGTCTTCCTCCACGGCATAATATGCCGGACAAACTCGTGCAAGTGCCCTGCTATGCAAAAACACATTCATGGTACCGTGCCCAGTTAGGAGGTACCCAATTGATAGACTAAAATCCATCTCAAGGAGCTCCCGTGTAATCCGGACCTCCGGCAACCAACAAAACTTGACCAAGCCTTTCACAGATTTCCACCACCGTGTATTCCATTCATCACCTTCTACTGGGAGTCCTCTGCGGATTCGGAAAAGCAGCGACCTGCACCTGATCTCCAGGACAACGTGCAACACACCAGTAGGCACGCATACAATGCCACTCTATGGCAGCCCTCCACCAGCCTCCTTCCGAACCCAGCGGAAGAACGCTCAACAAAGCCAGACGATCCATAGCACACACATGCAACAAACAATCCTTGGTCCTTGGTAGATTGCCTTGACAGCACGCCTTTCAAGCTCCCATTCCGTACGAAGGATCCGCCGGATCATTCCCAAAACACTTGAGAGACGAGAATTCACATATCTCAAATGGGGCAAGAAGTTTAGGCGTTCGCCAACCATGATTCCGAGGTATTTGACGGATGTCGCATACCTAAGCGCCCTTCGACCCGAACAATGGGAGGCCTGCTGATGGCAAGCTTGCCCTTAAGCACGATTTTTCTGCAGAAATATCGACCGCAACTTTCTTGTCCCAATTGTAAACAGACATTAAGACGGTTGTGCACCGTTCGAGCACAGCACCCGAATGGCCCTCAAAACACATTAAAAAATCATCAGCGTACGCGCAAACAAAACATTCTGGTTCTAGCGCCAGAAGAAGCTCGTTCACGACGAAGTTCCATATATATGGACCGATGATCGAGCCCTGTGGACAACCCTTCACCACATCAATTTATACGTGGCCACCAACACCTTGGACGAAGGCCCTTCTGTCTGAGAAGTAGCTTTCCTATAGCGGCAGTTCAGGACAGTTCACAGAACGCAAAATATACAAAACAGCTGAAAGGTGGTCGAAAGCGCCTTTGAAATCAATAAAAACAACCAACACGTATTTGAAGCTACTTAATTTAGCGCAGTCTTTGACCGACTGCCACGCATCGTCGGTCGAGAGCCCGGTACGGAAGGCAAACTGCCTCGAAGACATCTGGTCGGACATCAGGTCCTCAAGCGTCCATCTAAGCAGTGCGTACGAAATACGATTCAAAGATTTGGGACCGCGTACACTTTATGGGACAATGTTCATCCAACACGAGCTCGTTCAGTGCGTGTCGAGGCAACTATCGCTGCAAGAGATGGTAGTGTGACTAAGGACCCACATTTATTGATTCGACGCATTTCTCAACAACTTGGTCTATGTCTATCCACTACCACTACAATTTTGGGGAAATTTCTTGGAATAAAGCCCTATAAGATCCAACTAGTACAGCAGTTGATGCCATTGTACCATCATTTAAAAAAACATTCAAATAATGGGTTGAGAATGTCATGGAAGTTAACCCTTCGACTGCCTATCTGGGTCGTTTTCGTCCGAACAAAAATTAAAAAGTTGTAACTTTTGTACACAGCTAGCAAGAACAACAGCGGCGTTGATTTCGACGGTAAAAAAACAATTCATTTTTTTCTTTAGTTTTTCGATTTTTTTTTGTTTTTTTATTTTTTTTATATAGTTTTGTCCCACACAAAAAGACAAAAAACTAATTATTGTTGCTTCAAATGCAAAAAACCGACGTGCGACGACCACAGCCGGGTCGTTTGTTCGCAGTGTTATCAATAAAAACAGTGTAAAAATAAGCACGCTCTATTTGTATTTTTCTATTCAAGATTAAAAACATGTTCAGGATCGTAAATATTCACTTTTTATTGATTTCATTACTAATTTTTGAATTATCATATTTTTATTGCCGTTTTTACTACGAAATTTAGAACCAAATTATTGGCCATTTTGAGATTGCAAACTTCAGGGTTTTTTAACAATAATTGAATGCGGTATATTTTTTCCTTGAAAGCTACACTCTTCTCCTTTAATTTTCTTTTGCTTTCGTGTTTTTATTCGTCTTAAAGTTATGATGTTTTTCGTGAACAAATGGACTTACTCCGTTTTTTTCGTTTTTTTTTTTATAAAAAAATCTAATTGTTGATAATTTTCTGGTTGGTACTTCAAGTTAAAGGTTTGAAGAATCTCCATGATTTTTTTCAGATTTTTGCAGCATTTTAACAGCTTGAAAAAACGGCAAGATGAAAACGATCCATGTAGACAGACCGAAGGTGCCGAAAAAACGTAGAGTTAAATCGCATTTATACCGTAAAATAATTTTCAGCGATGAGGCTTATTTCTGGATTAGTGGGTTTGTAAATAAGCTAAATTGCCGTTTTTTGTGCGAGGATATTTCTCAGGAGTCTTTGGAATCCGCATTATATCCCGGAAAAATCACTGTCTGGTGCAGTTTGCATGCCCGGGGCATAATTAGACCTTTCTTATTATAATCTTAAGACGGAACCAACGTTTCTTTTATTAGCGATCGCTAACGGCAAATGATTCGAAATTTTGACTCCCAACTTCAATATCAATCGTCTGAAAGACAAACATTTCCAAAAGGATGGCGCAACATCTCATACAACGCGCGAAATCAGTACTTTATTGGGCCAAACTTTTCGTGTTCGAATCATCTCAGAAAATGGTCCTGGGAACTGACCACCCAGAACATGTGATTTGACCACATTGAACTACTTTTTGTGGTGGAGTACGTTAAGTCATTTTTTATGCTGATAAATCAGTAACTATTGATGACTTGAGAGCCAACATTCATCGTGTTATTGGCAAAATAAGGCAGGCTATTCTTTAAAAAGTGACGCAAAATTGGACCGACAAAATGGCCTTCCTAAATCGCAGTCGCGATCGTCAAATGCCGAATATGGTTTTAAAACACAAAATGTCATAAACCTTAGAAGCTAAAAAAGCCAAACAGTAAGCCACTTAAATCATTTATTTGTATTTGATTCGTTTAAAAAGTTACATATCTCTAAAAAAACACTTTATATTAGCTGAACCTCAAACCACAGAAATATGGTTGCTGTGAACCGAAAATTGACGATTTTTATTGCGCTATTCATTTAGCTCCTCAGATAGTAGCTATCCGAACGTAAAGGTGGAGTTTCCTTTGCTTGAGTTTTCCATTATCTTACTGATGTCCCGGAATAGTTCAAATTTGGTCGACCAAACGAACAAAAGCTATGCAGTTTCTACAGACACTAGGTCTTATGATTTAGGAGCTTCTCTTCCAAATTTCAGTTGGATGGATATACAGCATTAAGAATGACACTGTAAATATTTTTTTGAGCTAAAATCCATTTACTCGTTTCAGGTATAAAAATTAAAGTAGATTCGCAACTGAAAATTGGCATCCATTTTTCGGAAATCAAATTAGAGACAGTTTCAGAAGTCCTAACTACAATCAATTCTGAAACCAGAGCAACTACTTTGCATGGCAATAAAATGAAGTACTACTTAGACAATTTTAGGTATGCAATTATTGCCTTTTCTTCAAGACAAGGAAACATAGTCAAGAGCATTTGACTATCAAAATTTCATTCGAAAAGCATTGAAATAAATGCGATCCTTCGGTAAACTAAACACAAAATTATAAATCAATTCCTGGCCACCAGTAAACACTATGCTCAAGCAGTTAAAGCTCACTTTGGTTCCAAACCGACATTGTCCACTGTACTATTTTAAAAAAATCTTCAAAAAAGTGAAAGATACATAAGAAACGATAAGAGTAACTACGCCAAACAAAATGTTTATCGGCTAAAAAGATACCACATAAAACTAACCAACCACGTATAAAAGTATATCAAATCGGCTAGCACATAAATTAGTGGTGAACTTGAATTAGTTTTGCCGTGGGTCTGAAATCACTTCTTCTGCTTTCCTCGCGGGGCCAACTAAAGTATCTATGTCGCTTCTTTCTCGTTTGTGTATCTTTTTTTGTGTGTTCTGATGACAACAAGTACGACACAAAACGAAACACTAAGTAATCTTGTCATGTATACCATTGACGTGAACACATGTTTTCTCATCTTGGTTGACTCCTTGGCCTCGTGCAAAAGAATGCTGGTAGTGGGGTCTTAACATTTTTTTTTGTGTTTACCGCGCTGCTTTGCTGGCCTCCTTTTTTTATACTTGGCTTTCCGGGCGCTTATCTACACACAGACATTTCTTTTCCAAGATCATCTAACAGCAAAACATTAAATAACTACAACAGACCCTTGTCTACACCACTCATCTAATTTTTCGTGTGATAAATGACAAACATTTGGATAATTTATATCATCATAATTCCGTCGGCTCGAGGGTATTCTTGGTTTGGATGCGAGCCTACACTTAAAGTGCCGTCTCTCTCTCAATTTTTCCGTGGATGGGGCCATAAAAACTATAAAACTACCAGCATCCCTTAGATTTAAGGCAGACGACGAAAAGATTGTATGTATGTATGTTCTCGGGGAAAAAGTGCTTGGGATCCATCCTTCTGGCTTATTTCGTAATTGAGATGGCGGAGATTTAGTGGAATTGGGAAGAGAAAGGTCATGGTTCTGAAGAAGTTATAGATTGGAGCATCTGCTTGAAATTTATTAAGCTTTAACAGAGAGTAAAATTCCATCCGTATATGATGGTTCACGTTGGGTCACTTGATTTGCATAGTAGGTACTCTACTGTAAATAAGTCTCAATAAAAAATCCACCCAATAGAACCAGATCCGCCTTAAGTGGGCATTGATAGACATCCCAAATTAAACCATGTATTCAACCATCCCGGAAAATTTCACCCGACAGCAGTCAACGATAAATTCCCTATTAGAAAATTTCATAATAATGAGGGCCATTATTTTGTTAAATATATTCCTGCGGATGGTCGATCTCAAAGCATCTAACAAACTACAAAGTGTACCCACCGATTTTCAGATACAACAACGTATCTTTGTTGTTAGTGTTGTGCTGTTCATTTCAGTCCTAAGACAACAATTTCCTAAGGGCTAAGTATGTCAAACAAAAACAAAAACTCACGACAGAAGAATGGAATGAGTGTGGACCCACTCAGCGAGTACTTACCACGTAAAAGTGTCACAAAGTGTCGGATTAGTTATAGGCTCGCGCCTTAAGTGCTTGTAATTGAGCCGGAAGATATAATAACAGTCGATGTTGATAGGTTTCAGCCTGGCATTCAAGACGGGATTGTGAAGAAGGTACAGGGGCTGCGACAGGGTAAATTGGGATTAGACAACGATATAGATTAGGCGTCGGAGGGAAATGCATCAAATCTATTAGAGAATTAGGTAGTTGTGTTACACAGTTTTAAATGTATCTATGTTTAGTTGTCTGGAAGATACAATGAGGGTTTTCTATTTTTATCGTTGGCTAGAACTAAAACTAGGCCATAACTAAGACTATAAATAGGTGACGGAAGATTAAGTGGCGAGGGATGTTTGTTTTGATATTGTGTATTGTCGAAAGGGATTCTTTCGTGGCCCACTTGGTTGGTTGTAGTGGCAGCTCTCTTTATGAAAATATGGCTCACTGATGCCACGATAGGCTCATTGTGGTAACACAAAAAGTTAAGGGCGGCACTAAAACCTGTGAGATGACGAGAACCACTTCAATTCTCGAATGATGCAGCCGATATTTGAATCAGCTACTTCCGTGAAGCTGTCCAGGAAGGGTGAGCCTAAGGTTTTCATGCGTTTCCTGGACAGTGCCGGATATTCGCTCAGAAAATGTTGGATTGTCTCTTCCTCTTCTTCCGATCTGCAACTCCGGCAGAAATCATTCAAGGAAACGCCCAACCTTTCTGCGTGTCTGTCAATTAGACAATGCCCCGTCAGTATGGATACGATTGAACTTAAGGTTTCACGACTCGTGTTTAGAAGCTGCTTGGTACGTCTGGGACTCAGTGCGCGACAAGTTTGCCTGGTTATCCTGCTGGTTTCCTCCAGCAACCAGGCCCTATTTGCAGTCTTCATGTAATGCTGCCTAAATCCCAGCTTTATGGATGCTAGTGGTTAGCTGAGTTAGGGTGTGAGTGTATACTCCTGGAGGTCAGTACCAGCTCTCGCTAGGGCATCAGCTTCGCAGTTTTCAGGTATATCACTATGACCTGGCATACAGCAAGGAATCACTGCACAGTGAAGCAAAATTACATCCAGTTGTATACGGCATTCCATTACAAGTGGATAGCAGCTTGACTGTCAAAGAAAATATTCAGGTTTCTTATGGAAATTTTCTGATTTCTCAGGCAGTCTACTGCTTTGTATATTGCAATGACCTCTGCCTGAAAAACCAACCAAACGGGCCAAGCTGTTCTGAGAAAACGCCACAACCATTTTGGAGCCATCAATGTAGATGTCGACCGATTCTTGCATCCCATCTCTTTCTATTGCCCCGTCATCCCTGCTTAGAATAACTGAATTGAAACCATGATGAAAGCAGGAAATCTGGGACGCAAGCTCTACCTCGCCTGGCGTTGGTCCATCTCTCCGGAGTATGATGGAGTGGCCAATATCTCCCTCCTGCCAGATATGTAGTGATTTTAATAGAATCACAGAGCACTTTGCCTGCTGTCTCGTAAGGAGCTCCGTCGGGAGCCAATTCAATAGCATAAACAGCGCTTTTGGCGGGGTAATGCGTAAGGCCCCGGTGATTCCAATAGCTGCAATACTTCTGACCCTGTTTTCGCAAAAGCTGGCCACCAAACAACTGCTCCATACAGAAGGATTGGTTCCACTATCGTCGTATAGAGTCAAGATACGATTTTGGGTTTCAATTCCCACTTTTTTCCAATGGCTCGTTTACATCAGTAAATTGCGTGCATCTGGATGTCCTTTAAGATACGAATGGCATACAATTTTGTAAAATTTCAAGTCTCCAAATCAAAGGATACAAGCCACTTTAATCGGCAATTGTAAAAAAAAAATTGTGAAAGTAGGAAGTCCGATATTTTTTGAAGACATTGATTGAATCAAATTTTTATACTAGCACCTCCAATACTGTTTAAAAAATGTGATTCCACGAAAACAGCGTAAGTGGTGGTAACCTGGGGGTTAATAGCCGTTCTTTTGTAAACAGGTGACATTTGCTGAAGATGTCATCTTGACTAGAAATCAACGCCTTATCAGGAAGAACCAAATCCTAGCCAGACATGCCTTCAAAGGTATACTTCTTTGAAAGGAATTGAGGTGCAGATTTGCAGCTTTTTCTAATTACGACCGAGTCCGGACCAAAGCAGAGTATCCAGACCATTTAAAATCAAAGTATTGTCAAGCTTTTCTGATCTGAACCACGTCATGACCAAAACAGTAGGAGGTCTGCCTATCAAATAACGAAAGGACACTTCATTCAAACAGAATTTCCCAGCCCACTTCAACTTTTTCCAAAGCTACATGAATCTTATCGCCAGTTACTTCAACTTTTTTCCAAGTCATCTAAATATTTTACCAATTCATTGAAGCCCTTTCCCAAACTGTTTAAACTTTTCCCAATTCATTTAAACCTTTTATTAAATCGTTCATTTCATATGAAATTGCAACAAAGGATCATGTAAAAGGGTTCATGTGAGAATTTTCTCTTAAATTGCTCATAAAAGTTGACACAAACAAAATTTCAAAAAAAATATTAAGAAAGTAATAAGAAAAATTGGATAATAAAAAAATCAACACATACATGAAAAACTTTGGAAGTTATCGTGCTGACCGATGAGAGTATAATTTCTCCGAAGAAAAATGGTACGCGGTTAAGTATAATCGATGCATGCACGCTTTCCACACGAGCTTGGCGTTCAGAATTAGACCCAAATACTTAACTTGATGAGACGGTATGAGGCTTATCTCATCGAGTTTGGGTGGGAGAAATCGTGGAATTGTGTACCTTCTTGTGAAGAGCACAAATTCCGTTTTCTGCGGATTTATCTTTAGACCGCACTCTTTGCTCCATTTGGCAAGAATACCCAAGCAAAGTTTAGCCTTTCAGATAGGGTGTTAACAAATTTGCCCGACATTGCTATCGCAACATCGTCGGCATAGGCTATGACTTTGTAGCCAGTCGCTTCTATTTTTTACAGGATCACTAAGTTTCAAAGCGAGGTGATAGCACCCCACCTTGTGTCGCGACTTATATAGCTGTGAATGTGTAAACATTTAGTTGGTGATCATATAAATGAGAAATATCAAGTTTATGAAGCTGTTCTTTTTGTGTTCTTATTAAAGAACGCACTTTTTACTACAGCATAATCCTTTAAAATAGGTATATGTTCCTCTAACCAAAACTCATGTTCTTGCCAAACAGAAGTTTAACCACTTAAAAATCATCACGACCAAACAAAATACGTTAGACTATCATTAGAAACACATTTCCAAGCACAACTCCACCCATTAAGTATTGAGATAAAAGCATTTCATCCTCAACCTTTCCATGTCACACCCACAAAACCGATCCAAAGAAAATGCACTTTCTTCGAGGACACTCGCCAAACGTTGCTTCCATTAGTGTGACCACAATTCTGTAGTGATACAAGCTTCTAAGAATAAAAAAAACAAACAACAACGTAAGATACAAGTTGAAAATGGTACACAAGATTTTCAATTTTCCCGAACATTAACCTGAGAGAATGGCTTACATGCACCTGCAGGGTGCATCCATGGAAAAGACGATGCCGATAGGGAACAAGTCCTGGTAATGCATTTAAATGGCACACATATAGTTTTTTCTTCCTGTTCCTGTTGTGAACTTGTAAACTTTGCTGAGAATTTTCTGTCGTGATACATTAAGCGCCTGCCGTTTACAGCACAAGGACGACGAGCACACACCAATCGATGGGTAGTCTATTCTGAGAACCTATCGAAATAACAGCGTTTCATGTCAAGCTCTTTCTAGACAACAGTAACGATCTAAGGTTTCAAATTGATTTCGGAAAGGATCCTAGGCGTAAAAACCAGCAGTAGTAGCACGAGCAGCAACAACTAAAAAAAAACGATAAACAAATTTAACATGCAGTTTCGCTGCATATCCTTCCAGGTAAAAGTTGGAGCAAATTACATTTTTATAGTTACACAGCAAACTCAGTTCGTCTACTATAGAACTCTTCGTACGCGGCAACGTCTTCTCTCCTCCTGTTTAATTTTCTTAGCTTCGAGCGTCTCACCTCGACTGGGAAAATTGTATGTGGAGCACACATCAGAATCCTGCCAGGATATTTCTACGAGTAAACGACTAGCGATTTGCAGTAATAGCACCATTTGGATACAATGGGTGTCGCGAGTCCTGCGAGGCATTTCATATAAATATATACATATATATGAATATACAGTTTCAAGATATTTTCCTGATGAGTTGCCGTCAATTTTTCGCCTTCTACCATTATTCTGATGCGCTACAATGTTGTGCGAGTGTTCTTGAAAGAAGCCGCGAAAGTTATACACACTATATATACATACCTATATAATGTGTGTTACCACAGGAGTTGTAGATTTCCTTAATTTCTGGGTTTAAAGGTGGTCGTAAAAAAAGTTACTTAGAATTAGAATTTTACGGTTTCAAGCGCATTTCCAGTGAAGTTTCTGCCCCAGTAAATTTTCCACGCGGTTGTTTTGAGGCTAATTACATGAACAGGAAAACTCTCTCATTCATTATACTTATATATAAACATGGAACACACGGATTGCATGAAGAAGGATATATGGAATTGGTGCATATGTGCAAATACAATTTGTCTGTGCGTGTTTTCTTCATTGGCAACGAACCGAAATGTTGCTAATTATGCGATGTGCTAATGCAATAGCACTTTGCGTGTTGCATTAAGAGCTTTTGTCGAGAATTGCATTTTGTGTTCGATGCAAATTCACCAAGATTGTGATGTGAATGGAGTAATTTGCATGTTTGATGATTTGATGTTTTAATAGCCAAAAATTAAAATTTATGAAATATATACATATATTTGCAATCGAGTAGTGATTACTAATTAGATAGATTTTGGTTGCTTTTAAAAACAATTGGAGATGGTGGTGGCCTCACGTCAGTCACCCTCCTCCCGATTATGTTCCGCTTCGGTGCTTCAAAATTGGTGAGGCCTAACAAATTAGCATGATTGAAAAATTGCTGTACAGGCGGCCAGTTGACGACTCCTTAAATGGGTCAACATATTCAGCTCTGAGATTCGGTGGCACTAAAAATCTATATTTGACGACGGTCGTGGAATGTTTAAACAATAAAAGCATCAATATTCTCAAAAGTTCGGTAAACTTTCTCTAATTTTTTTACATAAATGTTACTACGAAATCGAGAAAAATATCTTCACGATCAGTGGTGGCTTTAACCTAATACCTCTGGAAAAGTAATTTAAGTTTGAACAACGAAATACTTAGCTCATACGATAAATTTATGGTTAATGATGAACTCAAGAGCTATGACGTGAACATTGAAATGAGACAATGCTGTTCCTAAAATCTGCTTCTACAGCTGTGTACCAAATCCATTTTAGTAATGCTGTTGGTTGGTTGGTTGTAGTGTCAGCCCATTTTGTCAAAAGGCGGCTCACTTAGGCCAAGAAAGGTCCATTGTGATACCACAAAGAGACAGGGTGTGGCACTAAAACCTGTTGGGTGACGAGAACCATTTAGATTCTCGTATGAAGCCGGCTATGCAGCTAATATTTAAACCGGACTATTTCTGTGAGGCTGTCCAGGAAATGCGAGCTTAAGTTTGCATGCTTTTCCTGGATAGTGCTGGGCATTCACACAGAAAGTGTTGGATCGTTTCCTCCTCATCTTCCGATCTGCAGCTGCGGCAGAAATCGTGGAAAGGGACTCCCAGTCTTTCTGCGTGTCTGCCAATGAGACAATGCCCCGTCAGTACGGATACGATGAAACTTAATGTTTCACGGCTCGTGTTGAGGAGCTGCTTGGTGCGCTTTGAGCTTAGTGTGTGCCAAGTTCGCCTGGTTGTCCTGCAGGTTTCTTCCAGCAGCCAGGCCCTGTTTGCAGCCTCTTTATAATACTGCTTGAAACTTCACTTGACGAATGCCAAAGGATAGTCGACTTGGGATGTTAGTGTATAATCCTAGAGCTGGAGTGCCAGCTCTCGCTAGGACATCAGCCTCGCAGTTCCCAGATATATCACTTTGACCCGGCACCCAGCAAAGAATCACTTCACAGTGAAGCGACATCGTGTTGAGTTAATTACAGTTTTGGATGAGGTATACAAGTTGGATAATGATTGGATAGCAGCTTGACTGTCAGAGAATGTTGCGATTTCTTATGGAAATTTGCTGATTTCTCAGCCAGTCTACAGCCTTGTATATTGCAATGACCTCTGCCTGAAAAACACTGCAGTGGTCTGGAAGCCAGACGGATAGTTTCAGGCCTAGCTGTTGTGAGAAAACGCCACAGCCAACTTTTCCATCCATCTTTGATCCATCAGTGTAGATGTCGACCGATTCCTGTATCTTACTTCTTTCCATGATCCAGTCATCTCTGCTAGGAATGACTGACTTAAAACCGTGGTGGGAGCAAGGAATCGGAGGGGTGAGGTCTACTTTCCCAAGCGTTGATCCATTACTCCGTAATATGGTGCAGTGGCCAGTATTCCATTCATGCCAGACATATAGACCTTTCAATCGAATGGCAGAGCACTTGGCCTGCTGTTTCATAAGGTGCTCTATCGGGTCCCAATCTGATAGCATAAACAATGCCTTTGTTGGGATAGTGCGTATAGCTCCGGTGATTTCAATAGCCCTGTTCACCAGGTTCGCGTTTTATGTTTTTGCCATCGCTGGCCACCAGATAACCGCGTGATACAGAAGGATTGTTTCCACTATCGCTGTATAGAGCCATAATACAGTTTTGAATTTCAGTCCCCACCTTTTATAAATAGCTCTTTTGCAGCAGTAGATTGCGCCTGCTGCTTTACGCGCTCTTTCTGCGTGTTCGCTTTCCACGCGAGTTTGGAGTCCAGAATCAGACCTAAATATTTGATCTGATGGGATGGATTGAGACTTGTCTCATCAAATTTAGATGGGACAAAGAGAACAAGGCGGCCTTAAATAATTTTCACCCAAAGCAAGAATTATAAAAGGTTTGTAAGAACCATCCCGAGGAGTATAATTAATGGGCGGAGTTAGTCTGTAGGATATTTTCAATACCAGATTTGTTGACATCTTTCTTGGGGTCTCCATGGCGTACCGCAATTTATTTTGCAGTGAGAGATAAATGGAGATAAATAATCAATAACGTTGTATAAACATGAGAGGGTTGAACACCAAGGAGTCGACAAAGGCGCTCAGAGACCGAAGATTCAACAAGAAAGGAATCTCAGTGGAATCGGGTGTTAACTGGACATCTGATGACGAGTAAATAGTCTAAGTTTTTTTTTTCTTTGTTTGAAATTATATTCTATAATTCTTTTTAAAATTGTAGCCTATTTTATTCCAGCAATAAAATAGGCTAAAATTTCAAAGAGTTTCAAATTTTTTCCGAATGGTTGTGAAGTTCTTCAAGAAAGTTACTTTGAGGTGCGTGATTTCACGAGCTTGAAACCTTTCTTGATTAAAATTCAAAGCCCAAATAGTAACTCTCGGCGCAAAAAACCGAAAGTGATCAACGGTGCAGCTTCAAAATTTAACAAAATATAATCATTCCAGTAGAAAATAAATTCGTCACCAACTCAAGAAAAACAAAAATCAAACGAAAATTGATAAGTCCATAATATTGCACAGATCGAAATTCAAGTGTTGAAAAATCCACAAGAAATTGACCCATGGATATTAAAGTACTTAGAAGTGTGAAATGAAAAAAAGATTTATATGAAACAAGAACGGCAGCGAGAGTATTCCACTAATAATCTGGATAGTTTGATCTGATCCCTAAAAGGACAAAGTATATTCTTTTGCGAAAAACTCATTATACATTTTCAGACTTTCTGATTGTTTTGGTCTGTAGGAACCTCTAATTTTCAAATTGCTAAAAGAACATGATCCAAACCAGTATGAGTTTCAAAAAATTCACTGTCACTTTAAACAAATTATCTGAAAAGCGCCAAGCAAACGATTAAATCCATTTGATGTCTATATCATATGCACATTTGCGAAACATTTTTAAAACGCTTTGCACGACACCAGAAAAATAAAAGAACGTATGCAACAAACACAAAACAGGATGAATTTTTGCGGTTACAACACTTTCCTTTGCCACAGATTAAAATTTACATAATCCCTGGACTAAAAGTTTTGCAGTTCTCTAGTCTACATTTCTCTTTCTCTTTCGGTCCTTCCTCTTGAATGTGTGTTTGTATGCTTTCTGGTGGCTTAAACAATTCATAAAAGAACTCGAAGGACACTCACTGGGAAATTTCATGCTATCAATTTCAGATTTTTTCTCGGTATCTACACAGAATGTTTCAAAAAAAAGTTATCATTGTTTGCCTTCTTGCGAGAGAAAAAAACAACCTATCACAAGAACTTAATTTTAAGGGTGATAAAAATATTTCTGAATTCAAATTTTGAAAAAGATTAATCGGTGATAATTTTTACGTTGAGTATGAACATGTTTTATTTAAATTTTGAATGCATGTCATATCCTTGCACCAAAAATCCTTACGTAAGTTTTTTTTCCGGCACACACTCTACAATCTGGTTCAACTACAAGTAGGCTTATCGAATAGAATAAAGACATCTCTCAACTAGCATCCTAGTTTTTGGCAACATTTCAAATCTAGTAAATCCCTTTCGGGCATTAGAGCCTGCAACATTCTTAGGACATTGTTTCGCTCGGCTAGAATTTCTGATATGCATGTGGCACAGCATAAAATAGTTCTCATTATTTGTTCTACGCCAGGATAATATCGTATGTTCAAGAGTGGTTTTCATTTTCAATTCTCCGCAAGGACTAGTTGTGAAACTTTGATGATGTAGTGTGTCAAAATCCTTTCTTAAATGTTTGCCGAACCAGTAGCATTGCAGACCTGCACTATCACTTTGGTTCGGCTGGAATTAAAATGAAGTACCGTAGCAAGGATTTGATAGGGGTGTGGTAGGTGCATGTGAGTGAAACTGTGGTATGTTGAAATGCCGGTCAATCAATTTGATAATTGTGCTGCTGGACAGGATGTATCACATGCAGAGCATCACTTGATCCATCAGAGATCAACGCAAGAAGCAAGCATTTTCGAACGTATAGAATCGTCTATGTATCCTTTGTATGGCCGTAACTTAAGGTGACCTGATACACATGATTCGTTCTAAACTGTTTATAGGATGAGCATCACAGGTGAAGATTGAGTGCATGCTGTAGCTCTGCAAAGTGCACTGTAGAATCCAAAGTCATCAAATTCCTCCACTCTTCTCTTCTCAGTGATTAGTGTATGTAGTTTCACATAACTTTTCAGGCTACTGATGCAGGATGGTCAGATTGGTTGTTAACTCAAGCTATCCTTTCTACCGGACTAAATTGAATTTCGATTGGAAAAACCGAACCAATTTGTAACCGATGAAGATTGATAGGTAGTAAGTCTCTTTCGTGTGCCAAGGAGAATACTTTAAGTGGAATTGAGCACCTGAAAAGGACGTTAGGTATAAAATAATTGTAAATTGATTATTAGCTTTCAATGTAAAGAGAACGAACTGAAAGTACATATATCAATATGCTTAAAAAAACGAACTCATTTAAGCCACCAAAATCTTCTGGGGTTTCTTTTGTTTTTCATAATAATGATATCAATAAACATCGCTGTCAACAATTATTGCAACACACCGAATATTAATTACTCTCAAGTTGGCACCAACAATTTCCTGCGGTCGATTTGATTCACATTTCCTTTCATACACACCTCCTTTTATACTCATGGTAGCTATAAAATTTATTTAACAGACAAACGGTACGGTAAACTGGAAGCCACCTACTGATTGCATCCTTCATACCATATATCCTTGCCGCTACACATGAACTTATGTAGGTGATACATATGTGTAGAATTCCAACTATACAACTTGTCTATGGCCATTGCATTTCTATTAGTAGCGGAAAGCTGGAGAGAATACATGACAATATTCTAAGGACTCTTGAGAACTATTACCATCCCCCTCTCCACCACATCACATGTGCAGCAACACACTATATCGTGACGGTTTTTCGTGGCGCTTTGAACTGGATGATGCACTCATTTCGAAAATGGGATAGAGTGGTAAAATGCTTCTAAGTCTTCAATTCATTTAGTCATTGAATGTATGAATGAAAGAATTGTACATGTCCTTCTGCAGGATGCACTTAGTTATACACCTATCTACCTCGAACTGCATACAGGCAAACTTGTAAAAATCGAGCATGTGAATAAAGACTGCTAGAAACTTCTTTTACATACAACTCTGCTCCTATTTGATGTCTGTCTGTCTGTCTGTCTGTCTATCTATACATCCACGTACAGCCATATTTAGATTATGGTTGAGTCTGAAAGCAAAAGCAATGATTCAAAGGATTCAGGATTCAGCATTCACATCAGTTTATGGTGTACGCTGCTTTCAGACTACCTAGCCAGTTAAAAAAGATGGTAAGTTATTTGGGATTTGCTCCTATTTCTCTGTTTTTTTTTCTTGCTAGCTCGATTCAATTCAGCTCACCTGGATGAGTTTTGAATAGTGTTTGTGGAAATTCAAGGGTGAATAAAAAGAATGCTTTATCCGTTCTTCATATGTAACGTTTTATAAATAGGTAAAGTTTATCCAATTTGTTTCGCCTAATTGAAGGTTAATGGTTTTAAGTAGTTCATATGTAGTATGGGTTTGTGTTTCATAAGGAGAGATGTATGTGAAGGATACACTGTGTCCTGATGGAATATGGTTCAGTTTTGTCTAATCATTTGGGATATTCAGAATCGTGCAAAAATGATGAATCAATGGTCATCCTTTTTAAATGGTTTGGATCACACTAAAGGGGGAATTAGGCTTAGGACAGCGGTTTCTCAATGATTTTCATGAATTTGTTTATAGTATAAAAAATTAATATAATTTATTGAAACTTTGAGTATATTTAACACATATATGTAACTATATATTTTAAAAATTTTGAAGAATTTCCTTGAAAACCACCGAAGATATTAGCGATCCCATATTGCAGGTCATAATTAGACTCAGCATGTTGCGTACATTTTGGAAGCCGCAATTTTCATCTGAAATCAAACGAGGTTAAAATTTACTTTTATTATATGTCTCTCTTCTATATGAACCTAAATGCTATCAAAAGAATAGACAAATGATTTTTTTACAGGGGTCAATACAAAAAAGCATGGTTTTTGCCAATTTTTGCAACTTTTTTGGAAAAAAAAATTATTTTAAATGATGATAATATTCCGATTTTAGGTTCATATAGAGCGCAATACTATGAAGAAATTAACTGCCAATTTACAAAACGATTAGTTGAAAACTTTTCAAACTAGCGTGTACGCAAGTTCAAAAAAAGTCGTTTTGAGGAAAATGCGTTTGAAAAAATAGTAGCGCTCGGGGCCTGAAGGAGAACTATTCACTACGATGGCTCCTCAAAAAAGTCAGGAACATAAAAAATTGAAATGTTTAAAAAAAATTTAAAAATTGTGTTTTTCGTGCTATTATCACTCCTAACTTCGAAGCGGTTTTTCTAGAGCAAAGTTGTGTGAGAATGAAAGTTATGCAACAAAATTTTCTACAAAATAAGATTGGTTTAAAATTCTGAAACACTTAACCCTTGCCACAAAATAGTAATAATTAAAAAAAAAGGGAAAAAGCCGTTTCTTATTCATTTTTCTCTCACCACTTTAAACAAACTTAGGACCTTCGTAGTTCGCTTGAAAAATCTTTAAAATAAAATTAAACAGTACAAAAATTTCCATTAAAATCGAATCAGTGGATTTCAGATAACAGTTTGGCAATTAAAATTTTTGGAAAAAATTTCAAACATTTCTCACATCTTACAAGTCAGAAACTAAAGCCCATAGAAATTTGATTTTCTTTTCACATATAGAACAGCACTTCACACATTGAATGCATTTTACAAAATTAAAATCGGATTATTAAGGTGGCCTCATTTTTTTTAAAAATTATAAACATTAAACAACAAATTAAATATCTCGGTAACCATGGATCTAAATTAATGTCGCACGTGCCCATCTTTATGTATTCTTGGTCGCATTTTAAACAGAAAATTGTTAAAAATTGTTGGTCCTAAGTTGAAGTTCCTTAGTTTTCTTGAAATGGTAAAAAAAATTGAATAAGAAACGGCATTTTCCCCACTTTTTTTAATTATTGCTATTTTATGGCAAGGGTTAAATGTTTCAGAATTTGAAACCAATTTTATCTTGTTAAAAAAAATTGTTATTGTTATTGTCATCACGTAACTTTATTTTGGAATGAACCGTTTTAAAGTAAGAAGTGAGACAAGCAGGAAAAGGACGATTTTTTCAAAAATATTTTAAACATTTCGTTTTTTTTTAATGTTCCCGACTTTTTTGAGAAAGAGCATAGATCAAATATTGTTAGACGAGTGATTCCATAACTTTTCCTGCAAAAATCAGCGTGCCCTCTCTCAACGGCCAAATGTAGTTGTTTTTCTACAGATCCGCCCTGGTCTATAAATACATAAGCATTTTACAAACAATTTTTCATTTCAAGTTGATGAGGGCTTGAGAAGAATGTATAGTTTCTGAAACCAATTTTAAACTGTTTACCCATTTAAGCAATATGGTTCGGTTAGCATGAAATTTTTTGATATATTTATTATAAGCACATTCAACAAAGTCGACTATAGTTTTTAAATGCAACGCTTGTATTAACGTACGCTATACCCAACCATGAGTATAAAATAAAGGGTTTTCCAATAAGGACTTGACAATTTTTTTTCAAAATAAAATGCAAACCATTTGAGATATTTAAAAAACTTTATTATCGGGTTGAAGTGCAATCAAAACATTTATGAATGGAACTCGACTTCGTTCATATGGCCACCGCGGGCACGTTTGCAACGGTCGATTCGTTGGGCCCAATTTTCGATGACTCGGCCACACATTTCGGCCGAAACGGCTGCTATTTCGTGTTCAATGTTGGCTATGAGCTCTTCCAACGTCGTCGGCTTGTTGGCATAGACCAACGACTTGACGTGGCCCCAAAGAAAAAAGTCCAGAGGCGTTAAATCGCACGAACGAGGCGGCCAATCGACTGGTCCATTTCTTGAGATAACACGCTCATCAAACTTACTCTTCAATAAATCGATTGTAACGTGTGCTGTGTGGCTTGTGGCACCGTCCTGTTGAAACCACATGTTGTCCAAGTCCATATCTTCCGATTCGGGTCAAAAATAATCGGTAATCATGGCGCGATAACGATTACCATTCACAGTAACGTGACGATCATTATCGTCGACGAAAAAATATGGCCCTATGACGCCGCCGGCATGCCAACCGCACCAAACAGTTATTTTTTGTGGATGAAGTGGTCTTTCATGAAGCACATGTGGATCTTCACCAGACCAATAACGCATATTTTGCTTATTGACGAACCCACTGAGCCAAAAATGAGCTTCGTCACTGAAGATTATTTTGCGATGAAATTGATCATCTTGGCGCATCTTTTCCAGAGCCCAATCGGAGAACGTACGTCGCTTCAAATGGTCCGTCGGCTTCAATTCTTGAGTCAGCTTGATCTTTTATGGGTTTAAACCAAGATCCTTACGCAAAATTTGCCATAACGTGGTCTGGGCGATGCCCAACTCTTGAGAACGCCGTGGAATTGACTGATTTGGATCATTTGCTACGGACGTTTCAACGGCAGCGGTATTTTCGACACTTCGACCAACCCGTTGTCTCACTGGCACGGCAACATCACACAACGAATATGTAGACTCAAATTTTTGCACTAAACTTGTTACTGCCTGTCTACTAGGGCGAGAATTACGACCGAAAATCGGAGTTAACGCTCTTAAAGTAGCGGTCACCGACTCCGAATTTCTGTAGTAAATTTTTATAATTTGCAGACTTTGTTCCTTCGTGTACTTTACCATGATAAAAATGTTAAGTTTACTGAATAAATTGACAGTGACAGTTTGATCATTAGTGAAAGGGTGCGTTCACAAATTGAATTCAAAGTTGTCAAGTCCCTATTGGAAAACCCGTTACTTATACGACTTTTGGTAAACAAAACAATATTCTGATTATTAGTCAAAATTAAAATATTTTTAATCATAATAGCAATGAAATTTGAATTCGAGTCGAAGTCTAAAAATTACTAAATTTTCTTAAAGACAAAATAATTCACGTTCCTGCTACACAATATCATTTTATCAGTAGATAGACCAGAACGGATTTGCAAAAAAACGACTACATTTGGCCGATGAGTGGTGCACACTTATTTTTGCAAAAAAAGTTGTAGAATAACTTGTATAACGATAATTTTTTACCATTTAAAATGCAGTTAGAACCTTCATATTTTGCTTAAAAAATCTTTACAATATCATTAAATAGCAAACAAATTTTGATCAAAATGGATTCAGTAGATTCCCCATAATAATTGTGCAATCTAAACTATTTAAAAAAAATTAAAATTTTTGAAAGCTTGCAAGTCAGTAACTTAAGCCTAAAGAAGTTTCAATTTTTTTCACTTATGGAAGAGCACTTCACCTATCAAATGCATTTTATTAAATTAAAATCGGATTATTAGGGCAGCCTAAGATTTTTTTGCTAAACGTGGTAATAAACTCTAAAACAGAGTGCGGCTGCGGATTCAGTCGTAGCCGTCATGCTTCCATCAACACAATCATTTGTCGTAAGAAAACGATCATTTGTACTGTGCAATAATAATTCATCTCCAGATATTATTTAATTTTTTCTCAGATTTTTTTTGATCTATCATTTCCGAAATTCTTTGTTTTAAATCTGGAAGATCGGGTACATTAAAAGCTGTATTTCTGGCTATTAAAGCCAATATTGCAGGAGATGAATTTAAATACCCTTTTCTTGCACTGGACCGTTCAATTTAAGCTGAAATGAAAAAGTCTGACTCATGCGGAAGAGGGTTGTTTCATGATGGAAAAAATACCTTAAGAATATAATAGTAGTGTTCAACGGAATCTTCGACCAAGACCGGTGGATTACTTATTAAACTTTTTGTCTTGTCTTGACGATCTTGTCTGGAACACTCTTGATCTCTATGATTCTAACAATAAGTTATTTTAAACCATGAATCCTACTTTCTTTAAGCTAGTTATTTAATTTTCATCATTAACATCAGCGAGTATATTTCATATTCTACGATTTTTTTTATCTACACTGCGCTTACGTCTTTAATTTCGTAAACCACGGTTTCTAGTGAATCTTCCAGTTCTGTTTATACAAAATTTATCCTGCAAATAAGATCGTACTGATGTATCTACAAAATAATCATGATTCCATCACCTTTGAAAAACAAATAAAAATGGCATTTAAACATTTATTTCGTCACATTTAAGATGCACTTGTTCTATATTTGAATAACTTTTTGCAATTACTGATCTGAAAGATTTGTTTCTGTCCATGCTGTTTGTACTAACTCTGACCAAATCGTTTTGGAAGATTTATTATTTCAATAATTATTATTTTTAGATTACACTAATTCATCAGCAAAATTCTCTTTCAAGTGAGATGAAAATCGATATAAATATTAGTGATAATTTGGAATTAATTTTCATCATTTTTTCTCTTATTTTGAATTTAAATTATTTATAGTTAATTTTAATAATTAATTTAATTTTTGAGAAATCAAAAGTAATAATTTGCACACTTGTTGTCTGCTCAATTTTTTTCCCTTTACTGTTCTCAATCATATTTATTGATTTCAGATGGTTTGTTTGGTGAAGAAT
This sequence comes from Oxycera nigricornis, assembly GCA_963942545.1. Lineage (NCBI taxonomy): Eukaryota > Metazoa > Arthropoda > Insecta > Diptera > Stratiomyidae > Oxycera > Oxycera nigricornis. The sequence goes on along the minus strand of OZ012663.1, from coordinate 90,636,611 downwards.
CTTATATGCATCTTTAGATTTCTTGGAAATAATGGAAGAAAAAGCATTCCAAAAATGGCAAAAAAAAACAAAGTGATTTTTGTCTGATCTACTTTTTCTAACATCAAATTTTTCAACAACAAGACAAATAAACACATTAAATGCAAAATAAATTAAAATTTCACTTTCTTTCTCTTATGAAAATCAATGACTGGTTTTATTTATATTGATTATACGACAAAATTCCAACTTTTATTCACCTTCTCCTGGAATTAGACACAAAATCGTGCAAAACAATATTTTTACCAATATTAAAGACGCAACGATATTTAAAACCTTCAAATCCACGGTCAAAACTAAGAAAAATGGTATTTTTAAATATATTTTATCACACAAATATCATACACATTATTAAATATGATTTTTGATGTTAATATTAAATCATTTTAAATTTTTTTATTATAAACTAACATTACTATTTAAAAAAATTAACACTATTATGAAACTGTGATCTTATATTATGCATTAAAATTAGTTTAAAATCAATATTATATTTTTATGCCTACCTTGATGCTTAAAACAATTAGTTTTAATTGTTTGCTTAATTGGTTACTTCAGAAAAAAATGTATTTTTGCATATTGTTTTTGATTTTGCTTGTTGCAATTTTTTATCTCAAATAAAAAGTTACTTAGATTTTTTTTTGAAAAGAGATTGCAACGAATAGATCTTTCCAAACTTGCCAAGAAGCTACGATGCTGATATACTGTTAGATCATTTCATATTTCTGATATACTTTTCATCCTTATAATTCAAATTATTTGATAAATATTTCAAATTATTTTCAAACAGAATCAAGATATCTGATGTTTTGTCGTGTTTTAAGCTTAAAAAGCAAATATTTTTCAATTTCAACTGTTAAAGCCAACCACAACTGTATTTATTTTCGTAGTCAAGCAATCGCAATCGATTCTGTACTAAAGAATCCTTAATTTGTCCAAAAATCAATCATTTAGGGGAGAAGACCATGTAAACGCCTCAAAATCAGTCATATTTTTTTCGAATGTTATAGTAAATGATAAAATAATGGTATTATTTTAAAAATTTACTACAACTTTATTTAACCTTTCTAAAGTATGAAAAAAATTCTTCTTTCCCTCCAAAATTGCGGCTCATTTTTCGTCTGCCTTCTTCGACGCGAGGCCTGAAAGTGCTCCATTTATCACACATTAATCGTTTATCTGAAACAAAAAATTAATTGTTTATTTGTATAACATATTTACGAGAAGGATAAATCTATAACACTAAAAAAACTTATAATCCTATAAAAAATAAGCCTTTGGAAACTAATTGAGAAGTGTGGCAATTTTTCGACATTTTTGATCCCCAAAAAGTAATTTATTAGCTCGAAATATCTAATTTTCAGGTTTTTCCTTCCGCTAATAATGTAGAGAAAAGCCTCTCAAAATTTCAGGCAAATCGGTCAATAACTTTTTGAATTACAACACGAGCAGTTTTTAAAAATACAGTTTCGAGACAACCGCTTCTAAAGTTTTAGTAAGTACAGTATAACGACCAGTTTTAGTGACTTTCCGATTAATATGTAATCTCAGTTGCATACAGTAGTCCTTCTGACTCTTCAAAAAGCTTGAAAATAGACCTCCTTCCTCTCCTAATTTACATCCTTAATATAGATTTCTGATGTCTTTTCTAGTTTTAAGCTTAAAATGCGAATATTTTCAAAGTCCAGCAGTTAAAACCAACAACAACTACATTAATTTTCGTAGTAAAGTAATCAAAATCGATTTCTTACTAAAGAATCCTTAATTAAAAAATCAATCATCAAACAAAGTCCACGCTTCAAAACACTTCTATCGTAGCATGTTCACCCAAGCTTCAAACCGAACTATCTAGAAATCAAGCTAGGTCCCGCTCAACGCAAATCAATCAAACTTCCCACCACGGTCGCATCATCGTTCAGTTCCATCGTCAAGTTAAGGTTTTCGAGAAGCGTTCGCGTCCTGTCCGCGATGTCGCGGCGCGGCGCAACGCATCGCTGTAATCGTGGTGACATTGCGATACACCTGCACCGCCATTCCATGTTTGTGATCGGGCAGTGCGCGCGGAAAAGTGGTGCAAGTGTTTTCTCGTTTTCGTATCGATGAAAAGTGATGTTTTCCGGATTGAATGGCTGCACTGTCGTCTTAAGTAAGTTGCGACACAATGCGAATTCTTTTGCAGATGGTTCATTGCGTGTGCGCATGGTAATGAAGCGCGAGGAAATTGCGCATTGCAGAATTTACCGGATGCTGCAAAATGGAGTCGGATGTGGTGCATTGCTTAGGCGAAAGTTGGAGTGTACGTGTGGAAAAGATGCAGGCTTGGCTTGATGTGGAGCTTTCGTTGTACCTTTTTTCAGGTTGATCTGCCAGGACATTTGTTACTAGAACGTTTTTAATATGTTTTAGTATAATCATTGATATATGCTTTAGTGGATGCAACACTAAAGTTGAATGACTGTGCTATTCAATGCCGAGAATAAATGAAAATGGAAAGCTATGAAATTCCTCGCATATATTTTTCGACATTTTTAATTTTTAGTTTTAATTTTATGAACACCGTCTGTAATGCAAGGCTACGAAAGAATAAACTGGGAATATGGTAAGCCAGCGTTGGAATTGCTAGTGTTACAAGGAAAAGCTTCGACATTATCTTAAATTCAATGTATTGCATTTTCTCATTGATTTCGGACGTTTTTCCAAAGCATTTGTATCTTTTTTCAAATGATTGTTATATTTTTCAAAATACTGCGTCGATTTTCAGGTGAAAATTAAATGAAATCATCAAACTTTGCAGGATATAGCACACAAACTGTAAGACAAAATCTTACGGGGAAAAGTTTTGGATGAAAATACAAACCGTTCGGGAAAATATGCAAATGTTTTTCGAAAAGGTTTTAGTCAATTCAGAAATGCTAGATCTGCGGCGCACAAAAATGCATCAGATACAAAAACAAAGAGAGGTTTCAAGCACAAATTACGAACACGTGTACAAATGTAACTAATGTGAATTAATAATCAGTTTTTACCAGGATTCACAGTCGTTCACACTCATATTTGCACAGTTGCGGCAAAAATAGCAAGTTTTCTTGGTGAATGAAAATCAAATTAACTTTTATACACAGCATTAACTCAAAAGAATGTGATTAGGATGTAAACACAAAATTTTATTAAAATTTTTAGAAACTATTCCAATCTAATTTTAAAAAGCGGCAACAAAAATAGCACTGTAATTCAATTATGCAGTTCAAAAATTAAAAGGCTAGAAATTAGATTTACCCCAGTTTACGGTACCTATTAAAAATTTTCGGAAGAAATTTCTTTAAAAAATTTGCGTTTATAAATTTCAACAAATTGTCTCCGTAATAAACTTAAAATAAAAAAAGAAGACTATTTAAAGAAGAGAACAATATTCGAACAGAATGAATCAAAATTTGCGATTTCCTTCAAATAGTCTCTCGAAGAAAATTTTTCGTTAATAATTTTTCAAAAATTGAAAATAACGTGACACTAAAGACGAAAACATAATGATTAAATTTCCAAAACAAAAACCAAATTAATTCACTCTTGAAATAAAACAGCAAATCAAATATAAAAATTTAAACATAATGTGGTAAAAAAAAGCTTTAAGGGGTCTTCTAGGTTACAGTTTCAAAAAAAAAAATTACAGATTTCGTTAGTAAATTTCATCAAAAATACGATTTAAAACTTTGTAGAATGATATTTTAAATTTTAAAAGTATTTTCAAGCGTGTATTGCACGATGCTGTGAGACAGAATTTCGACGATATTGCTGCTAACACCGCTACTTGCGTTTTCCATAAAAATATATAGCATTTTTTAATACACAAATCGTAAAAAAAAAGTAAACACGATTTTCTCCAATTCATTTTTTTAAGCTGGCACTACGAAAAAGGTCGATTTTTGCCATTTTTGACAAGTCCGCCATATTTTTTTTAACTGATTTTTTTGAAAACTGTGGTGGATTACGGTGTGAGAAACCTTGTTATTTAAAGTGCCGTTAAAATTTTTTTGTTTCAGATCTACCAATCCATAGATTATCTCTCTGCCGTGCAGTTAGTAGATAGAGAGAGAAAGAGAGTAGATTTTTCAGAGCTTAATTTCAGCGCCCTCTATAAAAGGGAATAATAAATAAAAAATTAAAAAAATATTTTTTTTATTATTCAAATATGAAATCATACTATAAAAAGATTCATGTCAATATATTAGAAAGTATCTGAGGAACAAATTTTTGAGAAATGACCCATTGTCGCCTTCTAAAGTGGACTGGTACCTTAAGTAAAAAAATAAAACCAATTCCAGCATAGAATTTGACAAGAAAAAAACATAAGGTAAATCAATTAAAAATAAATAAACTTTTGATGGGAGTTCGGACAAAATTTGTTTAAGAAATATGTTTGCAGCATTTTTTAAGTAAGAGAATTAACTCTAAAAAAATCTAAGATAATTTCTATGAGAAATTCATCCAGAAGAAAATAAATTTAAAAAAGTGAACAATTTTCAGAAACAAAATTTTTTACGTCGAAAATAAAGTAAATATTTATTAAAGAGCATTGTTTTTGAAGTATTACATACTTCAGTTACTTCTTTCTTTCTTTCTTGGCTAGGCTCAAAATTGATTGAAGAGTTTTTGTAAAAACCGTAACTATTAGTTTGAAACTAGTACAATGCACCAATATTAATATTTCGTCGTATATCCTTTGTTGACAATTACAGCTCGGCAACGTTATGTCATAGAATTAATCAAATTCTGGCACCTCTTGGTTGAAATTTATGTTCCAGGTCTCTTTAACTGCATCCCAGATGGTATCATTGTTGGTCGGCTCTACAAGAGAAACCGCTTTTTCGACATCAGCCCAGAAGTTCTCAATTGGATTGAGATCAGGCGACTGTGCTGGGCACTTCATAACATCTACCGAATAATCTTCAAACAATTTTTTAGCTTTCTTCCTGGTATGTTTGGGGTCATTGTTTTGCTAGAAGACGCACAATAAGGACATATCTTCTTCTGTGTAAGTCAGCAACACTTTTTCCAGTATATCAACATAGACGTGTTGATACATGGTAGGTTTTATCTAATGTATGGGGTCAACTCCATAGTAGGAAAAATAAGCCCATTCCATGATGCCTGCACCTCCGCGCTTAATAGTTTTGATTGTGTATTTAGGGTTGTATTCTGCATTCTGTGGTCGTTTTACCTACGAACTAGAACTTTTGCTGCAATACAACACAATTTTACTCTCATCCGTCGATAAAACGTTTCTCCATCCCTCCACTGGCCAGTTCAAATGTTGTTTTGCGAAGCTTATACGATTTTTTGTGTGCTTAACAGTTAAAAGAGGCACTTTTCTACGCCTACAGACCTTTAACCTATGCTATCCAAGTCGGCTACGAACTGTTTCAACGCATATTGTAATATTCAGATGCTTTCCCAAACCGTCAAAAAAAATTTTCTGGGATTACTGGATTTTCCTTAAAATCTCTTGAAGCATTTGCGAATAATAACAACAAAAACACGATCTTTGGCTGCCTTGAATCCTAGAGCTGTGATTTCTGACTATGAAAAAAGAGGCATGCATGGTAACCAGTTGAAATGATTTTTTTTGGAAATTAACCAAATGGTTTCACAAAAAAACCTTAAATTTAAATTAAAATCTGCTGCCTCTTCACATGCTTCAAATTATCTAGACACTCAATAAAATCTGCTACCTCGCACATAATTCGTTTTCACATTTCTTGTGCGAATACTTTACAAACACATTTTGAAATCTTTTAGACACGTTTCGCCTACACATGAGTGGGTATGAAATTTTTTCTGAGACAGAAAACCAAAATAAATGCAGATTTAGGAAAAAAAATTATCGGATTTACTTTTTCAAAAATTCGTCGTAAATTAATGGTAATAAATATCTGAGAAAGAGTACACTTTTCAGTGTAAATTATTTTTAGTGAATTGGATAAAAAAAACATCAACAATGTAATGAAATAAAATTCACAGAATGCGACAACTAAAATAGACAAACATTTTGCTGTAATGACTAGAGTTTGGGTAAAGCTTAGTAAATTCTTTTGAGGAAAAAATTATATCAGAACGATAATTTTACACTATTTGTGTAATTACATAATTGTTTTACTTATCATAGTGTAAAAATATGCAGAAGTCATAAGCAACATTTCTTCACTGTTTCTAATAAATGGATTAATATTTACTGAATTCGTTATACCTAGTATATTTACCTATCATCAGCATTCACATATGAATACGATTCCAACTGCATAATCTGAAATCAAACATGATTAATCCAATCTGAATATGATGATAATAATTGGATAAAAGTGACTCTTCTCTCTCTAATAACCATAATTCAAATATGCTCAAATGCATTTCAGATAACTGCCAGCAGATCTCATTCATATATGCAAAATATCTATCACATGAAATCGACTTTTGAAATTCAACCGAAAATTCCAGACCGCTACCATTTGAATTTGATTGCATTCATTTATCAACAGATACTTCCGATTTACCAACCGCTCTGCCCCGTTCCTTTTCCAGCTACGTTATCATATCGGCAAAATTTCCATCATTAAAATCATATCTCATATACAAAATTTTCCAGTAAATTCTACACCCTCTTGCAACGCCTCGTCCATAATTTTGTTAGCAGAAAAAAAAATATTCGCAAGCAGACATCTGAATCGATGGCTAGCCAAATGGATAGATAGATAGATGGATGGATAGCTGGAAAACGTCTTGCTGGCCTTTTTCTCGAGTTTGGTTTAAAAAAAATGTCCTGACGAGAGCGGAAAAAACGGTTAACTTCGTTTTAAATCATCCTCTGATCGACGACTATACTGTCCTCCCCCATTCCCTGAACGCCAATTTCGTTCACTACTCATATTACGAAAAGACGAGATTTCATTTAAATATGACGAAATTATCCAATCAAAATCCAATCGATTTGTGGTGCACGAGAAGGAGGAGAAAGGGATGAATTGGAATATGAGGGTAGATAATGCGAAAAATGTGATTTGCTCGATATCGTTTCGTTGGAAATATTTTTTCATGGAGATGATGTATGTATGAACGGTATGCAAAAACTTATTTGTATATATTTGAGGTAACATCTAGACAAAAATTTTGAGGGCGTTCATTCGTGAGAAATTCAATAAATATATTTTATTTTCGAGAGAAGACTTTGCACTGAATTTAATTTAGAGTTTATTTTAGTTATATTTTATTTATTTTAATCCCGAAAGAAATATTAAGCGATCAGTTTTCCGTCTCGATGAAATAAATTGAATTTTATAAATAAATTTTTTTATTCACGTTTTCTATCGAAGATGAGATAAAGAGGACTGACTTGATTGCAAAATTTTGGACTAGATATGTGGACGTCATTATTACGATCGAACCCAATAGTCAGCTCAACAGTTTGCTGGAGGCCATCAATAACGTGCACAATAACATTAAATTCACAATGGAGGTCGTCGAGGAGAATAAGGAATTACCATTCCTGGACCTTAAAATCACTCGTGCGGGGGATAAGCCAGAATTCGATATATACTGAAAACCCACGAGTACGCAGACAACCATTGTGGCTTCCTCGTATCATATGCCGCAACAGAAGATGGATTCCAGAGTATGGTGCAGAGGCTAATAAATATACCTCCTAATGAAGTGAGATATAATGCAAAATTGAATTATATCAAGGAAGTAGCTTCAATCAACGGATATAGGCCCAGCATGATTGAGCACATTCTCAGAAAACAGGTCTCCCGACTGATTGGTAATACTTTCTCCACACTCCTTCCTAACGGTCTTCAAGATGTCGACCACACAGTCAAAAAGCGAGCTGGTACTACGTTCTTCTCGATGTTTGGTAGTATCAAAAAGGCATTAGGTAAATACGAGATCGCGGCCGTACGCACAAGTAGGAAGCACCAATTCAAGTCCAGGCTAAGTAGTGTAAAAGATTGTCTCGATATTACGGAGTTAAGCGGCATCTATAAGATCAAGTGTCATGATTGTAGCAAGGAATCCATTGGTCAAACTCGCTGACTCATACATACAAGGTTCGAAGAACATATAAAAGATGCAGAATTAACACGAAAAACCCCATCAGACACACAAACTCAATGGTAGCCCGACATATGGTAGAATCGAACCACAGGATCAATTTCGAAGACGTCAAAGTAGTGAGGAATGTCAGGCAAGCCCATAAACTGGACGTAGCAGAAAGTTTGGCAATTAGCAAAATGGACAAAAAACGATGGTAATTGTCCCTCTAGGCTATATAGATTCATATAGTAGAAACACAATGTAATAAGGTAACCTAGGTAGCGAGACAATGCACGAGGCTCTAATTCATTCAAGTAAATACCAGGCTAGATATAAGGTAATTAAGGTAGCCCAGGTAGGGTGATATGATTATTGGATTTCTTTCATTTCATAAAGTATACAGTTGTTTAGGTATAAACAAATATGGTTGCCATCCTAGAAGTAGTCTCTCCTTCGAACAGAAGAAGAGATCAAGTGGCTCTTGAAACAATATTGTATTCAAATAAAGTGGCGTAAATCTCGTCATGGAAACACAGCGTTTTGATTTCAATCAATTTTACCGAGAAAACGGCCGTTCACAGAAGTTACTTTTTACTTAAGGACTGTATCGGAAAAAATTCACCTTTAGTTTCTCCTGCATAGCTCCTGTCTGGGGTAAGTTTGAGTCTTCATCAAGTATGCACAATAAGCTATAAAATGCGACAAAAAATAACGTCTAAACTATTCGTATTGTAAGATCGCTATTGAAAAGATGTCATCAAATTGAGAAAATGTGCGTGGTTTAATTGTATGCAAATATCTAGCAAATCACATTCGTAAAAATTCGGTACTGGCAAAGGAGACTAATTCGTCGATTGCAACAGTGTAACGGACAATTATAAAGTACAAAAAGAGCCTACCTGTTGCTAGAAAGTCTGGATCAGGTAGAAAAAAGGTCCATCCCATACAAATTTGAGCCGAAAGAGGAAATTTTTGCAAAGTCCCAACACATTCATTCGAGATATGGCTCAAAAAGTGCAAACATCGAACGCAATGATTCAGAGGATTAAGAAGCATTATAATCTTGGATTATATAAAGTCCAAAAAATTCACGATCGATCCGAGGAAAAGGAGAAAGAAGCAAAAAATCGTGCTCAAAAGCTGTGCAAGGATTAGCTAACCAAATTCGGTTGTGTTGTGTTGAACGATAGAATTTACGTGAAGGCCGACTCGCACAGAACTTCTATACACCAGGATCAAAGCGTGGCAGTAGACCAAAACTTAAAACCAAAAAAACACCAAATTTCCCAAGCGGTATATAATTTGGCAGGCAATATGTTGATGTGGTCTCAGTTCCGAGGAATTTGTAGCGAAGGGTACCATCAACTCAGCGGTATACATCGAAGAGTCATTAGAGAAGTGACTAAAACTATTTAGCGAAAAACACGAAGCCTCTGTAGCATTTTGGCCAGATTTAGCGACAATCGATCAACAATTAAGTGGTATGAGGACAACAACATCATCTTCGTGGTACCGAAAGCAGCGAACCCTCCAAACTGTCCAGAACTTCTACCAATCGAAAGATATTGGGCTGAAATGAAGAAAACTTCAAAGAAAACAAACAAAATTGCTAAAACCGAAAAGGATTTTCAAAACAAGTGGAGATGCGCGTATAAGGTGGTCGATGACACCGTTGCGTGAAGTTAACGGAAAGGTTTGAAATGATTTCTGAAATGAAAATTCATTGAATTTTTATGTAAATGTTAGTTAATATAATATAATAATAAAAGAAATATATTAGTTCGATGAAGCAATTAATACCACTTTTAGAGACATAAATAAAAGTAATTTTTTTTCGATACACTCCTTAATTTCAGCACTAGTGCATGCTTTTAAGCCTTGCATGTGGTTTGAAACCACTTAATTAGGGAACTAAACAACAATTCTGCTTAGTTCCTTAATTAAGGTGGTGTAAAATCTTATGCAAGGCTTAAAAGCATGTACCACTTCTGAAAATATTATTTACACTTTGTCCTATTAATCTCTTAAAGATTTTGGTGCCCTCTTTAATATTGCCAACAATGATAAGCTAAACCCTTCACGAAAGTGATATTTTCTTGATTTTTGTGTTTCTTTAAAAAATATTTTGTCTATTTTAAAGCTATTCTATTTGTCTTTTTGTTTCCTTTCAGGCAACACAACGATTTCATACAACATTGACTTCTAACAGGTAATTAAAAAAAACGATTTCCATAAATGAATTTCTTTGATTTAATGTCAATCTTAGATACCCAATAGTTTGGTGAGATAAAATTTTCTCACTTAACAAATTGACTTAGAAAGATACTCTTTCCGAACATTGATTTAAAATTAAATTGCACAAAAGTACATGAAAGAGTATTGAAGGTTTTATAGTTCACATCGTCAATTCGTTTGCAGCATTGCAAAACTATTTTCCAATTTCAAACCTGTTGCTGAATAATCTGTGGGCATATAATTAGAAACACATGTACTTAGATGACTACGAAAAACCCAATTTGTTAATGGATCTTTCGATGTATTTCATTTGCCTTAAGTTATTTTATTACCTGATTCAATGGCAATTAAAGAAAGTAAAGTATTTGCCAATGCTACATCTAAAAGGACGATAGGACAACAAAGTTCTGGGAAATCCAAGACTTGGAGTGGACAGTGATGCGATGCTGCTATCGAAAGAAATATTTCAATTTCAAAGTCTAAATTATTTCTTCTTAAAAAATTGACTAAGGCATGTGCTTATTACTACGAGTGAGTGATTTCTCAGTGTTTCCTTCGATTGAAGCGAATGTGCAAGCGACCATTAGCGTTTTCTGGTAGAATTGTGGTTCCTGATTCTTGAATGTCAAGTAAATGTATTCTGAGAAAGCAACAGGACAATGTTTATTTATTTATTTGTTTATTACGCCAAAACAAGGCAATCACATGTTAAAATATAAATTACAACAAATATTTAACCCAAAAATACATGCTAAACTCAAAATTAATGTACACTGTTGTAAGCACGTCAAAATTTTGGGATGGATAATGAAGGGCTTTATAAATGCAGGATTTAAAATTGAACTAGGAGATAGTAGGGGGTTGACGGTTGCTGAAAGTGTTAAAGATCTTACAGGACCTATTAACAGGTTCATTATCTGCATACTTAGTAAGATGCTAGTATTCAGTAAGTAAACGTATGTTACGTGTACTTCTTGCAGGCACTTTAGGCTTTATTTTATCATTCAGATACTCCACATTAATGTTACCCCTAACCATGCCAAACGCGAAACAAGTGGATAACACTGTTATCTGGCCTTAAGAGACGACAAATTCAGAAGCTCCAATCTAACTACATAAGGGGGCAAGATTTGATAGTCACCAGGGCTACAGAGGTCTCTCAAAGCAAACAACAAAAATTATTTTTGGACTGACCCTATTCTCTATCATGAACTCCAAAAATTGGGTTCCATACATTACTGGCATATTCTGGTATTGGGCGAACCAGTGAGGTAAATAATGATTTAGTTACCCACAATTTTTTTTAACTCTTTGGCTCGTCTTTTTATAAAGCCAAGCTGTTTATTCGCTTTGGAGAGAATAATATCGTAGTGCAGATTGAAACATAGTTTCTTGTCTAGAACAACTCCAACGTCAACAATGTTTTCTTTCCTATCCAATACCGTATTGTTTAGAAGGTATGCAATGTTCAAGGTTGTGCTTTTGCGGGAAAAGTCATTACACGACATTTCCCAACGTTTAGATGAAATTTGTTTACATCACATCATTGCTGGAGGGAAGTTAATTTTGATTGGAGGAAAATAGCATCAGATTGAGACGTGATTGATAGGTCCGACAGTTTTTTAGATAAATCTGATATAAAAACATTAAAAAGAAGAGGGCCGAGGTGACTGCCTTTAAGTACACCAGAATGTATGAGAATTGGCTTGGACGAATATCCCTGAAATTTTACTAATTGATTTCGGTCTATTTTTTGGTAACACATTTCCATTTTACATAGGACATCAGAAAATAAAACCATGAGATTGGTTTTAGTTGATCGACAGTAGTAAGTGACGTATCACAGAACCGGTTTTTGTATGCGTGGGAACGGCATTTTCAATCTTTTTCAATCAGAATAGCGAGTGGCTTGGGGTACCACGTTTGTGTGGCTGGGGTAGGGTGAATCAGAGTGCCTTGGTCTTGGGTGTACGGAGGAACGGGTGCTGAGATTGTGGTTTTGTATCAGGTGTGTGGCGTTGATTTGTTGTTTGTAAGAGGGTTGTTGCGGTTGTGTGGTGTTGATTGGCGGCGCTGGTAGATAGCAATAGCAGATCAGGTGGTTGGCGATGATTTTGAACCTTGCGGAAACCATGTTGTTGTTCATTTCGAGGAGGCTCAATAATAGCTGAGAGTTTTTGGCAAACGATTTGTTCGAATAATTTAGGGATTATAGATAGTATGGCAATACAGTGAAAATCGGTTATAACGACCTTCAAGGGACCATGCAAATGCGGTCGTTATAACCGGTAGTCATTTTATCCAATATTTTATATTTATCGAGCTGGAAAATAATTAACTTATTTTGATCAGTAACGTTGTCGGACACGTTCAAAAATTTGCAGAGTCTGTTCATTGATTGACAAACTTGCAACAATGTAGGTGGGTTTATATCATCCTGGATGTTTCCCTCAGGATCATCTTTTTTCATTGTTTGCCTCATTTCCAATCGATGCTATTATGCTGTTGTCATCTGGGTTTTCATGAGTTTCCAGCTTTTGGTCATTTTCTTCGTATTCACCCAATCTTTCCTGCATCAACTCCTGGTTTTTCAAACGGCTTTCCCACTGTTGAAGTGACTCCTCTTGAAGTTCGAATGGGATCTCAGTTTCACCTGGAAGTCTCGCATGTCGGAAACAATTTTTAATTGCCAAGGAAGAAACTTGATCCCATGCCCTGTGAAGCATTGTTATTGCATCAAGGACGTGAATATTTGTTGTTTGTCCTTCTTCAATATCTTGAATTATTTGTAATATTAGACGTTTCCGATAGTCGACTTTCAAAGACTTTATTACACCGTGGTCCATGGGCTGTAAAACAGAGGTCGTATTTGGAAGCATAAAGACTAATTTGATACAAGTGAGATTGTTTACATGTGGGTGCGCAGGACAGTTGTCAACTGATAATAAAATTTTATCGCTTTCCACTTTAAATTGATTATCCCATTTTCGAAGCCATAAAGTAAAAATTTCTCCTGTCATCCAGGGTTTTTTATTATTTTCGTAAATTACTGGAAGTGACTTAACGTTTTGGAAACATCGTGGCCTAGCACTCTTTCCTATAACTAGTAGCTTATCTTTTTTTGAGCCAGTCATATTTGCCGCTACTAGCACAGTTAATCGATATTTAGACAACTTTCCACCTGAACACTTTTCTCCCTTAAATCGCATTGTTTTGTCGGGTGTCAATTTATAAAAGAGACCGATTTCATCGGTGTTGAATATGTGCTCATCGGAGAATCCTTCACGTAATTTTGGCCATACATTTTCCAGTAAGTCTTGAGACACACCTAGAGGAGCACCAGCAGCTTGCCCACTAACTTTACCACACGTAATATTGTGTCGCTGATGAAAACGTTGTACCCATGATGATGTAATAGGTTCCACTTTTCCAAATTTTTGAACGAAAAAAATAGCTTTTGTTTGCAGTATCAGTCCACTTTGCGGAACATTGTTTGTCCGCTGAAGGGTGAACCATTGAAGTAGTGCTTCGTCAATGTCCTGGTGATGACTCGGCCGAATTCGGTTTAATTTGATGCTGATTCACAATTTTCTTTAATTTTTTCTCGATTTTTCCATATCTCAGATATTGTTAAATGTCCAACATTTAGTTCTCTGGCAATGTCCTTATTAGTTTCGCTGTTTTCTAACCGCCAAACAATATGGGCCTTTTCCTCAATGGTGAAGTGTTTACGTGGCGCCATTAAAAATCCGTTTTGGGTAAGACTTTCACAACACGCAAGAACTTCTTGTGAACGACACCTTTCACTACTATTTGGTTTGAAAACAAATGAAAACCTGGGAAAGATAAACAAAACCACCAGACCTGTAGCGTTTATCAGCTGTAGTTACTATAAACTATATTTTTCTCGAAAAAGTGTGTCACATTAACCGATATGTCATCTTATGCGATTTTATTATAAGCGGCAGTAGTTTCACCTATATTTGTAGCTAGCCAAACAGTACGTTAATTTTTGGTCACTATATGCAATTCGTCATTATATCCGATGTCACTATATACGATTTCGACTGTACTTCTATAGTTCAGAACAGAGCGCTTGTCACCAGTCTTAAAGATATTAATCATATGGGAAAATTTCCAATAAGCTGGGAAACTGCCATTTGTCAAAGATTTATTAAAAAGAAAGTGAAGAGGTACTTCAAGCTGGTCCATACACTGGACCACAAAAAATGGGGAAAGTAAATCTGGTAGCAGGACTCGTATTAACGTCAAAGTTGTTGATAGCTTGAGCAACATCTTCCCTTGTGAGATACATGTCCATAATCAGTATAATTGGATTAATTTTAGAGAACTCCTTATCTACCAAAATATTTGGCGGTGAAAATAGTCGGCAAAAGGATCACAGATTACTTTCGGAGAGGAAGAAACTATCTTATTTTGGGTCATTGACGTTGGATAACCCGATAACTTCCTCTTGAGATTACCAAATCAAAGAACTTCTTAGGGTCTCTGATTATGTTTTCGGCAGTTAAATTTACGTAGCGTGCATAGTTAGTTAGTTGAATATATTATAGCCATTATAGCCTGAAACATCAGCTAAATTTTTTTAAAGAAATTGTGTAAATTATTTTACCAGTTTTCAATTCATAGATACGTTTGAAACATTAATCATAGGATATGCAGATCATGAGTTCATTTAGCAATAACCGAGTACTTCTCGCTAAACCACTTTACATATCTAACATGCATATCAAATATCCTTAACACGTTTCGTTGATTCCATTCTCTATAACGTCCACTTATCAATTTTTTTTACCCACTCTTCACGTGTGGAATAGTTTAAAAGATCATTCAATTAAACTGAAAATCACCATGCACTAAAAAAATATGTGTACTTACAATTTGCTGAATCATAACAATGTATCTAAGCCATACCACCACATTGGGCTATGTACATACTTCACCAGCTAGTGGTGCACCCCTGTGTCAGTACCACTCAAACCCAGCAAGGGTCTTCCTTCAAGCCAAAAGTCTAGGTTGCGTGCCTAAAAATGTTCATAATAAGTTCATCAAAGCGTGGAAAAATTACAAGAATAACAAAAGATCTTTTTTTTTGGGGCGGGTTCATGAAGCGTGTGTGTCAGTGTGTCTGTGCTCGACAATCCAGAACAAGAAGACATCATAAGGAATATGAGCATGTATTATCACATGCTTGGAAATAGCAGAATTTTTTTTTCAATTTCAATTCACCTCTCTTTCGCTAGAATAATTATTAACAATTGTGCTTGTCAGACAAACTCAAATTATAATTGACTTGTGTCGTGGTGGAAGCGACAGCAAAAGAAGCAGCCAAAGCAACCGATAATAGCAGCTGATGTGGTATGAGTTTGTGCTGGATATTTGTTAGTTTTGTTGTAGACGCACTCAAAAATTGCGAGGGTTTGTTAATTTAGAATGATTATGACGAAGCAAATAGCCTCAATTTCAGCTGGTTTTGAATAGAGGGTTGGTTGCTGTATTTGTGGTTGCGAATTAATTTGATCGGAGGAACATTTCAAGTTGGTTGAAGACCATTAGAAACGATGCAGTGTCTAAATGCTCATACAAAATAAATTTAACTTCTTGCTACAAAGAATATTTAATCTCTCTTTCGAAATTCTTATCTCTCTACGAAAATTCGTTAAAATTTTTAATGCATCTCACAATGTCTTTCCTAGTTTCTTGGCTAACTGTGTGATGCCGAATATTTTGATATTTTTGAGATACTGGGTGATCGGGATAAATTTGACAGTTTCGTAAGGAAAAAGAAAATCTTCTTTGTATGTATTAAATTTAATGAATTGACCAAAAAAAATTACAGGCAGAGTAAATTACAATACTATCAACAAGATTCACTCAAAATAACCACCATTAGCATCGATCACAGCTTCAATCCTGCTTCGGAACCTCGAACAAGCTGATGCTAGTCTCCCTGGGAAGGGCCTCAAAAGCTGTTTTAATTTTATCCATTAACTGGGCTTTTGTATTACTGGAAGTGCGATTGCTGTTGTTTTCAACTGCGCCCCATGCAAAATAATCAATGGGGTTAAGGTCTGGAGAGGCGGCCAAACATTTGGACTGGTGAAGTCGTAGAAATTTTCAGACAACCATTTTTGACTTTTCCCAGAAAGTGGCAAGGGGCCGAATTCTGCTGCCATACATACGACCTACCATTGGCTACCCTTGTTATCCAGGGCTTGACTACAGTGTTTAACAACTCCACGTGGCCATCTGAAGTCAACCTGAGGCCCTCTTGGAAAAAATGCGGAGGCATCACATCGCCTTCAGAGGATACACATCCGAAAACCATCACAGTTTGGGGAAATTTAGTCTGCATTGCACGAGGAATGTCCTTTGTACTCTATGTAAGCCATGTGTTATTCTGCGTGTTGTGTTTTTGATCCTGGCAAAAAAAATTCTCATCGGTAAAGAACCAGATTATTTGTGGTTCCGCAGGATGTTTCACTTTGCTTAGAAGTTTCTTCGCGTTTATCAAAAGTTTTTCACGGGCCTTTTCTTAGAGCAACTGATTTTTGCGGCGCTTGTATGAGTAGTAGCGAAGGTCTTCATTGAGTTACTGTGTTCAGGGAGCATTGGGCAGCAGTCATAATATTCTTGTTTTTGATTCAGGTGAGTTCCAGTCATCCATCCTTTCTGACATCTTGTATATGAATGAAGAAGGGTCCAAACTTCTAAATGACGAGTAGTGTGTGTTGATACCTCCAACCTACGGAAAAATAAAATCAATTATAAATATGTCATATTTATCCCGAACACCCTGTATATATACGAGGGTGGGTCATTAAGTCCTTACAAAAAGACAGAAAAACAATTTTGTTCGGTAATTTTGTTTATTTCTTAACATAATCTTCTTTTAGATCTATACATTTTTAGGCGCCCCTCCAATTTTTTAAGCCATCAGAAAAATATGATTTTGAAAGGCATCTGTTTGGGCGATGACCTCTTCGTTCCGCCAAGCCATTGTTTTCAAATTTCGAAATAATAAAAAGTCACTGAGGGCCAAATCCGATAAATACGGTGGATATTGCAATAATTCGAACTTTAATTCCACAATTTTGACCATCGAAATTGCATTCCTTTGGTAATGTCGTGTGGGAAAGAGGATCTTTTTATTATTCAAAGGAGAACGTTACTTCCTTCTCTCTCAGACGACTCATAATACTCTCTAGTTATTGTTTTTTTTCTAATCCTTGTAAATGCTTCCGCGTGCAACCCAAAAACCCGTGGCCATCTTCTTGCCAGTTGATTCAACCGTTTTCGTCTTCTTCGGAGCCCGTTCACTTTCAAAAATCCATTGCCTTGATTGCTTTTTCGTCTCGGGAGTATAGTAATATAACCAGGTTTTGTCCACAATTATGTATCGATGCAGAAACTCCTTAGAATTACGAATAAAAAGCGCCAAACTATCTTCTGAGTCGACGACACGATTGTGTTTATTTTCCATTGAGAGTAAACGCGGCCCTTCTTGCCCAGACTCAATTTTTCGTGTAAAATTTAAAACATTCTACCTTGCGATATGCCAATGGCCTCAACTATTTTGGGCACTTTGATTCACCGATCACTCAAAACTATATCGTGAGTTTTTTTTCAATAATTTCAGAAGTAGTCAGTTTCACTAATGTCCTGAACGATGTTCGTCCTATTTTGATGTACAGCCACGTTTAAATTCATTCATCCAGCTGTAAATAGTTGCAACCACTGGAGCAGATTCACCATGAACTGTATCGAACTCAACTTTGATATCTTTTGGTCTAAGACCTTTTAAACAGAAATGTTTAATCTCCGCTCGGAATTCACTTTTCTTCGTTGTTATAAATAAACAAAACTTGTTCACTTTGATCGACGATAAAAACGAAACTACATGATGAATCTGCCTTAAACTTTAAAAGCACTCTAGTTAGAAGTGACGCTTATTGTCGAAAAAACATTTTGTGATGTTTTGCACGTCACCTTGGATTTTCTAAGGACTTATTGACCCTCCCCCCTCCATCGCATGATTTGATGGCAATTGAAAGATGTAAAGCATTAGCCGATGCTACCTCTAAAAAGACGTCAGGACAGTAAAGTCTTGCAGCGGAGCGGACATGTAATAATATTTAAAAATTCATATTTTTGAGCAATATTTTACCAAATGAAAATATTGAATTACAAAAACTTATCAGCAACGTGTCCGGAAATCCGTCTGCTTCACAACCTCTTGTAAGCATTCTGTTGTCGTTATAGGTGTCCTACATTTCTCCACATAAATGAATGATTCATGTTTGTGAAATTTCTTACTGCTATTGCTTGTTCTATTAACCATCCCATTCCCTTCTCCCCAGCAGTGCTCCATTGGATTTAAGTTCGGCCTCGTTGATGACCAGTCTAGAACGGTTACGTTGTTGTCTTCTATAAACTTCCTTGTTTGTCGTGCTATATGTTTGGGGTCGTTTTTGTGCTGAAACTTCCATATATATGAAACAAAGGTTTTCCTCAGCCCATGACAACATGATGTTTTCTAAGATGTCCACGTACTTTTTCTTAGTGACTTAGGCTATTCTGTCTTCTAGTCCGGCTACCATCTATGACTATTTTCATCGAAATATCGCTACTTACCCGAAAAATTCGACATAGAATTTCGACAGTTGATTTTTTTTGACTCCGTTACGAGGTAGGGACCATTTGTCTATTCATACTATGAGTTGTCTTAGCCCCAGGAATATCTTGAACAATCATGTGGCTCATCACGTGTTTCGATGCTCCGTAAATCATTTTTAAGGAACACTTTAGGTGGCTGATAATTGTTTCGGTATGACGAGCCCAAATCTACTTTTGTCTAACTAAAAGAGTGCTGCTCTTAGCGTTTTCCATACTTTTTCATGTACTTTAGTGTAATTTAATTATAAATTAATGTTTGGAAAGAATATCTTTCTAATGAAAGTATTGTTTGTAAAACAAGCGAGCAGTGTGTGGAGCGATCTAGCTATTTATATTTTTTTGAAAATATTAAGTGTAATTTATTTCACTTTTGAGTGTGAATAAAATGCAAAATATAAAATACATCAATTATTTCATTACAGTGGTTCTTGGTCATTACGTCAACATGAAATATTTTATTAACAGGTTTTCAACAAAAATAATGGACAAAACAAATTATACACCTTTATTAAACAGAATATCTCAGTGAAACGATTTTTATAGTAGGCCGATAGACTATTGCATACAGGAAAATCAACGCATTATAGTGTACATGAGTTGTGAAAATATGAACAAATATAAAAAAGATGCCGAAATTATTCCAGATTGTTAAATTTTGGCGTGGGCGAAATGAATCATAAACTTTTAAAAATGATAGGTGAATGATAAATGGAAGCAATCCTTATTGTGCTTAGTACTTTTTGCTACTGTCTTAAGCATTTAATACTGCACTTGTAGTCGACGATGTACACTTTCGAATAAATTTTTTTGGTATTTCTTATCGATTTCCTCCCACGCCTTCTGGAGTGCTGCATATACATAAAGAAGTTTTTTGTGTCACATTAATTTTATCAATGACTTCGTTCACATTCGCTTTTCAATGGAGTTCAACTCTGGAGATTTTGGTGGCCATTCAGCCATTTTTGCTTCGTTTATTTGTTAAATGACAATGGTTTTCTTCACCCTATAGTTTAAATTGTTATCTTGTTAGAATGTAAAATCTTTTGGTATTTATAATTTCAACAAAGATTCATCCAGATTCTCGTACAGTACACCTATATGGCATTTTCCTGTAATAATGCTTTCAATTCGAGCCAAAATACCGACACCTGACCAAGCAAAGTACCTTCATACCATAACACTAAGCATCCGTGGTTTTTTGAGTATACGCTTCTTTGTTTGCTCCACCAGGCTTTCTTCACATCCTTGATCGCCATATTTGTCCGAAAACTCGAATTTACTCTCGCCAAACCACATAACATGTTTCTAAATATCCAAAGGCTTATTCACGTATGTATTTCTTCACAAATTGAAATCGATTCTTTTTATTCACCTTCTTGATGAAAGGACGCTTTGCCCAGAATCTGTTCTAAAATCCTGATTCTCTAAGTTTGTGACGAACACTGTAACCGCTGATTTTAAGACTCATCATCATAATTCCACCATGTTTCATGACGATTTGATGACTTTGGATTTTGTTCTAACATTCGCACGATTCTGCTGTCGTCACGAGAAATTGTAGTCCACTTTCGATTTTCCCCGGAATAGTATTCCAAAACCTCACACGTTTCAAACTTCTTTCAAATGTATTGCACAGTTCCAAGTAACATGGAGTATTTTTTAAGATCATTCGATACGATTCGCCGTTTTTCCCAATAGCGAATAACCCAAATTCCGAACATCGTGAGAAATTTTCGTTTTCATTATGAACTTATTTTTTTTTTATTTTGGCAGATAACTTCGTTATATTTTTTTTAAGGTGTATGGTTTATTTTTTGCACGAATTTTTTTTAATATTCAATAATTTTTTTAACAAGGAAGTTGGGTATTATTTTTATTATTTTATATATTCATTATTCATATGCATTGTAATGCACTGATTTTCTTGTATGCCTTAACCGATTCGCGTGTTTCAAAAATGGTTTTACTGATATATTCAATTTTTTGACAAGTGTATGATTAATTTTGTTCAGTACTGTATTCACGAAAATTTAAAATTATATTATTCTTCAATCGATCTGCAGTTTCTTTAAATTTTGATTATAAATTTGAAAATTTGCATGCAAATATTTATTTATTATATTTATTTTTATACATATCACATTTCATTGAAATCCACTATAATTTAGCAAACGTTTTTCATAGTTCTAAACAAATTTTCTATGCATATTTTGTTTGATTTGGAAGTCGAACTGTACAAGAAAATGTTCCAAAAGAATACTGTGTCCTGATTTAATCTAATTTTGAAGCAATCGCTATATTTTTTTGTACAATCATGTCCATTTTTACAAATGGAAAACTAATATAAATGCGTAACAATTTTTCGTCTTGAATTAAATTTGACGTAAACGGGAATAATCACACATTCTGAAAACATTAAAATGATTTTGCAATGTTATTGATACATGCGCATTAATTTAAGGACAGTGAAACTCAGATTTTCCTTAAACTCTTGTAGTGTTAAATCATTTCCGTCCAACAGCAATTATTCTCAGCTATGACTTGAAAACGTTAATAAATTCTACGAAATCTTTATTTATTTATTCTATTTAAAAGCTCGCCAAATTCCCACAAATTGATAAATCAATCACGTAATTATTATCTCTTTTAATACCCCATGATTTTATTATCACCCAAATAATTGTCATAGTCTCAATGCACCCCACCTATTAAGTTTAATTAAAAATAATAATTTCCAGTGTAATCCATAAATAACGCTTTGCTACCCCCAAAAACAACAACATTGATTAGCCGGATTTCCCGGAAAGTAGGCCGTTCGGCTCGTTCGCCTTCAATGGAATTCAATGAATGTGTTCACCTTCACCCGAAAAGGCTTTAATCCTTTTTCCATTATTATAAAATGTTCTGCAATCTTTCGCGATATTCTTTCTCTCTGCAAATGTATGGTACAAAGCTTCCAAGTGCTATGAGACGCATTTAATTATTTTGATTATGATGAAATACTTTGATGGAATTTATTTAATGTTCGTGCTCTGTTTTACGGTACAAGGATACAAGGATGTGTTGCTTATAGATTGTATAGCACGAGCTTAAAGTGTAAATTAAATATAAATTAATTTCTTTTAATGATTATGAAATGAAATCATGCACAAGACGAGAAGAATGATGAAACGAGCTGGATAAATGGTGAAGGACATGTGATGGTGTTTGGTTCGTCGTGGCATCGTTCACTGATTTTCGACGTAAAATTGTATCAAATTAAAGCCTTCCGTTCGGTGAACAGATTAACTGAAGCATGCTGGTATTTAATTTTGAATTAAAATAGCCTGTTTGCGATTATTTGTTGAATTTATCCAATTCATTGTTCCATCATGAGGTATTATTATCGATAATGATGCGAAAAATGAGTTTCAAAAGAGGTTTAATCAATTTTTAATTGGTTTTGATAATAATTAATTTTCGAGTTTAATTCACGCCTAGATTATCACGATATTAATTTGCGTTGTATTTATTTTTGAGTTCAATTGAGGCTTGATTGAACAATGCACTGTATAATGAACGCGTATTTATTTTTAGTGGCAAAAAAGAATTGGAATTCTTTGAACTTTAAGCAAAACGAATTGAATAAAACGAGTGATTTTAGTGTATTCCTAGTTCCAAACCTGGAACTAATGACCCCCACAAGCTTCTGTAAGTAATTTTCCACACCTGCTTCGGTAAGCTCTCTATTATACCAAAGCACATCCTCAAACCTATTTCCCGAATTAATCCCTCAGCAAAGAGTTTTACCTTCATACAAGCTACATTGATATGGTAATCTAAATTTCCCTTTTTGTCACCGTGTGAAACTCTTAGAAGAACATTAAACCTAGAGTAAACAAAAATATAACTTACGCGACGTTAATTGGGGCAATGCAAAATAAGCTATATTGGACGCGACGAATTCCGTGGGAACTAATTTTAATCGCGTTCGATTGGTTATGGTAAGTAGATTTAAGACTAGAGTAGAAATTTTTATGTAATAAGCAAATTTAGTGTACATAAAAATTAAGAAAGAAAATTGCGAATAAAAAGAAGGAACGAAGCTGGGGCTCGGCCTCGTAATTGTTGCATAGATGAACGAAGTTGCTTGTTATAATCTGCAACTTTTGCCTTCATATCGGAAAAACGTTTAGTAGGAATACTTGAGCAAAGTCTGCCTTATTCGGTAGACTACAAGTTGCCTTTTAATTCGGCAATTCGGAAACTTAGCAATATCGGCTGCCTGTCCTTTTGGATTGCGCCAAACATGTGGCAATTAGACAGTTGCCGGTAGGTCCCTGATAGATCCTTGCTGTTTCTTTTCCCACTCTCAGAATAACTTCTTCCACAGAGAGAAGAAGGTCATTTCTCTCGAAGAATATCGTCGAAGACGTCAAGGAAAGCAAGCAAAACGTCCAGCACCCGAAATGCATCTATCACCTGGTCAACCACGCACTCCACTTACATTAAACTCATTACATGATGTTCAATTTCAATACAGTTCTACAGAAGCTTAGTGTTAATCTTCATCGAATTAGAAAAGTTTTCGTTCATTTAAGGGTCGCATAAAACGCTCCTGGTTTAGTATCTACAAAGCTACTAAACATTCACCGCAAACCAAAATTTTATGTTCTTCAACATTCTCAAAAAACGAACAATTATTCATAAGTCAATTGCAACAATATTACATTTAATTAAGGCAAGAAAACTTATCCTAGATCCTTTCATAATTATACTGCATCACACAATGCCTGTTCGTCATTACCCAATTTGCATTATTAAATCTGTTGTTGAAGTGCATCCCTAATAGATTCCACTTCATTCAAGTGCTGCACCTAATCTAGCTCAACAAGGTTACGCGGGTAGATACTACGGGTACGAATAAATCCTTGTACTGTATACACCACCAAACCAGCCTTGTGCTCTCTTAATGCTTTCAAACTTGCCATAGAATCTATCCTAGGCCTGTTCACGTTGACGATGACGTTGATGATGAGGATAGCACAAGGACGTTGATGACGACGATGCTGATGATGATGATTTGAAAAGCCATTTTCTTTGTGTTGCATCCAACTTTAATGATGTGCATCGTCTCTCGTTTACGTTACCATCTCCTGGTATTCGCTTCAGATGAATTATAGCATAGTGGTTTTCGTCCTTCCTTTCCCTAGCTTGTTTTTTTTTTCATCAAGTTTTCTAGTCATCAACTGTTCACACTACTCATCGTTATCCTCTTTGCCAAACGATTTTTCACGGTTTCAATTTTTAACATTTTTGAAGCCGACGACAGGTAGAATAGGCTAGAAGACGAAAAGGAATTGTGAGTGCATATTTTGCAAATGCAAATTTATGTCAACGATACGAAAGGAATCGACCAAAAAGGACACTGTTATACTTTTCGGTGGACGAAGAAGATTTTCTTATTTTGAATTCATTAATTCTTCGATGCAACGGCAAAAAGTTGGCCAATTTGTTGGCTCTTCAGTGGAGGCTTCGGCTTGAAATGGTTGAACAGGAAAAGGAGATGAGGCTCAGATGTTAAGTTAAAAATAGTTATAAGAGTAACTATTTGCTTCTTTCGAGTGTTAAGCTACTTGAACAAGCTTTGACATCGGATGAAGCATTGCAACATAATCTTGAGTAAATTATTCTCATTGACAATCATTTTGGCTTGGAGCTCTGTCTGGAAATTCTAAATTCCTTTAGTTATGAAGAAGTTCTTTCAGTGTCATTGCTTCTGTTTAGAATTAATTTGAAACAGTTTCAAAATTGAAAAGTAAAATGGACGATTTCATCTGCATCACTTACATATTATTGAATTATTATCCTTTGTTCCCATATCAATCTGATCTTGTTTATACGATTTGATGAAAATGAGCATGACTCTTTTTTGTCTAGAGTTTATTGGATTTCGACTTCGGGGAAACTATTTTCAGGTCTTGACCTCGAACTGTTCTCATTGGAGATTCGCTCCACGAGTAGTCTACACACGAACGGCCTCCTTATATGACTTCCCCCCTTAAGGTACTAACCAAGGAGCCTATTTTAAATAATGCCTACATGAACGGAACAGTCTGGTCTAAATTATCAAAAATTGTCAAAAGGCGGCTCACTTAGGTCAAGATAGGCCCATTGTGATACTACATTGAGATAGGGTGCGCCGCTAAAACCTGTGGGATGACGAGAACCATTTGGATTCTCGTATGAAGCCGGACATGCAGTCGATATTTAAACTGGCTACTTCCGTAAAGCTGTCCTGGAAAGGTGAGCCTAAAGTTTGCATGCGATTCCTGAATAGTGCTGGGCATTTACACAGAAAGTGCTGAATCGTTTCCTCTTCCTCCACCGATCTGCAGCTGCGGCATAGATCGTGGAAAGGAGCACTCAGAAATCGTTGAAGGGAACGCCGAATCTTTGTGCTTGTCTGCCAATGAGACAGTGTCCTGCCAGTACTGGTATGATATAACTTAATGTTTCACGGTTCGTGGTGAGGAGCTGCTTGGTGCGCTTTGAGCTTAGTGCGTGCCAAGTTTGCCTCGTTGTCCTGCAGGTTTCTTCCAGCAGCCAGGCTCTATTTGCAGCCATGCTATGCTGCTTAAATCCCAGTTTTATGGAATCTAGAA
Source organism: Oxycera nigricornis (assembly GCA_963942545.1). Classification (NCBI taxonomy): domain Eukaryota; kingdom Metazoa; phylum Arthropoda; class Insecta; order Diptera; family Stratiomyidae; genus Oxycera; species Oxycera nigricornis. The sequence continues at coordinate 90,610,917 of OZ012663.1, read as the reverse complement.
GTTGGCTGTAGCGAGTGTATACTCCTGGAGCTCAGTGTCAACTCTCGCTAGGGTATAACCTTCGCAGTTCCCAGGTATATCACTATGACCCGGCATCCAGCAAAGAATAACTTCACAGTGAAGCGACATCGCGTTCAGTTGTGTGCGACATTCCATTACAATTTTGGAAGAGGTATACACGTTGGATAATGATTGGATAGCAGCTGGACTGTCAGAGAAAATGGTGAGATTTCTTATGAAAATTTTCTTCCACAGCCCAGTTTTCCATCCATCTTTGATCGATCAGTGTAGATGTCGACCAATTCCTGTATCCTATTTCCTTCCATTATCCAGTCATCTCTGCTAGGGATGACGGACTTGAAACTGTGGTGGAAGCAGGGAATCGGAGGAGTGAGGTTTACTTTCTCTGGCGTTGGTCCATCCCTCCGTAATATGGTGGAGTGACCAATATTCCCGTCATGCCAGAGATTTAGAGCTTTCAATCGAATAGCAGAGCACTTAGCCTGCTGTTTCGTAAGGAGCTCCGTCGGAAGCCAATTTAATAGCATAAACAATGCCTTTGTTGGGGTAATGCGCAAAGTCCCGGTGATTGCAATAGCTGCAGTCCTCCTGACCCTGTTAACCAGGTTCGCGTTTGATTTTTTTTGGCCATCGCTGGCCTTCAATAACCACGCCATACAGAAGGATTGGTTTGAGTTTATAGGAAGACCAGTCATTGGATTCTTTAGCCCTAATGAAGGACTTCCAACATTCCTTTCGCAGCTCTGCAATGTCACTATTCCACGAGAGGGGCTTATATTTCCCCCTAGGCTTCATTGGACTACATGCACATGTAAGAACCTGACCGGCTTCCTCCAGATCGCCTATATCTTTAATCTTCGGAGGTCCACCTTCTAGTGCAGACTCGAAAACTGATTGGTACTTGACCCAATCGATCCTCCTTTTGTTAATGTTGGTTGGATTTTTCGGAGGGTCAAAAGTCACATCGAACATAATACATAAATAATCGGAGAACGAACACTATAGTGATACATGCCATCCCTTGATAGCGTGATGCAAGTGGTCGTTCGTTAGAGTGATATCCAGAACCTCTCTACGGCTTGCCGTAATGAAAGTAGGATCTTCACCTTTGTTTACTAGGGCTAAGTCATGCATTGAAATAAATTCAAAGAGTGACTCACCCCTTTTGTTCGTATCGGTGCTTCCTCAAATGCGGTGATGGGCATTGGCGTCCGCCCCGATGACTAGTGTGATGCCCCGTACAGTGGCTTCTGTGACGATCCTCTGCTGTCTGGTAAGAGGTGGCAGAACATCATGTGCCATATACCAAGAGACAGCCCAAATGGGTTTGGGCTGCCGTTCCACTGCTGTAGCAATGGTATCCTGATCACTGAAATTGTACAAAGCTAGAAACTTCAAGCCTTCCTTTATTACTATGCAAGCTCTTGGTTTACCTGCTGTGAGAAAGATACTGTTTTGTATCCCTTCGTATTGAGCCCGCAAACCTGGTTGCCTACAACCCAAGGTTCCGGGGCCAGTATTAGCTCCTCTCCTTTTTGGGCCAGGTGGAGGATCAGTGCGGCAGATGCCGCCTTAGAGTGATAGAGATTTAACTGTAGAAACCTCAGCATCATGATACAGGGTTTTGTCTTCCTCCTCGTCTGATAAGGACATATCTCCCTCCTCAACCAGGTCGAGGGATTTGAGAACGTCCTCAGCCAACTTCGCAGTGGAGGTGATACTTCTTCGATCATCGGAGAGAAGATCTGACTCAGAGAGGTCCACGTTCGGGTCTACTGATGTTTCCACAGTTACCTCACCCTCACTCTCCTTATTCGGTTCGAGTACTGCCTACCCAGTACGGTCCTTGCGATATACGAGCAAAGTGATAGCCGAGAAACCGTAGCTTATCATCCCGCCCTTCGACTCCAATAGGGCTAGCGACTGAGGATTATGATATTATTATGAACCAGTACTCACATGTTTTTACTGATGCGGCATGTTCTCCGTATGCTTCACACAGCATTCGGTGACCTTCTGCAGCAGATTTCTTTAAGTGAAAACAAAAAAAGCAGTGCTTCCTGCGAACTGCGTTTTGATGACACAAAAGTTGACATGATGACAGCACAAAAAAAATGTTGCTTGCTCTTTAAAAACACATATGATTTTTGAAGGGTTATGATGGTAGTTTAACATGAATACAGTTACTTAATTATCCGGGAAAATTTAGTAATATTTCCGCCGTGTTTTGTCAACCCCTAAAACCTATTTGTACACCTAATATTTAAAATAAATAAATAATATTTAAATATTTAATAATAATAATACAAAATAATATTTAAAATAAATAATTTAAAATAAACCATGCAGTCATCTGGGAGAGTCTGACCGAATGAGAATCTGTGAAAACCACAATTCTCTTAAACCATTCTAAGTTTTTATGAACTCACTTCTGGGTTTTCTTAGGGAAAAATTAAGGTGCAGAAAATATATGTTCATAGAATTTTAAATTAGATGCCGTCAATGTTGGAAAAGGCTGTATTGAGTGTATATTCTGCTTGCATCCTAGTTCATGCAAGTACTATGCAAATATATAATTATTTGTTATCCTTTCCTTTTAACATACTCATTATATAGCATGTGTCATTTCCAAATTAACACTCACTTCTCTATAACAATACTAACAACTAGTCAAGCTGCATCTAGCTTTTATTTGACCATTCTTTCAACCCAAAAAAATACACTCAGAAACAATCTTGTACCCTTGTAAAATTGTCACCGTTATCATCTTTGCATCAACCATCACAGACATCATCATCATCATCATCATTATATTATGTTGTACCGTTCCGTCAGCAACGTTGAAGTTCAAGTCCTTGAAACCGACCCATGTCCTTATGGCTGTATACTTTTTTCGCCACCACCATCTATCCCTTATTCCATTCATTAGCGACATGCTTAACATCTTCGGTGTAGACAAGGCTGAATAAACAAAGCGTTAATTAGTGTGATGCCCCGTGGATGTTTCAGGCAATCTGCAACCGACTTTCTATACATGCTTTTGTGTATGTGTTTACCATTTATTTTGGTGTATTCCTCTCAGGTGTTTTTTTTCTACATTTAGCTTCTGTTTCCTTGACATAGTGTTATTTTAGTAGGCATAAAATCTGCCTTAAGGTGTTCTTTGCATTTTACCGCGAAGGATCATCATTTTCAGGTGGTTGTGATAGAATGGGTATTTGCTTACCTGTTTGTTTTCTTAGAGATTCTTGTAGGAGCCCTGCGTTGAAATTGAAAAGGGATGTTTTGGCAGCTTCTTCAAGAAGTAAAGTTTAGTTAAAAAACTATCAAGTACCATGTTGAAAAATATTCTTTCATCATTACTGCATTTCAGATAATTATCTTCAACAGACAAACAGTTTTTTCTGCTATTTTGATCCTTTTAAAATTGTTTAAGCTATCAAACCACCATATTCCCCTATCGCCAGCTAACGGGCGTCTTTTGTATTGTCACTACTTAGTCGCTCACCTCCACCGAAGAACACTTTAAAACGGAAAGTTTAATGCAACTTGAAAGCAAACAGGACGCACTATAGCGAACGAAAATGTTTCATAGCTATTCAAAAAGGACTTCCACAAAATATGTGCATATGTACTCGCAATCTCCACAAAGTTTCACCATCAATTTTTCTTGTTCTTGGCTCTTTCACAGTTCAAAGAATACATATTGTGTATCTATCATAACCGTGACGCATTTTTTCGTCCTTTTTTACTGTTTACTATAAGAATAATGACGTCGATGACATGATATGTAGCAGTTGATTTTCCTATTTCACCATCAACTTGTTTTTATTCATCCGTCTCGTATGTGTAGGGACAGTGAAATAAGGATTCTCTATAAAATATTCTCTAGCCATGAGACGATCATGTGACAGGAAGTATGAAATATATTTCTAGGAATTGTTTTGTCAATGGGAATGTGTACAAGTTGCTTCCAGGTACTTTTAAAATTACATAGCCAAGATCTGGTTGAACAATATGCGGAAAAGAAAGGATTCATTCACCTTCGCCTTGAAAATTCAAAATGATAAGCTTCTCGGCTTTTGTTGTACTAGTGTTACCATTTTTTCCTTGCTAAAAATTTACGAAGTTTGAATGTTTTTGGTTACTTTTTGCTGCATATCTGCCACAAATACCCTTTGTTCTTCCTGGATTAAGTGATTGCTAGCAGCCTTATGCCTGATTGCCATACGAATCATAATCATTGCGTTAACTTTATTCGAATGGTAACATCGAGATCTTTTTCCGCACAAATATCCTTTTTGTACATATCTTTCGAGTATGCTCCGACTGATAGTCTACTTCTGTACTATCTGTTCAAAGTAAAGTTATACTTTATATTTTTGATGTTTTGCATGCATAACAATGTCCTTGTTGAGAATGAGAGAGATCTTTTCGAAAGAATGAATGGCTGGATGGATGGATGAGTTTTTACGGTTTAACGGATACCCACTCTTGTAAAGAGTGTTCTGTCTTCTGAGTTGCATGCAGGCATTCTTCAAACACATATAGGTACAGACATGTTGTCATACATTGTCTGAATCATCCATCGTCATGTCAGGCAAGTGGAATAATGCAAAGTGATGATGACTTAATGACCATAAAACAAGAATAGAGCCTTAAATTATGAAATGCAGTACTATGAATGAGGTTGATATGTGATGAAGTGCGTATGTTGTGGGTGGTAATGCAAAAGGAAGTATGAATAGTTTTGTGAGTGTCTGTCTTCATGTCTGTTTCCATTTGGTGTGGTAAAAGGAGAAACATTGAGTGCTAGAGTGCTTTTCAGGCTATTGAACTCGGAAAAAAGGGATTCAAGATTGTTTTTCGCGGAAATAGAGCTTTTAATTTCTTTGAAATCTTATAACGTCCAGATTTTTATGATTGAAATATAAGCAATGAGCGAAATTCTTGTAGTTTCAGGCAGGATACTACGAAAATTATTTTTCAAAAAAAAGCAGCAAAAAAATCCTCGCCTCAGCATGTCTGAATGCCTCAAATTCTCATTCTGCTTTTCAATTAAAGAACTTGACTTCAAATCGGATCTTTGTCCTTTTGTAGGAAAATTTTAAGTAAAATTTCTAACGAGGTCCAAAATGCTGAATAGTTTTGGCATGTTTTCGGACATGCATCCAAAATATAGTCGGTGAAACACATCTTGATTTTTTTTGGACTAATATCTTCAGCCCAAAAATTATCAAAATGTGTTTTCACAAATATATTTTATATTTTCTAATAGCAATTTTGCGCAAAAAAAGTGCGCATCCCACCATCGTGTTGTCCAATAACAATTTCGTCTATTTCTTCGTTAGATAGAGAGATTTATTTATTTATTTATTTAGTATCAGAACAATTTACAGAGTAAACTCCAGTTACAAATTGTGTAACCGTTACAAGATTAATATTAAGATTAAAAAAGTGAAAATAATTAGTTAAACAGTATATTCACTAGTTTCGCTTAAAAGCGGCAAAAGAAGTGCAGAAAGGTCCAAGCTGGAGTCTATCATGAGATCTAGGTAGACGGAGTAGAGTAGAAAGAAAATATATCTCTGTTCTGGCAAATGGTAAGGCAAATATATTTGTTGATCGTGAGTGCCTAGAACTATGTCTAAAGAAAACTAGATTGTCAATGTCGACCTGAATATAATTATGGCAAAGCTTAAAAAGTAGGCATTGATCGAGATAGATCCTTCGTGATTCCAAAGAAGGTATGCTAAGTAAGAGGAGACGTTCATCATAAGGAATATAGGGAATTTTAAATTTTAGCAGGAGTAAGCGGGTAAATTTACGTTGAACAGATTCAAAGAGATTAATTAAATATTCAAAGTAAGGTGACCAAATTTGGGATGCGTATTCAAGAAAAGAACGAACGATACTCACAAACAATTTGCAGCAGAAAGAGGATTAGAGAAAATAGAGGAATGTCTCAACACAAAACTCGATAGCTTTGAGGCTCTGGTGATGATATTTAGAATGTGAGCATCAAATTTTTGCCTTTAACTTGATCAACAGCACTTAGAGGAACAGAATCAATAAGATATGTAAATTGGAAATGAGAAGTTTTAAGGGAGAAAGTCAATCTATGGCACTTAGGAATGTTTAGGGAGAGGGAATTTGCTTGACACCAAGAACTCATCGCGACTAAATCTTCTTGGAGAGCTTTGCAGTCATCCAAAAACCGAATCACTCTGTATATCTTGAGATCATCAGCATAAAGAAGACAACGAGACTTTAATATAGGAGGTAGGTCATTGATGTTAAGGATAAAAAAAAGAGGGCCAAGAATGGACCCTTGTGGGACACCCGATTGGGGGTAAAAAGGGGCAGAATGTGTACCGAAAATGGAAACACGGCAAGACCTTGAAGACAAATAGGACATCAACCACAAAAGTAGGGAACCTGAAACTTCAAAGTGCTCAAGCTTGCGACACAGTAAAGAGTGGTCAACAGTATCGAAAGCCTTGGAAAAGTCAGTATAAATGACATCAACCTGAAGCTGATTATCAAGAGCTGAAGCCACAGTGTTTGAAAGAACAAGTAGGTTTGAAGTAGCGGAACGATAAGGAAGGAATCCATGCTGCTCAGGTACAATCATAGGTCGTAAGGCCATGTAGATACTTGAATGAACGAATTCAAGAATTTTAGGAATTGTAGAGAGATGGGATATAGGACTATAGTTTTAACGCACAAATGATTACCAGATTTGAGAATAGGTAAAATGTTGGTCATTCTCCAGCATTGAGGAAAAACACCAGAGGATAAACTCAAGTTAAAAATGAAAGGAAGAGGAATAGACAGAGAAGATGATACGGATTTAATAAAACAATTAGGAATACCTTTAGGACCCGGGCCAACATTGGAGTCCAAGGAGTCAATAATGGAGTTAACCAAGAGAGGATCCACGGAAATGGATGAAATGATAGGATTTATCAAATTTCCATTAGGAATGAGAGATGGCGGAGAATGAGAAGAAAATGTAGAAAAATATGTAGCAAACATGTCATTAATGGCTACAGCAGATGAGGCAGTTATATCGTCCCAGTACATGAAGCTAGGGATGGATGGAGAAGACCTCAATGATCTTATATACGACCAAAAAGGCTAAGGATGATTAGCGAGAAATGAGGTTTCAAGGGAACTGTGGTAAGAGGAAATAGCTTGCTGTATTTCTTGCTTAGCAATTGACATAAGCCTACGAAATCCAGATTGGGCATGAAGTGATTTAGACGTCTTCATCCGTTGACGAGCTCTGTCTTTAAGTTTGATAGCACTAATAACTGATTTGGTGAGCCAAGGAGGATCAGTTTTCTTGGATGGACGACGAAGTGGGGTGAATCGGGAAATAAGATTAGAGAGCAGCTGATAAAATTTGGTAACAACATCTTCACAATTAAGACCGTAGAAGAGTGCAGCCCAATCTACAGAGGATAATTCATGGGATAAAGTAGAATAGTCTGCTTTATGGAAATTGTAGTTTGGAGGAAAATGAAATTCATGAGGTCTGGTTATAGGCAAAGTAAACTGGATATCAAGTGGGGGATGATGTGGTCAATAGGAACATAGGGAGCATCGGTAGTGGATATGGAAACAAAAGGAGGTGGCATACTAACAAGGATAAGATCAAGCAAACGGCCATATGCATTGAGTGAGGAATTATATTATGAAACAGAAAGTAGAGAAAGAAATGAGGAAAGAAGAATAGAAAGTGCGTTAGAGGATTTGGTAACAGAGGAAGGAAAAGAGAACCACTCAACTGATGGGCAATTAAAATCACCGCATATAATTACGTTGGAGAAACATCTAACGGAGTTATAGTAGGCAGAAAATTCATCAAAAAACTTTTCGAAAACAGTCACAGAAGAGTTACAAGGTATATAGACTGAGCATACTAGCATATGTGCGGAAGAAGAAGTTGAGACTTTCACTAAGATGGCTTCAACGGGATGTGATGGATGAAAATTATGGCAAATGGATGACGAAAGAGATTTTTTTACAGCAGCGAGAACGCATAATCCATCCATTTGGCAGAGATAGAATAGTCGCGATCGCGGCGGTAAAAAACATTATCGGTAGATAATTCAGCGTTTATGATTGAGTCATTTAACCATGATACTAAGATATCCCCTACTAATACCGTGTTGGTGGTCGGTCTTCTTCCGTCTTCGAAATAACGATCGGACCCGAAGGTACTTGATTTTTTGTCTCCGAAGTAGTCTGTCGAGGTTCTCGCAGTAAACTTACATTGATCTGCTGATTTGTTCGCTTTCTCAACGCTATTTTTTCTATTTATCTTTTGGGTAATATCGTAAACTCCGTAGATCATCTCCTTTTCACTGTACTATAGTGAAACCAATGACTTATCATTGAGTCCTGGTAGATCCTGGTTAACTATTAGAATAATGTTACCCTGAACTTAACCAGCGTCCCATTATATTTTGGAGGCGGTTCAGGGTTTGCCTTAAGTCTATATATAGGATTTTCCAATAGGGACTTTTATCTTTAAATTTAAAGAAAACAAAGTCTGTGTGAGATATCATCGAAATATTCTATTCGTTCGAAAGACCTATTAATGCCATTAGGTTTGGGATACTGCATCGTTCAAATATCCGCAGTGACTTCTCTGAGTAGCGGGCATCCGAAATGTATTAGTAAGGATTTGAACCTCCTAGTCTAGCCGACAACTTTCGCCTACTAGTGTGCTTTTTGGTTAGCAACTTACTAACACTATGCTTGCACATTGATGGAGGTTCATTTATTTCCAGATTATAGGCTGGTTCCATAATTTAATGAAGTGGGGAAGTGTGGTTTCGGCGTGACAGACGGCATCTTCTTCAGGTGCTGTCATTTACCATCCACCACCAGACAGCACGACCACGATTAGGCTTATTGATGGATTAAGCTCATCTTACTTCAACTAATTTTTATAATTATTTGTATCCGCGAAGTATAATGACTGTCAATTGTTAGTTCGTATGTGCCTACGTCGCTATTGTATATATTAATAAGGATTTAAACCTCCTAGTCTAGCGGACAACTTTTGCCTACTAGTGTGCTATTTGGTTAGCAACTTACTAATACTATGCTTGCTCATCAATGTGCAATGTGTGTGTGAGGATGCCGTCCGTCACGCCGAAACCACACTTCCCCACTTCATCCGAAATGTGTTACGGATAATATGCAACATGCCCTTTAAATTTAGCTCGAACAACTGCACCCTGTCTGTTACCACTAGTCAGTAGCCTTCAGGGAGCGTCGCTGCCTCAGAGCCATAAGGAGGTCGGTTTGATCCCCAGAGCTGTCTCGGATCCTTTTTTTCCTTCCATCTAATTTTTCTCTCTTCCTTACTCGGGCTGCAGATTTCAGTTGGAATGCGGGTGAAAGGTCAATGCCAAGTAGTAGTTCGATGCGACCTGGCAACCAGGAAAAATCAGGAATCCGCATCCAACTGGAAGCCTGCGGGACCTTTTGTACCCGGCTCTAAAAAAAGATGGGAATGGAGCTCAAAAAACTGAAGTACTTCGCTGGCAGTTGGTTGTGGAAGGAGAATGGAGCAAGACGAGTTTCGATTTGTGAAGAAGAGAAGAATGATCGCTTGAAAGAAAATATTAGTGCATACTTGAAGAAAAAAATACATAATAAGAAGTGAAAATTTACAGCACACCTGAAAGCTAAATGGATTTATTAAAAAAAATGGCTCGAGGAGATGTATTTGGTAGCATGGAAGGCCATGTTGAACACCGTTGATGTGCGGCGTGAATGCAGTTTAATGCGGGATCAGCGCGTTGAGCAGTATTCATTTTCCATTTCATATTGAGAACAATTAAACTAAATTGTTATAAGCTCTTTCAATAATTGAAAGAAATAGATAGAAATATTTAGATCACGCAAATATAACTGCCATTGTACGATAAGATTCTTTTATAAATTATTAGTTTTCTTTTGTAAAAAGTCGAACACATGGAAATTTGATGAATTAAACCTTTTAAACAAATAATTTCTATTTAGGATTTACATTAGGACACTAAATAAATAATTGGTTACGTACAACTGATGTGAATGCCTACGTAAAGTTCAGTCATTTTAGATCATAAAAGTCACAAATGAAGGTGTGCATATTTCGATGAAAAAAATCAGTAAATGTTAACAAAGTTTCGCGTAAATTCGAAAATGTGCAGTCAAGTCAGGCCATCGTATATTTTTTCGGTTTTCAGGAAAAATACCAGCGGTGAAGAGCGAGCGCTCATCATTAGGCAGAGTAAGCTGGGTTCTGTTTTTTTTATTTAGAATGAAACTGATTCCTTTGTTATATATATATATATATATATATATATATATATATTTCTTTTAACAGTATGATGGCCCTATTTTTTACTTCAGACTCAGTGGCAACACTCAATCCTGATTCCCATCCCATGTCCTCATGTTATTTGGTCTTCTCAATGATCAAGTAGAATGGACGGGCCTAACCATTATCTTCTCAAGAACCACACCTACGCGCTGAGCTTAAGCTGGCATCGCTGCACTATACAGGGGGTGAATGGCTAGGCCAAATAAATTTTCCGTGATCGCAGTGTGAATACACTGGGATCACAACAAATTTTCAATTTTCCATGACTCTGGCGCATAGATCAGGCTGCATTTGACCGATGGCATGAATTATATTGACTTTGGGAGCCGCTGTGGTTTGTGGCTTATTTGCTTAGATCTGTGACTCAAGAAAACTTCACAAGAAAAATCTAACGGGGTCAAATCACATGATCTCGGTAGCCAGTTCACACCACCTCCACGTGAGATGGCCATGCCCTCAAATCGCTCGTGCAGAATGTCCAATGCACAGTATAGGTAAGATCAGAATGTAATGTTTCATATAAAGGCACACTATCAAGTACGACCTGCGGCTCTATTGGGAAAAGTCATATGTTTTCCTTCATTTATCATATGTTTGTTTTCACTTATCATATGTTTGCTGCCATTTATGACAAAATGGCAGCTAGCTACTGGTCAAGGCACTGCCAGACCTCGTATATGCACTTTTCATGTTACGCGTGTAAAAAAAAACCCAGACACTTCGGTTCATTGAATTACATTGGTAGAACGTCTTTCCTGGCACAAATTTCATTTGCTTTTGACAAATTGACTTAGAGAAAAAGCCAAAATGACCGAAAAATGTCTCATTTATTGAAGTGAAAGATGAAGTCCGCGAAAGTGCTTTATCCTCTGCAAATCTGGCAATGCTTGGAATTCGTCAATTTTTGCAAGCACATGGCACCATTTCTTGGAAGGAAATTTTGTGTTTTGAAGGCTTCGATTGCAAACTGAGGCTTACCTATACTGTGGTCGAATGTGACATGAGCTATGTGGCACCTAACGCCGTCCCACATGTTGCTAGTGTTCATATCATCCAATTCAGGCGAAAAGAAGTTGTTAGGCCAGGCCAACGAAGTTCTCACAGTAGAATGGACCGATGACGCCGCCAGCCCAAAATGTACATCACAGTGACTTTTTCCAGGTGAATTGGACGCTCTTGGATCTTATGTGGATTATTATCGTCCCAAATTCGACAATTTCGTTTGTTGACATACCCATTCATCTAGAAATGTGCCTCACATCACTGATGATGATTTTTCGATGAAAATTAGGATCATAATTTTTTTTTATCATTTGCAAGTGTTCTTGAACGCTATATCCGTCCATGGTGATTTGGCAAAACAGACTGAAAAAATGACAGCCAATTTGACAGATATAGCTTCAACAATATGGCCACTATCAACTGTCAAAGTTCGGAAGTCCCTAGAATAATCTCCACCACCTTTTAAGTGGGGTATTTCTGTCGCTGCTGTTTCGGTCAATAACAGCTCATACCATGCATTCTTTGACCACATCAGTAAACGTTTTGCCCGTCTCATGATTCTAGCTTAGCTTTGAACGCTGAGAAACCTGTTACATTCTATGCATTGTTAATTTAACAAAAGGTAAAACTGTTCCAAAATATTATGTACCAAACCTGCTTTCATCCTTCAATATTGGTATTCATAAAAACTATCCTCTTATCAATTTTAAACTAAAAACATTAAATCGATATCGAATCAAAATGAATTTCTCATACTTGTATCCCAAAATGAACACTTACGACGTGACAAATTTAACGATTTAATTAAATTTCATTAATACATTATCCTTGAAAATACTTCAAGCTGAACAATCTCTTACATACCAAAATAACTTCGATCTGAATATTAAACTCCTTCACAATATCCGAAAGCAAGCATTTACACTAGACCGTGTGTGTAAGCCAATACATATCCTTTTAATATACATGTAGATTAAATTTACCGCACTTTTGTCAACTTCCTCCAGTCCTGTGTACACATCGTTGTCACTGTCGTGTTCCTCTATCGTCATCATGCTCATCCTTATCCTTAGCTAGGACGATCACACAAACAACATCAGCAAGACGACGACGAAGTAACATGTGAAATCGAACACACAACAAAACTTTTCGATAATCCATCCTCTTGCCATATGTGACTTTCAACTTTTGATATTACTTTAAGGATCTCAAAAAGTTTAAGTTCATCTCAAATCTACTATAGTCTGTGCTTGGTTAGTCGCTGGATAGGCAAGTAGTAGTTATAGTGTAGAAGCTGTGACAATTTTAAGTCTGAAACTGAACTGAATTAAAGACGAACATAAGTTTTATGGTCCCCGAGTAATTACTCGCATGCGGTGGTCACGTTATGTTTCTTGTCCTTGTTATTTATTAGGTATGGTGTTATATTGGAAGTTTGTGTTAAGGCAAAAGTTAAATGGAACATGATTTTCATGCTGGTGTATACCATGGAGACTAGTCAGTGTCAATATTCGCTTGCACTTTTCTAAAGAAGACATACTATGGTTGAAGTGCTAAAGACAGTTTTTAAGGAGGATGTCTCACATTTCTATCGAGTACAAATTTAAAATAAAAGACTTTCGGACGTTTGATTAACGTAGATTATTGCTGTCATTAAAATTCATAAATTATATCCTCAAATATAGACGGTTTTCTCACGTATATAGCATTTCTCCAAATAAATTGATTATTTTCCATACGAAAGTGCTGATTTTCCTTTGTGAATGTGTACTTTTTCAAATCAAATTGGCACATTTTCAATGCCAATTTTGTTTGAAAAATTACTAATTTGATTTAGAACAGCACCAATTTGGTTTAAAAAATCACCAACTTGATTCAGAAAATAGCTGATAGCCTCAGCTTGAAACATTATCACATTTGTGAGGTGCGAATACTGTAAATTATTCGAATTAGTCATACGTTTGGTTCAAGCCTGGTGAAATAATGTAACACTTATTACTTAAACTTTCTGTCTGCATTGGACCGCAGACATCTGTATGTAGTAAATCTAGCACTGCTTGAGCTCTGTGCTCTGCTTTCATTGAAAGAGGAAATCTTGTTATTTTTCTTTGAATGCAGCTTTCACACGTTTCACTTATGCTGCAATCTTTAATCTTTATACCGGTTGCTAGGTCACTATTCACTAATTTCACGGTGCCCGAAACGTCTGTGCCACATGTGTTGACAGTTCTCATTATATTCTTTGAAACTCGTTACATTACACACTTTTTCAGAAAACATCTGTAACCCGAATAGTCCTCGAGTGTTCTCTGCAATATGCACAACGGTCACTATCTCTTTGTTTTTAAAGATTTTACAGCTGATGTTTTCCAAACAAAAGAGAGAAATTATCTTTGGAGAGTTTCTTAACTGAGAGCAGATTAGAATCGAGAGTAGACACGAACAACACATTTTCCACTTTAAGGCTCATTTCCTTTTTGTCGACGACACACTTTATTTGAACCAAGCCTATAGCATGCACTTCACTGCTTTTACCGATCTTTTCAGTGAATAACTGCAACTAATTGCACATATGACTTGTAGCACCTGAGTCAATAAGCCATACATCGGAATTTTACCTTTCAGTATCGACACTTAAATATAAGCTTTCTTTAACCATAAAAGCCAAATCTGAATTGGGACGCTTAGAAACTAGATTTGCATCTTCCGAACTTTTAGTTGGCTTTTTTGCTAGCCATCTTTTGTATTTTTTACATTCCTGTTTAAAATGATCAACTGACTTGCAAAAATAACATGATTTTCGCCCTTTTCCTTTAATTGTACCCTTATACATTGTATGTAACGCAGATTCGTCAATAGACGCAAAACCTCCTTTGTTCTCTTGTCGTCTCCTGTATTCCTGTAATAGTCTATCCTGTACAAATCCTTATGTTCCTATTGATCTTCATCATCTCCTTCTCAATATTGAGCTTCCACTACCTATTACTCAACCCCATAGCTTTCGTTTTCCTCCAACCTACAATTTCCATAAAACCGACTACCCATCTTTATCTCGTGAACTATCCACTTTGAACTGGGCTGAACTTTTTTTCTAATTTAAATTGTGATGAGGCTGTAGCCAAATTTTATCAAATCTTGTCTGTTCTTATCCCCCGCTTTACTCCTTTTCGCCATCCTTCATAAAAAACTGATCCCTCTTGGCTCACTAAATCGGTTCGAGATGCTATCAAACTGAAAGACCCGTAGAAAGATGAAAGCTTGTGACTCCCCTGAAACGCAATACACTTTTCGCATGCTTCGTTCCTCTGCTAAGCAGAAGATACAACATGCTATTCGTTTTTACCACACTTCCATTGAATCCTCTCTTCTCGAAAACCATCCTAAGCAATTCTGGTCGTATGTAAGATCCCGTAGGTCCTCCTCATCCATCCCAAATGCAATGCGCTGGGGCAATAACTTTGCCTCTTCGGATGTTGATATCAATAACCTCTTTGCTTCTTACTTTTCTTCAACTTTTTCATCTAGTTCGCCTTCGTACTTCATTCCCGACTTAAATTCTCAAAATCCTGTGACATCATCTATGCTTATTGACCCTCTTCTGGTAAACGCTGTTATTGAAACCTTGGACCCCAATGTTGATCCAGGTTCAGATGGCATTCCTAATTTGCTCATTAAATCCTTATCTTTTTTTCTAAGTACTCCCCTTTCTTTCATTTTTAATTTGAGCTTATCCTCTGGTGTTTTTCCTCAGTGCTGGGTATCAGCCAACATCATCACAATTTTCAAATTTGGTGACCCTTCTTCCCTTTCGAACTATCGTCCCATTTCTCTGTTATCTGCCTTCCCTAAAATCCTGGAGCTTATAATCCACACTCATCTCTATTCTATCTTAGGGCATCTTATTGTACCTGAGCAGCATGGTTTCCTTCCTAATCGTTCCACTACTTCAAATTTACTTGAGCTTTCCAACACCATATCTGCTTCGCTGGATAATCATTTACAAGTTGATTGCATTTACACCGATTTTTCTAAGGCTTTCGACACTATTGATCATCTCATACTATATCGCAACCTTGTGCGTTTTGGTGTCTCAGATTCCCTCCTTTCGTGGCTGCTTTCCTATTTATCGTTAAGGGTTTCCCATGTTTCTATTTTGGGCTCACGCTCTGCTCCCTTTTATCCTCAGTCAGGTGTCCCTCAAGGATCAATTCTTGGTCCTCTTCTTTTCATTTGCTACATAAATGATCTTGCTTCAATATTTAAGTCTTCCTGTTTTCTTTATGCTGACGACCTCAAGATTTTCAGAGTGATTGGAACGCTTGAAGACTGTAAAGTTCTTCAATATGATCCAAAATCACTGAGTTCTTGGTGTCAAGCAAATTCTCTCTCCCTTAACATTCTGAAGTACAATTCATTGACCTTCACTCTTAAGTTCTCACCCGTCTTCTTTGCGTATTCTATTGACTCCGTCCCTCTAAGAAATGTTGATCAAGTAAAAGATCTAGGTGTCACCTTCGACCCTAAACTAAGGTTTGACGCTCATATTCATAACATAGTTGCCAGAGCCTCAAAGCTATCGGGATTTGTGTTGAGACATTCCCTTATGTTTGTTAACCCTCATTCTCCAGTCCATTTGTTTATGAGTGTCGTTCGTGCTATCCTGGAATATGCCTCCAAAATTTGGTCCCCTTACCTTGATGGGACTCAAGGTAAGGGAACCAAATTTGGGAATCTGTCCAGCGTACCCGCTTACTCCTTTTTAAATTTAAAATATATTATATGCCCTACGAAGTACGCCTTTCACTATTTAAGATACCATCTTTAGCATCGCGGAGGGCATATTTTGATCAATGCTTACTTTACAAGCTGTGTCATTATTATATAGATGTGAACATCGATAATCTAATTTCCTTTCGACAATCCACTAGACCCTCTCGATCAAACAATTTATTTATTTTGCCTTTTGCTCGGCCGGATGTCTATTTTAATTCTCCTCTACTCCGTTTACCGGGGACTCATGATCGACTCAAGCTTCGACCTTTTCCCTCTAGTCTCGTAGCTTATAAGCGAATTTTAAATAATGTTTTATTTAATTAATTACTTATTTCATCCATAAATTCAGACTCTGTATTTTATTTTGCCACATTTTATAATTGAAGTTATCTGTTAAATGTGCCGATATTAAATAAATAAATGAATTGCATCGTCAATTTGCTTTAGCTTCAAGACTATTTATTAACGGACTGTATGTGTCGGGCATACTACTCAAAAGTAAAGCTATCTGCAACTTATTCTTTAGGGCCAGTAGTAAGGACCATGCTTTCCTATCTTTTTATTCAGGTGTGCGTAAAGACAGGCAATACGGAAGTATGGTCAAAAATCAGACACGCCCACTGTATAAACATAATACAAAATACGGACATTCCCAAGAAAGATTTTTATTCTTTTTATACCACCAATGAGTGTGAATGGTTAGATCTTGCATGCGAATTTTTATGGGTTATATGCTTATCTCACATGAGGGTCCGACATTTGTGCAATTCTCCAGGTATCGGAATGCATGGTAGCGAGATCTTCTGTTGCTGTCGCACTTGGCGAAATTTCGAATGAATTTCTTTCGCGAATTACGTGTCACTAGTAGCTCCTGTGTTTTTGGGAATCGATGCATGGAAAAACAGTGGACATTTGCACGATCAAAGCTCCATAATCTTACATGTGCAGAGGCATACGGCAAATATACGCTGTAAGTGTACTGCATTTCACATACAACTTCCCATCAATCGGTCTTTTCCTTTCATTGACCTTTGCAACAAGGCACAAATAGCATTTCAGACCCAATCTGACGATCTGACCACCCAGCCATCGCGAGCATGCGATCGCGTTGCATTGCCTCTATCTGATTATTATCTTGCTGATCTCAACTTTTATATCGGTGTTGTGAGTTTCCATATCATCACTTTCGGCCACACTCAACTTAAAGATTCGCTTGTATAAGTGAATCACGCCTGATAGAGAAGACTTTTTTTAGTGATCCTTCAGCCTTTTCCATCCTTAGCTGACATAGCCTTTAACTTGCAAAAGTGGATTATCCTCGATAAAAAGAATGATCGTTGCACGAGCTTTATCATCACGCTTTTTCCAATCATTGTCAGTTTTAGGATCGTTATTAATTACATCCCACAAATCTTAGCGAATTAAGAGCATTTCCATTTTTTGGCTCCAAGAAGCATAATTTTTCCGTTCAGCCTGTAATGAAATGAATGTTGGCGAACGATATCGCTTCGAAATTTCAAGGCAACAAAAATTTCGTCTTGTTGCCCTCAATGGACGTTAAGTCCCGGGGACGAGGCAATGGACCCTTGTGTCGTTCAGACGAATTTGGGTTCTGCTTCTACCTAGCTAGAGGAGTGATGGCTGCTGGCAGGCCAGCTCAGCTTGGCGAGTAATGTCGTGCGTGCGTTCTTTAGCAGCAGTCCCAAATTTCATTAACAGAGATTCAGCCATCAATTTGCTCGATTACATACCGACAAAAAAGACCAAACAAAACAAAACATACTATCCACCTTGTGAGGTTATACCTCCTACGTTACTTTACCAAAGAATTCTCGCGTGCATACCGAGATAATGCCGCGTTGAAGACCTACCCGAGAGAAAAAAATTGATCTATTGGTGAAATTCCGAAACTATTCAAAAAAATTACAAGAAAAAAAAACGAAAGACTACCGCGTGCAAGAACAATCTCTCAAGTGGCCATGCTACTCTCAATTTGAAAGACGAGCTGCAGCGGAGCTCGCCAGGCGCAGTTGTCGCTGTCTGGGCCCGCCCTACCATGGCCTAGCGCTTCCGTGTCAGCATGTGTTGTGCGCACTAGGCCCACCAAAACTTACTTCAGCCGGGGTGAGCACTGTTCCTTAAAGCAAGAAGAAGGGAGGATCCTAAGGGAAATTCTCGCTGATTAGGTTTTTAATCCATGTTTATTTTTTTCCACTAATCGTTCTTTACATTGTATAAATAAATTTAATACAAAGGCCTTAAAAAGTATATTTTTGCCACAAAAACCTTATCAGCGTTCAGCTTCAATGTAAACATGTGCAAATATTTGCTTAGTACTCTATTTTCTCATCTGACTTGATTTTCTCTCTCTTTATTTTCGGTTTTTTGCCTAAGCTTTAATTTAAAGAAAAACGCTAGCTCATCCTTTTCTCTATCTTTAACAAAAAAAAGGACATTTCTGATTTCATACGTTCTTTACATGCCTTATATGAATAGGTATTTTTTTTCTATTATTTAATTTTGTATAAATGGATTATTTTATGGAGTGGGGAAGGATGAGTGGATTTTTTGTGAAGTTTAGAACTTCTTTAATGTTTTATTTCCTTGAGTGGGGAAGGAGAAGGGGATTTTTTTGTGTAGTTTAGAACTTCTTCAATGTTTTATTTTCTTTCTTTTTTTCAAATCAAAAATAGAAAAACTAATACAATTAACATTCATCTCATATTGTTCCAACCTTATAAATTAAATTGAATTATTACTTCCGGACAAATCTCAAGATATTTCTCAAAAAAAATGTGGAATCTAATTAGGAAAATTCGAACTATACTATTTCATTTAGGATTTACTTTTGTGATATTAAACTTTTTTCAAATAGATTATATTTTTATACCAGGTGTATAACCTTAAATCCGCTGTTTTTTAGTCAAAAAAACTCCTGTTTTTTTCATAGAAAGCGAAAAGCAAATTTATTCAAAGTACTTGCCCTCGCTAGATACACATTTCTCCCATCTTTTGGGCAATTTTTGGATAACACGCCAAAAAAAATCCTTCTCTTTCGAGGCAAATCACTCATCAAGCCATTTTTGGACGTCTTCGTAAGAATCGAAGTGCTGCTCAGCGAGCGCGTGGCCCATTGACGAAAACAGGTGGTAGTTGGAAGGGACCAGGTCTGGAGAATTAGCGGGATAAGGTAGCACCTCCCAGTTGAGTGCCTCCAAGTAGTTTTGGACCTTTTTTGACGTATGCGATGGTGCTTTGTCATGGAGAAAAAGTAGCTTTTCATGTCTTGGTTGATAATCCGGCCATTTTTCACGTAGAACACGGTGCAATTTGATCAGTTATTGGTGGTAGCGGTGGGCGTTGACAGTTTCATCAGGTTTCAAAGTCTCATTGTAGACGACACCCTGCTGATCCCACCAAACGCACAGCATCGTCTTTCGTCCGAAGCGATTTGGTCTTGGCGAAGATGTTGATGGTTGGCCGGGATCAACCCATGATTTGTTTTTTTGCGTTTAGGGTTCTCGAAATATATCCACTTTTCATTGCCTGTCACAACCCGATGCAGGAACCACTTTCTTTTTTTGTCTGGCAAGGAAGATTTCGCATGTGTTTTGGCGTCGCTCCATCTGCCTGTCGTTCAATTCATGCGGCACTCATTTTCCGACCTTTTGAATCTTTCCCATGGCACGTAAACGCTTCGAAAAGGCTGGATGAGTAACACCCAATTGCTCGGCAAGCATTTTCTGCGATTGCGTATCGTCCTGGTCCAAAGGAGCCTGCAATTGATGGTCCTCAACCTTCTTGGGCCGATTTTCACGCTTCTTGTCCCACAGGTCAAACATGGCCGTCTTTGAACCGACGAAACAAATCCCTGCACGTCGTTTCTGATAAAACACTGTCGCCATAGGCCTCCACAAGCATTCGATGCGATTCGACAGCCGATTTTTTTTTAAATTGAAGCAGAAAAGCAGAGCTTCCCGCACATGCACTTTTTCACAAAACTGGACATGATTTCCCAAGGAAAAACAGACTTTGCGTTATGAAATTGCTGACAATGTGCAATGATTAATGTTGACAGACGTCAAACTCATGAAAAATACAGTATGGCGTGTCCATGGTAGCTCAATACGCGCACTAACGTCATCTATGACCAAACAGCGGATTTAAGGTTATACACCTGGTATATGTACATCATTAATTGTTATTCTGTCGTTTATCTGTAAATATTTATGATCTTGGTTAATTACGCTCGACCAAAAGATTATGTACATTAATTTGTTTTTTTTTCTTAGTCAGAATTACTTATATTTACAATTACGGGAAGGTACTTCTCGTTTGTCGTCTGTGCGTAGTGCGAGTTGTTTTATGGTTTCAGCTTCCAATTTACACTTCCTTTCACGGTTTTTGGTTAGTTTGTTCTGTCAATCCTGTAAATTATTCGCTCTTCAGATTTTTCACTTCACTATCTGGACTACATCCACGTGATGCAATGCATATCGGGTACATACATTTAAATTCACATGCGCCTCCAACTATGTTGTATAGTCTTGTTAATATTGTTTTAGAACGCTTCTACCCGAGTAATCCACGTTGAAGACCCTTTATCATTTGCGCGAGCTGTTCCCATATTCACGTGGACGGGATGGGACACTTTCACTGCACACTCTTTCATTCTTTTAAGGTTCCACGAGGCAAGTCACTAAATTCGCCGGCTTAAGCTTCTACTGAGGTCTTTTCCAAATTCTTGGAAGCAAAAATACCATCTTCAAAAAAGAAAACCTCCACGCTGATCTTCCCGAACAAGAATTTTCTTCCTTTTCTAATTCACACTCTTCAAAACTTTTCTGTGGTCCAGCAATCAACTTTAATCGATATTTTCTCCACAAACTTCGATCCGGCTAGCCGGCACGAACCAGACTCCCTTTTTTCTATCTCCAGCGACTGTCCTCTTGATCTGATAACGGTTCTGTCGCCAGAACCCATCGGGTAGTTGCCAAACCAGATTCCTTGGTTCTAGCGCTGTGAACCAATTTTCGAGATTAAATGCTTGGTGTGCGGGGCTACTAATATAAATTAGTGACTATTGTTATTTTTTGTTGTTAGGTAGGTAGGTAGGTTGAAGGGTGCTAAGCCGCACGGCTTCCGCTTCACTTAGGCCCCGTTGGCCCATTGTGCCCTGAAGACATGGAAAAACTACCATATTACTCCATGAACCACCCCGATTCCTTGAGGAAATCCAGGAACTGGTCCATTCTCATAACACAAAGCTCACTTAGCTTCTAAGTGTTTTTTCCTATTATTCGCTAGAGCCGGACAACTGCAGAGAAGATGCTCTACAGATTCTGTCTCCTCTTCATCACCGCAGCTTCGACACAGGTCGTTCGCTGGGAGCCCGATTCTTCTTGCATGTTCACCGAAAGCCACATGACCCGTCAGTATACCCACAAGGTTTCTTATTGCACCTCTGTCTAGGGATAACAAGCCCAGAGTGCGCTTTTTGTTATAATTTGGCCACATCTGTCTAGCGGTGCAGCATGTGCCTAAATTTCTCCAGCGCCTCAATGCTAGCTCGTAGGCTGATACCTTTATATCCTGCCTAAGAACTTTCATTGACACCCCTACCCCCACTTTCTCATGCAGGTGCGCCTCACGGGATCCCTCCCTTGCGAGCTGATCCGCTTTTACATTTCCGTGCACTTCGCTGTGCCCAGGAACCCAACACAGTTTTAAACTGTTCTTTTGAAAGATCCTCCCCAGTTCCGACCTACAGGTTTCAACTAATTTGGAGGACAATAAGACTGATTCTAGTATCCTTATGGCTGCTTTGCTGTCCACTAAGAAAGTGATATCTTTATCGACCTCCCCTCTCTTGTTAACTTCTTTCGCAGCTCTCAAGATTGCCATTATTTCCGACTGCACAACTGTGCAGTGCACGGGGAGCTCCAACGATATACTAAGGCCCCAGTACTCAGAAAAGATTCCTGCTCCCGTGCCCGTGCTCGTTTTCGAGCCATCCGTGTACACTGACACAGTTCCTTTGCCGGCTAGCCCCCCGCTCTCCCACTCTTCTCTTGAGGGGACGACGGTCAAGAAATTTGTTTCAAAGTCCAGTGTTGGCACTCTATAGTCCATGTTGACATAACATTGCTTCCCACAAAGACTTTTCACTACTGTGGAGTGCCCATAGGGCCTTTCCCTCCAGAAGCCTCCACCCTTCAGACGCACAGCACTGGCGGCTGCCGCCTCCTTGCAGTGCAGATCTAATGGAAGAAGATCCAAAATGATCTCTAATGCAGCTGTGGGAGTAGTACGCAAAGCACCCGTTATCCCCAAGCACGCCACTCTTTGGATCTTAGTGAGTTGAGCTTTTTGTTGTTAGTTTGTCTTTAATCGTAAGTCGGACAATGTTTAACAGAAAATGCATTGAATCCGTTTAGTATTGAAATTTTTTTATCTCAATTAGTTCACCTCCTTAAATTTCAAGACATAAACGTCACTGGTCGCAAGGAACGGAATCTATACGTGTAACTTTTAAATTAATAAAACTCAATAAATTCTAAGAAGAACATTGTCATCTCATGCACCACACCATCATCCCTAGCCTTAATACTTTTGTGTAACTCTCTCTTGTTCGTGATACCGAATTTTGCAGTATCGCTTCCCGTGAACATTACCGTTTTCTACATACCCTCAGGATATTGGTGGTATGGTAAATTCATCGGGAATTCATGACATCTCAATTTCAATTATCGAGCGAAACTTTAGGCAAAGTAATTCGTGTCCATGGGCAAAGCCCACCACACTAAGGATTTCAACTTTTTCAACGCTAGCAGCATAGCGTCCTCTCGTTACTTCTGTCGGTAAGTGTATAGAAAGGATATTCCCAAAAGGCATTGTACAAAATGTAAATGGTAGCTTGATAAGACCTTAAGGGCTTTACAGCCCATATCAAGTATGATTTCATTTGCCTTTGTAATATGCAGCAAATGTAGTTTCATTCTGATAGCTTTTCCATACTGTTATCGAATCCTGGCATATCCATGATTAAGGAGGTTAGACGGTATTGTTGAGAAAGATCTTTTGTTTGATGGTTTGTACGGCGGAGGTTGTAAGATAATTATGGAATATGGCTGTAGCATATCAGTAAAATTGGATGGATTATAGTTGAAAGTGAAGTATATTCGATTGTCTAGGATCAAGATAGAAAGTTTCAATCTATAACGAACCCAGGAAATGTGAAGTCCAACGAAATGCAAGTATCAAAAATCGATTAAATTATCAAGATCCTGATTGCATTGAGGATATCTTTTCTCATTCAAAAATATATTGGCAACTTTGGAAGCCATTGTCCGATTTGCAAACCCCACCCCTCAATCATGAAAAGTTCTAGTATGCATTCTTCAAAATTACCTTAGCATTAATTCAGGATCAATTTCTTCTTGCACGATAGACGACCTAGCATGGTCCAACCTACAATCGATAGCTTATCTTTCCTTTTTCAACTATGATTATACGGGCTACCATTTCACGTATGCCTCAAACTCTGTACCACAAAAGGGTCGACTACTGTGTAATTTTTTTTTTGAATAATTGACATGAATAATAAATGCAATACAACGATATCGTGATGCACGCACCTTCTACAATGTCTTGTGGGGGACACACAATCGTCCAGGACATATTTATCGTATACAAGCAAGTCGTACGTGTTCAACAACAAATTACACCACTTATTGGGTAAGGTACAGGATAAGAAGAATTCTAGAAGAGCCCTTCGGGTCACACAAGTTCAGCAAACAGCCACATGTTTGGCCAACATAGTCAGCTTCGAGCTGCTCCTCACGAATAGCGTGATAATTTATTGAATAGTTCGTATCGAGTGAAATATCCTAGACGAAGGAGCGTGCTCCACTATTGACTTTCCACTTCGCATATATTTCATATGGCAGGTAAATTTTAAGATGTCTCCCTTCGAATAGTGGGCACAGTTCCTCTAGGATTGTAAAAGCCGCCACCCTTCTCGACGACTGATGATTTATTTATAGGTTATTATATGAAAAGGTTTTACCTTGTCATGTTGAAAGGGTTTCGTATTATCTAATATTCCGCGACTTCTTGGAGTGTACTACATTATGGGGATGAAATTACAATTTGTATGTGAATTATTTAAAGCACTCTCCGTTATGATCCTTAGACAACTATATGCAATGGAGTCAAGTGCACTTCGTTTAGGAGTATACTATTATGGGTAGAACGTTCACGATATGAAGATATGCCGAATAGGGAGGATGTTGTGAAAAGGCTTATATTGCGCTTTAATGAGAGTTTATTAGACTGAATGATTTCCCAAGAGATGGTGGGGAAGCTATGTGTAGGTTTGATGGAAAATTGACGGGGATGACGATATGCCAACAGGCATTTGATTTGCTAAAGTATACGGTTAATGTGGAATTTAATTGAGTAGGTAGTGAGTGTGACTTGTATTGTGAAAACTACGATAAAGGATGTTGTCCTTTTAACAGAAATAGACAACACATTTAAAAGAATGCTACATCATCATATCCGTTTTAAGTGGAGATGTTGATCATAAGCTTGCTACCATAAAATGGATGAAAAAGGATAATATGAAAGAGAAGTCTACATATAATAACATTTAATAACCGCTTTCACAACAGAACTGAATGACGGACCTGTTGAGTTTAGGTGAGATATTAACTCAAAAAGGTTTGCGTCTGATAGGACATCTTGAATGATTTTTGATAAATTTCCATTCAAGAAATGGAGGTAATACTTTCTATTTGAGAGCTGCTGAGTACAGAATGTCCCTGGTGTTCTACGTGACTACAGTGCGCATAAAAAAAGTAACACAGCTGAAAAATTTCTTATTATTTCCTGAACAAGGGGATGTAGGTCAATTAGATGTCCTACAAATGAGACGCGTTGACTGAAATACACATTTCTACTTGAAAATAATTAGGGGTTTCTAAAAAGTTGAGATTTTATGGCGAATTTAATGACTTTTAGTTGCGTAAAAAAGGTAGCACACCTGGAGGAAATAATAAAATAAACAAGCCGCGAGGTGCGACCCTTGAGGTCCACACGGTCAACTTCCCAGTAATATCTACATAAACATCAACAACATTAAACACAATAATAATTTTGAAAATAATACTACTATAAGTAATAACAATGAGAGGTATTCATAGCAGTAACAGGAATGAGTTAATATGAATCATATCGTCTACGGGAGGTTCCATTGATTACGTAAGATTTTTGGTCGATGAGGACAGATTGAATATTCACGCGGATCAATCGGTGGGGGCCTTTTTGGTCTTGAAAATGTTGTATATGCAGTCAAAAATAGGTTCAATTGCTGTAAAAAGTAAAATGTATTACAAATGACGATAGTTATTGAAATCTTACGATAACTAAAGAATGAATCTACTAAAAACTACAATTTTTTATTCGATGAAAGCTTTTTAAAGCATATGATCTTGCAAAGTATTGAATACAAAACATTTTACCATTCAGAACGTTCATTACCACACTTGCAAATTTGATTTGATTGGTATAGGTTTTCAAAATTGAAGCAGTTTTTTTACTTAAAAGACTATAAAAACTAATAAAAATTTGCTCAAATTATGCAAATATTTTAAAACTTTGATTGAATTTACAACAATTTTTTTAGAATAAAAGATATAAAGTAATTTCATTCATTCTTTAAATGGTAACTTTGAATGATTTTTTATTTTTAATTTAATTTTTTTCATAATCATGGAAGAAAATTTTGCTGGTTTCTCTTCAAAAACTGGTGATAATGTATAAATTTTATAAACTGGTATCACTGTGCTGTGCAAATCAAGTTAAAAAAAATATTTTTTATGAAAAAAAACATAATTTTCGCATTTTCTTCTATTAAATTGAAAAAAAACGGCTGAAACGAATATTTATAATATTAAAAATTCGCAAAGATGTTAAAACACGTCAACTGACACCACAATGATGCCAATATTATATCTAGTTCGTGAGATATAGTGAAAATCATAATGACCTTGAAAATCATAATGACTTTTAATGATTTTTTATTTTTTATTTAATTTTTTTTGTAATCATGAGATAAAAATTTGATATTGATTTTACAAACATACTTTGGAGTATATAAATTTTATAAAAATTGATTACTTTATTTCGCAAATCAAGTTAAAAATTTATTGTTTAGGAAAAAAACCTAATTTTTTGCACTTTTTTTTCTTAAATTAAAAAACGGCTGGAACGATTTTTTTAAAAATTCAACAGATTCATTATATTGTTAATACGCGTCTATTGACATCTAAATTATGCAAATCCTATGTTGGATTCGCGAGATATAACGCATGACAGAAACGACCTTGAAGATCATGTTGACTGTTAATGATTTTTTATTTTTTATTTGAATTTTTTTGTAATCATGAGAAAAACTTTTGATGGAATTTTTAGACAAATTGTTTGGAGTATATAAATTATAAAAACATTGATTACTTGGGCTTGAAAATAAGGTTAAAATATTATTGTTTTTGAAAAAACCTCAATTTTTTGCACTTTTTTTTAAAAAATTAAAAAACGGCTCCAAGAAATTTTTTAAAAACTTGATAGAATTACATAAATGTCAATACGCGTCGATTGACACCTTGTTCAAGGAAATCTTATGTTGGGTTCGCGAGATATAACGCATGACAGAAATGACCTTCAAACGGGCAAAACAGCAACCCCCCCCCCCCACCGAAGTTTCCCAAAAACTAATCAGCTCTTAAAATTGCAAAGACGCTTCGATTGACACCTTAACGAAGTCGATACGACTTTGTTTACGTGAGCTATGCTCGTAGAAAAAAGTGTCCACGAACGTACATACGTACGTACGTACGTACGTACGTAAGTACGTACACACACACACACACATACATCTCCCTTTCTAAAAACACTTTATATATACTCTATAGACCTCAAAATGTAAAGAAAAGTTGAAAATTTCAATTTCGATTTTCGAGGCGATTACAAGAACTTCCCATATACTGGGAAGTTAAAAACCGAAGGTTAGGTAATACTATCTTCATTTAAACACTAATACTTAGTTGAACCTCCACTATTTTTAATTACTTCAAACATTTTTTGTGGAAGGCGATTTTTTTTATGTTCTTTCCGGAAATTTTACCCTAACATCTAATTATTGCAGTTTTCAGCTCATCTGCAGTTATGTGTTGTTTTCCTTCGGCGTAAACGAGCGGAGCCAGCTGTCGTCAGCAATTTTCGATTATGTTGAGGTCAGGACATCGTCGATTTCTTACTCTTCGAAGAAAGATTTAATCTTCCTGGCGGTGTACACAGACGCATTTTCCTGTTGAAAAATCCGCGACGCATCAGCAATGGTCATTAGACCGTCAGATATTTGCTGTTACAACAGCTGTAATATTTATCAGCGTTCATTTTGCCACTAATAAAGATTAATTCCGATCCAATGTCCACCATGCTGCCGCTTACTTAAAATTATTTCCTCCTTCCGGATGTTGTGAAAATATTTTCCCCAGCCATGTGGACCATCTAAATCAAACATTTTTTCATTGGAAAATATCACACGCCTCCACTTCCACTGAATACGAAGCGTGCAAAACACCAAACGGTGCTTCTTGTGAAGAATGGTTAATGCTGGTTTCCACTTTAGTTTCCGGCATTGAATGAGTGACGACTTTTCAATGACGTTCTGTATGTTACGTACCTTCAGTTCAACTTCAGCTCGTCTGCCAATTTCCCTTGCGGTGAGAGAAGAATTCGAAGACTCCTTCAAAATGCGACGCTCTTCGCTTTGTGATATCGCTCACGTTCGACCTGTTGACTTTTTTCCCGTAATTCTCCGGATCCGCAATCAAGTTTTTTACATCTTTTCAACTCCTGCCAATGGTTGGTGTGTTGGTTGTAGTCGCAACCCCTTTTTATCCAAAGGTGGCTCACTTAGGCCACGAGAGGCCCATTGTGATACCACAGAATATAAGGGCGGCACTAGAACCTGCGGGATGACGAGAACCATCCATATTCTCGAATAAAGCCGGCTATGCTGCTAATGTCCAAATCAGCTACTTCTGAGAGGTTGTCTAGGACGGGCGGGCCCAAGGTTTGCATGCACTTCCTGAACAGCGCTGGACATTCGCACAGAAAGTGTTTAAAAGTTTCCTCCTCTTCCTCTTCCTCTGATCTGCAACTTTGCCAGAAATCATTGAAAGGGACACCCAATCTTTCTGCGTGTCTGCCAATCAGACAGTGTCCCATCAGTACGGAAACGACGGAGCTCAGGGTTTTACGGCTTATATTGAGGAGCCGCTTGGTGCGTTTGGAGCACAGTGCGTGCCAAGTTTGCCAGGTTGTGCTACAGCTTTCTTCGAGCAACTTAAATCCTAGCTTTATGGAAGCTAGAGGTGGACCGACTTCGGGGGTAAGTGTATATTGCTGAAGCTCTGTGCCAGCTTTCGCTAGAGCATATCATTATGCCCCGGTACACAGCAAAGAATCACTTCACAGTGAAGTGACATCACGTTCAGTTCTGAGTGACATTCCATAGCAATTTTAGATCAGGTATGCACCCTGGATAATGATTGGATAGCAATTTGACTGTCAGAAAAGATGTTTAAATTTCTTATGGAAATTTCCTGACTTCTCAGCCGGTCGAAAGCCTTTTAAATCGCAATGACATCTGCCTGAAAGACGCTGTAGTGATCTGGTAATCGGAACGATAGTTTCAGGCCTAGCTGTTCTGAGAACACGCCACAGCCAGCTCTTACCTCCATTTTTGATCCATCAGTGTATATGTCGACCGATTCCTGTATTCCATCTCTTTCTGTGGTCCAGTCCTCCCTACACGGGATGACTGACCTGAAACCATGGTGAAAACAAGGAATCGGAGATGCAAGGTCCACTTTCCCTGACGATGACCCATCTCTCCGTAGTATTGTGGAGTGACCAATGTTCTCCTCATGCCAGAGTCGCAGAGTTTTCAATCGAACAGCATTGCTCTTAACCTGCTGTCTCGTAAGTAGCTCTGTCGGAAGCCAATTTAATAGCATAAATAATGCCTTTGTCTGGGTAGTTCGTAGAGCCCCGGTGATTGCAATAGCCGCACTTCTTCTGACCTTGTTAACCAGGTTTACATTTGATGACTTCGACATAGCAGGCCACCAACTAACTGCGCCATACAGAAGGATTGGTTCAACTATTGCCGTATAGAGCCACGATACAATTTTGGGTTTTAATCCCCATTTTTCCCAATAGCTCCTTTGCAGCAGCAGATTGCGCATGCCGCTTTACGCGCTCTTTGTACTATGTTTGTTTTCCTCGCGAGTTTGGGGTCCAGAATCAGACCTAAATTTTTGACCTATTGAGATGGATAGAGACTTGTCTCTTCAAATTTTGGTAGGCCAAATCGTGGAATTTTGTATCTTCTTGTGAAGAGCACAAGTTCCGTTTTCTGCAGATTAATCTTAAGCCACACTCTTTGCTCCACTTGGTAAGAATACGTAGGGTAAAGTTGAATCTTTCAGATAGGGTTTTAACGAATTTCCCCGATATTGCTATTGCAACATCGTCGGCGTAGGTTACGACTTTGCCGCCAGTCGCTTGTATTGTTGACGAGAGTTTGTCCATCACTAAGTTCCATAGAAGTGGTGATGGCAACCCACCTTGCTGGGTGCTGCTGGACGTGCGCCTACTTAGGATGCTGTCTCCTAGTGTGGAGTTTATGCTTCTGCTGCTTAGCAGTTGTACGATAAACCTTATCAGGTTATCATCCACATTGTTTTCCTCGAGTGCCTTCTCAATAGTCATGTGGCTGACGTTATTAAATGTACCTTCGATGCCTAGAAAAACCACCTACTTATATTCTTTGATGCTTAGCGATGTTTCAATGTAGCTGGTGTGCGAGTGTAGAGCTGTTTCAACCGATCTGCCTATTTTGGATTTCTTGAGAACAGAATGTCTCTGGTGTTTTACGTGACTACTTATCGAGGTGATTTAAAGCCACGGGCCTCTTCGACCGCGTGTTTTTTTAAGTGACAACCACGCACCCCCCCCCCTCCACCGACATTGTCAGAGTATCAGTTTTCCTACTGAAGAATATCAGGCTCAGTGACCTTACTGGTGGAAGCGAGGCCTATCTAATCCTTTGCCTATCTCTCGGTCTCGGCACCGGGCTAACACGTAACTCTACGTCGAGCCCTCAGAAATGCTACAGAAGTCCCCATACTCGGAAGCATAAAGACTTTAAGGTGCGTCTGTGTGGGTTCTATGCACATATGGATATTAACCACAGTCACCCCGTTCATACACCCTATAGGGGTTCTCACCGCAACCAGAGGGAGGTAAGATCTCCCTGGGCCCCGGTCGCCGTGATACCAGATTGACTAAGGCTTCATGAACTTGAACCCCACTTAATCCTACTTCGGTTGTGTCCTACTGGAAACACAGGGCCGATCACCATCCTCAGGTAAGTTTCTGGGAACAACTCTACTGAACTCATATGCATTTTTATGTGTTCGTGTGGCAGGAAACTACACAATTGTATAATTTCACACAAGCTTAAATGCGGTTAAACTGAAATTCACGATAGTTCTATTGATTAATCCATTTAATTTTTTACAAAAGGACCTTACATCAAAAAACGATGATATTAGTGATTCTTCAACAAATTTATTTACAAAAATATGAGAAACAAAGACTTACCTAGCATTTTACGCAAAAAACATCTCGTCACGCAAAATATTTGAATATTAGAATTTGGTTAAGATCGTTGAGAAATTATAGATTGTTTTTTTTCCCTTTTTCCGACATGAAATCAGTGGAACAAGAAAACCGCGTGTACTAACTTAATTCTTAGGATACAGTCCATTGCCGCTGAACGACCGACAGGTGGGCTCACCATGTATTATTATTGTTACTGCCTGGATCATGTGTCTTCCATTGATTAAACCTGTATGTTTACTACAGCTTGCGGAAAACTGGAGTATTCCGTTCGGAATACACTTCCAAGTATACACATCACGTAAAAAGTAAAAATATTTGGAAGCAAAACTATTTAAAATTTTTGAAGCCACCAAGAGCTTTTAGATGGTAAATGTTCAAAAATTGTATTGATCTTTTAGGCTTTCTTGTTACAAAAATTAATTCAACAGTGATATCCAACAATAATACTTAATCTGAGTCTATTCTCTACATCCAATCCTTTTCAACTTAAATTTTTTTCCGGTCTCGTATTTCATTTTGAACAAAAAATCCTAAATCCGATCAAAATCTCAATCCACCGCGTTATATATACATGTCATCTTAAAGTTACAATTAACCTCTGTTGCCATACACGAACAATATGTTCTAGACAAATTTATCAAGTCAAACGATAACATCGACTTTCTTCACGTGATCCATTGCATTCCGCCCTTAGCGCTCCTTCCATGTCATGTTCCCCGGGCCACCATTCAGTTATTTATAAACTCATCTAATTCATCACATTCCATCACCCAATCGAGACACAGTTCACCAACATTGCTGAAAATCCTTTTCTTCACTCAAAACGATTTTAAGAAGGTATGGATTACGTTCAGTCGTTGAAGCGACACAAGATTTCCTTCTTAAGGGTCTCTAGGAGGAGACACCCACTAGACGACGTTCAGCCATACAATGCGGGTCGTTTTTTTCATGTTGTCGTCCGGGACAGGAAAATTCGGATATGCTGGAAAAAGCGGCGGCGGTAGAATATAAAAAAAAATATGCTTCTTATAATTTGTTCGTTCCCATTCAGATATTTTGTGATGGATAATATCCAAGATTCGACTCAATCATGAAAAGATTTCGATCTTAGAAGTTGCTTGGAACAGCCCGGCCTAGGTTTGATGGTACATATACCAAGCGGCGTTGGGTTCACCTGGTGATTGATGATGGATGTCGCGGTAGCGCTATGTCTTCGTTTTAGGCCTACTACTTACTAAGGAGCAACTCTCATACTTCACATTTGATTCCACTGAATCACATTTACCTGTCGCCAATCGATTTTTTTTTCTGTAGAGGATTCAAAAATTTGATGGGAAAAGAACCTGGAATCGGTTAGGGCGAAATTGGATATTTATTTTTCGCTTTAAAGATGCCTTAGTATCTGAAATATGAAAAGCTAAAAGATTATGCACGGGAGAAAATTTCAACTACTCGAAATTCGAATTGAAGCCCAATCCACTCGGTCCGCGGTGAACGTCTTTTAGGAAGACATCACAGATTAAAGATATAAAATGTTTATCTATAATCTACTGCATTTTTCAAGTCGGATGAACTGAAAACTCAAACAAATCGTCACCGATTGACTTCGAAATTAAACTTTATATTTATAATTACATTCTCTACCGAAAATGTAGATTATATTGCAAAATTTTTCTTGCGATTTTTCTGGCGACTTTAAAGGGTATCTTAAATTTTTGCAGATATGCGCCATTATAAATAAAAAATGAGCTATTGTATTAATAATCGTAAACAATTTGGTATTATCGTTACTCGCAGGAGCTGCTGGTCCGCGTAATTAGCTACTAGCTAGCCAGTAATTAAGACATTATCGGCGAAATGTTGTACAGTCGATATTTTTATTTGTATTACTTGAAGGGGGAACACCACTGTAGAGGTAAAAAAAAGTCATTTTCTGGAAAAAATTTCTCAAAAACCAAACAACATATCGAAATTTGAGAAAGAAATCTATTTTGCACAAGTATTTGACATCCTCTTTGAATTTTTTCAGAACTTAAAAAAACAAAATGGCGGCTTTCTAGCATTTTTTACAGAAACGCCTTTTTTCATGGCTCGAGACCGGAACATTTTCTCCTTAAATGTTAAGGTTATGGTTTAAAACAAATAATTGTCGATAAAGCATAATAACAGTCAGAAAAGTACGCAGGATTTTTTTTTTGATAATTGATTTTTGACAAAATGGCGTCTTGCTCACGGAGCATGACAGCCGTCGCACTGCGGGATCGAGTGATGGCAGCCACAGTGGCCTAGTTTGTGTGACGGTGGTGGCGACACTAATACACGACACGCAAATCCCGACTTCCCGCTCGCGACACCAAAGCAAAACTCTGCGGGACCAAAACAGCTGTGACGTTTCGGGAATATGTCTATTCAGAAATGTCAACACGGCAATGTGTCCTGATGACATTTTCAGTTGATTATGATGGAAAAAAATGTAAAAAAAAAACTACAAAAAAAAATCTCGAAACTTGTTAATAACAATTGAAATATGCGTCATTGAAAAAATCCTACGTACTTCCTAGCAAACACTTGTTTTGAACATACTGTAAAAGTTTCAGATAAACCCGTTTAAAGTTGAAGTTATTGAAAAATCATGGATATACCTCTAGTCTGCAAAATACGTACTTCAACGTTCTCTGCTAACGTTCAACTAACAGAGCACGTGTACAGTTTTGAAAGATTTATATTTAAAATTGTTCTAAATTTCAATACCAACAGGGCGCGGGGATATGCGCAGATTGCGCACCGAAAGAGCAATGAGAAGCACCGCACTAAATTAAAATTTCGAACACTTGAGATTTTTTCACTATATGAAACTTTGCTACATAGTTTCTGTGATGATAAGGTATACTTTAGAGCAACAAAAAAATTGATTTTTTGAAAATCCTAAAGGCCAGTCCAGATGCTACGTTTTGCACAACCTTCAGTCTGTGCAGTCTTAAGACGGAATGAAAACGTTGCAATTTTTAGAGCGTCTTCATGGTGCAGAGATATCTGTATACATATTTCGCACAGTTATAGTGATATTGTCATGGAGGAGGTACTATTCTGGTCAATTTTGGCATGCCGTCTTGTTAAGAAAAATAATACCGTCTAGATGCGTCGACTTGTTTGCACAGTTCACGGATATCTATGCTCTCTAGCTCAGTTATCGCTGCAACTGTACCGTTTTCGCGCCGGTTTCAAAACTGCCCACTTTTCCTATCGACACGCAACGTTTTCTCTGCAACGTGTTGAACTGTGCAGACAAAAGGTTGTGCAAAACGGAGCGTCTGGACCGGCCTTAAGGTAAAGGTTAAGTCCCCACCCTCAGAAGGGGGTGGGAGTAGGCGGAATCGAAAGAAGGGAGTTCCCCTACTACTATGGCATAAAAAGTTCGCAGTGCTCACGGGCCTATGAGAAGTTATGGGGTTCCTCCACAAAAAAATGATTGTTTTGCCTATTTCCAGAGATCATATGAAACAATAAAATTGATCTAGGAAATGATTTTTGTTGGCTTGTCTAGAACTCAAAAAAATTAAACAAATAAAAGAATTTTTAAAGACAAAAAAAAACAAAAAAAAATAAAAAATATAAAAAACATTAAAAAAATATAAAATAATTGATCAATGCAATTTTGAGTATAAATGTTGTTACGGCTTTATTTCGCGCAACGGTCACCACTACCCCGCAGCCGACCCCAGCCACGGCAATCCCACCCGGCTTCACTCGCGAAGAGGGGTCTGGGGATATTTTTCTAAATTTTCTGCGCCGGGACTGCCCTGTCCGCGAACCCTGAAACAGGAATAGTATCCGCGGTTGCCCAAAACCACCGACCGAATAGGGAGCTTGAAACAAGGGGAACACAAAGGCCGAAAACTCGACGTCCGCTTCGCCACTTCACGCATTAACAACAATCTATATTCACTGAATTAATTTTATTTTTCCTAAAATCCTGCTAATTCTTAATTATGTATTCTTTACTTTACTCAAAATTTGTTTTTCCCTTCTTAAGCCTATTTCCACCGGGCTCCACTGCTCCTATTGAACGAATTCGTCCAATATTGGTAAGCTAGCGTAGATGTTGCTTCGTTGCACTGTTCGATGCTGTGGGGGTTGGGTTGGTTGCAGTCGTTCGTCTGGCTGTTGAAGACACACGTACACACTATTTGAGGGAAACTCCCTTTCACTGATACTATCTGAGTATTCTTCTGGCACTTGGTATTTTTCCAAATTGCTGACTTTCAAAAGTATCCTTGAATCCACTCAAAACTCGCAGAAAATTATCGTAAATATTCTTATGGATCAAATCTTGAGCAGTTCACTTCGTCTAAATGTTTATAAAATTCGGTTTCTTGGTCTCAGCACTCGTCTTTACTTTCTCTATATATTTTCAAAACCAAAACTGGGAAATTACTATAGAAAATTTTAGTAGGAAGTGTGGTTTCGGCGTGTCGGATGGCATCCTCTTCAGGTGGTGTCATTTGCCATCCGTCACGAGACAGCACGACTACGGCTGGCTTGTTGATGGATTAAGCTCGTTATATTTCAACTATTTTATAATTTACATCTGCGAATTAAACGACCGTCAATGGGTTCGTATATATGCCTACGTTTGCTATTTTATAACATGTGTCAGAACCTCCTACCCTAGTCAACAACATTGTCTTCTAGTGTGCAATTTTGGTTCGCAACTCTGCTAACACTATTTAATGCACAATAGCAAACGTAGGCATATATACGAACCCATTGATGGTCGTTATAATTCGCAGATGTAAATTATAAAATAGTTGAAATATCACGAGCTTAATCCATCAACAAGCCAGCCGTGGTCGTGCTGTCTCGTGACGGATGAAAAATGACAGCACCTGAAGAGGATGCCATCCGACACGCCGAAACCATACTTCCGACTAAAATTAATTAGGAACCAGCCTATAATCTGAAACAAAAAAGAACCTCCATTAATTTGATCTGAACTCGAAAAATGTACACCGCTCAAGCTCCGCACCGACAAAAAGAAGATCGACGCATACGTCTTCGAACCTTAAGCTTCACACCGAAAAAGAGACCGTCAGCTGGTCTGGCGACTCTATTTATGGGAAACCTCAGTCTCGTTGCTACATCGACGGTCAATGCCCATGAGGTTGCTGCGGTCAGGAACACTCTCCATAACAAACTTACTACCTACTTAGTTACCTAATCCAATATCCTCACATACCTACATCTCCTCTACATTTATATAATTCAAACCTCTACTCCCTACAATATAATTCATTAATACCAATATAATTCATTAGTAACATTATAATTCATTAATTGGCTTGATTGTGTGAAACGGCGAACGTAACATTATCAATTATTTAAAAAAACAGCGTTTACCCGCATGATGGTTTGGGTTCTTCAAGAACAGGGCAGACCCCCATTTTGCCCTTATGGTTTGTGGGTCGACCACGTTGTGTGGCGAACGTAACAATGTAATATAAATAGGGGTATCACCTTGAACCCACGTTTTGCTACCGTCCTGCCGCAAGCGGCTCCCTTATCCACCCGTATCACCTGCACTTTCATATGTCTGCGCAGACTTTTCATATCTCTGCGCAGGATTTTCATTTGTCTGCGCATACTTTTTTAAATCTGCTTAGACATTTTATAAGTCTTTTAAAGACTTTTCTACATGAAACGTTTCCACTATGAAACAAAATATTTCGTTTTTGTGAACAAATTTTCACAATTATTGAAAAGTAAGTTCTAGCGAATTTTCTCACGACTCGCCCGAACAGAGTTTGCATTGTTTTTGACACCTTTCCACGAAACACACAAAACAAACATTATTCGAACATTTCATGTCGTCGCATCGAACTAACTCCCTAAGAAGGGAAAATTTCCGATAATATCGTCGTCGGCTGCTGTGGATCGTTTACATATTCGAAATCGTTCGCATACCATGTCACCCAAAAGAAAACCTAGTAAATTCAATCTACTTAAAATCCACTCCAACATTTACATACATAATTAGATTTATCACAGAAATTTGTCGGTAGGACGGAACATCATCTTCACAAGACCTCACACCATCATCAACATTCACTAATTTGAAGAAATTTCTTCGTCGTCGTCGTGGTCGTCTTCTTGCTGGGCTGCTGTCCATTTCCTTCTAATTCACTCTACTATCGTCTTTGAGAAAAATTGCTACCACCTAAGCAGAGCTACCAAATAGTTCGAACTACTAATGGAGCCCTAATTAAGCAAGTTGTGGCCGGCCGTTCCTCGACGGCAATTTGTACACATACAAATATGTATGTATCTTCTTCTGTATGCTTCCGTTACGAGGAATTCTGGAGGAGTTCTTGTCGAGATATACAGGTTAGAGAATCTTATCCCCATGTGGTGCATTAATGGGAAACGTGCAGCATGACACAAGTAATTTGTTTAGAGGTAAAACATGCAAAAGAGTTGACATTATTCTTCATCGGGAAGCATTCAAGCAGCAAGACTATCCCAATCCACCTGCAGAAGCATCTAAATGTATAGACTCTCGGTATCTTAAATGATATATGGTCAGATATGCTTCAGATGGAATTCAAGTTTTATCTAAATTGTCATCTAACAACGTTTCAGTGTTAATTACAATGTTAATGTAATTATTTCCATGAAATTCAAAGTCGAAGTTGGTGGTTATAATGAAATGCAAAGTTTCAAGTCGGTATAGGATTGTCGGATTGTTATTTTTTTTTGTTGTTGTTGGAAGCAAGTTTAATAACCTGAGAAAAACTCAGTGGGCGGCTATTGAAAATTTATTAATTATCTTCTTTGTATTCAATCGCAGCATAAATCTGTGAAGAGATGAAATTCCATTCTTTTGAAATCACACCGAATCCGTTTTTTTCTGTAGGAAATTCACAACTGAGTAATTTCATTAAATGCGTTAATTGTTGTTGAAATTATTGTATTGTATTTTCTTTTTGTTGTTTTTTTCGTTCTTGTACGCCCTTCTACATTCTTTCACACAAGTGAAATGTTAAATGAATATATCCAATAAAATTCATTCATTTTAGTATGCATTGAAGTAGGTCTACTCTTGAAAATTATCATTACAATTGAAATTAGAGAGTAACATCTCCATCTTGTATTTAAGCTCATTCAATGAGTGAATTGAAAAGAAAATGTTAAATGCATTGAGCACGTGTATTTCAGGTGGAAAACTTTCCATCGAGCCTCTGATTTGGCCCTGAATTCACCAGTCATCGATTGTTGTGACGGTATTCACTTTAACTTATGCATTTAATGAATCTAAAATTTGAATAATTTAAGGTATAACTTTCGATAGAGATAGGCTTGGAAAGGGAAAATATGTTGGCCTGTTTTTGGATTTATTCAACAATTTGAATGAGTTCCATTCATTCATTCTTTCTTAAATGAAAATAATGTCGGTATGTTGATACAAAAACGGGTCACTTTTTTTCAACATTGGGGGGTGGAAGTCTTCAAAAGATATCGATCTTCTCCTGCCTCTCGGCATACCGGATTTCCACCTTCGTCTCCTTGAATCACTCTCTCCGTCAAATTTAATAATTCTTCGTATTTAAAATTTCAGTACATAGTTCTTCCCAGACGACAAGAATCGGTGTAAGGGCTAGTACCAGATTTGTAAGTTTAAGTGTACTTTTAGTTAGATAAATAGTTCCGACTATATGTTTATGAATTATTTCCTGTTGATTACATGTTTTGCTGTGACTTTAGTGGAGCTGATTGTACTTGTAACTGACGTCGAATGTTGCTCCTGAAAGAGATACTTTTTAGTGTCGTTAGTGTATAGTGTATTGTTAAATTTAGCTGCTTTGTTGAAGGGGTCTTCTTTAAGTCGATCAGTTCTGGCAAATGCGATAGTTACATTATTCATGTTTCTCATTCTGTAAGTGTTTTTTCCCTCAATTCTATCTAATTTCACAGTGGTATACTCATTACGGTGTAAATTCTTATGTATGAATTTAGCTCATTACATTGAAATCATGCCTTGCAAATTCAATTCTTGAGCTATTTTGTAAACCTCGATCGTAAGAGTTAGCACAGGGAGATTGTAAATGGTTTTATACGCCTTGGTTACCAGTCTGGAGATGGTCATGAGGTTACCTTTAGAGGTTTGGCTCCAATTCAAGATGCCATAGGTAATTTTGGAAAGCAGATGCGCATACATAATATAGAATTTTTTTTGGAAAGAAGTAGAAGCGACGTAGAAGACCAATGAAGACAGCCAGATTTTTCCTCAGATCATTTATGTGTGGTGTCCATGTAAGTTTCTCGCCTGTAAGTAGTCCTAAATATTTTATTTGTTCTACTCTCGGAAGATTGTGTCATTGATTTTCATGTTTAATTGTATGTCAGCCTTTTTTTGTTTGAAAATAATGTATTTGGTTTTCCCTTAGTTTACTGCTAACCCGCTTTGGATTAGCCAATACCAATACTTGTCCAGGTCTGTATTTACTTTTTGTTCAATTCCGAGATTAGTTCTACCTAAGTATACGAGTACAGTGTCATCTGCGTACATAACCACTTTCGCAACAAGGTCTGCTTTTTTTGGAGTTAATATAAAGTAGAAATAGTGTTGGCCCTAGGATCGATCCCTGCGGAACACCTATGCTAAATTCAGCAGTTTTGCTGTTGACAACTCCAATTAGTGTGTGTT
The DNA here is from genome assembly GCA_963942545.1 of Oxycera nigricornis. Taxonomy (NCBI): domain Eukaryota; kingdom Metazoa; phylum Arthropoda; class Insecta; order Diptera; family Stratiomyidae; genus Oxycera; species Oxycera nigricornis. The sequence continues at coordinate 90,571,273 of OZ012663.1, read as the reverse complement.
TTGAAATCTATCCGTCAAGTAACTGCGTATTAATTTATTTGCTTTTTCCAACAATTCCGTATCCACCGAGCCTGGTGATTAAATTTTCATGAGTAATTGTGTCGAAGGTTTGCTTTAAGTCCACGAAAACTGCTGCAACGTAGTGGCCCTTATCCAAGTATTCATTTAAAAATCTAATCACATCAAGAATGGCATCTATTGTGCCTTTGCCCGCCTGGAATCCCATACTGGTTTCTATCCAAGATTTCGTTTTGCAATTAGAATTCTTTGATTCGGGAATCTACAATTTTTCGAGGATTTTACTGTAATTATTTTGGTCAGTTTCATCACCCTATTTAACAATCGGTATAACTGCAGAGATTTTTAAGTATTCCGGGAATCTTCCCTGCTTAATACATTTATTTATTAATTTCACGAGAGTATCAGCAATATTTTCTTTGATTAATTTGAGGCCATCAACGGAGATAACATCAGGACCTGGTGGAGTATGGTTTCGTAGAGAATCAGTAGTTTCAATTATTTCTTTTTTGTTCTTAAATGAAAAGAAGAGGTTGAGGATGTGTTTCGGGACGATAATGTCCGTATTGGCGGTAATTTCGTTACTATTTCATGACCTATTTTGGAAAAATGGTGATTAAGGCAGTTGGCGATTTCCTCCGGTTCACTGATCATCTTGTTCGAAAAAGATAGTTTGTCGATATCTCCCAACTAGGAAATACATTCAAATTAATAAAATAATTAAAACTCAAGCACTTCATAAATTTTCAAACAATTATCATGACTTCATTTTATATTTTTACTGTAATAAAGGATTTTTACTGTTCAAAAATTTTAATATTTTATGGTATCACCTTTCGCTGTTAAGACGACTTTATTTCTTAGAGGAATGCATTCAAGTCTTCATAACTAGATCGCGATACCACAAGTGAATCAACCACTCAATCAAGATTCGTTTAGTTGTGAGTATTTTTTCGAACACGATTGTCCAAAGTTCCTGTGAGGGATTGTAATCAGGAGAATTGTTTGCCCTTAGCAATCTCTAGATGCTGAACGAATTCAAACATTTTTAGTTTAATGACATGGATCAGAATTTTGCATTAAAATAAACGAAGAATCATTTTGATCTCAACAACCAATCTAAATTCCTCCTGTCTGATCATAAGTTTAAAGATATATAGCCTACCTACGTCCTTTCTGCTGTTTATTGATCACACTAGTTATTTTTATTAAATTTAAGGTACTCTTGTAATTCAATTCGAGGCAAACCCTTTTTGTGGCCTTCATGTTACAAATATTTCTTTATCCAGTATTTTGAATGTCGGCACATTAGAGAACCATAGCTTACAAAAATACGTAAATTAAAAATAAACAAAATGTTAAGTTATCCTTTTCCAATTTTCAGAAGATTACTGTTGATCATGTTTCATCAATTTTAATCGCTTTCTCCCCAAAAAACCTCAATGTCAGGTTAAGATATATCAAATATCTGTGTAGAGAAGTCAAATATCTGTGCAGATAAATCAAATGTCGATCTCTTTTTCATTCAAATATTTATTCACCAGCACGGATACATTTTCTTATTTAAATGGTTTATATTTAATGTACCATGATTGACATCCTTTTGTTCATGTGGTGTTTGAAATACAGTGCAACCTCATTGAAGGTAACTAATAAAATCCAGCCCTGTTGCTAATAACAAGGATTTGCTTTTATCGAGTTTAAATTTTCTCATAAAATTATTGCATAATAAAAAGTGCTAGCTCACGTATTTGTCCATCAAAACATATTTACATATTAATTTATCTTCTCGCATAATCAAAAAAAAAACTTTTTATTTGAAAAATTTATTGAAATAACATCACTTATTTTGTAAAAAAGTTAGTAATTTTTGATTGTTTTGTTTTAATGTTCCGTGAGTTTACTATGGTCGTCGTCGTCGTCGTGACATGGAGGTGGGCATTGCAGCCCTAGCACTGCGACCTGCTGGTCGATTGTACTATCCTCATATTTTTCCTTTCTGGAGTTAATGCTTATGTCTTGAATCTTCCGGATGAGATGATGAACCTCATCAGGTCGTCCAAGGCTAAGGTATGGAACTCCTTGTCTCCTATTTGAGGCATGCCAAGGGCTCTATATCTGTGTCTGGAGAACGCGGGACAGTAGCCCACATAATGTGCCGCTGTTTCCTCGTCCTCCTCACATCTAGTGCACCATGCATCGTCCACTATTTGCAGAAGAGCTTGGTGACTTCTCAGGCGTCCGTGGCCTGTAATCACTTCTGTGAGTTTTTTCAGTCTGACTCTATTTAGTTTTAGACAGTATTTTGCGACTTCAGGTCGTAGGTTTGGCAGAAAGAGCTTTGTCTGTCTGCATGTTGGTAGGTTGAGCCATCGTCTTCGATGTTCTTCCCTGAGTGTCTCATTGATCTTTTTTGAGATTAGATTTATGTTCGTTGGCAGAACAGGCTCAGGACCAACCGGTGTGATCTCTGCTCCCTTCTTAGCCAGTTTGTCTGCCTCTTCATTACCTATAATGTCCACATGTGCTGGGACCCAGGTAACTGAGACCCTGTTTCTCTGGCTCAGCTTTTTGAGGCTGTTCTGGGCACACTCCACAATTGACGTTTTCACATTGTGGGAGCCCAGGGCCTTGATAGCGGCCTGACTGTCTGAACAGATTTTTATCTGTTTGTTTTGTATTCTTCTGTCTTGTAAGAGGTCCGCGGCTTTGGCTATGGCGTGGACTTCAGCTTGAAAGATGGTTGTTTTTGTACCCAGAGGTATCGATATTTGAGCCTCATGTGGTCCAGGGCGTATATATATTCCCGCCCCAGCCCCGACGCTCATCACTGATCCGTCTGTGTACACTATGATATCAGCGGGCCTGTGAGAAGGGTGACCGAACTTAGTCCAATCATTCCTATCAGTCAAACTCGTTGTAAAATTTTTTCCAAAGAAGAGCCTTGGGATTATGTAGTCGTTGGGCAGATCAAGGAGTGAGTCCACTTTTAAACTCTTTAAAAGTTTGAGGTGTCCCTCAGTCCAGCCGCCGTCTTTCACAATCCCGGTTCTCCTTAGGCGTGCCATCGTCTTTGCGGCATGTTGCTTCACTGATAAGTCCAGTGGCAGCATGTCCATGATCACGTTGAGTGCTTCCGTGGGAGTGGTTCGCACCGCTCCAGTAGCACTCACTAGTGCTAGTCGCTGCACCGAGCCTAGCTGACTTTTTGTAGTATCTAGGTCTGACCGTTTCCACCACACTATGCTTCCATAGTGTATGACCGGTCTTATGCAGGCTTTGTATAGCCATATCACATTTCGAGGTGAGAGTCCCCAGGTTTTACCCATGGAGCCTCTACATGCCCAGAAAATGTTTTTGGCTTTTCTTGTTTTTTCATCAACATGCTCTTTCCAGGTAAGTTTCGTGTCTAGGGTTACGCCCAGGTACTTGACTTTTTTTGAGAGTTGGAGCTCCACGCCATCTAAAGTAGGTAGCGTGTATGCATCCCACACTCGCTTCCTGGTGAACATGGTGAGTTCTGTCTTGACTGGGTTTACCGCCAGCCCGTTTCTTCTACACCATTGGTGCGTGATTTTAAGTCCTTCTTTCATCCTGTCACACACTGTGCCGGCAAACTTGCCTTTGCATAATATGACCAGGTCATCGGCATAGCCGATGGCAAGAAAGCCTTGTTGGTTAAGTTCTGTCACTAATGAGTTCATTTGTAAACACCACAGGAGAGGGGAAAGTACGCCTCCTTGTGGGCACCCTTTTGTTGGGGCTACTGTTATACTGGTGTCCCCCAGTGACGCTGTTATTTTTCGTTCAGCGAGGAGAGCGGTCAGCCAGCCCGTTATCGTGCCGCTTATCTCATGTCTCTCTGCTGCAGATGTCATTCCACCAAATGGGGAGTTGTCAAAGGCACCTTCTATGTCTAGGAAAGCTCCCAAAGAGAAGAGTCCGTCGTTAAGGCCCCGCTCGATCCCGTGAACGAGCTCATGCAGAGCCGTCTCCGTAGACTTTCCCTTTCTATAGGCATGCTGTCCCGGATGCAAGGGCCTCTCTATTAGTGCTGTGTTTTTCACGTGGACGTCCACCAGTCGTTCCAGTGTTTTCAGCACGAAAGATGTGAGGCTTATGGGTCGATAGCTTTTCGCTATCTGGTAAGTGGTTCTCCCAATCTTTGGTATGAAAACCACCCTTACCCTCCTCCATAATTCTGGTATATATTTTAGGGCCAAACTGGCCCTGTATATATTGCACAGATGGTTGGTGATGGAAGCCATTCCTTCCTTCAGCAGGATGGGATAAATTCCATCCTCGCCAGGTGCTTTGTAGCTGTCGAAAGTTCCAATTGCCCATTGGAGCCTCTCTACAGTCACCACCTCGGCGGCTTGATTCCAATCCGTTTGAGACGGTACGTTCGGATGAACGGTGTTTCCTCCGGAGGGAGTTATGCTACCGGGGAAGTGCGTTTTAAGCAAGAGGTTTAACGTCTCTTCACTTGTGGTGGTGAACTTCCCGTTTTCGTCCTTAAGGAGCCCGAGGTTATTGCTCGGTCCCCTTGTGAGGATCTTCTTAACTCTGGCGGTCTCCCGGCATGAGTTTATTTCTTCACAGAATTTCTTCCATGAGTTCCTTTTCGCCTCCGCAAGAGCCTTGTGATAGTCTCTTTTGGATTGCTTGTACGCCTCCCAGGTGATTTCACTTCGAGCTTTACAGGCCCGGTTGAACGCCTTATTAGCGTTTTTCTTGAGCCTGGCTAGTCTTGGTGTCCACCATGGGGTGTTTCCCAGTGTAGTCCTTTTTAGTGGGCAGTGGGCCTCAAAAGAGGCCCTCAATACCTCGACTAAGTTCCCGACAGCTTCTTCGAGCTGCTCAGGTTCTCGGATTTTCTCTGGTTGCTGTAATTTGCATTGCACGTCTTGTCTAAAGGCCGCCCAATTTGTGTTCCTGGGGTTTCTCAACCATTTTGGCCCACCTATTGGATTAGCCTCGATGTTGAAAGTGATGTACCTGTGATCAGATAGCGTCACTTCTTTCGAAACTTTCCAGTCTTTAACCCAGTGAGTGACTGCGTCAGAGACAATTGTTATGTCTATGACTGCCTGCCTCCTGGATGTGACGAAAGTTGGTTCCGCCCCACGGTTCGCTATGGTGAGCCCGGAACTGGCTAAGAACTCTAGTAGGCTTTCGCCTCTCGAGTTGGTGTCCGAGCTCCCCCAGCAATCGTGGTGAGCGTTTGCATCACAACCTAAGATCAGATTTAGGTTGTGTTTTTTAACATATTCCATCAGTCTTGTGAGGTTTGCTGACGGAATTCGATCTTCGTAGGGGAGATAGGCCGATCCCAGAAGAGCTTCTCGTCTACTCCCCATCACCGTTGTACTTACTCGTACTACGGTTAAGTCTCGGTCGCAGAATTCCTGTACCAAGAGCCCGTTAAGAGTCCTTGGGAGCCAAACACAGGTTCTGGGTTTTTCACAATCCGCTGTTAAGAGATCCATTTGAGAGTTGGTCCCTATACCGCGGATTCGTCCTCCTGCCACCCATGGTTCTTGTATTAGAAATATGGGTAGAGCAGGTGCAAAACCGGAGACATTGCTGCCTCCGGGGGGTTTGTTGCAGCTTTCGTTACAGCGTCTAGCTATTAGAGAGCTAGCCGCCTTACTATGCTGCATGTTGATTTGTGTGACCTGAAGACCCATCATGTTTCCATGCTACATCTCCAGGTCAACCCCAAGACAACACAACACAATACAGAACAAGTATAACACTCACGCTGACAAAGAACCGCTACTTGGGAGCCTGTGGTCCTGGTTCCTTGGGCCCTTTGGAAAAGCTCACGCTAATCCTATTGAGCTCCAAGTAGAGCCATCCTCCCTTTCCCGATATATACTCCCTGTCCTTGTCCGGGATTCCAACAACCATGAGGAGTCCCTTTCGGGAGTCCTTCATGGGCACCTGTGCGTACAGGGCCCAGTCGGCTGTTTTTATCTCCGGCTGAACTATGGAGAGCCTTCGGAGAACAGTCTCCGCGATTTGGTCTGGGCCCGGGACGAAGAAAGTGGCCCTGTGGAGCACTGGAAGCCTAGATGCTTCCACTAGGGAAAATCTAGCGCCCTCCCATGCTCCCCTTAGCCTGTCTCCCTCCACCAAGGCTTTCAACCAGGCCGTTGTAGTTGCATCTGCAGGGACGATCCTCAGTTGATTTCTAAGGGTCCCCACCGAGTCAAATTTCAACGGCGTGCCTCTGTCTATCTCCTCTGCGACGGCTTTGGAGATACGGCCCTTGAGCAGCTCTAGTTGTTCACCAGAGTAGCCCCGAGCCATGCCTTCCGCTGCCAGTACGAAGCCCAGATTGCTCCGAGCCACGCTCGCAAAGGATTTTTTTTGAGGGGTCTTCAGTTTGTCCCCTTCCCTCGGTCGTTTGACCTTCGGATTGGCGGACGTCCTGGATACCTCTTCGTTTACTATGGTACTTTCATTTATATTATATAAGGCCATCATATCTTTTGATGAAACTTCATTCTCATCACCTCATTGAAGTACAACTTCAATGCTGCTTAAGAGTTCATTAAATTTTTGGGCTTCGAACTAATGTTTTCTTCGATACATTCGTCCTTACTTTCACAATCTACGTCAATTGATGCCAGATTTGGATCGTTGTCTGCTGAAGCCATATCGGTTTCTGTTATCCATTCGGTGAACTCTCCTGTGGAGAAGTGTAGGTGACTTATATCGGTCAACATTTCCTGAATCGGATTTAGCTCATTATTGCGTTGGCGAATCAACTGAGCTAATGGGATGTTATCGTCTTCATCGAACTCATCTTCAAACTCGAACAGCTTCCGAAAGCATTTCTTTATTTGGGTTGGTGTTAGATATTCCCAAGCCTTATATAGAAAAGATACAGCATGCTTTAAATTTATTTCTTTTATTGCTTTATCGATATTATCTCCTTGTAAACCAACCAAATGTGTTAGTAAAAGCTTTTTATATGACATTCTGATCAATTGGCTGTAGTAGCGCAGTGCAATTGGGTGGCATACACATCACGGTTATAAATCCATCGTTACTACAAAGCCCATTACTTTTAGGATGGCATGGCGCGTTGTCTATCAAAAGAGGGGCCTCTATCGGCAAATTTTTCGATTCAAGGAATTGTTTAACTTCAGGAACGAATGTGCATGAAACCATTCTTCAAAAAGAGCACAAGTCATCCAGGCGGATTTATTTCCCTTATAAACCACTGGAATGGACGGCATTGACCTCAGTGCTTTAGGACGCAAAGATTTCCCAATCAGCTTGACATTGTGCTCTCCAGATGCGTTGGTACATGCCACGAACGTTATCCTCTCCTTTGAAGACTTTCGGCCAGGTGCTGATGCCTCTTGAAGAGTCACATCAGTTTTGTTGGGGAGTAACTTCCAAAAGAGGGAGCTTTCGTCAGCGTTGTAAATTTGATGCTCTGTTAATTGGATGTACGGAAATGATCCTGAAATTTGCGAAGAAACAGTCTTATCGCATCCTTGTTATTCGAAAGTTTCTCGCCGCAAATTTTTAAAATGCGGAACCCATATGGTTTTTTTAAATTGCAAAACCAACCATCGCTGGCATTGAAGCCGCTACTATTTTCTTTGATTTGGGCATGGAGTTGAATAGCCTTTCCCTTCAACAGGTTTGCGGAAATCGGTAGGTTATTCATCCTTTGATTTTTAAACCATTTGTATAATGCTGCCTTCATTTTGAGATGTTCTGGATCACGCAGCCTTTTTATGTTCCCAATTTCAACTTTCATACACTTGACACGCTCTCGGATTCTTTCCTCACTTTTTAACTTTTTAACTTCCCAGTATATGGGAAGTTCTTGTAATCGCCTCGAAAATCGAAATTGAAATTTTCAACATTTCTTTACGGTTTAAGGTCTATAGAGTATGAATAAAGTGTTTTTAGAAAGAAGTATGTATGTGTGTGTGTGTGTGTGTGTACGTGCGTACGTGCGTTCGTGGACAGTTTTTTCTACGAGCATAACTCACGTAAATAACGTCGTATCGACTTTGTTGAGGTGTCAATCGAAGCGTCTTTGCAATCTTAAGTGCTGATTAGTTTTTGGGACACTTCGGTCGGGGGGTATGTTGTTTTGACCCTTTGAAGGTCATATCTGTCATGCGTTATATCTCCGGAACCAATCATACGATTTGCATTGTTAATGTGTCAATCGACGCGTATTAAAATTTTTGTGATTCTATCAAATTTTTAAAAAAATCGTTGTAACCGTTTTTTAATTTATTAAAAAAAAGTACTAAAAATGAGGTTTTTTTCCAAAAACAATAAGTTTTAAACCTGATTTGCAGCACCCAGTAACTAATGTATATAAAATTTATGTAGTAGTAGTTTGATGATTACGTAAAAAATGAAATTAAAAATAAAAAATCATTAAAAGTCATCATGATTTTCAAGGTCCTTTTTATCATTCACTATATCTCACGAACCATATATGATGTTTGCATCATTGAGGTGTAATTCGGCGTGTGTTAGCGTTTTTGTTATGTTTTTAACTTTATAAAAAAATCCTTTCTGCTGCTTTTTCCATTTAACTTCTATTAAATGGAAAAAACGGCAGATGGGAAAAATTAGAGTTTTTTTCATAAAAAATAAATTTTTAACCTGATTTGCACAGCTCAGTAATAAATGTTTATAAAATTTATACATTCCTAATAGTTTTCGAAGAGAGACTGGTCAAATTTTTTTGCATGATCCAAAAAAAACCTAAAAAACGGCTCGTGAAAAAAACACAAATTTAATGACTGTGCCGAAGTCATAGCAATTTTGAACAAAATTATTTAAAATGGACACCTCGCGAGAAAACCTCTGCAGTGGGCGTAATAACAAGAATGCATTCATTTTTGCTAGCGCTCTTTTGTCCTTCAAGCATCGATATAAAAATAACAAATAACGTAAAATGGCTTTATAGCCCGCACCCTCCGATTTATCCGCGTGAATAGTCAATCAAACCAATCCACCCCCCCCCACTCAACAAAAGCCTTACGTAATCAATGAACGCTACAGTAGATGATATGATTGATCTCATTCCAATTACGGTTATGAGTACCTCTCATTATTATGATTTAAAGTAGTAGTGTTTTCATAATTTCTTTTGTGTTTAATATTTTTAATATTCATGTAGATATTACTGGGAAGTTGACCGTGTGGACCTCAAGGGTCGCACCTCGCGGCTTGTTTCATTTTAGATACAGTGTGATATTGATACTGTTAACGGAGTGAACAGTGCTGTTTTACCTTTTAAAATATTAATTGTAGTTTCCACTTCATTATCTGTGACTTTATGGTAGTGTTCCTCTGATTTCCAATGTTTGTGCCAGCTACTTCTAGTCTTGCTTCAAAATATCTATTTTTCGGTAATCTTCTACTCCATGTTAATGTACTTCTATTACGTTTATATTTGCTTTTTAATAGATCATTAGCAGTTTTAGCCTCAATCTACGTCCTAATCTGACTCTGGCTTTAATAGATTAAACAACTGATTGTCTGACTGGCTGGTTTAAAGATATTAGTCTTTAATGAAATTTAAGAGGCTTTCACTATTATTTTTTGCCAATGTCGTCCGTTAACTTTTAAATAAAATCGTTTATATGGGCACATACTAAGTATTTGTCATTCCATTCCGTATTTTCCTTTAAAAGTTGCATTAATTTATCTTTGTCAGTTTTTCGTCAATACTAATTACGAGTATTTTACATTTTTCATGCAAAATCAACATTTAAATTCGTTCGGTCCTTAGATTATTTTCAATTCCGCGCCTGAATTATTTAATGATTCGATTTTACTTAAGTACAACGACTATTCTCAAAAGCACCTTGGAAACATAAGGTTTCTAGAAAACAGACAATCCCCGGAATGGAGGTTAAGTGTTAAAATATATTTTCATCTCAGGTACCTACACAATCTGTATTTAAGAACTATCATCTGTGCGTATTTTTTTCTTCAAAAAAATCATCTCCCCTCGAAATAATTGATGAAAACACTCTCTTCTCCCAATTTCTTAATAAGGATTATTGCACTCTTCGGTGAGTAGTCGTCTTCTTTGATTGAGCCACACCAAAAACTACATTTCATTTGGAAAAGTGACTGAAAATTCTTTGTAGTATCTTAACTACCACCTAGCGGAATTAACGTATTCTTTTCTCTCTTAGCACATGTGCACTTTGCGCTACTCCACCCAAGCATTCTCTTATACAAGCATCTTTACTCACACTCTCATTGTATTTCAATTGAGGGGAAAGTATCTTTTATGAAATATATTGAAAAAGATATCCTCTCGTACGGCAGAACCTGTTCAGTTCAGATGCGTTCCATACTAAATAATGAGAACAAACTATAACAGATCCTCGAACTGAAATTTCAGTTCTCTTTCAGCTGGCAGGTGAAGTAGATTGTTACCATCTCAAAATCGGATAAAGATGCATCGCCAAGTCGTTTACGAACGCGTGAAATTGTTGTTTTCTTTACAGAATTCCAAATTTTAATTTGCATACTCTGAAGTCATATCATTCACAATGTGTCGCTCTTTTGGATATGTCGTCATCTTTCAGGGTCTATTGTTTCCTTAACATCACACAATGCCAAGTTCATGGACAGTCCGAGTCAACGACTGTGTGTAGCTAGCCTAGCTGTCCCCAAATTGTCTCCACCCGCACCAAAGATAGATAGATACAAAGATAGATCCGACAGCAAGATACATACTTGGGGCTAAGTAAATCATCAGCTGAAGCTGGTCGAGATCCGCTTAGTACACCCACCACATTTTGCTTCTTGGCTGCTAGTAGCAGCACTGTAGCCACCACGACTACCGGGGTATTATGCAATTGAAGAAGTATCTTCTGGTGATACATATATGAATGTATGTATGTACATGGGATATCTATCTGACCCAGTTGATATTGCTCTCGGAACGGCACAATCAAAGTGTTCCATAAATTACCTGGAATACCTGTGAGATATGGCTGTTTATTGGGCAGACGGCCAGAAAAATGAACATCTAAATGCTCTATCAAGTGAACTCTGAGTATCTTTCGGCGAATGGTTTGAAGTTGTTGTGATTTTTAGGATTTTGCAGTATCCATTGCGCTCGTCGAATAAATACACAGATCGGTATCTGATTTTATGGGAGCGCTGGTAAAGTTGAATTATAGTTTTGCTGGAATTTCATAGAGAGTTGACTTAGATTTTGATAGTCTTGGCCAAGGAGGATTTGTAAATGTTATCTTTCCTGTATGATGTCATCGTACAAGCGTGAAATGAAGACGCAAGTGCAGCTCTGTCGCAGTGTTGTGTATTAAAATGCAGCTTTGAGATTTAGTAAAATACTATCTACATTTAATTGAAAATAGAGAGTAGAAATATTATAGGAAAGATTGAATGTATGTACATTAGCCCTGTTGGTAGAAGGTGGACCTCCAAACATTAAAGACATAGGCGGTCTGGAGGAAGCAGCGAGTTCTGCATGCAGTCCAACGAAGCCTAGAGGGAAATATAAGACCCCATGGTAGAATAGTGGCATTGCGGAGCTCCAGAAAGAATGTAGGAAGTCCTTCAATCGGGCTAAAGAATCCAATGACTGATCTTCCTATAAACTCAAACTGAAGGCGTTTTAATGCTACATCAGAAAAGTCAAACGCATCTCGTGAAGAAGTTTCTGCGCAAATGGAGTCTGGACTAAATTCAGCTACAAGACGCTAGCCATTCTCATGCACACGCACTTCCCGGGCACTGAGGATGTGGCTGACAAAGCTGATCCACATACGCCCCCAAATTGTTTGTCAACCTCTGTGCCTGTAGACGACAGGCTCCTACGCTGGGCAATCAGCTTATTTCAACCCTTTAAATCCCCTCGATATGACAACATCTCATCTGTTGAAGTCCAGCAGAGTATCAATATAGCGCTACCATGGCTAAAAGCCATTTTTAAAGCATGTCTACAGATGGCTTACATTCCACAGCGATGGAAAGAAGCTAAAATAGTCTTCATATCCAAAGTGGGCAAGACATCCCACTCCTCACCTAAGGACTAATACCTATCAGCCTCACCTCTTTTCTGCTAAAAACTCTGGAATGGCTGATAGAGATTCTCATTTGAGAGCTACTCTGAAACCACTCTCTAATGCGCAGCACGCATACACAAAAAGAAGATCGGTTGAAACAGCTCTTCAGTCGCTTACCAGCTACATCAAAAAATCGCTAAGTGCCAAAGAATATACGCAGGTGGTTCTTCTTGATATCGAAGGTGCATTCAACAACGTCAGTCACAAGGCTTTCGAGAAGGCACTCGAGGTAAACAATGAGGATGATAACCTGCTGCTAAATAGCAGGAGCATCAACTCCACACTAGGGGACAGTATCCTAAGAAGGCGTACGTGCAGAGGCACCCCGCAAAGTGGGATGCTGTCACCATTTCTATGGAAGTTAGTTTTGGACAAACCTCTGTCAACAAAAGAAGCGACTAACTGCAAAGTCATAGCCAATGCCGACGATGTTGCGATAACAATATCAGGAAAATTTGTGAACACCCTATCTGAAAGACTAAACTTTGACCTAGGTATTCTAACCAAGTGGAGCAAAGAGTCCGGTCTACAGATTCATCCGCAAAAGACAGGATTTACGCTCTTCACAAGAAGGAAAAATTCCACTATTTGTCCCTTATAAACTTGATGAGAAAAGTCTCAACCCATCTCATCAGGTCAAATATTTTGGTCTGATTCTGGACTCCAAACTCGCGTAGAAAGCGAGCACAACAGAAAGAGCGCGTAAAGCGGTATGTACAATTTACTGCTGCAAAAGAGCTATTGGGAAAAGGTGGGGATGGAAACCCAAAACTGTATCATGGCTCTATATAGCGATAGTGGAACCAATCCTTCTGTATGGCGCGGTTATCTGGTGGCCAGCGATGGCAAACACATCAAACGCGAACCTGGTAAAGATGGTCAGGAGGATTGCAGCTATTGCAATCACCGCGACTACCCACACTAACCCAACAAAGGTATTGTTTTTGCTATTAGATTGGCTCCCGACGAAGCTCCTTGCGAAAAAGCAGGCCAAGTGTTCCGCGATTCGATTGAAAGCACCAAATCTCTGATATGAAGGGAATATCTGCCACTCCACCATATTACGGAGGGATGGAAAATACCAGAGAAAGTAGACCTCACTCCTCCGATTCCCTGCTTCCAACACGGTTTCAAGTCAGTCATCCCTAGCAGAGATGACTGGATCTTGGAAAGGAGTAGGATACGAGATTCGGTCGACATCTACTTTGATGGATCAAAGATAGATGGAAAAGTTGGCTGTGTCGTTTTTCCGAACAGCTAGGCCTGAAACAATCCTTCTGGCTACCAGATTACTGCAGTGTTTTTCAGGCAGAGGTCATCGCAATACATAAGGTAGTGGACTGGTAGAGAAATCAGAAAATTTTTATAGGAATCTCAACATTATTTCTGACAGTCAAGCTGCTATCAAATCACTATCCAAATGTATAACTCATCAAAAATTGTAATGGAATATCGCACACAACTGACCGCGTTGTTGTTTCACTGTGAAATGATTCTTTGCTGGGTGCCGAGTCATAGTGGTATACCTGGGAACTGCGAAGGTGATGCCCTAGCTAGAGCTCATTGAGCTCCAGGATTATACACTAACACCCCAAGTCAACCATCCATTGTACTCCGTCAAGCTTTGTGTCGATCAGTATTATATAGAGGCTACAAACAGGGCCTGACTGCTAGAAGAAATCTGCAGGACAACCAGGCAAACTTGGCACGCACTAAGCTCAAAGCGCACCAAGCAGCTCCTCAACACGAGCCGTGAAACATTAAGTTTCATCGTATCCGTACTGACGAGGCATTGTCTCATTGGCAGACATGCAGAAAGACTGGGTGCCCCTTTCCACGATTTCTGCCGCAGCTGCAGATCGGAAGAAGAGGAAGAGGCAATCCAACATTTTCTGTGCGAACGCCCAACACTGTCCAGAAAACGCATGAAAACCGTAGGCTCACCCTTCCCGGAGAGCCTCACGGAAGTAGCTGATTTAAATATCCAGCTTCATACGAAAATCCAAATAGCTATCATCTCACAGGTTTTAGTGCCGCACCCTACCTCTTTGTGGTATCACAATGGGCCTATCTTGGCCTAAATGATACAACCAAGAACTTGTTAGCAAGAAATGAATCAAAATTCCTTGAATACTATTTTAACTATGGTTTTCTGTACTTTTTCATGTGTTCTATGCAAGTTAAAAGAAAGGCTAAGATAAAAAATTTCAAAATAGTAACATCAGCAGTAGTTGTTCCCCTTGATTATTTTCAAGCACCTTTTTCGATCATTCCCCAATTCTATATCCCTGCAATTTATCATGCAGTGGTCAGAAAAAAACAACAACCTAATAACACATTTTCTGTGTCCAAACGAATGGATTTAATACACAAATAAGATTTTTCCCCATGGAATATTATTTATACCCATTTATAACTGTGTTCGCTACGATATCGTTCATTTATTTCGGGTGTTATAGCTACCACCACTACCACTAAGGGTACCGAAAAGGTTTTTCGTCATGTTTACATCTCTTCATGTAATCCCCAGGATTAATACATTAAAATATATGCAAAATTCCGTAATGTTTGTAGGCATGGAAAATTTACAGTGGAAAAAACCGGAGGAAAATATGAACGTCCTAAATTTACATGATTCAGGTTTTATGCTGTTATGATTAATGACTCTTTGGATTTGTGAATGTTGAACAGCAGTGTATCCTAATCTGGTCATGTATGTGATATTGGAAGAAAGGATTATGTGCCGCTTCACATTTGCTTGTTTTTTTTGGGAGGCATGGAAAATCGGATCAATTTTAAAATCAAACAATTTAGTCATCATGGATCGTGCATCATTTTATTTCAAATTCACCTCAAAGAATAACATTTAACTGCTCAAATATGTCTGTTATATATGCAGCAAATCCTTGAAATATTATCAACAAAATTTACTTTAATTTCCACAATTGATCTTAATCCACTCCATCGACTTCTTTCCACACTAAATGGTACTTCTCATAAGCGGTAAGTAACCACCAGTATTACGGTCATTGAATTGGATAATTAAGTGAACAATTGAGTCCTGGAGTGATGCTCGACTAGCAGCTTGTGAGTCAAAGTACACGATTCATCCGACAGCTTTCGCTCGTTATCCTTATCATTATTGAGGTGAGTGGTGGTTGTTCGATTTTACCAGAACCAGACTTGTGGTGGCTCTTTGCCAGTTCAACATATCCTTTTAACGGTCGATTCCTATCAATATTTGATGGTTTTATGGTCGATGAGTACTATGCGTAGCGGGTGTTCTGAAGAAGCACATCGATAACGAGGATATATAAGGATATAGTATATAAAAAAGTGAAGAACTTAAGAGACCACTTGAGGTTTATCATGGCTCGCAAACGAATTAAGTATTGAATGAGGCGAAAAGTTTACGCATCATTTCCAGGTGTATAACTTGTGAGAAAACGAAAGATTTGAACGGGTTGTGAAATATTGAAGGTGATTTTCTTGCTCTTTAGGATGATGATAAAGGATCATGATTTATTAACTTCCCAGTATATGGGAAGTTCTTGTAATCGCCTCGAAAATCGAAATTGAAATTTTCAACATTTATTTGCGTTTTAAGGTCTATAGAGTATATATAAAGTCTTTTTATAAAAAAGTCTCTATGTGTGTGTATGTGGTTGTTGTGTGTGTGTACGTACGTACGTACGTGCGTTCGTGGACAGTTTTTTCTACGAGCATAACTCACGTAAATAAAGTCGTATTGACTTTGTTAAGGTGGCAATCAAAGCATCTTTGTAATCTTAAGAGCTGATTAGTTTTTGGGATACTTCGTGCGAGGGAGTTTGCTGTTATGCCCGTTTGAAGGTCATTTCTGTCATGCGTTATATCTCGCGAACCAAACATACGGTTTCCTTCATCAAGGTTTCGATCAACGCATATTAACATTTCCGTGATTCTATCGAATTTTTTCAAAAATCGTTGGAGCGGTTTTTTAATTTTTTGAAAAAAGTGCAAAAAATTGAAGTTTTTTTCAAAAACATCAAATTTTTAATTTTATTTTCAAGTCACAGTAATCAATGTTTATAAAGTTTATATACTCCAAACAGTTGTTGTAAAAAACCACCACATTTTTTTAAATGATTACGAAAAAAATTAAAAATAAAAAATCATTAAAAGTCATCATGTCCTTCATGGTCATTTATGTCAATCATTATATCTCGAGAACAAAATATAATCTTTGCATCATTAAGAAATCAATCAACGCGTATTAACATTTTAATGATGTTTTTAAATTTAAAAAAAATATTTAAAGCCCTTTTTTTAATTTAATAAAAAAATATTGAAAATAAGTGTTTTTTTCATAAAAAACTTAATTAATAATTAATAAAATTAACATCGTAATAAAAAATGTTTATAAAATTTATAAACTTTTATCAATTTCTGTAGAGACTAGCAAAATATTTTTTCATGATTTCAAAACAAATTGAATGAAAAATAAAAAAAATCATTCAAAGTCACCATGTAAAAAGGGTTCATACGAATTTTTATACCTTAAATCTCTTATTCTAAAGACATTTTTGTAAAGTCAATCAAAGTTTATTATTATTTGCATAATTTGCGGAGATTTTTAATAGTCTTCACAGAACCGTGTTTTAACTTTAATAAAAAACTGCTTAAATTTTGAAAACCAATACAAATCAAATCAAATTTGCAATTATGATAATCAATGTTTTGAATGGTAAAATGTTTTGTAGTCAAGACTTTTTGAGATCATATGCTTTGAAAAGCTTTCGTCAAATAAAAACTTGTAGTTTTTAGGAGTTTTGTTCTTTAGTACTCGTAAAACTTTAGTTACTTCCTTCATCATTTGTAATACATATATTTTACTTTTTACATGCAATTGAACCTATTTTTGACTGCATAATCAATGTTTCTCAAAATCAACAGAAAGTAAGAAATAATTATGAGTTTCATTGATGTAAAATCGTGAAAAAATACAAATTCACTGATTATGCCGAAGTGCTAGCAGTTTTGACCGCACCTATTCAAAATGGCCACCACGCGACAAAATCTCTTCAGTTGTCGTAATAACAAAAACTGCATTCATTTTTGCTAGCGCTGTTTTGTCCTTCAAGCATCGATATGAAAATAACAAATAACGTAGAAAAGGCTTTGTAACCTGTCCCCCCTCCGATTGATTCACGTGAATATTAAATCAAACCAATCCACGAAAATCTTTACGTAATCAATTGACGCTCGCGTAGATGTTACGATTAATATTAAGTCATTCCAATAACTTTTATGCGAGGTACATTTTTATTATTAAAAGTAGTATTATTTCCATAATTATTATTGTGTTTAATATTTTTAATATTCATGTAAATATTACTGGGAAGTTGTACGTGTGGACCTCAAGGGTCGCACCTCACGGCTTGTCTTTGGATCATTTAGTTGAATATTTTGAGGAGAAAGAAAGAAAACTATTGGTTGAAAAGTTGTTAAAAGACTTTTAAAAGCAGTTTCATCAGCTTTGCTTTACTAACTATAATGAAGTTTGGACAGTATACATAAATATGTGTGAAAACTTTCAATTTTTTTAACTTTGGAGGTAAGCTTGTGATAGTTAATAATCTTATTAGACAGCAAATTATTCCTGAACACTTTTATATGTTCACTTCAAAAGAATGCAATCTATCTTAATGACAAAAACCCACTTCCATTCAAATGTCCACGCAATAAAAGTCGTATATCGCCAAGGGGCAGATACTTCATTTGCAAACTAATAGGATGTTTAACGATGCATCCGACAAATTACCAACATAATATGTATATTTTGTTGAAATGCCATTCAGTAATTCACTCGCATGCGATAACCATCAACACAAAGATACCTGCACCCATTTAGATCTGTTCGGCACGAACATAAAACCGAGCCTATAAAGTCATATTTCCCGTATGACATTATAGGCCACCTATTGGGCACGCAGGGTGCCCACTCTTAACATATAGGCGCTAGCTACACCATATGTGCTCGCGGTTGCTTCCATAAAAAGGGAAGACAATCGTATTTTTTTAGTCTCCATTTCACCTTGGATATGCTTTATCTTCCGTCCCGGCAACAAACAGTCGAGTGGATGTATCTATCAACTCTCGCCGGATTCATTTCGTTATTGTCTCAAAGGATGTGCGGCTGAAGTGAATTGATGTCACTTTTATGCAAATCCAATCCACCTGGCCATTGATTGTCGCGTTCCGCGTGATGTTCAACCACGCAAGTTAATCTACATTAGACGTCGCGGTTTCGACCCAAGTTTTTTTCGAGAGGGTTAGTATTCAGGGTGTCTCCCAGTTTTCCGGGAAACAATTTGAACGAGAAAAAAGGACGATGAAAAGTTATAACTAGTAGGTGTCACGATAGTAGACTTGCGTTTATATCATATCGTGCTGAAAGGAGATCTTAAAAGCTTAAAAAAGTGTGCAGATGGTTGTTTTCTAATGGAGCATATTTTTGTCAGTTGCTTCCGAGTTAGATAGGGGAGTCTGACCGAAAGTTGAAGTTCGTAATAATTCGACCCTCCGTTGGTCGCAATAAATTCAACACCTTAGTGGTCGTAAAGTATTGGGCGGTAATACTATAGTCGAAATTTAATATAGACCCAAAACGGGCTAGCGAAACTCTCAACTAAAGGGAGTTCGTAATTGTAACCCTATGATGCTTGGACGAAAAACGAAACAGCAGCTAGATATGTAAGTCCGAAATTTTTCCACTGGTTTACCGCTGAGCGATTCAATGTCAAGTGGGGCAACTTCAGAACATGACCCCTTTCGATTTGACTGAAAAGGGTATCCTGGGCTAAAATAGTCGAAATTCTCTTGTTCCTAAAAGTGTTTTTTCACTTGATTACTAGTTTTTGGGTCTGAAAAAATAACCTACGTTATGGTATTAGCCCCGCAATCCACCAAAAACCAAGTTTTTTACATTTTATTTTTTTTAAAAATCTTTTAAGTTAATTGAAAAATCTGAAAAAAGAGAGAAAAGTGTATCTTTGGATCACAAATACACATGAATTTTTCCAGAATTTTTAAAGCATTCTACATAGCCTAAAAAATCATTAAAAAATTGTAATATTTTTCCGACTATCAAAATAAGCAGGCGCAGGTTCAATTTCAACAAAATATCTGTGTAATTTTTTTCAGATTATTTTGTTCTCTTTTCTACTATACAATGCAATTACATCACGAAAAGAGATACGTGTTTCAATCCTTTGCGATCCATAGAAGATTGTGGAATGGTCCTATGTCGTTCATCGGTCGCCATAGGATTATGTCCTTATAGTACTATGCCAACCGATGATCGGCATAGGACTATAGGGATATCATCAATACATTCTGGTCTGCACAGTAGCCCAAAGAACTAGCGAACAAGAATCAACTTTTTAAAGTCAATACTAGAGCCCACAAAAAAGTTGCTAACATGGTCACAAATATTTTTGCTTAGATTCCTATTCCAGGTACTCCATCTACTTCTTGTAAAAAAATGCTCTGGACATATTTCGTCATAAAAATGATAAACACTATTCATTTATTATCATAATTATAAATATATAAAGAGTGTGGTATTTTTCGAAGCACATACTGCTGTGAAGTGCAGGCTGGCCCTGGCAGGTCTTCCAATTAACGTTAGTTTATTTTTTCCAATTTTTTAAAAGAACGATCACTGCTGTGTCTCTATTTTTATTGTCCCATTTGTAAGGAAAATGCAATGAGCTGTGATGTATTGTCTCCTCTTCACTCTTCAGACGTGCATCTTTGCGAAACTTTTCTGCACAATTCCTATAATTTGTTGCACCAGAGCTTTTCTGAAACTGATTTGACGCAGTTTTGGGTACGTGACTTCTTTGAATTTTAAAGGAGTTTACGAAAACAGTTTATAAAAAATTTAAAAAAAAAATTCAGTACCATTCATCCCTTAAACATGGGTCAGTCGTGTCTCCTCCACCCATATCATTATATTCACAGAGAGACAAAGGCTTGTGTACAATATCTTCATCATAACCGTGTCCCATTCTTTTTATTTACACTCTTCTGTTTCCATATAATATAGTTACCGTCATTGCTTTTGTTTTATCTTGCCGCACAAGGATCTCTTTATTATTTTTTCGAATGCTCAAATATTCCCTTTTTCATTCAACGCTTCTTTTGTTTTTGATTCCTCTTGAGTTTTTTTTAGGCAGTCCTCTTCTGTTTAACTAATTGACCCCAGTCAAATCACACTTTAATTTTTGCAGATCTTATGCAACTTCTAAATAATTGTAGTACCGATCTGTAAAAAATTGTATCCATCAGGTGCAGTGCTTTCCAAGAGGTCGTACGTCTCTGTTGGTGAGAATTAGATCCGATCGAACTAGGACACAAAAAGTTGCAGATCAAAAAAAAAAAGAAATACCTAACTAAGTTTATAAACTTTTAATCTCAATTTTCAAGGGTTTGTCTTGTAAGTTTTGAATGAGATCCTTTAAAAACTCGGAACATCCTAGTTTTGGCTATTTTTAGAGATTTTTCGGTCATCCAAAGAGCGCCAAAGGCAAAAACTAGCCTAACTTTGATTTTGTCTTGTTGGTAGACACACTTTAATAGTATTTGTATATTTGTCTAAATGTTCCACCATATTATCAAATACGAAAAACCTCGTTTAAAAATTATTTTCACAATTTTTTAGCTTCATGTGTATTTGTGATCCAGAGATACACCTCTCTGATTTTTTCAGTTTTTTCGGCTTAATCAAATGATTTAAAAATAAATTAAATGTAAAAAAATTGGTTTTTCGGAATTACGGGGCGGGGAGGGGGGAACGGGTCTTAATACCATAATGTAGGTTATTTTTTTGAGACCCCAAAACTAGTAATCAAGTGAAAAAACACTTTAGGGAACAAGGCGATTTCGACTATCTTAACCCAGGCTACCCTTTACCCACTTTTTCTGCATGTTAAGCCATGAAGGTTCCTCAAGTTTTAGCTCAAAATATGTAAAACTGCGCCCAGGGTGAATTTTTTAAGTTTTGACGTGTTTTTTTTTTGATTTTCAAAGTATTTTTTGCATTTTTTATGAAAGGGTCTAATTTGCTCAAAAAAATATCCAAAATTTGCTTTCCGACGTAAAATGAAGAAAAAAAGATCCGTTATATAGGTAAACTTGTGATAAATAGTAAAAATTACATAAATAGTAAAAATTACATTGTGGCAAAAATAGTTTAACACCCATCAAAAGTTGAAGAATGCACTCTACTTTAGGATGCCGAAATTTGTTATTGGTTATTGTAAGATCCGCGCCCTCTACAGTACGAAAAACCGTTGAAAAAAGTCGATTTTGCCGAAAATCACTGGTTTTTTGACTCTATATCCACTGAAAACTCAATTCTGAACATGGATTCGGATTTTCCGCACAATTTTGCAAAAGAAATGACATTTTGACCATTTTCCTCACCTGTTTGAGCACCCTGTACATCAAACGTAATGAGTGAGTTAAAAAAAGCTCTATTTCGGTACCAGTCCACCTAAGAAGGCGAAAAAGACCATTTTTCAAGCATTTGTTTCTTAGAAATTTTATTATATATTGGCATCAACCTTTTTTATAGTATTATTTCATGTTTGAAAAAATATATAAAATTTTTATTTATTATTTATTATTTATTATTCTCAAAAAAGAACGATGAAACAGAGGGCGCTGAAATTAAGCTCTGAACAAAATCGTTACTCCACGGCGGATAGATAATCTATGGATTGGTAGATCTTAAACAAAAATTTAAACGGCCCTTCAAAAAGCAAGATCTCTAACACCGTAATCCACCACCGTTTTCAAAAAAATCAGTGCAAAAAAAAATGGCGGAATGTCAAAAATCGACGTTTTTTTCGTTGTTTTTAACGCCAAATTTTTGTTTTTCAAATTATTGTTAATATTCTGATGGATTACGGTGTAATAATCTTTAGCAAATAAAACACATCAACGTTTTTGAAAATCGGTTCGGTATATCCGGAGAATACCTGTCTACCATGTTACAAAACGTTGTTTTGCGTAAAACGTGTTTAAAGTTTTTGTTCCGTTTCGCTGACAAACATTTTGTGAAGAAACACGCAGTTGATATGTAAAAGTCTAAACAAACGCCGAATACATGCAATAAAGTCGCAAGTGTAATGTACATAGGAGAAACCGGTATTTTAGAGGAGGGGAATGAAAGGGACGCTACGCGGTCGACACCTAAAAAGAACCGAAAGTGCGCACACACTCAAAGCCACCATTTATATATTTAACTTTTGAATTTCGAAAAGATTTTTTTGGCGGTCATTTTCGCAGTTCTAAGGAGTCGAAAAGTGCAAAAAAATCCATTTTTTAAAATTTGTAAAGTCGACTAGTAACTTAAATGAAAATGTTGTAAAATTAAGCATATATCAAATTCCGATTGTTCCCACGTGACACGGAATCGCTCCGCTATTTTTTTGAAAACTTAAAATTGGGGCATCGTGGAGTTAATTGGAAAGTTTGCTTTAGCGAAAAATATCAAAAAGTTGCAAATTTGCTATGGAAATTTCTACGAACCTAACCAGTAATTCAATGGTCAGTGCAACAAATCCCACTTTAATAAAACTAAAGCAACATGAGATGTAGCTGCTTTCAGTATTAATATATTTAAACGACTTCCCTTTTTTTTAAACCAGTGTTTAAAATTTGTTGTTTTTATTTACCAATTTTTGAAAAACAGCTCAGAAAAATTAACTTTGAAATTCTGTCTTGTACTACAGCTTCTTAGAAAATGCTGCCGAAAATCCTTTATAAAATTTGATCAGTGAATTGACAGATTTTTGAAAATATTAACATTAATATTGAGAGGACTTCTTTTGGACTGCAAATTTTATGATGACATTTTGTCCCTATCTACAAAAATTCACACCAAAATTATTCTAACTTATGCAAATACCTAGCAGCCAGATAACAGGATAATAAATATTTTTTCATATTTCATATTGAAAGACATCATCCCCTATTTCCTAGTCGTCTTACTTTATTTTTTTTATCTATCACACCATTGTTTCAACTCGACTGGTCGTGGCTATTGAATCCTTTACTCCATTGGGAGAGATGGTTTTTCACGGTGGTGTCTATTTTCGCAACTTTTCAACAGATGATGATGATATTGGACGGGGTTTTCACTCCGTTTCTAGACATATTGTCCCTGAAATTCTAAGCCAGACAGACGACGTTCATGTCAATATGATATTTCTATATGGATAGGTGAATTCATAAAAAAAGTGAGCATAGGATTTCCTGGATGAATGATGAATTCGATAAAATTTTAAGCGGAAATTGTTGGAAGAACGAATGAAAAAAGTCTGGGAAATGAAGAATTGATTCAAAAATATTCTGAATAAAATTTAATGGAACTAATGGAACATCGTCTTTGAAAAGGTTTTCTTTAATTTATTGGGTGTACAACTTTGTTTCCGCGGTTTCACGATAGATAGAAAAACAAGCCGCGAGGTGCGACCCTCGACACGGACAACTTCCCAGTAATATTTACATAAATATTAAAAATATTAAACACAATAAAAGTTATGGAAATAATAATACTTCAAATAATAAAAATGTACCTCTCATAAAAATTATTGGAATTATTTAATATTAATCGTAACATCTACGCGAGCGTCAATTGATTACGTAAAGATTTTCGTGGATTGGTTTGATTTAATATTCACGTGGATCAATCGGAGGGGGGACAGGTTACAAAGCCTTTTCTAAGTAATTTTTTATTTTCATATCGATGCTTGAAGGACAAAACAGCGCTAGCAACAATGAATGCAGTTTTTGTTATTACGACAACTGAAGAGATTTTGTCGCGTGATGGCCATTTTGAATAGTTGCGGTCAAAACTGCTAGCACTTCGGCATAATCACTGAATTTGTATTTTTTCACGATTTTAAATCAATGAAACTAATAATTATTTCTTATTTTCTGTTGATTTTGAGAAACATTGATTATGCAGTCCAAAATGGGTTCAATTGCATGTAAAAAGTAAAATATATGTATTACAAATGATGACGGAAGTAACTGAAATCTTATGAATACTAAAGAACAAAACTCCTAAAAACTACAATTTTTTATTTCATGAAAGCTTTTCAAAGCATATGATCTTAAAAAGTGTTGACTAAAAAACATTTTACCATTCAAAACGTTGATTTATACAATTGCAAATTTGATTTAATTTGTATTGGTTTTCAAAATTTAAGCAGTTTTTTTATTAAAGTTAAAACACGGTTTTGTGACGACTATTAAAAATCTCCGCAAATTATGCAAATAATAATAAACTTTGATTGACTTTACAACAATGTCTTTAGAATCAAAGATTTAAGGTTTACCAATTCGTATGAACCATTTTTACATGGAGACTTTGATTTTTTTAATTTTTTTTTAAATTCAATTTGTTTTGAAATCATGAGAAAATATTTTGCTGGTCTCTCTACAGAAATTAATAGAAGTTTATGAATTTTATAAACATTTATTACTACGATGTTAATTTTATTAATTATTAATTAATTTTTTTATGAAAAAAACACTAATTTTCAATATTTTTTTATTAAATTAAAAAAATGGCTATAAAGATTTTTTTTTGAAATTTAAAAACATCATTAAAATGTTAATACGCATCGATTGACTTCTTAATGATGCAAAGATCATATTTGGTTCTCGAGATATAATGAATGACATAAATGACCATGAAAGTCATGTTGACATTTTAAGATTTTTTATTTTTAATCATTTTTTTTGGAATCATGAAAAAAAAAATTTGGTGATTTTTTTACAAAAAATAAATAAATTATATAAACATTGTTTACTGCGTCTTGAAAATCAGGTTAAAAATTTGATGTTTTTGGAAAAAACCACAATTTTTTGCACTTTTTTTAAAAAATTTGATAGAATAATGTAAATGCTAATACGCGTCGATTGACACCTTGATAAAGCAAATCGTACGTTTGGTTCGCGAGATACAGCGCATAACAGGGTTGACCTTCAAGGGGTGAAAACAGCAAACCCCCCGACCGAAGTGTCCCAAAAACTAATCAGCTTGATATTTAACGAAGTCGATACGACTTTTTTTACGTGAGTTATGCTCGTAGAAAAACTGTCCGCGAACGCACGTGCGTACATACACACACACACAAAACACTTAAAATATAGTCGTTAGACCTCAAAACGTAAAGATATGTTGAAAATTTCAATTTCGATTTTCGAGGCGATTACAAGAACTTCCCATATACTGGGAAGTTAAAAATATAAAAAATAAAAATTCGTCAAAAGTAATTTTGGACATCTGCTAACGTATCAACATTGCCGTATTATTTTCCTTGATTCAAAATGTCGGTTTTTGTACCAACTTCTCGTCATTTGCGGGAAGTTTGGATCTTCTGCTTTCATTTGAAAAAAACTGCAACTGAGGCTCATCGAATGTTTTCAAATACGTACACTGAGGCTGCTCTGAGTAAAAAAAAACGTATCAGGAGTGGTGTCAACGTTTCAAGAGTGGTGATTTCAATGTCGAGAACAACCATGGTGGTGGGAGAGAAAAAATATTCAAAGACGAAGAATTGAAAAAACTTCTCGATGAAGACTCATGCCAAACACAAAAAGAACTTGGGTATGATTCAGAAACAAGGAAATTGGGTCCGTATGGGTGGAAGCCGAGAGATATTGAACGGTACTTGTTTGCATGTGAACAACTGCTGGAAAGACATAATCGGAAGGGATTTCTACATCGCAACGTAACGGACGACAAAAAATCGGTCCGTTGCGATAATCCTAGGCGCAGAAAGTCACACCTCCACATCTAAACGTGCATTGATGGAAAAACGGCCAAAAAGTCATTCTCTGGCATAACAATGCTCGGCCACACGTCGCAAAAGTGGTCAAGACATACTTGGAGACCCTGAAGTGGGAAGTCCTGTCCAACCCGTCGTACACCCCAGACGTCGTTCCTTCCGACTACTATCTGTTTGGTTAGATGACGAACGGCCTGGCTGATCAGCATTTTTCTTCGTACGACGATGTAAGAAAATGGATACAATCATGGATCGCGTCAAAAGACGCCTCCTTTTCCCGAGATGGGATCCGAAAATTGCCGGAGAGATAGACGAAAGTTGTCGCAAGCGATGGACAATATTTTGAATATTATATCTGTTAGTACTTGTTGACAATAAAGCTTTAATTCCGGGGAAAAAACCGCGGAAGCAATGTTGCACACCCAATAATTTTCTGCTTTATTATTCTGTAGAATAGAAATTATTTAACTCACATTCGTACAAATTTGTTATTGGAGTGCCGGCCTCCCGCTGTCATTTGAAATCATGTACCACGCCAGTAAAATTGGCGATGCAAAGCCTGGTAATTTCACATATCGTGGCAAGCCAGAATAAGAACCAGAATTATTTTAGGGTTTAGTATTTTCAAAAAGATCTCCTATTACACCTTAAAAATAAAGCTTAAACGGACTTTTCTCTTTGATAACTGTCGCTTTTAATTAAACTTGAATGATGACAATTCTCAGCGTAGCATTAAAATAATTGTCATCCTTTTAATCAGTATCGACTAGTCAATATTGCCTCCTCATTTGCTAAACAAAAACACATGCTTCTAGACCTAATTAGATACGATTTTTAGTAGCATAAAAAACTACAGACCCTTTTCGACCGCATTTCCCAAAAAAAAATGATTATCCCTTTTGATTATCCGCTTCCTTTTTGTACAAACTTTTCATTAAGTTTTTCTTGAATTAAACATTCTTATCATGTCCAGTAACTATGACTTCTATACATATTTGGATAGCGTGACTATTTTTTGTTTAGTCCCCAACTGTTTTAGCAAATTATCCTTTGATAAAATATTTCCTGAATATCACCCTTTCGGCCAAAGGTTTCAGAAATAATTGTAAACAATTTAAAACGAGAAACAACTTGTACGTATTGAAATTTTCGAATCATAAATTAGAAGAAAAAATTGTCTAAAGTGAATGAAATCCTGAATAAATTCAAATTTTTGTTGTTTGAATTCAAAAACATATTTTAAACGTAAATGGTAGACTCCATGCAAATAAGATTTAAGGATGAGTGATAACAAACAGTACAGAAATTTGCTTATTTTTTATTCTGTTAGAGTTCCGAAGGATATACTCAACGATTCACTATTTTTGAATAAAGGTTGTGTGCAAAAGAATATAACAAAAAAGAATCAGGATGATATGATAATGATTCGGATGAGCTACGGACGGTAAATCAATTACTAATTGACGAAAGCATTGAAAAAGATTAAAAAACGAGTCGTTCAATCCTAGTAAATATTAAATGGGGCACACACCACCGACAACACAAAATAGTGAGTCCTTTATGTCCGAACCTGTATTCGAGAGTCCAGTTCCAATTCCTTCACAATATTCGTTCAAATTGTAAGTAAAAGTCGAATACAATTTTTTCTACCATAAATTTCACTCGAAAGGAAAATCCCTTTAGGTGAAAACCAAAGAATGAACGATTTTTTTTCGTCCCGATTACGTTACTGATGTCAGCAAAGAAAATCTGCAGAAGTAAACGCCACGATGGCGTTCCTTCACTTGCCAACTTTGGCTGCTTGAACGTAGGTCTGTACTTTTTACACATGACGCTTATAGTACGAAGGACTTCTTTTTAAACGTGCAACCCGAACAACAACAAGAGCTGTTAAAAGCTCTTTCAGATTGAAAATCCATTTCGTTCATTTAACTCACATGGAGCAGCAACTATAGACGACAAGGATAACTTTATAGAAAATAGGATAAAGTGAGTATACTGGTTGAACTCACCTTGACGTTGGTGGTGGAGGATGTGATGGTAACAGAACGGCATTGCCGGCGCAAAATCAAATAGAAAGCAAAAAAAAAAAAAGTTATTGCGTCGCATACATTCTTGAGTCTTTGTCGTCCTTTGCCACACATCTATATAGTTTAAGTGGTGATGCCAGCAATACCAGCAGAATGCTATAATGTCACAAGATTTATGTAACGGCCGTCGTTTCCGTCGTGTTCTGGACGTTCCCGTCGTTACTATTACTCTCTATACCTGGGAGCTTAGTTGGACTAGACTGAGCTGAGTAAATCCGATTTTTTTCTCTGCTTGCACAACAGCTCCTGGCAGCATCAGCACTAGCGGCAAAAGTATAACCAAAAAACATCAACGATACCAAGGAAGTTCAAATTGAACTGGATTTCCTCGAAGGACTATTCTCTCATAACATCCAGGGGAATCACTAAAATTGCCCGACCTACGAAGTCGATCTTTTCGGTTGAAACTAGTATCAAGCAGAAAATCTCAGGATATTTATCTGTGGTAAGTTGGATGATGATGCCAAGGACCACGACAATAGCTACTATGATGATGATGATTATATCAAACAAGGAGATTTATACTTAATTCCAGCTTTGTGGATGATACGTTGACGCTTGCGAGGATAATGTCAGGAAACACTAAACGGAAGGAATGTGATACCTAGTGTAATCAAAACAAACTAGTATCAGTTGATTCTGTTTAAAAAGGGGTTTAAACGAAAATATTAGAGTAAATGTTGGAATTATTTGGTGGCAGTTATTTTTTACTATTTGAGATTATTGTGATCGCTTGGTTGACGTCTCAGAAGCTGGTTTAGAGTTTCTTTACAACAAACAAAGGCACAAATGATCCTCACTAGAGAGAATTTTGGTGCAAAAACTTTCATTAAAGGAGACAACTATTATTTATTACCGAATATAGTCCACAATAAAAGCACTGGACTCCTTTTCAAAATGATGATAAGAAAAAATAGAACACAACAAAGGGTTGCAAAAAGGATGCTAAGCACTTTCAAAAGAAAGATTTTACGCAGATCGCTTGATTCGATCTATGAAGAAGATGAATGCTAAATTCGCTACAACACTGATTCATACTGCCTTTATGATGAGTCAAAATCCTTAATTGTAGACAAGCTTTTTTGCCTGCAATGGGCTGACCATATAGAAAGAATAAATAACTAGCGAGTACCTAAAATGTTATTCAAATGATGAATGGAAAGGATGCAATTAATTTGCAAACAGAAAATCGAAAAGATGACGCAGTCGACACGGACGCCAAAACACTCTCATTAGTGAAAAGTGAGAGGGTAGTCCTCATTGATTTATACCATGAAAGGTAATGTCAGTAGAATACCTTGGATCAATACAGGCTATGGTGACATTAACCAGAAGACTGAAGTTACCAAGACACGTCAAAAGTGCTGTGAACAAGGTATGACTAACCTCCTCCTTCCTAAAGTTTGAAGGTACTAAATTAAGTGCATGTAAAAATAAATTTGGACATTGTTAGTACAACAAATTACACATTTGCAAGAAAATGTGGAGTTGAGTCGATCTTAAATCGTAACGAAGTTAAAGCTCAACAAAACTTTGGTCTCATTGACTTCACAGACTTTAACAGTCATCAACAAAACTTTCGTTTCAATAGCTTCACATTATAAATATTAAGATAATAAGACTATGAGTCAAATATGAAAAACTTCAAACATATCGGCACTTTACTTTCATTTCAGAAGAGCTCATTCAATGTTTCAGTATTTTGTAAGATTAAAATAGTAACAGGGATGGTTGGTTGTAGTACCAGCCCCCTTTGTCAAAAGACGGCTCACTTAGGCCAAAATAAGCTCATTGTGATACCACAAAGAGATAGGGTCCGGCACTGAAACCTGTGGGGTAACAAGAACCATTAAGATTCTCGTATGAAGTCGGCTATGCAGCTAATATTTAAACTGGCTACTTCCGTGAGGCTGTCCAGGAAGGGCGAGCCTAAAATTTGCATGTTTCCTGGATAATGCTGGGCATTCGCACAGAAAATGTTGAACCGTTTTCTCCTCATCTTCCAATCTACAGCTGCGGGAGAAATCGTGGAAAGGAGCACCCATTCTTTCTGCATGTCTGCCATGAGACAATGCCCCGTCCATACGGATGTGATGAAACTTAATGTTTCACGGCTCGTGTTGAGAAGCTGCTTGGTGCGCTTTGCGCTCAGTGCGTGCTAAGTTTGCCTGGTTGTACTGCAGGTTTCTTTCAGCAACCAGGTCCTGTTTGCAGCCTCTATATAAAACTGCTTGAAACTTAGCTAGAAGGGAGGCCAATGGACGGCCGACTTGGCGTGTAAGTGTATAATCCTGGAGCTCAGTGCCACCTCTCGCTACGGCATCAGCTTCGCAGTTTCCATGTATATCACTATGACCCGGCACCCAGCAAAGAATCACTTCACAGTGAAGCGACAACGCGGTCAGTTGTGTGCGACATACCATTACAATTTTGGATGAGTTATACATTTGGATAGTGATTAGAAAGCAGCTTCACTGTCAGAGAAAATGTTGAGATTTCTTATGGAAATTTTCTGATTTCTCAACCAGTCTACTGCCTTATGTATTGTGTTGACTTCTGCCTGGAAAACACTGCAGTGATCTGGTACCCAGAAGGATATTTTCAGGCCTGGCTGTTTGGTGAAAACGTCACAGCCAACTTTTCCATCCATCGTTGATTCATCAGTGTAGATGTTGACCGATTCTGTATCCTACTTCTTTCCATGATCCAGTCATCTCTGCTTGGGATGACTGACTCAAGTCATCATGGTTTCAAAACCGTGGTGGGAGCAGGGAATCGAAGGAGTGAGGTCTACTTTTCCAAGCGTTGGTATATCCCTCTGTAATACGGTGAAGTGGCCAATATTCTATTCATGCCAGACATTTAGGTCTTTCAATCGAATCGCAGAGCACTTGGCCTGCTGTTTTGTAAGGAGCTCCGTCGGGAGCCAATCTAATGGTATAAACAATGCCTTTGTCGAGGTGGTGCGTGAAACCCCGATGATTTCAATAGCTGCAATCCTCGTGACCCTGTACACCAGGTTCGCGTTAGATGTTTTTGCCATCGCTGGCCACCAAATAAACACGCCATACAGAAGGACTGGTTTGAGTTTATAGGAAGACCAGTCGTTGGATTCTTTAGCCCTATTGAAGGACTTTCTACATTTCTTCCGCAGCTCGGCAATGTCACTATTCCACCATGGGGGCTTATATTTCTCTCTAGACTTCGTTGGACTGCATGCAGAACTTGCTGTTTCATTGAAGGCAAATGTAAGGACCCCAACTGCTTCCTCCAGACCGCATATGTTCTCAATCTTCGGATGTCCACCTTCTAGCGCTGACCCGAATACTGACTGGTACTTGACCCAATTCATTCTCCTTTTGTTGATGAAGGTTGGATTTTTCGGAGGGAAAAAGCCACATCAAACACGATATATAAATGATCAGAGAACGAACACTCTTGTGATACATGTCATCCTTTGATAGCGTGGTGCAAGTGCTCGTTCGTTAGAGTGATACCGAAAACTTCCGTACAGCTTGCCGTCATGAAAGTAAGAACCTCACCTTTTTTACTAGGGCTAAGTCATGCGTTAAAATAAATTTAAAGAGTGACTCATCCCTTCTATTCGTATCGGTGCTCCCCCGCCGTTTATAACGTAACAAATCCATCGTACCCTCCCCCCCCTCAGATTTTTAAATATTTTAATCATAGAATATTAACAATGCACACACCTGTAACCAAAACCAGTTTTTATTTTCCATTTATTATAAAACAGATATGAGGAAAAATAACTTTGAACTTACTTTGACCAATTTTAAATTTTGTTACATAATAATTGGCTAGAATCCCCCCCCACTCCCCCTTCGTCATAAATGGAAATCGAAATCGGTCGCAGCTTGTTTTCCGCTTGCTTAGTAAATTATCGGAATAATGCTAAATTGTATTGGAACCAAACTGATTTGAATGGAAAAATCAATTTGATACAGAAAACCTGCAAATTGATTTGAAAAAGCATCAACTCGAATCGGAATAGTACCAATTTGACTTGGAAAATTGCTAAATTGAAGGAAATGATGCAACACAATTATTTTTGGTGTAAACCTTAAAAACATCTTTAATGATATTTCTACAAATATAGCAATATAAACATTGCAGAATAAGTATTCATTTAAATTTATACACTAATTTCTGGCGTGCCCAAAAAACTTTAGAATTTGATTCCTTAAACATATTCTTACATGAGTTTTCTAAAGATGAATCAAAAATATTAATCTGAAACATTTCTATTTAGTCAAGCTTACTTTTGCGATTGCATATTTATTAATTTTCAATACACCTTCAAATAGTTCTGTTAAGCATTCGAACTTAGAAAGGAAGCATAAATAAATCTTTTACGATCTACTTTAAATATTTCCATAGATTGTATGTATTTTTTGTCCATCTACGCATCCAATCGATATCTTTGTTTAGCATCAACAGAGATACAACGTACTTATCTGGTCCAATTACAATGCAATCATGGCAGGATACGAACCATTTTAACTGGCGGCCAAAAGAATCTGTTCTCTTCAACAGCAAAAAAAAACAACCTCCACGATTTGTAGTCGACTTCATATCTAGATAATCGTAAAATTATGTAAGTCATCGGATGTGAACAGATCGAGTTTAAAAGATACGTGGAATTGATGTTGTCATTACATGTTCGATTACTATGTGATCCTACTGAGCATTCAAAGATCATCGCAGACTCGTGGAAGCTGATGGGAAGAACATGTTGAGATGATTGCGTCCACTTCAATATAATATCATAATTTATCAAAAAGGTTTTAGCGAGTTGTAGTTATCTATTTTCCTTCAATTTACAAAGAACATTATATTTTTCAAGGTTATTTTTCATTAATTTTTCTCTTCATAAAATTATTTTATTTGGCATAACATTTGCGCCTTCCTAAACATGCTTATACTTTTACATACTAAGCATAATCATACCCTTAAAATACATTCACTCAATATTTATTTCAACATCGTCATCACAATATCTTTGATCTGGAAAGCAATAACATTTGAGCGGATGCATTTGTATCGGAGCTGGTTATGAAACTATTATATTTTTTCCCAAGTTGTATCGATTAAACAAATCAGACAAATATTTTCAAGATAATCATCATAATCGTGATGTGCTAGACTTCATAGGGAGAATGTACAGCAAAAGCAATTCGATATCAGGCAATTATATTTTTGAATTATTGTTCTTAGCGCATGGAAATATGTAGCTTGAAAATTAGAACAAAATTATATGATCGTTTTTTTAGGATTATTAGCCTTTAGTCGAATATCTTGATAGTATTTTAGGATGAGAAGATTCGTCTTACAGAGCTTAGTTTTTCCTACTGATCTTCCTTAATATGGTCTTGCCTAGCATTGACATTGGTTAAGAATGGGGAGTGAATCTTTGCTTCACCTTTTTAATATAAATTAATGGCAATTTTTCGACCTGATCCAAATTATATCTAAATCCGCTGGTAGGCCATTAACTTCTTAGTGCCTTAGATTCGTTGATGAGGTTTGTAATGTTCTTGTAAACTTATTTAAGAGATCTTTCTACTTTCCATTTTTTTAAAGCATTGGACAAAACTAAAGCACCTCTTTGCGAAATATCTGTTATCCTGTGATATTATCAGGAAAACTTGATGAAAAAAATTTGTTTTTAATTTTAATTATTTATTTACACGTGTATTATAAAAAAAACATAACAATGACAATTCAGTCTTTTCAACAACAAAAACAAGCCGTGAGGTGCGACCCATGAGGTCCACACGGTCAACTTCCCAGTAAAATCTAAAAAGATATTAAAAATATTAAACACAATAATAATTATGGAAATAATACTACTTCAAATAATAAAAATGTACTTCTCGTAAAAGTTATTGGAATGATTTAATATTAATCATAACATCTACGCGAGTGTCAATTGATTAAGTAAGGATTTTGGTGCATTGGTTTGATTGATTATTCACGTGGATCAATCGTAGGGGGAGAGGTTACAAAGCAGTTTTTTCATTAAAGTTAAAACATGGTGCTGTGAAGACTATTGGAAATCTGGTCAAATTTTGAAAATATTAATGAACTTTGATTGACTATACAACAATGTCTTTATAATAAGAGATTTAAAGTATTATTATTCGAATGAACCCTTTTTACATGGTGACTTTGAATGATTTTTTATTTTTTATTTTTTTTTTGTAATCATGAGAAAAGTTTTTGCTGGTTTCTCTACAAAAATTAATAAATTTTTATAAATTCTACAAACATTTATTACTACGATGTGCAAATCAGGTTAAAACTGATTTTTTTTATGAAAAAATCAGTACTTTTCAAAAAAAAAAAATTAATAAATTAAAAAAAAACGCTCTAACGTTTTTTTATATTTAAAAACATCATAAAAATGATAATACGCGTCGATTGACATCTTAATGATGGAAATATTATATTTAGTTCTCGAGATATAATGAATGAGGTAAATGACCTTGAACGTTTAATGATTTTTTATTTTTTATTCATTTTTTTTTGTAATCATGAAAAAAACTGTTGCTGTTTTTTTCTCAAGAACTATTTGGAGTATGTAAATTATATAAACATTGATTACTTATGTCTAAAAATCAGATTAAAAATTTTGAGTTTTTGAAAAATGCACTTTTTTTAAAAAAAATAAAAAAACGGCTCCAAGAATTTTTTTAAAAATTTGATAGAAAATGTTATTGTTAATACGCGTCGATTGACACCTTGTTCAAAAAAATCGTACGTTTGGTTCGCGAGGTATAACGCATGACAGAAATGACCTTCAAACGGGCAAAACAGCAAACCCCCCGACCGAAGTTTCCCAAAAACTAATCAGCTCTTAAGATTGCAAAGACGCTTCGATTGACACCTCAACGAAGTTGATACGGCTTTGTTTACGTGAGTTATGGTCGTAGAAAAAAGTGTCCCCGAACGCACATACACACACACACACACACATACACCTCCCTTTCTAAAAACACTACATATCTGCCGTGCAATGGTCAAACCGTCTAAATGACATTTTCAAGATTTTGAGATATATGCGTTTAGGGACATTATACCTTCCCTTCTTTCAAGTGAGCTTAGCATTTTGTTTCATTTCCCTCCCCTTCAAGAGTTATGACCCTGGCCATTCCATCTATAATACATCTTGCTGCTAATTTCACATAAAAAACAAGTGGCAAACCATCTAAAGTCCTTTAGATGATTTGTCCATTGTACAGCTATACAAATCAGAAGGAAAATAAACGTCTATTAGTACAGTCAAAGCGTCCGAATTTTGATGTAAGCCAAGCATTTTGGGTAGGCAGAAATTTTTTTAATGCAATGCGTGGCCAATAGTTTAGATAGCTTAAGTTCGAGTTTCTCGAGTCGCAGCTCCTGTCCTTCGGGCTCCATCTTCAATACAAAAGAAGTTGCGGCACCCTCATATCTCCGAAACCATGGCTCTCACAAGAAAATTGTTTATGACAGACTTGTGTAGAATTAATTTTTTAGCAAGTCGCCCATACATCACTTCCACGTGGCATCAATAATTAAAAAGTTATAGGCCTAAAACGACATCCAAAAGGGGGGGACATCTTTCGAGCGTCACAAATCCATTGTTTTCACTTTAACCCCAAAGCACATTGAGAATAATTTTAAGACAATTTTGTTGCAAGTCGTTTGCGGTATTGCTTGTTTCGATCACAGTACCATATCGGGTGTTATTGTGTCTCGAAGGGGGACAAGTCTTAGGAAAAAAATATTTTAGGACCAGATAAACAGGTGTTAAAATGCTTTTTTCCTATGACTTTCCCCCTTTGGGACACAGTAACTCCCGGCATGGTACAATGATCGAAACAAGCAATACAGCAAACGTTTGGTGATAAAACTGTCTAAAAGTTGTTTTCGGACGAATTTCGCGGTAATAGGGGAAACAAAGAAGTTGTGGCGCGCGAAAAATGATCCCCCCTTTTCAACGTCGTATTTGGCGTGTAACTCTTTTAATATTGACAGCACGTGAAAACGATGTATCCATAACTTACTGCAAATTGAACTTTACACAAGTTTGTCATATTCAACTTTTTTGTAGGAGCAGTGTTTTCCAAGATATGGGGCCGTTCCACTTTTTTTTTGTTCTCAAGATGGCACCAAGGGGATTGGAGCTGCGACCCCAGAAACTTTAATTTAAGCTCACATAAATGCATACTACTCATTGCAATTAAAAAAATTCTGCCTACTAAAATGCTCCGTGAGTTTTACAATGGGGGCTTTGCCATCGGAAGCCGATTATTTGGCCTAAAATGCGTTTTCCCCCTTTGGGATGTAATAGCTCCCGCCAGTGTACAGCGATCAAAACAATCAATACATCAAACGACTTGCAACAAAATTGCCTTAAAGTTATTTCCAATGTGTTTTGGGGTTAAAGTGAAAACAAAGAAACTGTGGCGCCTGAAAGTTGTTCCCCCCTTTTTGGGTATCGTTTTTGGATTGTGTGTTTTTTATTATTGACACCACGTAAAAGTGATGTATGAACGACTTGCTAAACATTATATTCTACGCAAGTTTGCCATACACAACTTTCTTGTGGAAGCCACGGTTTGGAAGATATGGGGGTATCCTACTTTCATTTGTTTTCAAGATGGAGCCCAAACGCCATCATCGGGGATCCCAGGAAATTGAAGTTAAGCTAAATTTACCATTCTCCACGCATTGCAATAAAATTTTTCTACCTTTTGAAAATGCACGATCAACTCCCAATTGACTGGACTATTTGGAGCGTTTGTCCGTTGTTTTCTTAGGCAAGTTTTCCTTCTACACACACTGGACAAAACGTTTAAATGATTTTAGACGGTTTGCCGTTGTATTTGAAGCAGTGTTTCAAGCGAGAAAACAAATCAAAAAATAAGTTTCCTTCGTTTTCATCCCCGCATTGGCGATTTTCCAGAATCTTGAATTCATGTTGCATTCTTTGTACGTTGATTGAAAGGTTTTTGCAAACAAATTTGGTAATGTAGGCAAGACGGGGAAAATGCGGAAGCGTTTTCACGCGAAATGTTTGATGCCATTTATCTCGATATCGAGAAACTGCAGTTAGACGCTTTGGCCATTGCACGGCAAATATACTCTATAGACCTCAAAACGTAAAGAAATGTTGAAAATTTCAATTTCGTTTTCCGAGGTGATTACAAGAACTTCCCATATACTGGGAAGTTAAAAAAACAAAAATATTTCTCAATACTCAAAATTTACCTGGACAAAACTAAAGCTCTTCTATACACCCTTTTTTCGTACCGCTACTGCCGAACAGGTAGCAGGAAATAGTTATTGCATCAGAAATGCATTTGTCTGATATGAATCATTAAAATTTCATCATTACTTCGGCATTTGTGCAAAATTTCTGTCGTGAATAGTGGTGCGCATTCTGTTCTATGTGTTAAGACATTAAGAGACTAAAAATAGCAAGAAACACGTACAGTAGTGAAATTAAACCTAAAACTATATTCGATCATAAAAATGGATTATCTCGACATAATATTAGTAAAAGATATTCGATAAATCGGTCAATTAAATCGCGACTAATCAAAAAATATGAGCTAACGGGTCGCATATCTCCTGTACATTCTGGTGGAAGGCCTCGAAAAACAACACGGAGAGATGATTTTTTGATCAAAACAAGATTGTAGTTGAACCCACCGTCTCTTTTAATTAAATTAAAATTAATTTGAAGTTACCAGTATGTGCAAGGACAATTAGGAGAAGAGCTGAAGAAACTGGTTTGGCGTCTTACCGACCTGCAAAAAAAGCCTTTCATCTCAGAAAAGAACAGGAGGGCCAGGTTAAAGTTTGCCAAAGACCATTTAGACTGGACTATTCAAAAGTGGAGAACTGTATTATTTTCCGACGAATCGAAATTTAATTTAATATATTCTGATGAAATAATACATGTACGACGACCAAAAGTTCGAAGATTTAACTTTAAGTACTGTATCCCAACAACCAAACATGGAGGAGGTAATGTCCTAGTCTGGGGTTGCTTTTCTGAACAAGGTATTGAACCAATACATCGAATTGATGGTATTATGGATCGTTTCGTATACGTTGACATTTCACAAAACATAATGCTGCCGTACGCTGAAGAGGAGATGCCACTAAAGTGGAGATTTCAGCAGGACAATGATCCTAAGCATACCTCTAGGCTGTGCAAGACTTGGCTACAAACGAATAAGATAGAGGTTTTGAATTGGCCTGCGCAATCTCCTGATCTCAACCCAATTGAGAACTTGTGGGCAATTGCCAAAAGGAGGATCAACAGGGAAAACTGCAGAACAAAACCGTTACTTTTCGAAGCTATAAGATAGCATGGGAAAATATTCCTGAAGAGTTCATTGATAATATAATATCTTCTATTCGAAAAAGATGTGCTGCTGTTATTACAAATAAAGGACTGGCGACGAAATACTAAAACTACCCAAGATTTTTCTTTTCTTTCCTGTTGTTGAAAAGACTGAATTGTCATTGTTATGTTTTTTTATAATACACATGCAAATAATTAATAAAAACTAGACCAAATTTTTTTCATCAAATTTTCCCGATAATATCAGAGGATAACTGATATTTCGCCAAAGGGGTGCTTTAGTTTTGTCCAATACTGTAGTTCGTGTTTTAATATGAAATTTTGCATATTTATTAACTATAGATACTAAAAGATTTCTATCCTACCTAGTTCTCTTTGCTGTAAATGATCTGTTCATAGATTTCCTGCCTAATTTTTTTTTCGTTTTTTACGCTTCTTTGTCCTCTCCCTCTGAAGTGACCAGCATTAGTCTGCGAGCATGTTGGCATACCATAGTCCCTGGTAATGGTTTTCTATCACTTTTATATCTTGGTGGAAGTGTTCGCCCTATTCCTTACTATAATTTCATAGGTTATCTGCGAATTCATCAATGTAGGAATCTAAAAAATGCAAACAATTATTTACCATTTTAGCAACGATTTCCTTGCAGTTGGAATTTTTTTTGTTTCCGAGAAAGTTTGTTGCTACTTCTTTAAAACGAAGCCAAGCAACCTTTTCAAGATCATTCATATTAGTAATGAATACATTCCTTCATTAATTTTAGGATCTGAGTAACTTGGAAATTTTGTGTGCAAATATTTGAAGCATTGGCCTTCCTTATTCAAGGTTTTAGTAGGTAAATTGTTCCATAAGCCCAAGTTTTATATGCAGCGGAGAGATGGAAATGTATTCTGGTTTTACCAACGGCTCATATAAGATGTTATTTGAACCAGGAGTAAATGAATTTCTTGATTTTAAAAGTAGTAAAATACTGTCAAATTAGTGATTTTAGCCACCATTTTGAATCGGTCATATTGCAAAAATGATTTTATTAGACAGACGTTAAACGAAAAGCTCAAAAACTTACGTTTGAGCCCTTACAAATTTAAAAGGGATTGAAACAAATCTAATCCTGATTATATAACGACCCAAAATGTGAAGTCACGTGGCCTTGGTCACCGTACTGGATTCGTCGTTTCGAATTTTTCAAATCAGAATTCAGATTCGATTCGCCTCCGAGACGTTGTCCGTTCTCGTGGATACGCATTTCCCGGGTAGTGAGGGTGTGGCTGACAAAGCGCATCCACACACGCTCCCGGGCTGTATGCCAATCACTGTGCCTGTAAGTGACAGGCTCCTACGCTGGGCAATCAGCTCATTTTAACTCTTTAAATCCCCTGGCATGGACAACATCTCACCCGTTGAGATCCAGCAGGGAATCAATACGGCACTGCCATGGCTTCACGCCATTTTTAAAGCAGGTCTACGGGTGGCTTACACTCCACAGCAGTAGAAAGAAGCTAAAATAGTCTTTATACCCAAAGCGGGTAAGATATCCCACTCTTTACCTAAGGATTATAGTCCTATCAGTCTCACCTCTTTTCTGCTGAAAACTCTGGAACGACTGACAGAGATCCATCTGCGTGCTGTTCTGAAATCACTCTCTAATGCGCAGCACGCATACACAAAAAGGAGATCGGTTGAAATAGCTCTTCACTTGCTCACCAGCTACATCGAAAAATCGCTAAGCGTCAAAGAATATACGCAAGCAAGCGGCTTTTCTAGACATCAAAGGGGCTTTCAACGATATCAGCCATAAGGCTATTGGGGAAGCACTTTGTAAATCAGATACTTCCGTGAGTCTGTCCAGGAAGGGTTAGCCTAAGGTTTTCATGCGTTTCCTGGACAGTACCGGGCATTCGCACAGAAAATGTTTTAAAGTTTCTTCCTCTTCTTCCGATCTGCAACTCCGGCAGAAATTTGAAGGGAACGCCCAACCTTTCTGCGTGTCTGTCAATTAGACAGTGCCCCGTCAGTATGGACACGATAGAACTCAAGGTTTCACGACTCGTGTTTAAAAGCCGCTTGGTGCGTCTGGAACTCAGTGCGCGCCAAGTTTGCCTGGTTGTTCACCAGGTTTCCTCTAGCAACCAGGACAGTTTCAGGGCTAGATGTTCTGAGAAAACGCCACAGTCAACTTTTCCATCCATTTTGGAGCCATCAGTGTAGATGTCGACCGATTCCTGCATCCCACCTCTTTCTATTGCCCAGTCATCCCTGCTCAGGATGACTGACTTGAAACTATGTTGAAAGCAGGGAATCAGGGACGGAATGTCTTTTTCCCCTGGCGTTGGTCCATCCCTCCGAAGTATGGTGGAGTGGCCAATATTTCCCTCTTGCCAGAGATGTTGTGCTTTTAATCGAATCGCAGAGCACTTGGTCTGCCTCACCAATCCATGGGGCATACCTCATCTACAATTGCTATGGAATGCCGCTCACAACTGAACGTGATGTCTCGTCACTGTGAAGTAATTCTTTGCTGGATATCGAAACGTAGTGATATACCAGGAAACTACAAAGCAGGTGCCTTAGCGTGAGCTGGCACTGAACTTGAGGAGTATACACTTAGCGCCCAAGTCTGTCAACCTCTAGCCTCCAGAAAGCAAGGATTTAAGCAATACTACGTGGAGGCTACGAATAGGGCCTGGCTGCTCGAAGAAACTTGTTGGCACTCACTGTGCTTCAAACGCACCAAGTGGCTCCTCAATATAAGTCCCGAACCCCTGAGTTCCGTCATTTCCGTACTGACGGGACACTGTCTGATCGGCGAACACGCATAAATATTGGATATCCCTTTCAATGATATCTGCCGAAGCTGCAGATCGGAAGAAACAATGCAACATTTTCTATGCGAACGTCCAGCACTATCCACGCAAACCTTAGGTTCAGGCTTCCTGGACAGCCTCACGGAAGTAGCTGATGTCCTTAGCTGCCAAACATTTTACTTTAAAAATAAAAAGGAGCATCTCAACACCACCCCTTTTTAAATGTTCGGACAGACTTTAGACACAAAATGCTCTAACGAAGTTTCATCTTGAATTTTGAATTGGAATGTGGTGGTTATTGATTTATAAGAACATTTCAATGATATCTTTGGAGCCATATCACAAAAAAATAACATCCGAAACTACTATTGCGACCACATAACCGAAAATTCAGATAATTTTTGCCATAGAAACAATAAACATTCTAAATAAGATAATTAATCAAATCCATCACTAGCACCATCCTTACGTCTTCCATAAGACACATCTCCACACTGACAAGAAATCCTAATTAAATTTGTTTCGAAATCAAAATCAAAATAGTAGATCTCATAAACGAAACGTTTACCCATGACTCGCTACGTCTTCTCTTAACAATGTGATCCTGGTTTCACCCCAAAGTGGAACTCTAATCGAACTTGAAGCTTACCACGCTAAATTGAATGGAACATAATTTAATGATGACGACGAAACGTCTGACAAGTGGCACAACTTCAGGATATTTTATCTACAACATCCTGATGTATTACAACAGAAATATTTTCCCTTTTCCTTTTTCACCTTATATCTCTCACACTTTTCTCGATAATCTTCTCATCTATCCATCGTATCGAATTTGCGGATATAAATGTGTGAAAATTGATACGTTCAATCCACCTGGCAGCATTCAGAAATTCACAATTTCTTGCCTCCTTTCGCATTGCAGGATAGCTTATAGCAAGACTAAAAGAACTCACTCACGCCCGTAACCAAGATAAAACCATCTTATGAAGAAGAAAAAATATGTCGAGAAAATTACCTCAAAAATTCCATGCTTGATTTCAATAAGTGTAGATACGTAACGGAAGACAGATGCTAGCAAAAAGTAGATTGGCTGGGATCAAGCTGCAAACGAATACGGAGACAAAACACAAATCCGAATAAATTATTCCAAGCAAGTTATGTCGAAATCAAGAAAACAGAATTCTGGAATTAATGGAATGACATTAGACGTAAGAATAGATATCGTCTATCGTAAGGATGTGGCCCATCCTTTATAGATTCTTATCACAAGTGGAAAGATACATTGCAGATACCAATAATTTTGTGCTTTATACCGGAAGTCTATATGTTTTTTTATATCACTCTTCCATTCATAGTGGGATCCATTCCAATTGGTTTGCGTATCCTTTACACTATATTTGAGCGGAAAATATCTAATGCAGTGCAGGTGAAATAACGTACTATTTTGTCGAGATATCTTCATGCATGGCGGTTGTTGGTGCTGGAGCTTGGATGGCATATAAAAGATATGTGCGATAACAATTCGCAAAAGATAAACTTCGTTCGGAGTGTATAGTGTGCGGATGATCCTTTCTGAATGTTAAACAGAAGTCGATGTGAATTGGAAGACATTTATTGGTTCACAGTAGCAATAATAAGTGTTATTCGGGAGTAGCTCAACTTAATGGTGAAGTGATGCAAAGAATTGTTTTTGGAGACATTCAATTTGAGCTTTGATATTGATGTGTGTTTGTTTGAAATGGAAATAGCAGGATTTAGGATCTTTGAATTGTTGGTATCATGATTGCAGCGTAATTTAATCAAACTGAACAAAAATGTACATAAAATCTTCAACTCTAAAAAGTGATTAACTAATTTACCATACTACCAAATCATATTGTAGATATAAATTCTTCTTCTTTTCATTCTTTTGCTGGAGATAAATACGGACCAATAATATCCAATTGACTTCATAGTCCATGGAATTCGACCCCACTAAACTTTGAATTTCCAAATCGGTGTTCTATGATACAATAAAGGAAGAAGATCTGTTTTAGAAGCAATGAACACATCATCCACTGATTTTGTATGCTTTTGAATGGACTTTACGGTCGTTTAAAGGCACAAATCGGCAACTATCAGATCCAATTTCTATACCACTACGCACAAACTGCACATCACCCTTATTCACCAACCCAATAAATCACCGCTAATCTACCATTCAAACCATTCCTATCACATCATTAGCTAACGCAAACAGACTAACATACCATCCAAAAATAGGGGATGAATCGCTTCGCCACCTCAGTAAAGTCCATACTCTTTCTCTGGCCAATATCACGTTTGCTGTTAGTATGTCCCAAGCGAATGGTCGTCCTTGAGCTGTGCTGCACCAAAATGCATCTGATTATCATGCACAGAACAATTTGCAAAGCCATGTGAACATGATGGTGAAGCAATGGTTTTCCCGATACCAAGGTCTATCCAGAAAGCTTCAAAAACAGGATTCAATCTCTCTCTGTCGCGAAATTTGTCGGCCAGGCACTGGTCAATCATCACATTCCACGTTAAGCCTTTACTTTTGCTGTACAAGACGGGAATATAGGACATACATACAGACATGTGTATTACCATCCTGGGAATCGATCCGTTTCGCGGTTGACTTTGAATCCTTGTGACATACAATGGTGCGAACGATTGCGGATGCATTGTAGGCACTATTCTCCTGACGGCTTTACTGTATTTATCCTGTGACGTTGAACAGTGATCGTTAATTTTGTAGTTTCCACGCGTTCACTATCGCTATTTGACGAAGCCAAAATATGCAGGCTTTTCAGGATGCCGTGGGATAAGTTTTTAGTGTTGTATCTTTACGCGTATACAGAGGATGCTTGGATGGATATTGCTATTGGGCAAATATAGTTGGTATATTTGACAAGTACAGAACATCATGTTGAATAGGGAAGCAAGGGGATTTGAAGGATGTATTCGGAGTTGATTTGATGAAAAAAGGCTGCTCAAAAGTAAAAACAATATTCAACTTATGAATTTGCTCTCACTTTCTAATCATTAAATTTTTATTTATACGATGAACCCTTATTGAAAATAATCGAAAATTAACGTTCCCTCTTTAAATCAAATATTTTTACGGCCATCAGAAATCGGACATGGAACTCCTTGCTAGCAAGTTTCGACCGAGGTTCATCCTCCATGTGGAAGCTTCAGAAAACCCTCAAACGAAGACACACTCCTTACTTTTCTCACCTCGTTAAGAACGATGGCACCTTAGCCCACTCCGATCTTGAAAAAGCCGAGCTTTTAGACGATGTCTTTCAAATTTCACATACGCCTACCCAAGACATGAGCAGTAAGACAACTGAGGATATCGTCGATAGCTCAATTAGGTCACTCCCCTCTTGGTTCGACGTACCTACCAATTGTTTCTGCAAACCCAAATTTATTAAGCGACTTAAAAACCGTAAATCTCCAAGAGCAGACCGAATTCCAAACATACTCCCGAAAAACCACTCCAATAAGCCAATTGTTCTAATCACCTTCATACTTAACTCCTGCTTCAATTTGGGGTATCTTCCAGCAATCTGGGAAAAACGACCGTCATCCCAATACTAAAGCCTGGAAAAGACTCTAGATCTCCCAGCAATTTTCGACCCATAAGCTTGCTTCCTGCGCTCGGCAAAGTTTTCG
Organism: Oxycera nigricornis; assembly: GCA_963942545.1. NCBI lineage: Eukaryota > Metazoa > Arthropoda > Insecta > Diptera > Stratiomyidae > Oxycera > Oxycera nigricornis. The sequence continues at coordinate 90,526,336 of OZ012663.1, read as the reverse complement.
AAAAAATAATTCTTGCTAGAATCGAATCAATCAGCGCTGAAAAGAGGCTGATCCCAAACGAACAATTCGATTTTCGACAGGGTCACTCTACCATCCATCAACTGAACCGAGTAGCCCATTGCATCACCAATGCATTTACACCCTCGATGTCGAAAAAGCCTTCGACTCTGTTTGGCATGACGGACTGGTGTTCAACTTACACAATTTGCATTCCCAGTCTACTTGGTAAAGCTTATACAAACCTTTTATCGGAGCGAGTATTTGTTGTGAAAATTAATAAAACCCACTCAACTTTTCGGCGCGCCCCAGCAGGAGTACTCCAGGGAGCAAGCCTGAGTCCAGCTCTGTTCAATATTCACCCTGCCGATATCCACTCGAACTCCAGGTGTGACCTAGCAACCTTTGCAGACGACGTGTGCATTTTCTACAAAGCAAGTGATCCTGATTCAATAATTCAGTCCTTGAAAAGTGAACTAGATTTGCTCTACCAGTTTTATTTCCGTTGGAAAATAAAAGTTAATCCCGCGAAAACTGCATCTGTTTACTTCACCCAGAAACGAAGTCCCTTAAATCTTCCAACGCGATGGGTTAACTTCGTTGGGAAGGTCATTCCTTGGAGCGAAACTGTTAGGTATCTAGGAATGATGATAAGTCTACCACATTCAAAAATTACGTAGAAACAGTTTGTACCAAAATTCAAATGGCCATAAAACTCCCGTTTCCCCACATTCACAGAAATTCAAAGCTTTCCTTGCATAATAAGCTGCTTATTTACAAAGTTGCATTTCAGCCAATTATTTCATATCCAGTACCCGTTTGGGGACAATGTGCAAATCACCATAAAGGTAAGCTTCAAGTTCTCCAAAACAAATGCCTAAAGATTGTCCTAGACAAACCCTGGTACTTCTCGACCATACGGCTGCATCAACTGGCTCAAGTCCCGACGATAAAAGATCTCATCACGAAGCGGCATAATGCATTCCTCGAAATAACAGCAATGATTGATAATCCTCTGCTACTGCCTTCTAGGTCATCGCTACATTAAGCAAATATCTAGATTCAGTTTTTTCATCATGGGTCAGAACCTCCTAGTCTAGTCAACAATTTCGTCTTCTAGTGTGCTTTTGGTTTAGCTACTTGCTAACACTCTTATTGAACATTAATGGAGGTTCTTGTTTCCAGGCTTTTGGCCGGTACCTTTATTAAATGGGAAGTGTGGTTTCGGGATGATGGATGGCGTCCTCTTCACCGAACGAACCAATTGACAGTCGTTATACTTCGCAGATACAAATATTAACATAGTTGAAATATAACGAGCTTAACCCATCAACAAGCCTAACCGTGGTCGTGCTGTCTGGTGGCGGATGGTAAATGACAGCACCTGAAGAGGACGCCATCCGTCATCCCGAAACCACACTTCCCATTAAATATTTAGATGTTTAAGCCTATGCTTAAGTTAGTTCTAAATTAGGCTAGTTTCTTAGGTGTAAGTATTCGCAAGCCAGGTTTTTTTACACGTTTTCCTAGCAAACTTGATAACTATAACCTTAAGCAAAACCGATCTGCAAGTCTAATTTTAAAGAACTATAAATGTCTGTATCTCTAGCATCTCTAGAATCTCTGTAATACCACAAAATTGTATCTCGACACTAATAAATATGTGGAAAACGGATAAAAAAATGACGCAAAATTAATATCGAAATAAAAAAGCACGAACCACTTGTTGAAAATATGTACTGTGCTCAAAGTTTATTTACGTCGATGGTGAATTTCTTGAAAATGCCTCAATACTTCATCGCAAAATATATGCCTTTTCTTTACAAATCAGAAAGGTATAAACCGCTTAAAGTTGCGTGAAAATTTCATGGCATTAACTGTTCAACGATATAGTTCACAGCAGTTACAAGCTTCAATAGTTTTCAGTTTGCAGAGAGACGAAAAAGGATGCCAGCGTTCGATTGCTCAGATTTCATTTGCATTACATCTCAGCTCTACCGTTTTTTCAGCAGTCGCCAAAGTGATCATAAATGAAATAAAATTTTCAAAAAAAAAATCCGGAAGAAATTTAAAATCAACCAACATTTCAGAATATGAAAATGTTTCTTTTTTCCGATGAAAACGAACTACACACACAAGCCTCTTCCCTAGCACGGATTTTATGTCTTCTACATTGAACAACCACCGACAGTTTCAATAAAAATCCATCCTGAATTTCGTAAAAACAATGTTACGTATCACAACGTCATGGTATCCTGTTGTCTCTCAGTTTCCCTTCACAAACAAATTGTTAAAACGGTCAAGCTTGTCCATATCTGATAGCTTGTCACGAATAGTTTTGTGCAAACTATATAAGCCTGTGTACGAAGGCAAACGAGCGATACAGGACGCATCCCATTATCCTTGTGCAGGTTCGTTTGCGCGCTACTATATGGTCATCATCCACAATACCATCATCAGGGCGAGAGAATGGTCGTTGGAAAGTGGCAAAAGCCAAAGTGAAATAATGTCACGGACAAGTGAAGCATGAAGGCGATCCATTTGGCCGGTACTGTTCCTGTCCTTCTTGCGTACGTTGGAAGCTGGTTGCGGAAATAATGGATGCCCATAAAGCTAGAAATTGTCCAAAAGTGACAATTTGTTGTCATAGGCATGTGTAAGAATGTCATATAGGTGACAGAAAACGCTTTTTATGGTTGGTGTGTGTTGTCTCTAATGTTCCAAGGTTAAAAGTGTGACAAATTTTTTTTTGGTTGTACGGATCGTTCTTTCAATTCTTCCGGGGAAAGAATATTACCAATGTGGTTTGATGATGGACAGAATGACGGTATTGTATGACAAAGTGGTTTTATTTGTCACAATTTTTAGGGGTGTATGGTCAAGTTTTTCATTAATATCCGTTGGATGTGTAGCACGGTTTAGGAGGCCATTTTCTCACCTATTTAAGAAAATTTTTAAAGTACATACGTGTTGTAGCCCGTTTGTCTGATTAGAAAGCAAGTGCATTTTTTAAACGAGAAGTCCCAAAAATATTTCCAATGCAGTCGGGGTTGAAGTCGCAAAGATTTTATGTCGAGCTCGCAGCCTTGATATATAAACAGAAACCAGCGGGATATTCTTCATCGATCAAAATCGGAAAAAAATGCATTGGACATTGAACTATAAAGCCAAAGACAAATTAAGAGTTGCTTCTTGCCCTAATAATTCTGAATTGCTTGTTATTTTTTTTAACGTTGGGAGGTGAAAATCTCCAAAAGATACCGATCAGCTCCTGGCTCTCGGCATGCCAGATTTCTACTTCCTAAAACAACCTCCGTTTCTTTCAATCACTCTCTCCATCAAATTTAGTAATTCTCCGTATTTAAAATTTTAGGACAAAGTACTTCCCAGACGATAAGAATCGGTATAGGTAGGTAGGTAGGTTGAAGGGTGCTAAGCCGCACGGCTTCCGCTTCACTTAGGCCCCGTTGGCCCATTGTGCCCTGAAGTCATGGAAAAACTACCATATTATTCCATGAACCACCCCGATTCCTTGAGGAAATCCAGGAACTGGTCCATTCTCATAACACTAAGCTCACTTAGCTTCACGAAAAAGAAAGCACCTAAGTGTTTTTTCCTATTATTCGCTAGAGCCGGACAACTGCAGAGAAGATGCTCTACAGATTCTGTCTCCTCTTCATCACCGCAGCTTCGACACAGGTCGTTCGCTGGGAGCCCGATTCTTCTTGCATGTTCACCGAAGGCCACATGACCCGTCAGTATACCCACAAGGTTTCTTATTGCACCTCTGTCTAGGGATAACAAGCCCAGAGTGCGCTTTTTGTTATAATTTGGCCACATCTGTCTAGCGGTACAGCATGTGCCTAAATTTCTCCAGCGCCTCAATGCTAGCTCATAGGCTGATACCTTTATATCCTGCCTAAGAACTTTCATTGAGACCCCTACCCCCGCTTTCTCATGCAGGTGCGCCTCGCGGGATCCCTCCCTAGCGAGCTGATCCGCTTTTACATTTCCGTGCACTTCGCTGTGCCCAGGAACCCAGCACAGTTTTAAACTGTTCTTTTGAAAGATCCTCCCCAGTTCCGACCTACAGGTTTCAACTAATTTGGAGGACACTAAGACTGATTCTAGCAACCTTATGGCTGGTTTGCTGTCCACAAAGAAAGTGATGTCTTTATCGACCTCCCCTCTCTTGTTAACTTCTTTCGCAGCTCTCAAGATTGCCATTATTTCCGACTGCACAACTGTGCAGTGCACGGGGAGCTCCAACGATATACTAAGGCCCCAGTACTCAGAAAAGATTCCTGCTCCCGTGCCCGTGCTCGTTTTTGAGCCATCCGTGTACACTGACACAGTTCCTTTGCCGGCTAGCCCCCCGCTCTCCCACTCTTCTCTTGAGGGGACGACGGTCAAGAAATTTGTTTCAAAGTCCAGTGTTGGCACTCTATAGTCCATGTTGACATTGTCTTGCTTCCCACAAAGACTTTTCAGTACTGTGGAGTGCCCATAGGGCCTTTCCCTCCAGAAGCCTCCACCCTTCAGACGCACAGCACTGACGGCTGCCGCCTCCTTGCAGTGCAGATCTAATGGAAAAAGATCCAAAATGATCTCTAATGCAGCTGTGGGAGTAGTACGCAAAGCACCCGTTATCCCCAAGCACGCCACTCTTTGGATCTTAGTGAGTTGAGCCAGGTTACATTTCTTGCTCAGCGCCTCCCACCACACCATAGCCCCATAGGTCAGAATTGGCCTGACTATAGCTGTGTACATCCAGTGTACCACCCGTGGTTTGAGTCCCCACTTAGGCCCAAAGAGCACCTTACACGTGAAAAAGGCTACTGTAGCCTTCCTCACTCTCTCTTCCAGATTAGAGAGTTGCTTCTTGCCCTAATAATTCTGAATTGCTTGTTATTTTTTTTAACGTTGGGAGATGAAAATCTCCAAAAGATACCGATCAGCTCCTGGCTCTCGGCATGCCAGATTTCTACTTCCTAAAACAACCTCCGTTTCTTTCAATCACTCTCTCCATCAAATTTAGTAATTCTCCGTATTTAAAATTTTAGGACAAAGTACTTCCCAGACGATAAGAATCGGTATAAGGGATAGTACCAAATTTGTCAGTTTTAGTATCCTTTTAGTTAGATTAATAGTTCAGACTGTATGTTTATGAATTGTTTCCTGTTGATTACATGTTTGACTTGGAGTTTGGTGGAGCTGATTGTACTTGTACGTTACTTCGAAAGTTGGTCCTGACGGAGATATTTTTTAGTGTCGCTTTAAAGGAGCTTGGGTTCGCTAAGTTTTTAATTTTGTCTAATAGTGCTTTGTAAAAGTTAGCTGCTTTGCTGAAGGGATCTTCTTTCAGCCGATCAGTTCTGGCAAATGATATAGCTATATTATTCATGTTTCTCATTTTGTAAGTGTTTTTCCCTCAATTCTATCTAATTTGACACTAATTTCATTACGCTGTAAATTATTATGTATGAATTTAGCTCTTTCCATGGAAATCATGCCTTGCAAATTTAATTCTTGGGCTGTTTTGTAAACTTCGCTCGTTGGAGTTGGCATAGGGAGAGTGTAAATGGTTTTATACGCCTTGGTTACCAGTCTGGAAATGATCATGAGGTTACCTTTAGAAGTTTGGCTCCAATTCAAGATGCCGTAGGAAATTTTAGAAAGGAGGTGCGCATACATAATTTGGATTTTTTTCTTTTGAAAAAAATAGAAGCGACATAGAATACCAATGAAAACAGTCAGTTTTTCCTTAGATCATTTATGTGTGGTGTCCATGTTAGTTTTTCGTCTATTAGAAGTCCTAAATATTTTACTAGTTCTACTCTCTGGAGGATTGTGTCATTGATTTTTACTTGTGGTTGTATGTCAGTCTTGTTCTTTTGTTTGAAAATAATATATTTTGTTTTCCCCGCGTTTATTGCCAATTTACTTTGTAGAAGCCAATACCAATACTTGTCCAGGTCAGTATTCACTTTTTGTTCAATTTCGAGACTAGTTTTGCCTGAGTATACGAGCACAATATCATCTGCGTACATAAACACTTTTGCAACAAGATCTGTTTTTTTATGGAGTTGATATAAAGTGGAAATAGCGTTGGTCCTAGGATCGAGCCCTGCGGAACACCTATGCAAAATTCAGAAATTTTGCTTTTGACACCTCCAATTAGTTTTTTTTTGAGATCCTTCCGTCAAGTAACTGCGTATTAATTTATTTGCTTTCCCAACAATTCCATATTCACCGAGCCTTTTGATTAAAGTTTCAACAAGTTCAACTATGTCTAAGTCTTTCCTTAGGTCTACGAAAACTGCTGGAACGTAGTGGCCCTTATCCAAGTACTTATTTACAAATCTAATTACATCAGGAATGGCGTCTGTTGTGCCTTTGCCCGCCTGGAATCCGTACTGGTTTCTATCCAAGACTTCGTTTCGCAATAAGAATTTTTTGATTCTTACAATTTACAATTTTTTCGAGGATTTTACTTAAAGAATTCAAGTGTGAGATTGGTCTGTAATTGTTTGGGTCAGCTCCATCACCCCCTTTAAAAATCAGTATAAATGCAGATATTTTGAAGTATTCCGGGAATCTTCCCTGCCTAATACATTTATTTACTAATTTCACGAGAGTATCAGCAATATTTTCTTTGATTAATTTGAGATCATCAACGGAGATACCATCAGGACCTGGTGTAGTATGGATTCGTAGAGAATCAATAGTTTCAATTATTTCTTTTTTATTGGTTGTTCTATGAAAAGAAGAGATAGGGGATGTGTTTAGGCACGATGATGTCCGTATCGTAGGCAATTTCGGTACTATTTCATGACCTATTTTTGAGAAATGGTGATTAAGGCAGTTGGCGATTTCCTCCGGTTCATCTTGGTCGAGAAAGATATGTAGGTTGTCGATATTGTGTGTCTTACTTTTTTTTGCCTTTCCTTAGAACACCGTCAATTAGATTCCAGAACTGGCTATCTGATAATATGAATCTGCACATATATTTACGCAACTGCTAATTGCCATCTAGCCACTCGATAATTTAGCTAGGAATAAACAAATCAAGCCATTCATAGACATCTATCCATTGATTAATTAATACAATTTCAGATTGAAATAAATCACAGACACATATCATACGTCCGAAATATTTTCCATATGATTTCTGCCTACTTTTCGATTGATTTCTTCACTAATATCCATCATAACTGCGAGTGAATGCTTACGACTTGCCTAAATAGCCATAAGCGACAGAAAATCACAAGTATCTCTATTTGTTGTGTGACGCTTGTGAAGGGTATGAGATGTAGTCCAGGTCATCAATTGCACCATAACTTGATATTGTCGTAGTGGATGGATTCCACAAGAATTGCTACAAATTACTTCTCATTTGTGGCTCCAAGGGATAGTCCGAAAACAAGTGGCTATCGAGTATGATGGTCCAAGATAATTTTGTAGCTAGTCAGGAGGCTAGTGGTGTTGAGGAGTGTCGAAATCGTGGCATAAAGGTGGCTCCTTATACCGATAGTAAAATCTGGTAATAGTTTTCAACGTTGAAACTTCCATCTTTGGTTTATGCACTATAAGTTTTCTGTCGGTAAAGGTTAAGATTATGGCCCCCACCGGGAGGGTGAGGGAGCCGCAGCGGTGTGCAGCCGTGAAGCTTACTAGTCCCTATCATTTTTTATATTGAATTTGACTGCAATGTTTCTTTAAAATACTTTGAAAATAACACTTTCAGCAAAAAAGGGATTTGCGTCTACTGTATGGGGCTTTTAAATTTAATTTAATTTGTTTTTTACTTTAAGCAGGCATTGTTATATACGAAATTTACTTATAACAAAGTTCCAACCAAATATCGAAAAATTATTTATTCCCAGAAGACAAACTCATTTTTCAGAGGGGAAAATGGAAATAGAAACTATGATTATTAAAACATAAAGTTCTTTTGTACTTTAAGACTTTGCTTTGTAGACTTTTAGACTGCGTTGAAAAGTGAATGCATATTTTAGATCACTTTGAAAGCACAGCATTTCTTTATCATACTGTGGAGCTTTCTTCTTGATCTAGATAAGTATTATCTGGTTTACAAAAAAATCAACCAAAGAAATAGCAAGTTTTTGTATAATTTATTTTAAAGTGAAACCTTTTACCACGTACTAGATCTTGCTTGTTCTATTATTATTTCGCAAAAAATGATTAAAATTATTTCGAAGTAGAAATTATATTTAGAGAGAAAAATTAAGGTCTGCATAGACATCTTTGTCAGATGAATTAAATTTATGAACATTCAACAAAAAGATTCGTTGATAGAAAAATGTCTTGCATCTATATTTTATTATTATATTTTATATTTATATTTTTTCGATATAAGAGAATCACAAATTGATTTTTTTTGTAGTGTACCCAATCGATTTAAGACTGCACTCACCAAGTGAGCGAAATCCTTTACTTTGCAGATTGCGTTCATTCATTATATGTTTAATACTACATCTTGTCCTTATCCAATGCTGAAGAGCCATCGACTGATAGGACGGCTTATTTATTAGTCAGCAACAAATCTTTATAAGACTGCCAGGTGTGAAATGCTGACGAGTTGTTTACTCTTTGTTTGAGCGTCAGAACAGAAATAATCGGTCAACCGTATATGTGACAATTAATTTATGATTTTGTGGGTCACCCATGTCACGTACTGTCGGGTCGTGTGAGCTCTACAAAAAGCATACATGGGAATGTTTTCTTTGATTTTTTTCGTTGTGTGTGCATAATAGAATAAACAAAAGATGTTATGCCTAATAAGCTTATAATTTGTATAAATAAAGAAACGATCGATACAGAATGAATGAAATCAATTTTGAAGTCATTCTCGACAGATAGTGTCATTGTTGATTTCTTTTCTTCAAACCGAAAACACTGTCGTTATGTAAACTATGTCCAGTTAATTGTTTAAGCTCAATAACACACATTACACTTCGAAATCATGGGTAGACTAAAATTTAGAGCTATTCGGCAAGGTTAACAAGTTTCAGGATTCAATCTCAACTGTACTTCGATTTTTAAAGTGCAGTCACTAAAAATTGCAGTTTGAAAGGCAAGTTTACCATTGCAAACACTTTCAAACAATAGCCTTTGTAAAGTTATTAAATAATAAAATGATTTTTTTCCTCTCAATTCACACTAGGTATCCTAAAAGTTGACTGATTTTGAATGATTGACTTTTAAATAATGTTTGTTGGCATGGAAATGGAATGGAATGTTGGAAATAAATATCTACATATATGCCTTTTAAAACTTAATTTTTTGTGTAATTGTGTGCGGTGGCAAACGTGTCTCCAAAATATTACCCATATTTATATTATATTTACGGTAAATATGACATTCATCAATATTTTTTTATTTTTTTTATTTTTTTATTATTTTTTTTGTAATTTTTTTTGGCCAAAAAAAATGATATATTTTTTTAATCTTTTTGCCTTCTAAACTAAAAATGTTTAAAAATTACTTCCCAGATCAAGTTTACGGTTTGATATGATCTTCAAAAATAGGCAAACTAACCATTTTTTAATGGGGGAACCCCCATAACTTCTCATGGAGCCGTAATCGCCACAAAGTTTTTATGCCATAGTAATAGGGGAACCCCCCTTCTTTCGATCTCCCCTACTCCTGTCTCCTTCCGGGGTGATGGCCATAATCTTAACCTTTACCTTTTTGTCTTTGAAAAATAGGTTCTTTAGAAATTCCTTCAAATTTTTTCTCTCTATCAAAGCATCAACACTCCCTTAAAATCGTCTCACCCATCCAAATCAATACTAATTCACCAAGGCAAGTAGCTGCAACCTAGCCCTCAAAATCAATGATTGATTGAACACGGTCAGATATTAAACAGTGATAAATTGACGAGTGTTAAAATATGGGACATCGATTTGTTTAGATTTGCCTGCGGCATCGCGCACAGGGCAGACGAACATTTTCGTAATTGGATAGGTTCAGATATTGCCGATTAAAAGCAGATACCAGGCGGGGAGGGAAAGGACCGACCCCAAATTGCCACCATATCGTATACTTACATACCTTAAACGATTCCGTAAATATAGTTCAATCGAAATGGCAATGAACACAATTACCAACCACCACCGTTCATTCTCGATGACTTTGACGAATTTTACAAGAGGATGGATCAGTCAACACAAAAAAAATCATCTTGAAAATACAAACAATCCATGACACTTTTATTAAACCGCTTAACCGTTCAGATCAATCTTATTTTTTTTCGTCATTCTTTTGCCTATTAATGCCTGAAGGGGAGACGTTACGGTTTTAAGTCGAGATTTTTCTTATTGTTTAGAACTTGAATGTTTGTTTTTGTTGGCATGAAAACGTGACCATTTCGACCTAAAGTAATTTTAATGGATGAGTGAGGTGTTTGGTTTTCTCTTCATAATTATATGATGAATTCGGATGGACTCTGAATTTGGCCTGGAATTAATTGGCTTTGAAGGTTTATAGGAATGTGTTTGCAACATGTTTGAGAACAATCAAAATGAGAAATGATGAAGAAATCAAAAAGGTGTATGGGAAAGTTAGCTGGTCATTTTTGTCGTTTAAATTGGAAAGGTCATTCATTAGTTATTGGCTTTCTTGATATTTATAGATTGACTTGCAGTTTTCATGCATATTATTTGATACATTAATTTTTCTATTTTGTTTGAATGTATGTTTAAGAAGTGGTGAAAGATTACGCAATTTTAAGCTTGGTCTTCTTACAACTCCTGCAGACTGGTGCATTATTGGCGGTGGTGATGCTAGAATGTCGATTTTGGGGAATAAAAAATCCAAGTTTTTTTTATAACGAATTGATTTAAGGAGTCTGCCCTCTTTTAGCAGTGTAAAAACGGGTTATTTTTAACTTCCCAGTTCCCTATGAAAAGTTATTGTAATGGGGTCGATTTTGCGAATCCCAAATTTTGACATACACATAGTCACAAAATTGAAGGCACAACCATATAAATGCCAAAATATTATTCAATGTTACTACAATTTTAGTAGATTTATCGAATTGGCATTTTATTCTGTAAGTGCGTAATCTTCTTTATAATGTACACAAAAATAATACCAAAAAATGGAATCTATCAAAAATTTTTCTATCTTGAAGTCAACTGTACAACTTACGAGCATTCTTTACAAATATTGATTTTTAGGTGAACGTTAGTGACTAATTGAGTTAAGTGTGTTTTTTTTCTTCAAAAAAATATTAAATATTTTTACATAAATAAATAAAGAAGAGAAAAGAAGCCACAATTGCGGAGAGAAAGATTATTATTAAGCTTGTTTGTCGAGGTAAAACATATCGGAAAGTAGGGAAAATACATAGTTGGAAGATCATTTTCTTCAGTAAGAACTGCAATCAACAAATGGAAAAATGACGGAACTTTAATTAATAAAACGGGACGCGGACGAAAAAAGTTACTGTCAGCTAACGATGAGCAATACATTCGACGGGAAATAGAAAAATATCCAAATAAGCCGATTAATAACGCGAAGGCTGAAGTTTCTAATATGATCTAAAAACCGATATCCAAGGAAACTATTAGAAGAACATTGCGAAAACATAGTTTAAATGGAAGAATAGCCTGTAAAAAGCCATTTATATTTGAAGCAAATAGAAAATCTGTTAGATTTGGCGAAAACTTACGTAAAGTAGAGTCCACATTTCTGGAAAAACATTATATCCAGTGATGAAAGTAAGTTTAACCTATTTGGCTCTGATGGTAGACAAATAGTTTGGAAGAAAGCGAATACCGTCTAAAGGAAGAAAATTTGTGAGGAACAGTAAAACATGGAGGAGGTAATGTTATGGTTTGGGGCTGCATGTCTGCAGGAGGAGTCGGCAACATGGAATTTGTTGAGACCACAAGGGACAAATTTAATACGTCAATATTCTGAAAAGGGATTTAAAATCAAGTGCCATTAAATTAGGACTATCGGATGTGTTTTGTTTTCAACAAGATAATGATCCAAAGCACAGCGCACATATTGGAAATGTGTAGTTGCTTTATAATACGCCGAAACAATTAAAAACTCCACCTCAATTACCAGACCTTTACCAAATAGAACATTTGTGGTCAGTACTTGAGCTATAAATTTGAAAATCTTCAATTGCGAATAAATCCGAGCTGAAGTCAATAATATCAAGAACGATAAAATATTCTTAATAATGAATGATTATTATTAATAACAAGCCGCGAAGTGCGACCCTTGAGGTCCACACGGTCAACTTCCCAGTAATATCTAGATAAACATTAAAAATATTAAACAAAATAATAATTTTAAAAATATTACTACTTTAAATAATAATAATGAGAGGTATTCATAGCAGCAACAGGAATGAGTTGATATTAATCATATCATCTACGGAAGGTATTTTTGGACTTCTCTCATATAACCACTTTTTTTATTAACACTAAAACACTGTAAAAACTATTAAAAATCTGCTCAAATTATGCAAATATTATAAAACTTCGATTGAATTTACAACAATTTCCTTAGAATAAAAGATATAAATTAATGTCATTCGTATGAACCCTCTATATATATAATAACTTTGAAATATTTTTTTTTTATTTAGTTTTTTTTATAATCATGGAAAAAAGTTTTGCCGGTTTCTCTTCAAAAACTGATAAGTATGTATAAATTTTATAAAAATTTATTACTGTGCTGTGCAAATCAAGTTAAAAAATTATTTTTTATGAAAAAACCTTAAAACCCTAAAAGCCTAATTTTTTGCATTTCTTTTATTAAATTAAAAAGCTGCTGAATTTTTTTTATGTAATGTTAAAAAAATTGCAGCAATGTTAATAAACGTCTATTGACACCTTAATGATGCAAATATTATATCTGGTTCGTGAGATATAGTGAATGATAAAAATGACCTTGGAAATCATGATGACTTTTAATTATTTTTTATTTGTAATTTAATTTTTTACGTAATCATGAGAAAAAGTTTTGAAATTTTTTCTACAAATATTGTTTGGAGTATAAAAATTTTATAAATACTGATTACTATATTTCGCAAATCAGGTTATAAATTTATTGTTTATGAAAAAAAAATCTAATTTTTTGCACTCTATTCTCTTAAATTAAAAAACGGCTCCAACAGTTTTTATGAAAATTTGATAGATTCACGCAAATGTTAATACGCGTCGATTGGCACCTTAACAATGCAAATCGTATGTTTGGTTCGTCAGATATAAAGCATGACAGAAATGGCCTTGAAGAACATGATGACTGTTAATGATTGTTTATTTTTTATTTGATTTTTTTTGTAATCATTAGTAAAAAACTTTGATGTCATTTTCAAGAAAACTGTTTGGAATATATAAATTTTATAAACATCGGTTACTGCAACTTGTAAATAAGGTTAAAAATTTATTGTTTTTGAAAAAAAACGTTATTTTTTGCACTTTTGTTAAAAAAATTAAAAAACGGCTCCAAGAAATTTTTTTAAAACTTGATAGAATCACATAAATGTAAATACGCGTCGATTGACACCTTATTCAGGAAAATCGTACGTTAGGTTCGCGAGATATAACGCATGACAGAAATGACCTTCAAACGGGCAAAACAGCAAACCCCCCCGACCGAAGTTTCACAAAAACTAATCAGCTCTTAAGATTGCAAAGACGCTTCGATTGACACCTCAACGAAGTCGATACGACTTTGTTCACGTGAGTTATCGTCGTAGAAAAAAGTGTCCACGAACGTACATACGTACGTACGTACGTACATACACACACACACACACATACATCTCCCTTTCTAAAAACACTTTATATATACTCTATAGACCTCAAAACGTAAAGAAATGTTGAAAATTTCAATTTCGAGGCGATTACAAGAACTTCCCATATACTGGGAAGTTAATAATTAAAAACCCTCAATAATGGTTATGGATTCCGGGGCCGAGCTGAAAGACGAGGTGGAGCACCAGGTGAGGCACGAGGATGTCGAGGCTTCAGTAGAAGACGACTAGATGGTGAAGGCATCTTCCTCTACCAAAGCTTTTATGGCTAGATAAAAAAATAATGAAAGTAATTATATATAATAATTTAGAATAATAATTATTAATAATTTTAATTATTAATGAGGATAATCGATAATTAAATCAAATTATGTCCTTTTTATTCGCCCCACTGGAAAGTTAGTCGTGTGGGCCTCAAGGATCGCACCTAGACCACAGTTTTAATAAATTATTAGATAGGTTTAAATTATAAATATTTATTAGAGAGAAGTTACACTCAATAAATACTTTCTCGAACTACACATTTATTCATCTATGGTTGAAAAACGCAGTATTTTTGCTGTTCACTCATGCGTGAGCATTTAGACGCATAAGTGTAGCATACACATACGTCTGTACGGAGTCCATGTGTACATAGCCAGCGTTATTTTTCGTTCTTTCCTTTTTGTTTCTTCGTTTCGTTGGATCTATGCACTAGTACATACACGGGTTTGTGTGTATTTTCAACACGTAGTGCTAAAAAGGTATATTTTACGCGGCAATTTATTCTATTTGTTCACAAAAATGGAAGATCAAGTTGAATATGTTTATTATACGCGATTTCGTAGACAAAGTTTGGATGCAGAATTTCAAAGAAGATTAGCAGCAGCACTCAAAAATCAATTGGAACGTTCATTTGAAGAAAAAAAACATTTGTTGATAATGACAACGATCAAGATGAAGATTATGTTCCTGAAGACGATGCATCTGATATTGAAAATGATTTAGTGATTAAACCGGAGGAGTTTTATGATAGTGATTATGAAGAGGAGCAACGGAATACCGAGGCCCAACAAGAAATTGAGAGAAGTGACGATTGTTTTTATGACAATAGTAAAGTATACAAAAATCGGCCGAATTATGGCGTACATATTCATTACCGATTTTTCGAGCAGCCATGTCGCATAAACGATTCCTTGCTTTGAGCAGATATATTCGTTTTGATAGCAGTCGAACTCGTGAATTCCGTCAACAAACCGACAAAGCCGCACCGATTCGTTATATTTGGAATTTTTTGAACGAAAATTTGGCTCGAAATTATTAACCGTATGAAAATATCACCGTTGACGAACAGCTTTTCCCATATCGCGGTCGGACCAAATTTACACAGTTCATTCCTTCTAAGCCAGCAAGATATGGGATAAAAGTTTGGTGGGCTTTCGACTCAAAAACCAAATATCCGAAGCAAGGAAAATTATACACCGGCAGAGAAAATGGAGAGGAACGTGAAATCAATCAAAGAGAAAATGTTTTGTTTCAGCTCTCAAATCGGTATGCAAATACCGGCTGCACTATTGTTGCCGATAACTTTTTCACAGCATTGGAAGGAGCTAAGCGGCTTGCAAGTATCGGTCTTGCCTTTGTAGGCACAATTCTATCGAACAAAAGATATGTACCAGAAGAAATGCGAAAGAGTCCTTCTCGTGAAATATATTCAACTCTTTTTGGTTTTCACGATAACTTGGTTTCGATATGCAGCTATGTACCGAAAAAGATAAAGTGAATTTGAAAAAAAATTGTCTTTAACTTTTTGGATTTTTTTTCTTCGTTTTTCCAACAATTTTGTAAAGCGGACTTGTTGCATTGGCATCTTCAATTTATTTTCTCATTACATGCACTTTAAAACCCTAGCTAGTTTTATTTATCCGAATTTTTGTGGATTATAAAAATGATAGTAAAAAATTGTTCTTGCTTATATTAGTATGAGATTCAGGTTGCTCCTTTTCAATTACTTCACAAGCTTGCTTTCTGGAATAACAAAACCTCTGATAAAATCAAACACTTCAGGTGAATGCTTCGAAATTCAGCAAAATATTTATACTTCAGCACGTATGTATCTCAGCGAATGGATTTCGTTGAGATTGCTTTAGAAAGATCATACTCAAAGACAGGAGCCTTCGATTATAAAGACATGATAAAAGCGTCTATTCAAGAAAAATACCAGAGAGAAATTTTCAAAAAAAAAATAAAAGCGTCAACATGTATCTACTAAGCTCGAATACGAGCAAGGACTCGAATCTACTATAGATACTTCTAGATAAATCATCTAACAGTCAATCTGCATGCATAGCAGACATGGAATCGCATGTGAGCCTATTGAACAGTAGATGTTCTATCTTTTAATTAAGATATCACATCGTGCGATGAATACAGTTGCGTTTATTGGTAAGAAGGTTTAACAGCCAACGGAGGTAGTTAGTAGGCAACGTTCAAGATCCTAGGTGAATCTTTGGTATGATTTCAGCACGATAACGAGAGTCACCGTTGAAGGTGAAGGTGTGAATGATTTGAAAGAATTGAACGCAAGTAAGTAGTTAGAATAAGGCGGTTCTGGCACACTTTTTCCCACGGTCCCCATTTTTTTCCCACGGGTATCGGATTACCGCCCCCCACGGGTATCGGATTACCGCCCCCGCATGACGTCACCTGTTATCGCTTCCGGTGGCGCCCATTTTTTCCCACGGGTATCGGATTACCGCCCCCGCATGACGTCACCTGTTATCGCTGTCTGGGGCGCCATTTCTTATCGCTTCCGGTGGCGCCATTTCTTATCGCTGTCGGGGTGTTTCCCACGGGCAGGTGTTTCCCACGGGCAGGTGTTTCCCAACCGCGATGAGTCATGCTGATGAATAGGTGTGATAAGAAGTCAAGGTCAAGATCGGTGTCAAGGTGTTTTCCCCATGGCCAGGTGTTTACCAACCGCGATGAGTCATGCTGATGAATAGGTGAGATAAGAAGTCAAGGTCAAAGGTCAAGGGTCAAGGGTCAAAGGTCAAGGGTCAAAGGTCAAAGGTCAAGGGTCAAAGGTCAAGGGTCAAAGGTCAAGGGTCAAAGGTCAAAGGTCAAAGGTCAAGGGTCAAAGGTCAAGGGTCAAAGGTCAAAGGTCAAGGGTCAAAGGTCAAGGGTCAAGGGTCAAAGGTCAAGGGTCAAAGGAGTTTTCCCAACCGCGGTGAGAGTCATATCCCAGGAAACACCTATGACATCATCTTCAATTTCGCAACAAAATGCAATATTCTGAGTCATATCTCAATTCTGAGTCATATCCCAGGAAACACCTATGACATCATCTTCAATTTCGCAACAAAATGCAATATTCTGAGTCATATCTCAATTCTGAGTCATATCCCAGGAAACACCTATGGCATCATCTTCAATTTCGCAACAACACGCAATATTCTGATTTCGCAACAAAATGCAATATTCTGAGTCATATCTCAATTCTGAGTCATATCTGAATCACATTACCCCAAATACCTAAACCTTGAATCATCTACATAAACATCCTGCACATAATATTCCCATAACCACAAAAATAATAAACATCCACTTGAAATCCAATAACTTCCCAGAAACGAAAATGCCAATCACCGGAAATTCCACTGATAAGGTGGAACACAAAAGATCGTATTACTGCACTAGTTGCAAATCGGATCGGCATAACGTAAACAATTGCCCTTATTTGAAAGATAAAGATAAAAGAAGGAAATAATAAATAAAGATTAGCGACGGGCTAAATTGATGAATATGTGAGATGTGTTTTAAAATAGCAGCTGGATTCATTTCTTATCGCTGCGGAGGTGAGTTTTTATTGCTGCCGGTTGCGTAATCTCTTTTATAGGGTTCGAATATTTTACAGACATTTCAAAATTAGAAATTCGATATGTTGATAAGAGCTTGAGTGAGGGCTATTTTAAATGATTAGACGTTGGAATTTGAATAGCGTGCAAGAATTTTTTGTGAACGACCGGATGTTTTCTCTGCCATATAAAATAAACAAAATTATAGTAATTATAATATTAGGTTACCCTTAAGGAATTTATAAAATAAACAATAGAATTATATAAAAAGACAAGACCCCAACAGGAATCATTCCAGTTGCTATTCTGCGTTGTAAACCAGTATTCATCGAAAAAATATAAAAAATTGCAAAAGATAAAAAGTGATTAAAATTTAAAAAGTTTATTTTAAATATAAAATACCTAAGTTTTTATTTAAAGTGGAAAAGGATAAATTAGATCTTTCAGATATCCAATCCTCTGCTTTCACTTTGCATCTCAATTAGGAAAGTTTTTATTTTGAGCTCAGTGAAAAAACACGAAGTGAATTGTATTCCTTAAAATGTTTTGTGAATTTTGTAATATCGAAGTCAATAGTGCTTGTTGGAACTATCATGTGCGAACCAATGCTCACAAAAATAAATCTATAGAGCCCCTCAACGAACATTTTAAAAGGGTAAAAAGTTGTTTTGGACAGCGAATGGAAACTCTTGTTTTTGAAAACAAAGATGAAGGTCTTTTAAATTCGGCAGAGTTTTTAAAGATGATGGAAGATCCGTTAGTGAATTATCTGATGAGGGCACTAGATGAACGCGTGACACTCAAATTCAACATTGAACTCTTTGCGGAATTCATTAAAATGAATGATGATGATGAAAACGATTGCATAATAAGCATTAAGTCTTTCCATACAAAAATGCAAGCGATAATTCAAAAAAGTGAGTTGAAATTAGCTTTCGATAATATGGCTAATGAAATTCGAATCAAAATGGAGGAATTCCAGGAGAAAGACAGTGGATGGGCTCTCCTTAGAATTACGCACTGTGAGTTAAATATAAACGATTTTAAACCATTGAGAGGAACAAGTTATATTCCGCTACCAAGACAATTGGCAAATAAGAATGCTTGCATTAATATTAAGAACCGCGACAGTTATTGTTTTAAATGGTGCATAATTTCCGCAATGTGTCCGACAGATCATAATTCACAGAGAACTACATCATACCGAATTGATGACATTGCAGACAGCGTTATACATCTTCAAAATGGTATAGTGTTGAATTTTCGGGGACTCAAGTTTCCGCTACAGGTGCAAGATATTGACAAATTTGAGGAATTAAACCAAACAATCAGTGTCAATTTATTTGGATACGATGAAGAGTTAAAAAAAGTTATCGGTCCATATCATATCACAAAGCAAGAAAAATCGCATCACATCAATCTGCTCCTGCTGCAATCCAACGAAGATTGTCATTATGTCTGGATTAAACATATTTCAAGGTATGTAATAGGGAATATTGTGTGTGTGTGTGTGTGTGTGTGTGTATGCGTGATTACATGAATTATTTTTCTTCTTTAAAGGTTGATTCGCAGTCAACAAACGCTACACGAAGGTTCTATATATGTTTGCAACAAATGCCTGCAATATTTTATTTCGAGCGAGAAACTGCAACTGCATAAAAACAGCTGTAGCAGAGTAGTTACGAAAATGGTGGAACCGGAGAAAGCAACGCTGCAGTATAATAGCTATGGACGACAACTCGAGGTACCTTTTGTCATCTATGCAGATTTTGAATGCCTTCTTCAGGACGTCGATACATGTGCACCCAATCCGACACTTTCATCAACGTCAACAATCCAAGAACATACCCCTTGTGCTTTCTCTTATTTCATCAAGTGTTCATTCGATTCAAAATTAGACAGATTCAGATTATACAAAGGTCCAGATTCACCCACAGAATTCGTTAATTCCATTGTAAATGACGTAAAATGGTTTTATATAAATCATATCAAGAATCCAAAGTCAATGGATGCTCTATCGTCGGAAGAAGAAAAGGTTCAAAGGGAATCGATTTTCTGTCACATTTGTGAAAAAGAGCTTGACAATGATAGAGTCCGAGACCATTGTCACTTTACTGGAAAATATAGAGGTCCCGCTCATAACGAATGCAATTTATTGTATCGAGTACCGAAATTCTTTCCAATATTATTTCACAACCTCTCAGGCTATGATTGTCATTTGTTTGTGAAAGAATTAGATAGCATTGATGGGGAAATATCTATTATACCCATTAATAAGGAATTATACGTTTCATTATCTAAACGAATTAAAGTCGATTTGTTTGAAACGATTGAGCTTAGATTCTTAGACTCAGCCAGATTCATGCAGAGTAGTTTGGATGCTCTAGTGAAAAATCTTTCTCCAGTAGATCTGAAAACCGTAAGATCAGTATATGAAGATGGGGAGAAATTCCATCTGCTTACAAGAAAGGGTGTATTTCCCTACGATTATATTAACTCGTGGGATCGATTGAATGAAGTTTGTTTACCACCTCGAGAAAGCTTTTACAACAAAATGACAAATAGCGAGTGCAATGAGATTGATTATAAACACGCTGAAAATGTATGGAAAGTTTTCAATTGCACAACGATTTGGGACTATTTGGAATTATATCTGAAGACAGATGTGCTGCTTCTGACAGACGTTTTCGAAAATTTCAGGAAAGTTTGTAAAAATATCTATGGACTTGACCCTTGCCAATACTATACAACTCCTGGGTTATCGTGGGACGCCATGCTCAAAATAACATCGGTTAAACTTGATCTTCTAACAGATATAAACATGCATCACTTTATACAACGAGGAATCAGAGGTGGTATTACTCAATGCTCACATCGTCACTCAAAAGCTAACAACAAATACTTGGAAGATTATAAAGAAGAGGATCCTTCCAAATATCTGATGTATGTAGACGCAAACAATCTATATGGTTGGGCAATGTCACAGCCACTTCCCCATTCTGAATTCCAGTGGGTTGAAAATATAGATGAGGTTGACATTCTCAATATTGCAATAGACGCGGACATTGGCTACATATTGGAAGTTGATTTGGAGTATCCATCAACAAAGCACGATGAGCATAACGATTTACCTTTCTGTGCAGAAAATAAAAAAGCACCTGGTTCGAAAACTGCGAAATTGATCACTGACTTAACTAACAAACAAAATTATGTGATTCACTATCGAAATCTACAGCAATGCATTGCGAATGGTTTGAAATTGACCCGTGTCCATAGAGTTTTACAGTTTAAACAATCGACTTGGATGAAGCAGTACATAGACTTGAACACCCAATATCGCAAAGCCAGTAAAAATTTGTTTGAGAAAAACTTTTTCAAGCTTTTAAACAACGCAGTATATGGCAAAACGATGGAAAATGTGGATAAAAGGAAAGATGTGAAGATTGTGACGGATTGGGAAAGCCGAGGCAGACACTCAGGCGCACGAAGTCTTATATCCAAACCAAATTTTCATAGTGCAGCCGTTTTTACCCCCAATATGGCAGCTATTCAAATGGATAGAGTATTCACATGTTACAACAAACCGACTTATCTTGGTTTCACCGTGCTTGATCTATCAAAATTGAAAATGTATGATTTTCATTATCGTTTCATGAAGCCCAAATATAATGAGAAAATTATTCTCAACTATATGGATACGGATTCATTTATCTACACTATTCAAACAAACGACTTTTACAGTGATATTATACCGGATATAGACAATCACTTTGATACTTCTGAGTACCCCCAAGATAACATATATAATATTCCGCTGAAAAATGGAAAAGTGTTGGGTATGATGAAAGACGAAAATAGTGGAAAAGTCATGAAGGAGTTTATAGGATTAAGAGCTAAAATGTATTCTTTAAGTATAGAAAATGGTGATACAATTAAGAAAGCAAAAGGTGTAAAGAAGCTTATTATGGATGGACTAAATTTAGATGATTATAGAGATTGCTTGTTTAGAAAAAAGATATTTAGAGGTAGTATGTACGTGTTTAGATCTAAGCTTCACAATTTATATACTGAATGTATAAATAAGGTTTCTTTAAGTTATTTAGATGATAAGCGATATATAAGGGAAGATGGGGTTAGCACATATGCATGGGGACATTATAATATTGTAATGGATGTAGAATAGGAAGATTGAAATAAATAATAAAATTGAATGAAGCAGAGAATGGAGTTTTTGAAAATATTTGTTGTTGTTTCGAGTATCGGAATACCTTTTCTTCAAGGTAATCCCCTACCAGTGGTGAGGATTTCGGCAAGATTTGCTTAGAAAAGAAATTGAATAATCGAAAGTAAAAATATTTTTTACAGACATTTCAAATTAGAATTCGATGACGAAAATATCTTAACAGTACGATGCACATATGATAGCAACTATTCCGAACGTTCACTCAAAATCTCGTGCTTTGAATACCGTGAGTTTGAAGCCGAGAGGATTCTTAGCAATGGCGAAGTTGAATACATAAAACAACAACAAGACCTCAATTATAGATCAGATGTAGAATTTTTAGATTTAAAGAACATGAAGCAAACATATACCATGAGTATTACTTGAACCGTCAACCGCTTCACAACGATGGATACTAAAGACGATAATGATGATCTTCAGCGTTCTATTGAGGAATATAAACAATTTTTTGTTGATAGCAAGCAACTAATTTTAACGGAGCACTTTGATAAATTTGTAAACAATTACACGTTTTTGAAAGCCTACACTGACATGCAACAAAAAGTCAACAAGTTTGGTAAACATTATGTGAACTGTCCTTGGGCTTATGATGATGCAGAATGCGGTCCCGATACTTGTGAATGTTACAGTGTTCATAGGAGATTGTGTGAAGTTAAAAGGCTTGTTCAATTTTATAAACGATTAACAAATAAATAAATTTTATTTTTCAATTATAACCACAATGTTTTATTTTGAATCTTAACACTAAAACAATGAATGAGTTATTCCATATCTTTAACATTTATCCAGGAATTATGTTCTTTTGAAAACCCCAACCACTTTACAAATGCTTTATTTCCCCTCCTTTTTAAAACTTTTTCCACAAGATAAAACGACGGATTCTTAGCTTTTAGCAGTTCAAGTTCATAAAATCCTCCTTCGATTGGATTTCCTTCATAATCTTCCAAAAGATATGTGACGGGGTTGGTTATTTGAATTTGACGAATTTTAAAAATCTCCGTTGTCCAGTTTGGTGTATATCCTTTTTCAAATATATGCTTGTATTTACTAATTCGTACATAGTCACCCACTTTATATTTTGACTTTCCCATTACTTTAATATTGTTGTACACGGTGGACAGAAGTGACAGTTCATTTGAGCTATTTACAGCAGAAGGAGCCATTTTTATTGTTCGATGTTTTTTGTTATTATACTCCTTGGTCAAATCATCAACGAGACTAATCCACTTGTAATTTCCATTCATGCTAAACTCCTTCCACATCATGTTCTTCAGTGTACGATTGAATCGTTCAACAATTGACGCCTTAAGAGAGCTATACGTGGAATAGTGGTTTATTTGATACTGTTCCATAATGTTTTTGAAATGTTTGTTGTAGAATTCTTTTCCGTCGTCTGTTTGCAAGTTTTTAGGAATGCGCCCCTGTTGAAGTATGTGTTCAATTGCCTTGGCAACTTCTTTACCAGTCTTCGTTTTGATAGAAACCGTCCACGCAAACTTAGAAAACGTGTCAATGATCGTAAGAAGGAAACGAAAACCTGTATTTTCGCTAGCATATGCTCCCATTTCAACTAAATCCGCTTGCCACAAATCATCCAAACCTTTTATAATAACACGCCGTCGCTTAAAATTTTTTCGAGCAGACGCGTGCAATTCGTTAATAACTTGTCGTTTGCTCATGATAAAAAAGACTAAGCTTGTTTACTTGTATTTTTATTAATATATACATATATGTAACGTTAATTCAAACAACATCAACATTTTTATTATTATCGCAGTGAATCTGAATTTGCTTGTCAACATATGCCTTTAGCTTCTCAACATATGTATCAACGTAAACTTTTGTTGTAGCATCATCATCATCTAGGGGCGTGCCAAGATGCTTTAATCGTTTGAATTTAAGAATATAATCACTGTTCTCCGCTTTGTCGAATCCTACACCTGGAGCCCCCTGCGGACCTGGAGCCCCCTGCGGACCTGGAGCCCCCCGAGGACCTTCAGGTCCCTTGGGACCTGAAGGCCCTCGTTTGCCTCCACCTTCGTTTGAAAATCGACCAAATTTGTCAACACTCATTTTTTGAAACAGCTGGTGATTTCTTCGTATTTATTCTATTATTTGCGCTTCTTTCAACTCTTCAATGATCGATATAATTTCGTTGTTATGATTATTGTGACCGGCTTGTTGCGATCCAATGAGTAACTGCAATCGACTCACTAATTCATTCGGATCATCCCAATATATGTAGTCTTTCTGTTTGTCGGATGTTTGCATTAAACTATAATCTTTGTGTTTAGGTGTTTGTCTTAGCCCTCTTCCTTCTTTGTTGATGTTATCTAACAGTTTCGAAATTATTTTTCTATATTTAAAGCTTCGGTTTCCATTTATTTGACTATTGCTGTCGTAAGAACGTCTGTAAGCATTAGTGTGCAGAATAATACTTTTATAGTCTGCTAAATCTTCATTGGTATATAATTTTTCATCTGGATACTTCATAAAAAGCAGTTCGTATAAACCTCGAGTTCCTATGTAGGATTTCTCATTTACAAGTATTTGATTGCCATTGATTACGAAATTCGAATTTCCTATTTTCCACTGCTCTCCATCATCATCATCATCCCTATATATTCCATAAACACTGTCAATTGCAGACGGTTGATTTACATAAATATCTAGATAATGCCTAGGAATCTCCGGAAATTTGTTTTGCTTCATGTACTCTTCAAAATATTCTCGTCCTTTCGCAGTGGCAACATATTTACGAACAACTTTTGTAGAAGAAGAGTTGGATGTTGTGGCGGCGAGATTTCGTTTCAAGTTTGGTGTAGGAGTTTTAAAACTGTCTTCTTCTTCTTCTTGGTGACTATTTCCCTCATCTCGTATTGATGGAGGCTCTTCTTTAATTCCATTTTGTATGTCTTTATTATTTTGCAACAACTTGGTTCTTTTAACTAATTCTTTGAGAGGGCGCGTGATTGGTTTAAATGTTTCCTCTAGCTGAATCACTGTTCCAGCTTTGTTAGCTTTCAGCTGTTGATACTTTTTCCTTATCGAATTGGTTGTTGCTACAATATCACTGAGTAGCTGCGTCTGTTGTTGCTTATCAGACATTGTTTTTTTCATTTTTTATGAATACAACAGCAGCATTTCGTCGTCAAATTTCGAAAAGTATCTACAATATTTTGAAATATTCTTTCAATAGGTTCTAATTTGAGTTTGAAATGGTTTTTGCTGTACCTGAATCGATTTGTGTCTTTTTCGAATTGTTTGGTACTGTCTTCACTGTTGGTGCTGTACTGAAACCTTATTGAATTGTCATCAAACTGTATTGAACAGCTATCGAGCTGCATCAAGCTGGTAATCTGAACTGCTATTGAACCGCTTGGAACTGGTATTAAACTGCTTTGAACAGGTATTGAACTGCTTTAAACAGGTATTGAACTGCTATTGAACTGCTTGGAGCTGGTATTGAACTGCTTGGAACTGCTTGGAACTGGTATTGAACTGCTTTGAACAGGTATTGAACTGCTTTAAACAGGTATAGAACTGCTTTGAACAGGTATTGAACTGGTAATGAACTGATTTGAACTGCTTCGATGTTTTTATAGTATTATGAATACATCAAACCCCTTTCGATATCGACCCTTGTCTAAGGGACTGTCTTTATCAATTACACAGAACCCATATTTATCGCTCCAACATTTTCCACAGATGTTTCTAAACTGATCGAAAGTCATGTCTGTGTTTACGTGATTATTGTAAATGTGTCTTAAATTCATATCATCCTGTTTGAATATAATCAAAAAATTTGCATTATCGCGAATAAGGTGTTTCGGTATTCTCGTATAAGTTTGACACAGATAAAAACTATCAATATTATGATGTCTTCCCATACAGAAATATAATCGAACGTTATCTTGTTTCTCGTTGGCAATATCATCGAAAATGAAAACAGAGTTAGACTCAGCTTTATCTGGTGGAATCACTGCACTATTGTTTGAAAATGTATAGAAGCCTAGTCCAGAAATAGGTTTTACAGCCTGCTTTAAATGTCTATATTTGGATTGATGTAATGATTTCGAGTAGATGTAGATGTTTTCAAATTTAACGCCATTGGGATGTTTCAACAGGGATATCATAACGTTAGTTTTACCACAGTTGGAGGGACCCACAATTATAGCTCGAATATTATTAGGCAATAAATTGCTATGTTTATTTGTAAAGGGTTCATTTGCAATGTCAACATTTTCCACCAATAACTTTTGGTGTTGTTGTATAAACCGCATCCTGATAACTAAACATCAAACATGTAAATGACTAGGTTTTAACGAAAGTTTTACAGTCGGCGATGAGTTGTTAAACAAGGTGTATCGCGATCAGTATAAAATGATTGATCATAAAAAGAAATGTACTAGTAGTTTACGAAAAGCCGTGAGCGGAAGAGGGTTCATTAATACTCTGATTAATAAACTACCGATTGAACTGCATTTGCCTGGCTATCAATATTGTGGACCTGGCACGAAGCTTCAAGAACGACTTGCCCGAGGAGACGCCGGAATAAATCCCCTTGACGAAGCGTGTAAAGAGCACGATATTGGTTATTCACAATTTAAAGAAACGAGCGATCGTCACAAACTAGATAAGATATTAACTGAAAAGGCGTGGCAACGCGTTAGATCAGCAGACGCAGGATTAGCCGAACGCACTAACGCGTTACTAGTAGCCAATATGATGAAAGCTAAAGTAAAATTAGGAATGGGATTGAAAGATAAACAGAAATTTGGAACAGTTATTTCTAAAGTCCGAAAAATCATTAAACAGAAGAAACCCAACAGTATGAAGGCGAGTATTAAGGTAGCCTTAGCTGCTGCAAAAAATATTACAAAAGGACGGAAAAAAGCTATCAAAACTCCAAGAATAATACCCATTCCTAAAGTTGGTGGAGTTTTTCCGTTCCTAATTCCTCTTTTCGCAGGATTATCTGCTATTGGTGCTTTATCAGGTGGAGCTGCGGGAATAGCTAAAGCTGTTGATGATGCTAATAATGCCAAAAATACATTAGAGGAAAAAAAGCGACATAACCAGAAAATGGAGCAGATAACATTAGGTCGAGGATTACATTTGAAGCCATACAGAAAAGGCTTAGGGTTGTATTTAAATCCTGTTCCAAAAAACTTTTAAAAACGCTACCCAAGAGAGCATTAAATGAAAATGATTTGAGAAAGTTTGCAAGATTCTTACCAACCTTCAGAGGAGTTTTTATGCGAAATAATTTACCAAAGGGATTTGCCATGCAAAACGAGTGTGGTATAGTAAATTTAGATAATATTCAAGGCTCTGGTACCCATTGGGTAGCGTACAACAAACAAAATCGTTATGTGGAATACTTTGATAGTTTTGGTAATTTACCTCCACCGATAGAATTACTAGATTATCTGGGATCTAATATAAAATACAACTACAATACATATCAAAGCTATGACTCATACAACTGTGGACATTTATGTTTAAGATTTTTATACAAACGTTTGTAAATTGTCTAGTGCATTCATATAAATAAATACTTTACTTAAAAAACCCAATCATTGTGTTATATACTGCCATGGCACTAAAATTAACTCTCAGTGGAAACACATCCATTCTTACAACAGAGTATTTTCCACCTATCGAATTACAAGATGACTATGTGTGCGGACTTGTTGATTTTCAAACATATAATTCTATACCTAACGTGGATGAAAACAATAATTTATTACACATTGGAAAGCACGTTATAGAAATACCCGTTGGATCATACGAAATCGATGATATTGCAAATTATCTATATAAACAGTTGGCGAAGATCAATGACAAAATAAATTTTTCAATACGTGCCAATAATAACACTCTCAAAAGTGAAATCAAGTCAACTGCTCCTATTTACTTCAACAAAGAAAGATCCATTGGTCAATTGCTAGGATTTGCTAAACGAGAATTAAAAGTCAATGTCAAACACTCTTCTGATCTACCTGTAAGCATATGTAAAGTGAACGTAATACGGATTGATTGCAACATAATTGGAAATTCTTATATTAATAATATTCCCTCGCATACAATCCACGAATTCTCACCTGAGGTAGGACCAGGCTATAAAATAGTGGAGGTTCCTAGTAATGTCATTTATTTGCCGGTAAACGTTAAACGAATAAGCACGCTAACTCTTAAGCTGATTGACCAAGACGGAGATCTAATAAACTTCAAGGGGGAAACAATAACTATCAGACTTCATTTGAAGCCGCAGAATGTTGTTATATAACGATGATAAATACCTGTCCAACAATGTAGATACAATCAGTTCAACCAGGAAAATCGGTCGAGTAAGACCCCGACTAACATTACAAAATAAACAGTTCTTGAAATTACTGGGGTTCAAATTAAAAAAACAAAAATGAGTGAGATTCTGAACGTTACACGTAAAGTCATCTATGACAATAGTATCTCGAAAATTGAATACCATAGCTACTCTCCATTTCTATCATCATTCAACTGCAGTGATGAAATTAGAATACCTCTACAACAGCAGGACTTGTGTATTTTGCCAAGTCAAAGCTTCATCTATATTGAAGGTGCTTTAATTAAATCGGATGGAACAACATCAACAACTGCTAAACTTACGAATAATAGCATCGCTTTTCTATTCGATGAGATTAGATATGAACTGAATGGAGTAGAAATCGATCGAAACAAGAATGTTGGAATAACATCGACACTGAAAAATTATGTATCACTTAGTGAAAATGAAAGTAAAATGCTTTATAATGCCGGTTGGTCGCCAGATGAATCTATCATGCCATCAAGTGGCCACTTTAACTTTTCTGTTCCGCTAAGAAAATTTTTGGGATTTGCCGAAGACTACAAGAAGATTATCGTAAATGCTAAACATGAGCTAATTCTCATTAGATCTAGAAGCGATGAAAATGCATTTCTTTCGCCCAGTGATGATGTATACATAAAATTTTTTAAACTGCAATGGAAGGTGCCACACGTTACCCCAGATGGTTCTGAAAAATTGTCAATGTTGAAATATATTGAATTAGGACAACCAATTCAAGTAAGCTTTCGAAATTGGGAACTGTACGAATATCCGGTTTTACCATCAACGACAGAT
Organism: Oxycera nigricornis; assembly: GCA_963942545.1. Classification (NCBI taxonomy): domain Eukaryota; kingdom Metazoa; phylum Arthropoda; class Insecta; order Diptera; family Stratiomyidae; genus Oxycera; species Oxycera nigricornis. The sequence continues at coordinate 90,497,312 of OZ012663.1, read as the reverse complement.
CATGTATGGAATGTGAAAACTTCAAGCCAACTCGAAAAACCACGATATATTATTTTAGCGTTACAGACAAATCGAAGAAACCTCAAAAGTGAAGACGTCAGCAAATTTGATCACTGTGATTTAACCAATATCAAAATACATTTAAACTCCGAATCGTATCCTTACGATGACGTTAATATAAAATTTACACGTGATCGATTCGCTCTGCTTTATGATATGTACTGCAACTTTCAACAATCTTATTACGGAGTGCAAGCACAACCATTACTCTCACGAAACGAATATAAGAATTCAGCACCAATTATAGTAATTGATTGTTCACGTCAAAATGAATCTATAAAATCAGGTTCAGTTGACATAAGGGTAGATATCAAAACATCTGTAGATGTACCTGCCTTAACAACAGCTTATTGCTTACTTCTTCATGATCGTGTAATAGAGTACAATCCTCTCACTAGTTCAGTTCAAAAACTTGTATAAAAAATAATTCTCTAATCAAATCGAATCATTCAATCATGGCGCCTTTCATCATTGACATGCAAGGATTTAGAGGATACAACAACAACGCCTTTATCATCAAAGAACTATCTATCGTGGATGTGAACAAGGATTTTCATCGACATTTTTTACTGAAACCCCCCTTCAGCATAACAACACTTTCGAAAGAGCTGCAGTTTCAAGCCAATTGGCTATACGAACATCATCACGGTTTGCAATGGGAAATCGGAAATACAACGTTTACGGAAATGAAAGAATATCTATATCAAAACATGAAGGGTGCCTCAATATATGTGAAAGGCTCGGAGAAAAAACACTGGCTTGGTACTTTACTGGGGAACACTGCCATGGTTTGCAATTTGGACGACTGTTGCTGTCCTAGTCTGAAAACACTGAAAAAGCACTATCCTAAAATATCAACCTGCACTTTACACGATGGATGTTGTGCGCAACAAAACGCATTCCTTCTGAAAAAATTTATTATACATGAAAATCTAATTGAATAAAAACACTTTGAATTAACCGAAATAATTGTTTTATTTAAAGAAGTTTTTAAAATACATTTGAATCGATGACTGTTTCATGGAAGTGCAAGTCCTTAGAATCATGACTGCTGCAGCTCAACGATAACTTTGCCGCATTGAAGTCCTCCATAACCTTATCGCTGCATTTTTGGTAACGACCAGGTAGAAATAGCCTCATGATATTGTTTAGGTCTACAACAATAGCTTCGCCGTACCTTCAAAACAAAAAAATTACCTTTGACCTTTGACCCTTGACCTTTGACCTTTGACCCTTGACCCTTGACCTTTGACCTTGACTTCTTATCTCACCTATTCATCAGCATGACTCATCGCGGTTGGTAAACACCTGGCCATGGGAAACACCCCGACAGCGATAAGAAATGGCGCCACCGGAAGCGATAACAGGTGACGTCATGCGGGGGCGGTAATCCGATACCCGTGGGAAAAAAATGGGGACCGTGGGAAAAAGTGTGCCAGAACCGCCTTATTCTAACTACTCAAGTATCTAATGGAATACGTGAACACATCACAAAGGTGTAAAACGTAGAAGAGTGGTTGTTGGAAGCGACGCGTTGAATCAATTTACGGGATCATATACGTCTTCTGTTCTACATATTTGATAATTGAATAAAGTTGTGTGAATGCAAATATCTTTGAGCTTATCAAAATGTACAAGATGCTTTTTGGTAACGTGGGTAAATGAAATTATTTGCTTTGATGTCGAAGTATCTGTAAGATTGTAAACAACTCCTTTTAAAAAGTGCTTCGATGTAAGCATAATCTCCTCAATAGTTGTCCAGTGAAAACTCGATAGTTCAAGTATGTTAATTTTGTTTGCACTTATGGGGTCTTGGTTGGTTGTAGTGGCACCCCACTTTGTCAAAAGGCGCCTCTCTTAGACCAAGATAGGCCCATTGTGATACCACAAAGAGATAGGGTGCGGCACTTTAACCTGTGGGATGACGAGAACCATTTAGATTCTCGTATGAAGCCGGCTATGCAGCTAATGTTTAAATCAGCTACTTCCGTGAGGCTGTCCAGGAAAGGTGAGCCTAAACTTTGCATACGTTTCCTGGATGGTGCTGGGCATTCACACAGAAAATGTTGAATCGTTTCCTCTTCATCCTTCGTTCTGCAGCTGTGGCAGAAATTGTGGAAAGAGGCACCCAGTCTTTCTGCATGTCTGCCAATGAGACAGTCAGTACGGATATAATGAAACTTAATATTTCACGGCTCGTGCTGAGGAGCTACTTGGTGCGCTTTGAGCTTAGTGCGTGCCAAGTTTGCTTGGTTGTCCTGCAGGTTTCTTTCAGCAGACAGGTCCTGTTTGCAGCCATTATATAATACTGCTTGTAACTAAGCTTGACGGAGGCCAATGGATGGTCGACTTGCGGTGTTAGTGTATAATCCTAGAGCTCAGTCCCAGCTCTCGCTAGGACATCAGCCTCGCAGTTCCCAGGTATATCACTTTGACCCGGCACCCAGCAAAGAATCACTTTACAGTAAAGCGACATCGCGTTCAGTTGTGTGCGACATTCCATTAATTTTTTTGAAAAAGTATAAACGTTGGATAATGATTGGAAAACAGCTTGAATGTCAGAGAAAATGTTGAGATTTCCTATGGAAATTTTTTGATTTCTCAGCCAGTCTACTGCCTTCTGTATTGCGATGACCTCTGCCTGGAAAACACATCAGTAATCTGGTAACCAGAAGGATGATTCAGGCCTAGTTGTTCGGAGGAAACGACACAGCAAACTTTTCCATCCATCTTTGATCCATCAGTGTAGATGTCGACCGATTCCTGTATCCTACTTCTTTCCATGATCCATGAAACCGTGGTGGAAGCAGGGGATCGGAGGAATGATGTCTACTTTTCCTGGCGTCGGTCCATCCCTCCGTAATATAGTGGAGTGGCCAATATGCCTCTCATGTCAGATATTTAGATCTTTTAATCGAATCGCAGAACACTTAGCCTGCTGTTTCGGAAGGAGCTCCGTCTGGAGCCAATCTGATAGCATAAACATTGCTGCAATGCTGCGAGGTAGTGCGTAAGCCCTCGGTGATTGCAATAGCGGCAATCCTTCTGACCTTGTTTAGCAGGTTCGCATTTGATGGCCACCAGATAACCGTGCCATACAGAAGAATTGGTTCCATTATCGCTTTATAGCGCCATGATACAGTTTTGGGTTTCAGTCCCCACTTTCTCTTAATAGCTTTTTTGCAGCAGTAGATTGCACATGCCACTTTATGCGCTCTTTCTGCTGTGTTTGCTGTCCACGCGAGTTTGTCTCATCAAATTTAGGTGGGACAAATCGTGGAATTTTGTATCTTCTCGTGAAGAGCACAAGTTCTTTTTTCTTTGGATTAATCTTTAGACCGCACTTTTCGCTCCACTTGGTAAGAATGCTTAGGGCAGAGTTTAGTCTTTCAGTCGAAAATGGGCTTCAACTTTGCACCCAGGAAAGAAAATGAGAGAAATTATTGCAGCAGAAAAGTCAGCGGTGATAGAGATCGGAAGATATTCGGTGAAGAAATTCAAGGATCATACTCAGTTAAAAACAGCAAGGAGTTTACCGAAAAACTAAAAGAAAGCGAAAAACTAGAGAGAGACGATAGATTGATCTTTTTCGACGTCAAAGCACTGTTTACGAGCATGCCAACTAAAGAAACCATCAATATGTTGGAAGACTGGCTTAATCAGCAAAACGAAGAAGTATCAAAACAGCAGATAGAAGCATACATTAGAATGTCAAAACTGTACCTAGAAGAAAACTATTTTACTTTCAGAGAAGAATTTTATAAACAGCCGGGTGGAGCACCTATGGGAATTCCCCTGTAAGCTTTTATAAGCGAAATATTCATGGGCAACCTAAAACAGACACTACAAAAGCAGGGTAAACTTCCGAGAGGATGGATAAGATACGTAGACGACTGCTTTGCCATATTAAAAGAAGGAGACTTAGAAAAGACGCTCAACGACGTAAATAACGCCCACAAAAACAGAAAATTCACATACGCAACTGAAGTAGAAGGAAGATTTCCATTCTTAGACGTACTAGCTACCAAAGAAAACTTAGGTACGGTAGAAACATATAGGAACACAATGCGAGTTATACCAAATACATCGAACCACAGCTGACAGCACAAAATGTCAGCACTCATAATCTGATACACCGAATGCTGACGATTCCAATGTAAAAAGAAAAAAAATGAAAAGAACAAAAACATATTTATAAGTAAGAGAAATCAATGGCTACGATGAACAGGATATTTTATTTAGCAAAAACCAACCTAGAAAGAACCGAAACCAAAAGGCTAAAGATAGCTGTAGAGTAAAACACTGTCACTAAGAAGCTAGCCAACAAAATAGAAACTGTGGATTTGGTGTACACTAGTAGAAGACACCAACTTGGAAATGAGCTAGGAAACGTAAAAGATCCAATCAAAAAACGCGAAATATGTGGAGTCTACAAGATGAGCTGCAACGACTGCAACAACAAGTACATAGGACAAATGAGAAGATCGTCTAGCTATCAGATTTAAGGAGCACACAAGCGAAGCAAGCAGGGCACAAAGAAACGCTGCAGCAAGAAAAACAGCAGAAGTTCGATGAAAAGTACGAGGGAGTGTCAAATATAAACCGGACTTTTGTCTTTATGAGTCTCAGACTCTGCCGAGCGGTCTGGTTGGGTGGGGGGTTTTAAGGTGGTTGGTTACAAGTTCCAGTTGATCAGTAGCAAGAGTGAGCAAGTGGTTCCTTTATCCATTGAGCAACGTATTATTATTAAATATTTAACAAATGAAGACGTTTCACCATCGAATATTTTGGCTAGGTTGAAGGTGCAGTTTGGTGGCAATACGCTGTCACGGACACAAGGGTTTGATTGGGCTAGAAAATTTAAAAATGGACGAGAAAGTGTAGAAAATGAAACTCACGATCGACGCCCAAGATGACAATATTCGAGCGGTTCAACATCCAATCGAGGGTGAACGCCGATTCACTATTGATGAAATCGTTTCATGGTAGTTCTTACTCCGTCATCTCAAATCATCTTGGCTTTCGAAAAGTCTGCGACAGGTGGGTCCCAAGGTTATTGACCGAAAATCACAACGCGGAAAGGCTAAAAATTTCTGAACGACTTTTAAATTGATTTCACCGTGAAGGCGATAGTTTTTTGAGACGAATTGTCATGTGTGATGAGACTTTGGTGCACCGTTACACCCGCGAATCTAAAATGGCTAGCAAGGAATGGCGGCGGAAAGATGAAGATTTTCCAGTGAAAGCCAAAACACGCATCTCAGCCGAAAAAGTCCTCGCAACTGTATTTTTTGATTACAAAAGAGTTTTACTCATCGATTTCTTGCACGACCAACGTACAATAAATGCTGCCTACTACTGTCAGCTGCTAGAGTCAGCAAAAGCCGCCTACAGAAACAAAAGAGGGAAAAATCCCATCAGAGAGGTCATTCTCCACCATGACAATGCGCGACCTCACACAGCTGCATTGAAGAAAGGATAAATTAATTGAGCTGCATTGGGAGACCCTGGACCACCCTCTTTATAGCCCAGACTTGTCCAAATGCGACTATTTTTTATTTGGTCCCATGAAGGAAGCTTTGAGAGGCGAAAAATTTGAAGCGAATGAAGAAGTTGAGACATGCGTGCGCAACTGGTTGACAACCGACCTCAAACTTTCTATAAACAAGGAATTTTTAAGCTGCCAAAACGTTGGGAAAAATGTGTAGAGCGTCCAGGAAACTATACAGAAAAATGATTAAAATCTTATTTGAATATCATTACTGTTAATAAATGTGTATAAAAATAGTCCGGTTTATATTTGACTCACTCTTGTAGCAGAGCACATGGGTAAATAAAACCATAATTTCAACATCGAGAACACCAAAATAAAGAGCATTATGAACAGTAGGCACTTGGATGTAGAGGAAAGCATCGCCATCGACGAAAACCTAAAAAACAAAGCTAAGCAAAAAACAAACGGTATGGAAGGGTCCCTACCAAGGAAAGCTAGCTGGTACTATACATTCAAAAACAGATTCTTCTGGCTTCAGTGGAGACCCTTAAGTAAATATAAACGTATCTCGGGATTGTACTTATAAGTTCCATTACAACTGGAAATTCGCAAAACTGACCGAGTTTTATCAAACTCCTTATTATTCCTTTGTGTGCTTCAAATATGATCCAAATTGTTTAAGATTTTAGATTAGTAATTATTTAATTGATAGTCCGCTTCTTGATGAAAATCTTATAGATCTGGAAAACTGAAAATGGTGTAAGTTTGCTTGCTGACCCATATTTTCATCACATTAAAAATAAAACCAAAACTTATCTTCAAGAGATCATAGTAGTCGTCAGGATTCTGTATCACAACAACTTGTTCAAGTCATTACAATCCAAAGTGTCAACTCAAATTTAAAACCATCATGATTTATTGTCCAAAAAAATAGTACGTCCTCCACAAGTCCAACCCCAAAAAAAAAATATACATGTTTTCCACACTTCATGTAACATTTCACCCAACTTTCCAAAAACTTTTGATTCCAACATGTCCTGGAAAAGTTTCACTTATAATTGTCCAGTCCATTTAACTGACTAACCATTCCGCCGTTGTTTCAAGGAAACATGTTGTCGACAGGCCACAAATTTCTGTCCATTTTTCAGACATTTTAAAAACTCATTACAGAAATCATTAACACAACAGACTTGGTTGGTCTGAAACACTTTAGTTACGGATGTGTTAACGAAATTGGGCAAAAGAGTTTGCAAACGTCCGACAAAACGAAAAAGAGCTGCGGACGAGGAGCGAAATTGTAGTATAGAAAATGCAGCGGAAAATGACTAAAAGTTTCTGTATGAACATCGTTTAACAGCTCATTAAGTCGAAATGCAATTTTGTTAGTTGAAATAATGCATTTACGGTTTCCGACATTTTCATTGCGTCATATTTTCGCAGTAGCTCTGTGAGATGTTGAACATGTTTATAATGTTGAATGCAGTCTATAAATTTCTCGAAAATAAAAGTCAAATTTTGTATTTTTCAGACAAGTGGAAAGTCTAATTGAGAAGTCGAAAATGTCTCATTCAAAATCTTTTAATTGGCATCAGTAGGATCCTTCCTGAAAATGAGTCAGATTTAAAGACTGGGGTTGATTATTTCGTCCCAGATTTTTCATTTGAATTTCTAATGCACTTATCATTGAAATCATACTCTCCAACTCTCATTTAAACTGAACGCAAAACGAAGTGATAACTTTTTGACAAAGGATACTACTTCCCAAAAAATACTCTTCGAAAATCGAATTGAAACTTCATGATCAAAACAAAACGGATGGCAATTTCTGCCCTTATTTTGTATACATATCCACCTATATCGTTGTCATGGTGTGAATACATGTTCATACCATTTCGAAAGGGAAGTGAATAGTGAACCTGCAAATGCATGACCATTAGTTGATACCAGTGCAGAAACTTCTTGACAAAATGCTACAACTAGTTTAACATTGCACACTACACACCATAACTATTCATGCTGATGCTAGTCTAGATACTCTCGTAGTCCGTGGAAGACTCATGGTGACATATTAAGTTCCTTGTTCGCAATTTGTTAGCAAACGACCAACTTTCTATATAGAGGTGGCCCGATAGTAGTCGTTCACGTCTATTCTATTCTATTCTTTATTTTCAGACGAAGTTCAGCGTCTTACCAACACCGCCGTCACTTATGTATCTTTGACTTCTCTATTTCTATCGTTTCTCGTCTAACACTAGATAGAATAGATACTCGTTTGTAGGCAACATCTTTAGCAAATTGCTGTATTACTATGTTTTCGAAGAAATTTTAGGCTACAGGACGCTCGGGGACAGAGAAATTAAGAGTCTTGACAGTACTAATTAAATGCATTACGTGAGTGTTAACGAAAGTTGGACGAGACATTGGAGAATCGAATTAGGAATGAGTGAAGTGGCGAAGAGTTTTAATATAATTTACGAGCGTTTAGTTGGGAAAACTTTTAGTTTTCATTTTCGAGGAAAAAAGGGTAATGAATTCTATTGAATTCACAACAATTTGTGGCATTGAAGACGTTTTAGTGAATTATGTAGCTTGAGTGGATTTGCTATTCAAGGATGCGCCTGAAGCTTTTCCCAATAATATTTTCAAAGAATCCTTGTATTTGGTAAACAAAAATAAAGCCATTTGCCATTTTGTGTCCGTATCACATTGGTATATTTGTTTGAACTCCAACATTCATACAGAACGGGTCCATACGGAAATGTTTTGTAACTGTGGTCATATCTATTCAAATCTTCGAGAGTGTAATGGGTCAATATTTTAGACAAATATGTTTTAATTTGACAATCACAAAATATCCTTGATCATATGTAACTAAATAGTCCCATAGTATTAGTTTTAAGACTTGGGTCCAAAAACAGCATTGTAAAAAATAAATAATTGAGTCTAAACTCCCCAAGAAATCTTTAGAATTTTATCGAATCCTGGACGAAGACTCAAGAACTGAACGCAAGATGTAATCGCCTGTTTTTTAAAGTGCGTATTCTCACAAGATTGGCCAAAGTCATGCCTCCATCGTACGAAGTCAATCGTTTTACGCTTAAAGAATGCTGAGAAACAAAGAAAAATCGTTTCCAAAATGAGTATCCTCCTCTACCGTAATGTAGCGAATAAATGCTTCAAAATTAAATAAAAAAAGTAAACAAATAACGACTATAGATTTCTCCGGGCGGTCGTTCATTTACCCGGGAATAACTGACCTCAGCTGGGCTCGCCAATCATAGCTTGCTGCCTGAAATTATCCTTCCAGTACCTACCGCGTGAAATAGTGCATAATGTTCGTGGATAAGCCCCACGGTATTGAAAAAAAATTGATCGTTTTCCACAATGAAATGTGGAACGGATTAATGAATTTAAACGTGCAATCAATTTGATTGGGCTCGTTAATTTGAAACCCCACTCTTCCACTGTACATTATCTCGCAGTTTCTATATTTAAAACTTTCCGATACTACTTTGCATCACTAGCAGCTGCCAGCGTCACAGTTGCCGGAAACGGGAATTTTATCGCTATGGATGAAAATGGTTGCCCATTATTCCCACTGGGTTTTATTACATCTTCTAATAGATCAACAACAAACTGCTGTGCTGCTTTCCCTAGACGGGATATTTATTATTTTATTTTATTTTTTGTAGATACGTATTTCGAGCACCAGTTGTGCCCTTTCTTCAGTATATTAAACTAGTCTTGACAAGTAGTCTATAGCTATATTGATACCCTGCTGAATATAAACAGGTAAGATGTTGTCCATGCCAGAGGATTTAAATGAGTTAATTGCGCAGCGTAAGAGCCTGTTATTTACAGGCACAGTAGTTGGCATACAGCCCGGGAGTGTGTGTGGATCTGCTTTGTCAGCCACACCCTTGAAGGACTTCCTACATTCCTTCCGCAACTCCGCAATGTCACTGCTCCACCATGGGGGCTTATACTTCCCTCTCGGCTTCGTTGGGCTACATGCAGACCTTGCTGCATCATTCGAGGCCAATGTAAGAGTCCGAACAGCTTCCTCAAGACCACATATGTCTTCAATTTCTGGAGGTCCGCCGTCAAGCGCAGACTCGAATACTGATTGGTATTTGGCCTAATCCATCCTCCTTTTTTTAATGAAGGTTGGATTTGTCGGAAGGTCAAAGGCCACTTCGAACCTTATGTATAGATGGTCGGAGAACGAGCACTCTTTTGATACGTGCCACCCCTCGATAGTCTGGTGGAAGTGGTCGTTCGTCAGAGTGATATCCAGAACCTCTCCACGCAGGATCCTCACCTTTGTTAGCTAGGGCTATTCCATGCACTAGAATAAATTCAAATAATGACTCACCCCGTTTATTCGTGTCGGTGCTACCCCAAATACGATGAAGGGCATTGGCGTTCGCCCCGGCTACTAAAGAGATATCTCTTGCAGTGGCTTCCCCTGTAATCCTCTGCAGGCTAGTTAGAGATGGCAGAATATCATATGCCATATAGCAGGAGACAGCCCAAAGGGGTTTGGACTGCCTTTCCACTGCTTTGGTAACGGTATCTTGGTCACTGAAATTATACACGGTTAAAAACTTCAAGCCTTCTTTTATGACTATGCAAGCTCTGGGTTTACCTATTGTATTGAGGGATACTGTCTTGTATCCCTTCATGTTGAGCCCGCAAACCCGGTTTTCTACAACCCAAGGTTCCTGGGCCAGTATTAGCTCCTCTCCGTTTTGAGCCAAGTGGAGGAGCATTGCAGTGTCACCTTAGAGTGATGTAGGTTTATCTTTAGAAACCTTGACATCACGACGCAGAGTTTTGTCCGCCTCCTCATCAGATAAGGACATCTCCTCTTCATTGAGGCGGTCCCCAGTCAACTCCGCAGTAGAGGTGATACTTCTTCCGTCATCGGAGAGAAGATCTGTCTCAGAGAGGTCCACGGTCTGGTCTACTGATGATTGATTTCATAGTCATCTCACTCCCACTCTCTTTGCTCGGTCCTCGTACTGCCTTCCCAAAACGGTCCATGCGATATACTCGCAAGATGATAGCCGAGAAACCGTAGCTTATCACCCCGCCCTTCGACTCCAATGGAGCTAGTGACTCTTCGTTCAGAATTATTAGGGCCTTGCGTTGTCCATTGCTAGGCTCGCTTACCTGAGCGACCTTTCAGTTTTCCACCGGGAGTTCAGAATGACTGAGCTTAATTAGTTCAACAATTTCCTCCGGTGTGGATGACTCCGCTGGTATCCACGCCCTGGACCGAGGCCGATTAGGGATGTCTTACCTGGAGACAGTATCCAGCTTTGCTCCAGGCGAGACTCTCCCAAATTACCGATAGCCTGCTTGTATAGACCCGCTGAACGTTGATCCGTGCAGGCTATCCGTGACCCTGGTATCAGCCTGCGTCACGACAACTTGGTAGAGGGCCAGAATTTGCTTCGAATACGGGTTTGCACACCCGAAGAAGTACGATTTCCAACATCTTCCAATGTTCTTCTGTCGAAAACAGCACATACCAGGCTGTCCTTGGCAGCTTCACTGAAACTCCTGCCCTCAACAGGATTGGATGTGACCACTCTTGGTCTTTTGTTAACCGGCAAATGGACGCTCGACTGACTTGGGGCAAACTCATTAGATCTGTGTACTTTTAAAATTGAAAAAAAAATGTATTTGGGTCGCTTCTATTCTCAATATTTTCGAATGAAAATTGGTCCAAAAGTCACAATTTAATTTAATTTTTGCCAAGAAGCTATCATAGTTACACTATTCTTTTGAATTTTCACGTTTCTATTGTGCAAAAATAGTCAAAAAACTATCATGCAAATACTAAAAATCACTATCCACAAAAGAAATACACTCTTTTTCAAGCTGAAAAATAATGTTTAGCCATTAGCCAACAATATCAACCACCAGCACTATTGCTTCCACTTCAAAATACCCCCAAAAAGAACCATACGACATTTCTTTATTCAATTGCTCTCCACATCAAAATCCTCTCGTAAGACTTCAACAATTCGCGTTGTGAAAAGGATTTCATCGCAAACATTTCGACACTCTTTGCTGCCATTTTCCACCCTCTCAAATTGTTTGTTCAGTGTTCTTTACTTGCGAAAAGCCTCAAATTAGCATATTTATGGGACGACAGATTGCTCTCAAGTCGGGAAATTTGTCTAGTAAAGTCGAAGGTGATGTGTTTTTTTTCTTGGTTCGACTCGTCGATATATAGTGCATGATGAAAGGATCGGCACTGAGCAATGGGTGCACTTAAAGGATTTTCGCTTGCGACGATCTGTTTGAAAAAACTAGGATATTTTACCATAAAAACTCAAGAATGCGAATGGGTTTATCATTCAAAAAGCTTGAATTTCAACGGTTTAGCGACAACGAACGACACCTTGGTTTGAGGGAGACAGGATAAAAGTACATCCGAAGAAAAGTGCTATCATGTTCAAAGTGTCCCTATCGCAGTTGATACGACTCTATGATATGCTCCTTTTCAAGTTCACCCAAAATATTTGCTACTTCCATTATAGCGGCAAACGAGGCAAATACCAACACAAACCCTTTTCTCCTATTCAACCATTGCTTGCCGTATTTCCCCCCCATCTTCTTTTCTTGTGAGAAAGTTGGATAAAAAAAATAGCAACTGGAAAGGGTTGAAAAATCATGTCGATGGAAAGCATCCGTAAGTGGTTCAGCTGATATAAATATTTTCGTGATATTTTTTTCTTTCTTCTGGGAGTGTCTGCTTTATAGTGAAAGGACGAACACATGAAAGAATGGCCATCGGATGTACTTTCCTACGGGAAAAAAATATACAACGCAATTTTGGTGGTGAAAAAAGGATTAGAGAGAACGAACCTTCTTTCGTTGTGATGATGATGATCATCATCATCATTACTACTGGCTTTCGGTTGCTTCTTCCAGTTCACTGGCATTCGTTTCTCTCCCCGAGGGAAATAGGGCCTTTTACATTCGCTTCTTTTATTTCGGTACGAAACGAAAGGTAATTTATAGGGTTTCCGGAAATATTTGCATAAGACGATGCCCATGGTGATTTTGCTATGGAAGATGGTGGCGAAGATGATGATGTTGATGTTGTCGATAATGGAAATGATAATTTTTATGATGGTTATGTGATGTTTTTTTTATGCAAGATATTAGGAAGTATTTCTGACAATTGGAGAATGAATGTTTGTTGTCGTGCAACAAATAATAATCAAAATGTACTTGTGATATTTAACTTTTGTTCGCAAATGTGTCTGGGTTAAAACTTATTGTTTTATTGTATATCTTGAACAGAATAAGTGAGTGATTTAACGTGCTTTCCCCGAAATGGCGGTACTGGTTGATCAAGCGCGGATATCTAGCGTATTTAAACCACAACCACCACGTTGCTCCCACAAGGGGACCTTACCGTGTCGAGGATGATAGCAACCTATCATGGGCTCCTCAACCCCGTGGTACCTTTACAATTCCAGGGGTAGGGACACAGCCTGAAGGGCTGCTATGGTTTAGCTCCTGTAAGCACGGACTTTTTTCTACGAGTGCCACAGGTGTGTGGGGTCGACATTCCCCAGAGCTTTACAATAGAGTGGCAAGGACATACACTTCTTGAACAGCTTTATCTTTTCTATTGAAATCAAAAGAAAGCATAATAGAAACGTTTAACCCTTAACGTGTAACGTCGGGTCACTTGGGCCCCGCCGAAACTGCCTGTGCATTGTAGCTCAAAGAGGAGGGGGAAGGGGCGGTGCCAAACTAGGCTAGAAAAAATTGTACACTTGAAAGCTACTAACTTCCGAAGAGCCGACAGTTTAGTGCAAAAACAGCCGTTGCTGTTACACAGTAAGTACGAGGGGTGATCAAAAAGTAGTGAGAAACGGTTATTTCCAGTCCGCATAAAAATCCAACAAAAATTGTTTTCGCTTGCTTATAGACTCACAAGATCAGGATGAAAAAATCATATAAATAGACTACGATTCACGAGAGGGACATTCAGTTGAATACGAACCGGCGAAGAGATAACATCAAAATGGAGAAAAACGAAATTAGAGCAGTCATTAAGTACCTCTGTTTGCAAAAAATGTCTACCAAAGACATACACAGCGACTTAGAGGAAACATTGGGGAACTCTGCTCCTCCGTATTTCACAGTTGCACGCTGGGCCAAGGAGTTACGCTGGGAAGAACATCCACTGAAGATGAACACCGCGAAGGACGCCCATCTACGTCCCACACTGAAGATAACGTGAAAAAGGTCGAAATGTTGTGTTGGCAGATCGAAGAGTGACCGTCAGACATGTAGCTGAGGTCATGGGGATCTCATACGGTAGCGTTCGAACAATCCTTGTGGACGAATTGCAGATGAAAAAGGTCTCTAGGCGTTGGGTATCGCGAATGTTAACCGACGAGCACAAAAAAAACGAGTCGATATTTCAAGGGTGAATCTCCAAAAGTTCCAAGCAGATCGGAAAAAATTTCTGTCACGTTTCGTGACCATGGACGAAATCTGGATCCACCATTTTGATCCTGAAACCAAACAACAATCGATGACTTGGAAGCGAGACTCCTCACCAACACTGAAGAAGTTCAAAGTGTCAAGTTCGGGGAAAGGTTATGGAGTCCGTTTTCTGGGACGCCGAAGGAATAATTATGTTGGAATATTTGGAAAAGGGAGCCACTATTTTGGGCTCTTACTACGCGGACCAAATACGAAGATTGCGGGAAGTTTTCAAGTCAAAAAGACGTGGCAAACTGCGAGCTGGAGTGCTGTTTCACCAAGACAACGCTCCGGCTCACAAAGCCGCAGTTGCGATGGCTGCCATTCAGGAAAAGGAAAGGGGGCCGAACTGCTGGAATACCCACCTTATTCGCCAGATCTAGCTCCCAGTGACTTCTACCTCTTTCTTCGTCTCAAGCAACACCTCTGATGCAAGAAATTTGAAGACAATAGTGAAGTGATGGCCGCTGTTGAGACGTTTTGGAAGAGTCAAGACAAAAAAATTTTTGTCAGGGAATCCTGGGTTTAGAAAAAAGATGGACTAAATGTATTGCCTTGTTAGGAGACTATGTAGAAAATAAATTATTTTTGTAACTGTCATCACCGTTTTTTATTGCAATTCTCATTACTTTTTGATCACCCCTCGTAGATCAAACGCCGAAGGTGATTAAATTGGTTTTTCCTATATTTTGATGGCTTTTCACTAGAAATTTATGTTTTTCATGAGGAATCGATAAATTTTTAGTATAAGCCATGTCGCAACGATCGAGAGCTGAACGAAACGAGGTAATAAATTATGGTGGCAGTACTTTTGATTCGTATTCAGCAAAGACAAGTTCAAGTGGAGTCTTGATACTCAGGAAACACGTGGTCGCTGATCTGGATCTTCTCTGAGGATCACTTGCCAGCAGCAAAAGTTAACAGCTTGAATGCCACAAATCCGTATGAATCTAGGCTGTGTCAAATGGCATTATCCTGTTTGTGGAGATCACAGATATGAGTTATGTATGGAATGTGCACAATAGTTTTACCGAAATTTACTTTTATATTTTTTTAAACATTCCTTTTATTATTTAGAATATTTGATGTCATTTTCATAAATAAAATTGAATAAAATAAATAAAATGTGTGTTTCATTGTGATTTTTACATATTTACACATATCCTCTTTAATTGCATTTGCAATGTTTCATCGTCCAACACAACACAATCGAACTTGGTCAGGTAACCTTTGTATAGCTTTCGAGGCCGATTTTTCGCTTCTTTCTCCTTTTCTCGGATCGTGTGGGTACTTTTTGGACTTGATGTGATCTAAGATTATAATGTTTCTTAATCCTCTAAATCATTGCGTTTGGTATTTGCCCTGTTTAAGCCATATCTCAAATGGATGTGTAAGGACTGCAAAAATTTCCTCTTTACCCTTTGGCCCAATTTTGTATCGGATGGACATTTTTTTTTACCTCATCCAGACTTTCTAGCAACAGGTAGGCCCTTTTTGTACTTTATAATCGTTCGTTTCACTGTGGAAATCGACGATTTGGTGTCCTTTGCTAGCACCGAATATTTACGAAGGGGATTTACCAGGTATTTGCACACAATTAAATCACGCACTTTTTCTTGATTCTTGACCATCAAGAGTGATTTTACAATACGAATGGATTAGACGTTCTTTTTTGTCGCATTTTATAGCTAATTTTGCATTCCTGATGAAGACTTATCCCAAACAGGAGCTATGCAGAAAAAACTAAAAGTCATTTTTTTCCGATACAGTCTTTTTTAACCGTTTTTTCGTCCCCAGACGTGGCTTAGCGAGAAATACTGTAAAAATAATTCACTTCTTCCATAAATTCTGTTGAACTATTAGTGTCTTAAGAATTTTTATCATTTCTTCGAATTTTGAAGTGATTCAATTGGAATTTCATATGAAATTTAAGCTGGATAATTGTTTTTCGCTGCGTATTTGGAGTTTTTGTTTAGAATTTAGGGGATGAAACATTAACCTCCGTTTTGGTGCAACTAGTACTGACGCTGTCCTCCATTCGCTAGAAAATTCTTATACAAATCTTTAGTGCTCATAGTTTTAGGCCATAAAAACTACTCACTCGATAAAAAAAAACTAAAAACAGGGGATGAATTCATTTCGTAGTTTTTTTGAGCTAGTGTCGTTAATTTGATATTAATTCGTTTTTTCTTTAAGGTACTCCTCTTAAGCTTTAATTTTCCGTTGGAAATTTTGAAAAATACTAATTTTTGTCAAAGTTATGATTTAAAAAAAAAATCGTTCTTTATATTTTTTGTTTAAACAGTTATATTGTTCAAACAAATTGAAATATTGACAATATAGCGATTAGTCCTTAAAACAAAATCGTCAATAAAGTATCGTCAATATTTTCAAATTTTTTTGAGCCATTTTACGTACTTTTTTTTAGAGCCGGACACAAGTGGCCCGACGTTACACAGAAGAGGTGCGAAAAACGACGTTACATGGCAAGGGTTAAACTTATTGGATTGTCCCCATTTTTGCAATGAACACATATGCTGGAAAGGATATTATAAAGATCCCCAAAAATATGTATGTCTCTAGAATAAGAAAGAGGAAACTATCATTGCTACTTTACAACTTGGTAATATTCAAGGATTCGTGTATGGATTATAAAGTATGGACTATTCACCATGTATGAAAATTCCATCTACATTTGCTGTACAAACAAAACCTTGAGGGATACATGATCTAAACGTCGCGTTCACGTCGTGATCTCTGGTTGTATAATTAATTACGAATAAATTGCCTAAGTAGTTATCTAGCTATCAAGAATAGTATTTCGGTACTAAAACATCAAATTCTTCCTTTTAAAAATTAATCGGATCGAACAAGAACTTAAGGAGAAGGATGTCTATTACGTAAAGGCGGACAAAGGAAATAAGATTGTCATCGTGAATAGAAAGGACATAGTACGACATACTTGTTGAAGAAAAAACTGAGAGGAGAGCAGTTATTTGCACTCCGAAATAATCCTTCACTGGACTCAGTGAAAATAACCGAAAAGGTACTAAAAGAATGCAAATCTTCGATTGGTAACATTTCGTCCTTGCGAGTACAGAATCCAACGCTCCCAAGAATCAAATGCCACCCCAAATTTTATAAAGAAGGCAATGAATTGAGAGGAAATATCACAGTGAACGGATCACCCAGATATAAAATGGCCACGTGGCTTGCAACAAAATTTCAGAAACTAAAAACACCTATAAAACATAGATCAATAAAAAACTCAAATAAATTAGCTGATCTACTAAACGTGGAACTACTTAATGACGACGAGATCATGACATCGTTTGATGTGAAAGCCTTCTCTTCCAGCATCCCGATTAAAGAATCGCTACATCTTCTGAAAACGTGACTCTTGGATAAAAAAAAATGCCGAAATGGAGGAATAAAGTGAAGTTTTACGTGAAACTAGCTGACCTTTGCATGAGAGAGAACTACTTCACGTTCGGAAGCAAATATTTCAAATATTTCTCCTTTAATTAGCGAAATCCTCATGAACTCATTAAAAGAAAAGATTAGAGAAAAGAAACTGCTACCAAGGATCTGGATACGTTACGTGGATGATGTGTTCGCGGACCTCGAGGATGTTTTTGAAGACATTAACAAAATCCATAGAAACATAGAATTCACTATGAAAAAAGAACAGCATGGTGAGATTGCATATTTAGATTTAAAATTAATAAGAGCAAACAACAGATTTGAGTTTGACATACACAGGAAATCAACTCACACTCAAAAGACGATACCATATAGATCCAATCACTCATTCACATATAACTCAATGATTCTCCGAATGACTATGATCCCTCTAAATACTGAGCGCAGCATGAAGGAAAAAGAATACATCCTGAAAACGACACAAATGAATGGGTTAACCAGGACAATCATCGAGAACCTTATAAAGAAGATAAAGCATCAGAGGAGAATACGGAAAGTAATGTCCCTAGAAAGAAGCGAGAATGGTCAAGTTACCAAAAAACGAGTAGCAATTGACCGCTAAACTATAGGCGAAAAATTGAAGAGTATGTTAGCCAAATTTGACATCGAAGCGACAATAACGAGCAAGAAATTCAAAACGAAAACGATTCTGGGGACAACAAAAGACCCTTAAACTGCAACAGAAAAAAGGGGCATATACGAAATCACATGTTAAGATTGCGAAAAAGTATATATTGGGCAGACAATTAGACCGATCCAGAAAAGAGTGCAGGAGCACATTAGAGAAGCTGAACTAGCCATCAAACATGGAAGGACTGCTATTAGGTCATCGATTGCAAAACACATCGTCGAGGAAAGCCACAGCATAACTAGGACAAATTCAAAAAATGGTCCACAAACATTCTAGGTTGAATGCCTACGAGAGTCTTTTGATTGCGAGAACCCGGGAGTCAAAACGTCTGAACCACGATCTAGGTGGCAATTTCTCGGACCTTATTAACTCGGTCATGTAGGGATCATAAAGTTATACCGTGATTCAATTGTAAGAGGATATAATTAATTAGTATGTAAGCTAAGTACATTTAAGTAAGATTCTGTCATGTCTCCTCTTCAGACACAATAATACACTGAAAAAGAACACAACTTATGTCCGAAATTTTCATTTGGCAATAATGAAATCGAAATCGTATAGTAAAGGAAACAAGTGTCTTTTCTTATATTTTTATGAGATACGATATGTCGAAACTCGTTGATACTCCATTTTCTGTATTCTGTTTTTCTATTAAGCTAGTAGTTTTAACTTAAAGCACTAAAATTTTGTATAAGATTTTCCTATCAAATTGAGCACAGCGCCACTAGGAGTTACATCACAATGCAGGTTGATGTTTCATCCCCTAAATCCTAAATAAAAACTCTAAAAACGCAGCGAAAAACAACTTTGCAGTGGAAATTTCATAGGAAATCCCAATTGAATCACTTCAAAAATCGAAGAAACGACAAAAATTCTTGAGACACTAATATTTCAACTGAATTTATGCAACAAAAAAGAAGGACGAGTAAATTATTTTCATATTTTTTTCCCTAAAAGCCTTGTCTGAGGACGAAAAAAATATTACTATATTTTCTTTAGAGATCCATCATGTTACGGTACATGATATAAAATTTTGAATCATGCGACATATATCAATAATTCAACAATATCAAATATTATTTTGATATATATTTCAGCATAAATCTGCATAAATAATTTGCTTAAGTACTATTTTTGTTTATTTTTCAGGTCAAGTTATTAGTCTGGAATGCCCAAAAAAGTAAGTCACTATATTTATTCAAATATTTTCAAAAAGAATAAATCAACATGGCAAAGTTGATTTTAATCATGATCATCAATGGTACATCACCTCAAATTGAACCTTAGCCTCCTGAAAACAATGTCTCCTTCTATCTCGGCCAAACGAACGTGCCCTTCAATTTATGCATCTTATAGTCTGTAAATTATTGAAATTGCACCACTTGCTTTAGGATAAACCTCCTGAGCTGTTAAACAGTTTTCCAAAACTTATGTTTTGGTTGATAAGTTACTACTAGTTAACCAAAACATAAGTTTTGAACAACGGTTTGACCGCTTCAGCACAACACATATTTGCAGAATGGGGGTTTCATTTCCATCTATAGGTCAACTACTCTCTAGAGGCAATACCTGAAGAGGAGACCAGTCCTCCAAACCACAAGCAGTTCATTTACTGAAAAGTTTTTGAATTGAAATTACTATAGAGTTTTCATACTATAAACGAAAGGACGACGAAAGGACGCTTAGCAACTTCGACTGGATTCCACATTTTTATTTCAGAAACATTATTTATATAAAGCTATTTTGAGGATTATTTTAATCAAAGAGTGTTCTCCAAATACATGTGAAAATAATATTTGTTTTTTACTTTGCTGCAGTAAGTGTAAAAAGTTATTCATTTATAACTGATTGTCGCTGTTTTTGGGAAACTGTGCAAAAAATAAACCACTCAAATTTCCCTTAATAAAGATTAAAGCTTAATTTTCGTCACGCCACACAAATCACTTTTCGTCACTAACAAGAAATATTTTGAGATGATATATTGTATTTTTGCAGACTGCTATGATGATTTATATACTTAACTTGCAATTGTTAACTCCAGAATTGGCCTGAAAATCTAATATACAGTCCATGATCGAAAAATTCAGAACACTAAGATTTTTGCCAACCTGTGTCTAATCACTAATATTTCGTAAGACCACCCTTAGCTTGAATAGTCTCTTTTATTCTTGCGGGCACATTGTCGATGCACTTAACAATCATGTCCTTTATTTTTTCACTGTTCTCCCACATATTCAAAATATTTTCCTTTAATATATCTACAGTAAGGTTAGCAGAGGCATAAACCTCGGATTTCAATAGGATTCTGGTCGGGGGAGTTGTCAGGCCATGGAAGAACGAATCAAATATATTTTGCAGGTACTGGGCACGATGACATGGAACACCATTATGCATAACGGTGATGTCGTCGCTAAATACAATCTGAAAAATAAGAAGAAGAAATTAAAATTCGAAATTTTTCTTTAAAATGAAGAAAACAGCAGGAAATTATTAACAAATGATAATGACCTTTCGAAAAAAATTTACGGAATAAAGTAAAAGTGTTTTTGTAATTTCGGTTTTTTTGTTGGTCGCCTGGCATGTAAGTTCGCTTCTCTTAATTGTCTCCTGAGTGTCATCCGCGATATAAATATTCCTTCGGCGATCATATCCAGATGTAACTTTCGAACGGACGAAAAACGGGTTTCACAGAACTTCTGTATAATTCTTCGATATGTGGGAGTCGTTGTAATCCTTTTACCGTCACAATTCTTTCATTTGCTGGAAGTTTGCAAAGGACTCTCAATCGCAATCTTATTGACTCGCATAATAGTTTGAGCAGAAACCTTCATTCGTGCGATTTCACGAAAAGAAAAATTGTTTGTCCTTAGTAAGGCAGTTATGGACGCTTTTTGCTGCAAAGATATATCCTTACACATTTCCACGTTGTTTTAAAATTCGACTTTAAAATTAAATACACGCAACGATACAGGTATTCCATTAACCACGAAAAAAGTTAAAATCTTTTGTTTTTACAAATCTATCACTTTTGCCTTGAAACAATTTCAAAAAATCAAACACTTTTGCTTTTCAAATACTAGTGGAAGATCGTTGACTGTATAGTTTTCTACCCGATTTACACAAGGCGAACTTGTAATGTGATGATAGCCGCAAGGATGTACAGGTAAAAAACAATTACTTGAAAGAATTTCAAATGATCTGGATTTTCCATAGCGCATAACACTCCTTCAGAATACTTACAGGAATAATTACAAAATGAAAACATACTCGAATCCCCATTTCTATGACCCATAAACGAAAACTTTGAAAAAGTCATAAAAACGATGAGTGTTCCTAATATTTTGAACAACGGCTGTATTTCTTCAATTCTGTATTAAACAGCCTGATATTCAGCAAAGGCAATTTAAAAGTACATTTTTCCTATGGCTGTTGAAAATTTTCTTGTTCTATTTTTATGATATTTATGTCTCTCTTATGGACAATTAACTACATGTGATAAAAGCTGCCTTTCACAACAGTTTAAATACAAGTTCATAACGAGTTTATTGCTCTCTAACCTTCGATGGTGAATGCAAGACAATCTTTCGGGCATGGCACCATTATTCATTCACAACAATGCACGGAAACACCAAAGACTTATTGATTCTCGGACGTTATGTTTGACGATAACAATGCGACTGCACGAAACCGTAATCTGTGATACAGATATTAAACAGTCTCCACAGTTTAGTAATCTCTGAAGGAAGATGCTTCTTAGAGATCCGGCATCCGTGTTATCAAATTTTCAGTACACAGTAAAGACTCAACACTATCCCCATTGTCCCTATTTAATTCTGTTGCTGTTCGACTGTTGGACCGCTCACCAGCCACCACCAGTTATATTGGGCTGAATCTCCCCAAGAAGATCTCCAGCAAAATGTTTTATTCTCTTCTACGATTATTTGACCCATTTTTTAATTGGATCCATTGAACTCCTACCACAAATGGAATTTATTAAAAATAGATCACTGACTTGCCACAGTTTATGCTTCATATACGAGTAGATTTGAAAAGTTCATCATTAAGATGGAACTCTTTACTCATTCAGCTCTAATTACTGGCTGGAACAGAGAATACTCGACTCTTCCAAAATTTCCTGTTAAGCTATCTACTATTTTCTTTCTTACTCAATCCGTAATCAATCGCCTGGTCGTGACTCGCTATTGACATCAAGACAACCTTTTATGTCTTCTATTTTGCCTTTCTTGAAAGACATGTCGTAAATTTTGTCAAAATCCTAACTTTATCCTTTACAAAAAATTTGAGATGCTTCTACCTTCTTTTTTTTCGTTTTTTTTTTTTTACGTTGGGAGGTGAAAATCTTCAAAAGATACCGATCAGCTCCTGCCTTTCGGCATGCCACATTTCCACCTCTGATTCATGTTAATCACTCTCTCCATCAAATTTAGTAATTCTCCGTATTTAAAATTTCAGTACATAGTACTTCCCAAACGATTAGAATCGGTGTAAGGGATAGTACTAAAGTTGTAAATTTTAGTGACCTTTTAGTTAGATTAATAATTCAGACTATATGATTATGAATTGAGGCGCGGTTTTGCAAAAGGGTATAAGCGCCAAAATCGAAAAAATCGAGTTTGATATCGATTTTCATGTAAAATTTCACGAGGAATCGAATGGTCACGTTCCGGTTTGTCGAAACGGGACGCATCCCGCCTTAAAAGCATGAAGTTTTTTCAAAACGGTACTATTTCTATAGTTTTTTCAAAATGTTACCTATTTTATATCCTTTTCCTATAAATAAAATTGATACCAATGTGTCAACAACATCACATAACAGTGAGATTTAAATTAAATCAAATAGCATCAATAGAAAACCCATCTCTTGGGCTAGGGTGGAAATAGTTTTGCAAAACGGTATAAAAATTGGATGTGTACCGTTTTGCGAAACCTCCCCAATTTCATAGTTAACTTCCCATCTGATGGAACAGGTAATTGAATCATGTTGATAGATAAATACAAACTCGCTACATTCTAAATAATTTATCAACAATTCAATTTTTCAAAAATGAAAATGCCAAGAGTATAATTGTTTTTTTGATTCCCGAAAATTCAGTTTTTTGGAACTGTACCCTTTTGTAAAACCGTGCCTCAATTATTTCCTGTTGATGACAAAACTACTACTCACATAATTATCTAGTCTTGACGGCTTATTAATTAGAAGCTTCCTATGCACCGGGTGCTAGGTTTGAGGTTGCATGGCGATAAGTATTTTTTGGAAATGGGGTTGGGTGTCAGGCTATCATTTCACTGAACTTTAAATGAGTAATTGAGACAAATCAGAATATAATTACGGACGAGGGGTTTGCTGATAACTTCGCCTTCTAGTGTTCCATCGGTTAAGTAAATGAGTTAAGTCTAATATCACCCACTTCATGGCACCATATAGCATATTGCCTCATAGATTTTAATTGTCATTATCTAATAATATTCAAATCCATAAAAATAGTGGCTTGTAGCTGCGAACCATTCTTAGAATGCCCAAAAAAATGGCCGCGTGAATAAGACCTCATCAATGACATCTTTAAAAGTCCAGTTGCGTTTTTCCGAAGCAATGAAAGCTAATCCTAAATTTACTTAAATAAGGGCCTATATCAAAGTCTATGACTGCAGTCATCCTTTGTGTCAAATTGATGATTTACAAGCTTCAATTTTATCATCCAAGATAAAAGTGTTACACAACTAAATGTTTAACCATCTTGAGCTAATTATTCGTAAGAAAGCTTCAATCTTATAACATCCAAAGTAAATCACGCCATCATAAATTGGTGAAAAAATATCTTTAGAAAATGCGCATATCAATCTTCTTCATCTGAAAAATAATCCTGTCTTGCTGCCATTCCTATGCTGTTAAATTTAAACTCAACAGATCCTCAATTCTGATTTCTTGAACGAACAAATCTAAAATCCTTCCAAAAAAACATTCACCATACCATTTATTTTCCAGTTGAAAATGTTTACAAAAGCAAACAACATTCATCGCTCAATCCTCCATTATTGCATCTGTGCTCTAGATTTACCAGCTTTTACACGAGCGCAAAACCTATCAAGGATCCTTTCTTAAAAGCCTCTTTTGTATCAGTTCCAGACAGGAGTGTGTTTTTAAAAAGCCTGTAAATACACATTTCTTTACTTAACGCCACCACGACGAGAGGCAAATAACCATGAAACAAAAACAATACAAAATGCTGAAATAAAAATTTGTGAAATCCTTTTTCCCGTGAAAAGCAAAAATCATAGATGTCCTTTAAACGAAGAAGTAGATGGTAGTTGTCTAAAGTAAAACATTTCAACCTCTTGAATGTCTTGAAGATTTTTAGATTTCCAGATTTTCCATGTGTAGTTCGGAGTAGAGGGAAACGTTTTGGCTGACGACGATAGTCAAGGTAGAAATGTTAAGACGAGAGAAATGGTGGTTTGTGTGGTATATGTGGCGACCATAAGATAAAACATGAAAAGGGATGAAAGTGTTACAGTACAGATTGTTGTTGAAGAAGTCATCTTAAAAATCTATTCATGTCTATCTGTGCAAAGAGAATGTCTTTAAAGATTCTTCGTTTGGACAATAGTGCACTTAAGATGTTGTGATTGATGATAGTGGCGATAAATGTTGTCTTATTAAGGATGTTGGTTTTGTTTTGAACGAGACAGTTTTTGTTGGATAAGATGCAGTAAACTGGGTCATGAAATTGAATTGTATTGAATACTCTCCACTAGGTGTACTTCAAATAGTCTACGTCGACTTTTTAATCAAGGATGTCAACAATAATAGATTTTGTCGGAAGGCGTGAAGACTTGCTCTAAAACAAAAAAAATACCACATTTTTTGAAAGTGAAACTGGAGTATCACCTTCCTACCTTTATGTCTTGTGTCTCAACTTTGAATCAGATGAATAAAGAAGTCGTGCATCTCGTCAACTAGCCAATACAGTCCTCTACCGCTGGAATATGGATACTTCTTCGTACTTCTACATCAACGTAAGTGTCATTAAAAAAATATTTTGATGTTCAATAAAAACAGTTCGTTTTTTTTCGAAGAAGACTTTTAATGTGTCAAATTTGTCCCTTTATAATATTTCATAAATTTAAGACATGTAGATTGGAGGGCGTAGTCGTAAAACCGATGGTTCAATTTGTACTGGTGTGCCATTGATGGATAATTTTTTTAAAAACCGTAGCATAAATAATCTATGTTATAGCACGGACACTACGAGTGGTCAAAAAAAGCATGAGACTCAATATGCAAAATTACCCC
Source organism: Oxycera nigricornis (assembly GCA_963942545.1). Classification (NCBI taxonomy): domain Eukaryota; kingdom Metazoa; phylum Arthropoda; class Insecta; order Diptera; family Stratiomyidae; genus Oxycera; species Oxycera nigricornis. The sequence goes on along the minus strand of OZ012663.1, from coordinate 90,471,809 downwards.
TAATTTAGAGAGAACACTATGGTTTTCCTTTGTAAACTCACGCGCGAAAGAACGAAAGCACACAACAAATTTGCAAGTGGAATTGGGCAAATGTGTTGTGCAATTCGTGTACGTATACACGCCGCGGCCGAAGTAGTATGCAAATAGTCCAGTCAAATGGAAGTTTAACCGTCCATGTTTAAAAGGCAGAGAAATTCTTATTGCAATGCGTGGACAATGGTATGATTAGCTTAAGTTCAATTTCCTGGGGTCGCAGATGATGGCTTCTGGGCTCCATCTTAAAAACAAAAGAAAGTCACTCTTATATCTCCAAAACCGTGGCTCCCACAAGAAAATTGTGTATGCTAAACTTGCGTAGAATATAATTGCTAGCAAGTCGTCCATACATCACTTTTACATGGTGTCAATAATAAAAAAAATTACAACCCAAAAACAACACCCAAAAAAAGGGGGAACAACATTCGGGCGTCACAATTTCTTTAATTTCACGTTTAACGCGAAACACGCTGGAATACTTTTCTAAGATAATTTGGTCACAAATTGTTTGCGGTATTGATTGTTCCAATCACCGCACATTAACGGGAGTTATTCCATATCAAAGTCACGTGAAAACCCCGTTTTTAGGCCAAATAATCGGCTTTTGATGGCGATCCCCCCGTTGCGATACTCGCGGAACATTTTGGAAGGCAGCCAGATTTTTAGCGTAATGTGTAGTATGTCTTACTGTGAGCTTAAATCCAAGTTTTTGGGGTCACAATTCTCTGGGCTCCATCTTGGAAACAAAAAAAAAATGGGACACCCCATATTTCCGAAATCATGGTTCCCACAAGAAAGTTTAATATGGCAAACTTGTGTGGAATTTAATTTGCAGCAAGTCGTGCATACATACATCACTTTCACGTGATTTTAACAATAAAAGTGCTACAAGCCCAAACTACATCCAAAAAAGGGGGAACTTCTTTCGACCGCCACAACTGCATTGTTTTCACTTTAACCTCAAAACACATTGGAAATAATTTTGTTGCAAGTCGTTTGCGGTATTGATTGTTTTGACCGCTGTTTACTGGCGGGAGCTATTGCATCCCAAAGTGGGAAAAATCACGTGAAAAACGCATTTTTAGGCTAAATAATCGGCTTCCGATGGCAAACCTCTCATTGGAAAATTCACGTAGCATTTTATTTTTAATTTTAATTGCAATGAATAGTATGCCTCTATGGGAGCTTAAATTGAAGTTTCTGGGATCGCAGCTCCAATCCCCTTGGCGCCATCTTGAGAACAAAAAAAGTGGGGCGGCCCCATATCTTGGAAAGCATCGCTCCCACAAAAAAGTTTAATATGACAAACTTGTGTAAAATTCAATTTTCAGTAAGTTGTGCATACATCATTTTCACGTGCTGTCAATATTAAAAGAGTTATACGCCAAAAACAACGTTGAAAAGAGGGATCATTTCTCGCGCGCCTCAACTTCTTTGTTTTCCCTATTACCGCGAAATTAGTTCGAAAATAACTCTTAGAGAGTTTTATCACTAAACGTTTGCGGTATTGTTTGTTTCGATCACTGTACCATGGCGGGAGCTACTGTGTCTCGAAGGTGTAAAAATCATAGGAAAAAACATTTTAAGACCCGTTTATGTGGTCCTAAAATGCTTTTTTCCCTGTGACGTACAGTAAAAAATTTTCTGCTTTTTGAAAATGCACTGCGTACGTCAGAATTTTGACGCTTCGACTGGACCTAAACACCATGTGTGCCGATGCAAATTAGAACACTAATACGCGTGCATAATTCCCCACGGTGAAATTGTATAACAGTGTTGCGGCAATTTGCTTCTCGTGTTCGTACTATATATTATTTATGCAATGAACAAAACTTAATATAGCTTTTAAATTTCATATATAGTTTCATATTTCATATGTAAATTTCATATATAATAAACTTTTTTTTCAGGGAACATAAAAAAATCACATTTCTAAATGAAATAGGTTCAATACTTGTTCGATTTCATTTTAATAATATGTGCAAAAACATATATGCTTCCAATTGACTCAATAAATAGGCATATTATATTTGTTATAATAAAATGGTAAATTTCTCTATATACTCGTATTTGCTTATAGAGATCCTTACCAGGTTAATTTTTTAAACCACAGATATGATGTATTAATCCTACAGCATTCTCGCAAAGCCAGCGGAAGATTGTCTGTTTCGCCCCAACTGCAATACTGAATTATCAGCTAACTTCAGAAAAGCGTGAGGATGGTATCTTTCAGAATCTGCTATGTTTCCTTGCCTTTGACATTTAGTAGACTTACGTAAAAATTTAAACCCTATCCTTTTGAACACACGTTTACACGGAGGAGTTAATGAACATCGGTCATTGCTTTCCACTGGCTTTGATGGTATCCGCTAAATCCGAGGATTCATTACAAAAGGAAGCATAGATTGGATCAATCTTCTTCTCTGAAACGTTGATTTTTCTGGCGCATTCCATCCTTAAATTCTTTGCCTCCGCTAACTACGTTCCTGTTCTGTTTTGACAGCCTTTGAAGTTTTATATACTACATAGACTCAATTCTTTTATATGATTTGGTTTGTATATAATTATTAGCCCCACCCAATTCACCAGCCCACCAATCAATGTGTATTAACCGTGTCTATAGAATTTTGTATTTCTTCTTAAATTGAATTGTTGATAATAATATAATAATAATAATAAATATAAGATTCTGGTCTAGGCAAAAACTCTAAAAGAATTGCTTGTGTCCGAACCTTGACTTTTTTTTGGGTTCGATGGGAATCATTCTGGCGCCATTATTTCTTGTTATTTGTGATGTTGCTTCTTACATGATATTGTTGCTTGCTTTTGTTACTCCAAGATCGGTTTTTGCGATGAAGTGGTGTAATTTTCTTTTTGGGCGCCACTCACTTTGCACGCTGAAACAACCCGCGGTACCGAAACTTAAGAAAGGATTCGAGGCTGTGATTCTAACATCTCAATGGGAAAAAATCTGAGGTGATCACTACGCCTGTTCGAAAATGACACTCCACTTTGCTTCAAGAATTAGGAAAATTATTACACCTACGATTCTGTCCTTATACAATGCTTCTGGCTTTAACAGCATTTATTGCCGCTGGTTCCGCTGCTTCTGTTGTTTGGTCCAGACACTTTATGGTCTTAGGACGCAAGCTCCATCGCCCTGCAAACTTTTGAACGATATTACTCTCATTGGTTCTGGATGACATACCCAAATAGTTTATTCACTTCGAACTGTAATTGTGTTGAGTCTACCAACGATAATTGGTATTAAAGCACAACACCCATGTTTCATCTTCTTATCACAGCCGGCAGCATGAAGTTCCTCGGGCTCCGCGCCCATGCATACCTTTATTAATATTTTACGATGGTGTCTTTATATTGTTTTGTGAGTGTGCATAGTTTTTTTTTCAACTGCATAACGTAAATACACTTCACCACTAGTAAACTCTATAATATCTTAACAAATCTTGAGTGCAAGATCAGCCTACCAGAAGTTTGCTAAAGCAATATCAGATTTATTCACATATGCTGCGTTGTTTCTTCTAATAAACTTTTCTCCACTATCAGCTGACCATAAATTCTCTTTCTTTGCACCAGCATACCACACATTGTTTTTAATATGCTGCCTTTTACAGAAAGTCCTTCCACTTTATTATCCCCCATATGATATAGAGAGTTAGAAAGCTCAAGGAAAATTGTCCATTGAAGCTTGGAATCAAATTTTACTGCAACAGACACCTCACTAATCGAATCAAGTGCATCACCATTGTTCTGTCCTTTCCTGTGTCCTGTATGTATGCATGTCAGTACTTCGATCCAAACTGAAGGATTCTTCTTGCTGCTGCACGTATCATATATATTGATTTGGAATCCTTTTTGAACCAAGAAATCGATAGATGATGAGTAGATGTCTTGTAGTATAGCATATGTTTAAAAATTGTTTTTCAAATTATGGTAGAAACTTGGAAGGATATAATTTCCTTATTTTCGACAATTTTTATCTATGCATTCACACTTTCTCCGTTGATAGAATCTTCCATTGAATAAATTAAAGACTTGCTCTAAAACAAAAAGGACACCACATTTTTTGAAGCAAACACTGTATTGCCCTCCTGTATTAGCCTAAAATGGAATCCTTATGTTTCATATGTGTACAAAATATATTAAACTGTACTCACCATCAGCATGATGGTTCAATATCGATCCTAGATCCTTCAATATTTTGTCTACCAACCTCTTTTGTGATTCGGCATCATCACATCCTTACCATTCACGAACATCGTCGTCGTCGTCTTTGTCGTCAGCAATTAGGATCTGGTCGATTGTGGTCAAGAATTATGGGCAACCTATGAATAATGAACATATCTTACCTTGAATGAATATCCGTGTCCTGTGGCTTGTACAATTTTAATCGTATTAAAGCCGATATCGTGTTATGAGATACGTACTTTAAAGTTTAGAAAGCATGTGGACATGATATCGGTTCATTACGAAGCTGATTCGAATAGGATGTTAAATTTGATGGTCATGTGATTAAAAAGGAAGCCATCATCCAACCTGATTTAAATGGAACATTTAACCTCAACAAAGAGTCAACATAAGGATTTTATGGTTCATTCGCATGAACTTATTCCCCGTGAAAACATAGACACACACAAATCGTAATACACATATGTATTCTACCATGAACCCTATTCCTTGAATAAAAATGCATCACTAACAAATAATGCTAGATTCGTTCGGTGTAATTAATAATAAATGATACTCTAAATTCCCAGGACCTGATTTGTAGCATCAAAACGGTTACTATCGCTAATACTCCTATTAAGCTGTAATTCGTATTTAGACAAACTGCAGTTTAATTAAATTTTCACTATACCACATTGAATCAACGCTTCTACGCTAAGTCCTTATAAATATGTTTAATTGAAATTTTCACCTGGACCTGATCCATAAAGTATCGAATATGATATATATTATGAACATGTTTCAAGTACGTGAAGGATGCAAACATTGAAAGAGACTATTTAACTACTAATATCAATAGAAATGACACCAAATTACATGTTATATCCGCCACTGGTCGATGGATATACCGTGAAAACAATTTAGGAGTTGTTGCTGTACATTGCAAACAAGGCACATTCCTGAGTAAATCGTTCGACGGGATTAAACTTCATGAAATATCGTTCACGTATAATAATTTGCACTTGGATGAACGCTGTGTAAAGTTTTCAATGAAATTTTCCAGAATTTTGGGCATTGGTATTTAGGAATTACCCAACAGTAACTATTTGATGATTGGGTTACCAGTTTTTGTGAATGTTCAGCTGAAAGATTCAGTAACTCTGACGAAATTTGTATTGACAAGTATTGACGTTATTTTTGAAGATGATTTTCTGGCTTCATTCATTCTCAACAGTCTTGAAACTGGCCACTTGTAATGATATGAATGTGTTTGACGAACGTAATCGCTACGAAATTTCAAGGCAACATGACTTTCGTCTCGTTGGCCTGAATTAAGGTTAAGTCCCGGGAACGAGGCAACAAACCCTTGTGTCGTTCAGACGAATTCGGGTTCGGCCTCTAACTAGCTAGAGTAGTGATGGCTGCTGGCAGGCTAGCTCAGCTCAGCGCGTAACGTCATGGGTGCGTTCTGTAGCATCAGTCCTGAATTTCACTTCCAGAGATTCAACCATCGATTTGCCCGATTACATACCGACAAAAAAAAATAACCAAAAAAACATAATATCCATGTTGGGAGGCTTTACCTCCTACGTTACTTTATCAAAGAATTCTCGCGCGCATACCGAGATAATACCACGTTCAAGACCTACCCTTGAAAATTACTTTACGTTATTTCGATCTACGTGTGAAATTTTGAAACTACTCCAAGAAAAAAAAACAAAAAAACGAAAGACTACTGCGTACAAAACCAGTCTTTCGGGTGGTTGTGCTACTCCCGGATAGAAAAACGAGCTTCAGCGAAGCTCGCCAGGCACAGATGTCACTGCCTGGGCCCGCCCTACCATGGCCTAGCGTGTCAGCATGTGTTGTGCGCGCTAGGCCCACCAATATTTACCACAGTCGGGGTGAACCCTGTTCCTCGAATCAAGAAGGAGGGAGGACCCTTAGGGAAACTCTCAAAGTGAAGCTTCTTAATCAATTTTAATTAATAATAAGGAGCAAACTAACATCACGCACAAAATAAGAAAATTTAAACAGGATATTACAAAAAGAATTTAATATTGAATGTTACAATAAAAGAAAACCAAACGAAAACTCACCCTCTAGTTACGGGGCGATGACAAGCGGTCTCCATCGCAGCAGCTAAAAATTTGGGTTATTCAAAAAATACTCCTAACATATTTTTTTTTTATTTTGCCTATACTTTCACTTTATCATTAATGATTCCCTATATATTTGTTTATATTTATATAAAATCGGTAGTAAACACCATTTAATTTTAATGCTAAGGCTCTTTGTAAAAATCAGTTTAAAGCATGTGTTCCTTACTAAATTGTTTTACTAAATATTTTAAAGAGCTTTATCATTATTATTATACAATGGGTTCGTGTTGAGGCTTCCTCTTAATTTGTTAATTAACTAGCTAAGATGCGGACCAGTAAAGGATTCTTTATTATTGAAGAAAAATTTCTTACAACTACGTTAACACATTCCTGAAGTAACTACAGTCCCAGACGGAATATATATTTTTCTTGTCAGTAATCTTAATCCTTATTTATTTATTTTTTTTATTTGCGGCTTGAACTTTGCATGAGATTTATTAAATTTAGGTTTGGAATCATCAGTTCGTCAAAGGTTCATGCATTTATCCACTTAATTGAAATATGTGCGCAACACGTTTATTGGACAAATTTTGGAGGTTATATGTTTCCCAATTTTCGCGAAATTTTTCAATGGACGTTTAAATTTTTAATTCAGCACCAAGCACTTGAAATATTTTCACTACTAGCGCACTAAACGTCTACTTTTGATGGCTAAGATCAAAGTTGCTACGAAAAACCTGCATGTCTAGCAATAATTGCGATCCCAAGTAATACACGTAAAAAAAACTCTTACTTGGAATTATTAACACAAAGTTCCGTTGATCACGCACTTCTTGCTTGAATACATTGCAGACAAGCCGCTCCAACCCCTGGTTTTGCATTCCATGCAGCCGCTTTATCCTTGGCCTGCTCGATACTTCCTTGATATTTCATTGCGAGCTTTCATCACAGAACGGTCAATCAAAACTCCGAAACAACGATCACGAACGACTCGAACTTGGATTTCTCAATTTTAGTAATCACCCACACGCCTTCTTGCACCTTCTTGCACCTTCTCGTTCGACCCCTCTGGGTTTGAAATCCGACCCCCTTACAATCATTTTTTACACAATTTTCCGTCCATGTTCAAGAATTTGTTTGTTAATAATAATTGAAGTTCAAATATGAGAAGGAATTTCTCAAGATATTGCGCCACAGAAACAGACACGTCAAAAATTTCACTCGCTCAAGTCACAAGGAAATTACTTCTCTACCCTGCAAAGGAAGGACACGCGACTCGACTCTCGATCCGATAACGGTTTGCTCTCAAGAATCGATCGGGTAGTTGCCAAACCAGATTCTCGTGTTCGAGCGCTGTGAGCTTGTTTTCGAGACGACATGCTTGGGGTGCTTCTGAGTGAACCAAATATATTTTTTTTTGTTTTTTTTTCTCCATGCCGTGCGCCATTACATAATAATGACTGCCAGTTAAAAAGAAGCCTTGAATAATTTTCGCCCGCCCTGTCTTCACGCGCAACAAGCAGATAACCTGGATTCAGACTATGTTTGTTAAGTTAAAGAAGTATGCTCATATTCAAAGGAATCGAGGAATTCGTGGGAAATGGCTTCGAGAATTTATTGTTCTGTCAAGCTTGTTGAAGATGGATAATACCCCTTCTTATTTCTCTTAGAGCCTCTTGATATGATCTACTAAATCTGCAGACTTTGTCATCTCTAGTGTCGTTTCGCATTGTGTATTTTTTTTGCTGAGCCATTTTGCAAGTTCAAGTAATATTAGCTGACGTATTTGATTTCAAGGCTCTTAAATTCAGGTGACTATTATCTTTTAAACAATTTATTCACTAAAATATTCTATCATAGTTATAAATAATCTTTTAATATTGTTTATGCCCATGTAAGTATTTTTCGTGCCACTCAATTATTAGCACAGGTTCACTTAGATATTCTACCGGTAACACCTATCGTAGATGCATTAAACTCTTCTATTTTCAACAGCGTGCTAGCTTAATTAAATCTAAAGTCCGTACAAACAACATAATATGGTGAGTGATCGACCCACAAGCATTCCAATAGCATTGGATACGTTTGTTGCACGTACGCAAATTTATACTCCACTATTTGGTTAATAGATTTAAATCGGTTTTTATAGGCAGGGGTTGAAGGATTTTTTTTATGAAATCAAAACCAAACCGGTGAGGGCAGTAGTCTATTGAAATCTAATCCTATACGATGTGATTGAATCTGGTTGAATTTCATGAGAGTGTGCAATTGGGATAGTTCTCCGGTGAATGGGATTTATCTGTGGAAAATTGAAAACATGTTAAATTCAACTGAATTAGAAAATATGAATTGATTCATGAATAAATCGGCCTTTGTAGATTTATTGAAGTATGTACCGTATATAATATTCACTTCAATGAATTTCTTAGGACCGAATGTGCTTGACATGCCTTGAAAAACTACAATTGTTTTGCAAGGATTTTGGATATATGCTATAAATTGTTTTATATTCTGTTTTAATAGAATTTATTCGAAAATAACCGAGCTCTTTGTCAAGTTTGCATGTAACAAACACTTGTTTTCTCGTTTTAGAAAACATTAACTCCAATTTAAATATGCATTACAAACTTTTCAACTACTTCATATATGGCATAAGGTTAATCTTAAAAATTTCTTAGGTTAAAACTTCTTCAACAAATTCCTGAAAAACTACCAACTGTTCAAAACTTCAACCAAATAGTCGTCAACACAAAAAATCGATACTATCTTTTCAAACCATAAGAAAATTCGCACTTTGAAAAGGGTTTCAGAACGTATACATATATCCATCCGTGTCTGCAACCACTCCCTTACCATTTGATCCTGTCAATATGCCAACATTGCTCTTAAGGCTATCAACTTTTTAATATCAGGTTAACAATATTTTTTTTCTGTTATCCTCCCATTAGACATTGAACTTTTCCCTCCTTTTTTTAACGCTCGTCCAGCCCCGACCGAGACGTTTAGTGAACACACCACCACCATCACGCTATCACATTCAAAAAATCCACCTCCTCGGAAAATTTTCGTGAATTTCTTGGAAAGTTTTCGTACACATCTAGAAAATGCCCGACAGTGGCATCGGAAGCAATAGACCAAAAGTGAAGGAGCAATAAATCCTTAAAATGTCAGAGATCAAACTTTGAAGGAGGCATCTTTTCGGGTCTGTTTTTTTTTCTATTCAACTGTTGGTATATGAACTTATCTTGTATAAATATGTATTCATCTTATATAGAAATGAAGAAGCGCATAGTATGATGATGGCGAGAAAAATGAAGGAAATTATCGTTGCTTATCGCACTTTTCAGTGCCTCAGGTATATCAAATGGAAAGTTTACTTTCGAACGATACCAACCGACAAGCTTGTGAAGATAATTCCATATCAAAAAGTTGCTTGGTTGCTTGCCTCCCTGTCGACGTCAGCGATATCAGTTCGAATGTTAGTGTGAATAAATGGATGTGATAGGCGTTAAGAGGCAAAGGTTCAAAGATGTTTGCATAACATGATACCTTAGAATTTTCTGTGAGCTATCAAAAAGGGTCTTCAGGCAGTTGAAGAGTTAAAAGTTTGCATTAATGTTTGTGATAGGTGATCTGCCAATCAACAATGGGGTGAACAAATTCATTCTACAGGATGAAATGTACTTTATTATTGATTTATATTTGTGGGATTTAAATAAGACGTATGGTAAAATGACCAGGGCTTGTTTAGCTGTTGTACGGCATGGCTGGTGTGAAAAAAATTGTTACTAGACAATAAATAGTATTTTAATAGACTGCTATTCCAGCACTTTGCAACTATGATTCTCTGAAGATTAAAAGAAATATCTCCGGAAGCATCCTTATCCATTATGATACAGTTCTTGGTTGTTTGATTAGTTAGTTGGTTGTAGTGGCATCTTCTTTCATCAAAAGATGGTTCACTTAGGCCACAATAAGCTCATTGTTATACCACAAAAAGATAAGGACAGTACTTAAACCTGTGAGATGACGGGAACCATTTAGATTCCCATATGCAACTAATATTTCCTGGATAGTGCTGGGCATTGGTACAAAATATTTTCGATCGCTGCTTCCTCCTCCGATCTTCAACTTTGGCAGAAACCGTTGAAACCAGCAAAGGATCACTTCACTGTGAAGCGAAATCACGTTCAGTTGTGAGCGGCATTCCATAGCAATTTTAGATAAAGAATGCACGCTGGATAGTGATTGGACAGCAAAGATGTTTAAATTTCTTATGGAAATTTTCTGATTTCTCAACCAGTTCGCTGCCTTGTAAATCGCAATCACCTCTACCTGAAAGACTCTACAGATGTCTGGTAATCGAAAGGATAGTTTCAGGCGTGGCTGTTCTGAGAAAACGCCACAGCAAACTTTTCCATCAATTTTTGATCCATCAGTGTAGATGCCGTCCGATTCCTGTATCCTATTTCCTTCCATGATCCAGTCATCTCTGCTAGAAATGACTGACTCGAAACCGTGGTGGAAGCAGGGAATCGGAAAAGTGAGGTCTACTTTTTCTGGTGTTGATCCATTCCTCCGTAATATGGTGGAGTGGCCAATATTTCACTCATGCCATAGATTTAGAACTTCCGTAAGGAGCTTCGTCTCGAGCCAATTTAATAGCATAAATAGTGCCTTTGTCGGGGTAGTGTGTATAGTCCTGGTGATTGCAATAGCTGCAATCTTTCTGACCTTGTATAGCAGCTTTGCATTTGATGTTTTTGCCATCACTGGCCGCCAGATAACCGCGCCATGAATAAGGATTTGTTCCACTATCGTCGTATAAAGCCTTGATACAATTTTGGGTTTCAGTCCCCACCTTTTCCCAAAGGGTCTTTTGTAGCAGTAGATTGCGCATGGCGCTTTGCGCACCCGATCTGCAGTATTCGCTTTCCATGCGAGTTTAGAATCCAGAAGTAGACCAAGGTATTTGACCTGATGAGATGGGTGGGTAGAGAAACTGTCTGCGTGTATTCTTCATGGCTTAGCGATTTTTCGATGTTGCTGATGAGCGAGTGAAGAGCTGTTTCAACCGATGTCCCTTTCATGTATGCTGCTGCGCATTGAATAGTGGTTTCAGAGAAGCTCTCAAATTAATCTCTTTAACCCGTTCAAGAGTTTTCCGTAGAAAAGATGTGAAGCTGATAGGCCTATAGTCCTTAGGTGAAAAATGGGATGTCTTGCTCGCTTAAAATATATTTCCACATCTGTGGAATGTAAGTCATTGTAGACATGCTTTAAAGATGGCTTTTAGGCATTGATTCCCTGCTGGATCTCGAAGGGTGATATGTTGTCCATTCCAAGGGAATAAAAGGGTTGAAATGAGCTGATTTTCCAGTGTAGGAGCCTGTCATTTACAGGTACAGTCGTTGACAGGCAGTTCGTGGGAATATGTGGATCAGCTTTGTCAGCCACATCCTCACTATCCGGGAAGTGCGTATCCACGAGAACGGACAACGTTTTGGAGTTGAATTTCGTCCAAACTACATTTGCGTCTTTGCCAGACCTTAAAACTGAGGTGGAACTCGTCATGACTTTTCGCAGACGACTGACATCCTTGAAGTGTTCTATTTCTGCACAGAAACTTCTCTACGAGGTGCGTTTACTTTTTATGAAGAAGCATTTAAACTCCTTCAGTTTGAGTTTATGGGAAGACCTGAAATTGGATTCTATAGCTCGATTAAAGGACCTCCTACATGCCTTCAGCTGCTACGCAACGTCATTATTCCACCATGGGGGCTTATATCTCCCCCTAAGCTTTGTTGGAATACAAGCAGACCTTGCTGCTTCATTGAAGACAGATGTACGGGCCCCAACGACTTCCTCGAGACCGCATATGTCTTTAATCTTTGGAGGTCCACCTTCAAGAGCAGACTCGAATACTGATTGATATTTGACCCAAACCAACCTCCTTTTGTTGATGAAGGTTGGATTTATCGGAGGGTCAAAAGCAAAAAAACAACGATATTTTCTATAATGTTCTTGAAAACACGTTTTCCGTATGTATATGGGGAAGCCTTTGGCTTACATGTGCCTAAAACAAAGCTTAACTTCTGTTTTTGTGCTTAATGCGTAATCTGAATGAACAAGTCGGTTTTATTCCACCGAGGCACTTTCCTCACTGTTTACGAATTACGAATTGTTATATTCCTTCCCTTTTTTCGACCACAACAGGTTTTCACCACGCTTAGGCAATGTCTTCCACCATCCCACTCGTTAAGAGGAACTTAAGGGTACTACTTGTTCTTGCGCCGCAATTAGCATTACCAGTGGCGGCTCGTGGGAGTAAAGTATGGTGGGGCTACTGCTCAGAATTTTTCTATCATCAATATAAGTTCTTATGTGAGTTTCCACTCCACCCAAGAGGTACCACATATGAAGCGTTAACCGATTTTAAGTGATCGGTTTCACCAAAATTAGATTCGCTGGCAATCAAAGATATATTCCTATTATCGTGTTTTGAATAACATTTAAAGCTTTAATAAGCTTTAACACATGAAAGTAAAAACTTGTTAATTATTTATTTATTTATTAAAAATCATAAATACCGTAACCTGAAGAACCATTTTCTGAAACAAACTAAGCACTACAAAACTTTAAAAAATACCAAACACTACGAAGGCACACTAAGTACTAATACCATGCACTACATTGATGAGACTACTTTTGCGTTAAGAGTCATTACCTTCACCCCCTTCGGCCGTCGTAAGAAAATGTTGCTCATGCCTGCTCAAAAGTATTATCCAGACCATGCCAAGACTAAACGTTGTCGAAGCACTGAACGGGCTGCAAATGATTAGCCCGTCCACGATGTATACACATGTTATTTTAAACACGCACACTCCCACCGCTTCAGAATTCACGCAACCATTCAAATCGAAATACTCTTTTTCGGGACAAAATTTATGTAGCCCCTTCCTCATAGTAAAGGTGGAAAATTGTCAAAGAGAAAATAAGTTTGAATTTTACTCTCAGCTTTTACTCGGTGCAGGCACAACGAAGTGAGTCGAAGAGAATAATTGTTCTTAAATTGTTCTACAGTGTACAGCATGGGCGAAAAAAATGCTACATTATATTTTGAAATGAAATGAAATTATGAAAACTATATTGAAATCTATAATGATATTTTATTATATTTGCACTAATAAAGGCTCATCAATAAGTCGTTATGCTGAAATAATAATTACTGGTGTTATATAATAAAAGTTAAAAATATAATAAAGTATAATTAATGGGGCAATTTTTTGCCAGGTTAATAAAATTAATGTATTTATTCAACTTAAACCCTGTATAATTCTTGGAAATCAAAAATGAAAGGGGGCAATTCCTGTTTTTATTATTAAAGCTGTTATAGTAAGAAGCTGGTATAAGTAATCTACTGATATATTATTTATTTTTATTATTCTAATAATTACTGATACAAAAAAAATGGAAGAGTAACACTAGCCCCAAAGGTAGAGCCGCCACTGAGCATTACTATGAATCCTGAAACTGGAATTGGATTTGCTTTGACTTGACCACTTTTAATTGGGATGGGTATTGACTTTCGCTTTTTTAGATTGCTATTTTTTTGAAAATTCTGCTACATTAGTATACTTTAAGGTAACCAAACAATTCAGATGATGAAAAAAGCAGAAACTAGGTTACGCTAAGAGCACTTTTGCTAAAGTCAGTAAGTCTATCCGAAATCGTCATCTTTCTAGTATCCAAGAGACCGACTGAATTCACCTGAATAATCCTCAACAATAACTGTTGCTTCTCGGGAATGAAGTGATCATAGTTAAAGTGACCTCAAAAGTCTACAATACTTATAGTACCTGACCTGCGATAAATATAAATTCATTTTGTTTTTAGATTCTGTAAATTTTTCTCTAAGGGACCTCCATAGATATTGAACCTATAGAGTCGAACACCATAAATATGGCACTGATCCGTATGACTTCATGACTACTACCTCTAGATTTACTGGACTGTTCCCTAATCCTACCAACTAGAATCCACCTTGCCATTTCTATCACAGTAGCCCATTCTTCTGGCAGACCAATTCAATATCTGCTTATTCTGGGATCATTCTTAATGACATTCGCACACCTTAAAGCTTGTCCTATGCTTACCTTTCGCTTAGCCTTTACAAATCCCTTGTGAAGCGGCCTGAGCCCATAGCTCTCTAACGCTCTTTTTGAGATCTTAGTGATCCCTTACAACCGCCTTTCTAACCCAAAGTGAACTCTGGTGAGCCTCCAACAAGCTACTTGTAAGCCTCTAGCGACTCCTCGTAAGCGCCTTCCTTGCAAACCTCTAAAGACCTCTCACCAACCCCCACAATGAACGAGCAAATATTCGTAAGGATGTTTGAGTAAATGTTCGGACAAATATTCGGATGAATTTTCAGGCGAAGTTTCAGGTGAATGTTGCTGAGGCCTCGCTAGTGACTTCACTCTCTAAGAGGTCGTCGTGATTGAACGCATTGATTGAATTATTTACCATATATGACTTCCTTAATTTTCCTTTCCAAGTAATCCTTTACATTATTTATTTTTAAATGAAGACATATGCTTCCCACTCGAACTGATTTGCGGCTAAAAAAAAGTAACAAATTCGGAGTTTTCATCGATTAACATCAAAGTAGGATGGCACAAAACCAGTAAAAATTCATTGAAATATTTAAAAATTACCTTCATTTCATATGAAAATTGTATTCTCATCTGAATCGTCTACTGTTTTGCTTTGAATACCAATCATTCCGCTTCAAACCAAAAACAAAACTAACGAAATTTATATACAACTGAGCCCGGCATAAACAATTTGTAAGCTTGACGACACATTACACATGAATAATTTCCTAAAATTACTGTCAATTTTCCAAAAGAGATGAGACAACTTCACATAAAAGCGATCCAATTAATCTTCAGCTATTCGCCATTTGAATTTGGTGGCGTAGTGAAATATACAGCCTGAACATTGAAGACATCGCTGAAAAGGGATATTACATAGGATAGAGTGCTGCTGCCAAAGAAACCCACACAGGCACAAAATTAAAAACCATCATCAACCAACGAATCGAAATTTTCACGAAACAAAGCACTGAAAAACCGCCCAGCTTGGTTCGTTGACGAGAGATCATGTCGTTGAGTCTTTCGCCAAGAAACGGATTGTTGCCGTTAAGTTGGCATATCCTTCACGTGAATAAGCCCCGGAGAAAATCCTTTCGTAATAGCACCTCTTTTTAAAGGAATAAGAAAATGCCTAAGTAAATGTTTCTTGTCGCAACGACACGACGCGACGGCATCTTTCAGTGTTACACGTCTTTGAATGGTTGCTTGGCTGCCACCAAGCATCTTGCTAACTTCTAAGGAGCTTGAAGTGTTGAGGTATCCAACCATGGAGCAGCCATTTAACTAGCGCAAGTGTTAAGACATTTTACCATTCATGTACACAATGAGGATGACATATTTCCGCTCCTTAAGCTTGAATTTTTGTTCTTAGCATTGTCACCGTTGCCTTCTGCATGAACAATGATTCAGATGGTTGTTGGGAGAGCGTCTTAAGAATTATTTTGCAGAAATGATGGTTGCAAGGATATGTCGGGAATAAACAAGTGTGGCTGTAAAGAAGGTTCAAAATATTGTCCAATTTAAATATGCTGTTCCACAAAATCAGTTTATTGCCATCGACCACATTTTATTATAGTAAAATCCATTTCAGTTTACAGTCCAACTTTGCCTACTTCAAGAATTCCGAACTCATTACTACACCCATTCAATGATCCAGGACTTTTCTCGTCTGTTCGATAAAGGATTAACTCGTCGCAAACATTTCGCAAAAGCGTAACTCAATAAAAACCAACTAATCACCAACTCAATCCGACTGAGCTGGATTTTATCGCAATATGAAGTAATTTTCATCCCCTAGGATATGGAGACTAAAGACGAGAGAACGAGAAAGGGTGAGTTTGTTTTGCAAAAGTCCTTCACGACAAAGCTTTCAGAATCGTTGAAAACTATTAAGTGGAAGAGTTACTGCAGCAGTCGTAAAAGCAAATTATCTCAACGAAATGTTCCTTAATTTCCTTTCGCTGTCAAAGGAGAAAGTTTAATTGTTAAGCACATGAACGGCACTTTATGTCTAAGAGGTTGGTAATGCATCCACTTACATATATTGTTTTTGTTTCGAACGGAGGAAAAAATAAGTCTAGTAAGAATTTTTATTTCTTTCAAAAGGTATTACTGTTCAACCTCTTCCCAATAACCATATTAACAATATTTATTCGAATTTCAAAACACCTTGAACTTGCACCGTGGATTGAAAATTAGGCACTCCAGTCTCGTTCTTTCATTTTCAAAATGATATGATGTGTAGCCAAGGTCCTTATGGTAATTTCATGCTTGAAAACCCAGTAAAGTTTAGGACTTTGTATTCTGACTGTGCTCGTCGAGTGGTTGCACAAATAGTGGTGCACTCCCAATTCCATCCAACTTTGCCACTTCAGACGCCGCAAACTTAGAGAGGAGGCTTTTATGAAACGTTCTAACTTTTGCAAAGTGCTTTCGCCAAAATGTTTCTTTGTGAGTGGTTCGCCTTGAGTGAAATATAACAAACAATTGGTGGGCTCGAATCAAAAAAGAGAAGTATGTAAATACTGCCCCTGTTGTTTGGAGCAAGTCCTTGTTCACAAAATGCCAAGTCATGCGAATTTTTTTTCAGTTGTAGCGTTTACTGGAGATGGGCATTGAGAAAAAGGATTCTTTTCGACTTGAACCGTACGCTTGAACTTTCACCCAGATATTTTATTTAGTTTGGTTATAAAATCAAAGACAAACTGCACAACCTTTCTCCAAAAAAGAGATCATCTTTAAAAGTACAGAGTTTGACTTACTAACACATATTCCTCTTTCTTAAGAATCTTGCAAAAAGTATTCGAACATTTTAATGCCGGCTTCCCATGGCGCTTAATTTCAAAGGCTCTTTTGGATTTAGCCTGGTTTCAATCACCCTTTTTCATAAAATTCAAAACCAAAGTTTTTATTCATAACGTTTTGAAAGGAAGTGGTTAACATCGATCACAGAAACACTTTTTAACGCGTTCTTTTTCCATGTGAAAAATTTTGATGACCATCTGACATTCGTCGAATTGTCCATCCCGAACACCGTTGCACAACTGGCCTAGTACTGGGCCAGTGCTGGCTGAGCGGCTTATAGCGCTGGCCGAGTCTCGTTCGCCAGTGCTGGACCAGTAACATATATGCGCTGGACTCCGGAAGGCGTGGTATGCCAGTTTTGGGCCAAGACCCAAAAGCAGCACTCGCTCAGTACAGGCATACAACGAATTTATTACTCCGCCAGCACTCAAATGCCAAAATAAAATTGGCGGCGACAAGAGCTACGAAAATTTGTATGAAGATATCATTCTCACATGAAATCCGTCGCCCGGCATGTGGAGAAGACGAGTCGGCATCCAATTGATATGTGAGTGATGTACCACCGAGGATTGAACCCGCGACATCTATCACACAAAGCAAGCGCTGTAGCGTCGAAGCCATAGAGACAGAACAAGAACTCACATCCAAAACCACATTCGAACGCATTAGAAAGCAAGCCCTCAGCCTAGCATCGATGAGAGAGTGAGCGGATCGCCGTTAGAGATTCTCCGTCGTACACAGAACGGCAGTGTTGGCTTTGCGTCGGCTGAGCGTTGTAACGTGGCATTGGCCGCGCAT
This sequence comes from Oxycera nigricornis, assembly GCA_963942545.1. NCBI lineage: Eukaryota > Metazoa > Arthropoda > Insecta > Diptera > Stratiomyidae > Oxycera > Oxycera nigricornis. Next base: position 90,453,724 of record OZ012663.1, on the reverse strand, counting down.
TGGGGAGCGCTGGAAAATGGCACTACTCGTTGAGTGTCGGTTGAGCGTTGTCACACGGCATTGGCCCAGCATTGGGGGAGCGCTGTAAAGTGGCACTTTTCGTTGAGTGATGGCTGAGCGTTATAACGTGGCATTGGCCCAGCATTGGGGGAGCCTTGAAAAATGGCACTTTTCGTTGAGTGCTGGCTGAGCGTTATAACGTGGCATTGGCCCAGCATAGGGGGAGCCCTGAAAAATGGCACTACTCGTTGAGTGTCGGCTGAGCGTTGTAAACTGGCATTTAGGATCGGCACTGACCAATAGCTTTAAGCTATTACTGCAAAATAAAACTCTGCATTGCAAATAGTCGTTTATGTCGCTTATTCGAGATACTTAATGTGCCGTCCGTATAGTGATGGATATGAATGTAATTCTGTAAAGAAGACATTTTTATCAATATCTCGAAAAGCACGAGTCGCACGAAGATGTTATGTCCAGCAAACATGGTCAAAATGCAGTTTTATAAAATTCTGGATCATGAGTTAGGATTACCAGTTTTGAATGTCAAAGAAATAGGAGATGTAATAAAATCTTACATACGACACTTCGAGTTTAAAAATAAATAATGAAATTTTTATAACATGCTTATAACAGATAACAGACGTAATAGAGCCGCTACTGTTTGTGCAATGTAAAATATCCTTTTTTGCGAAGAATCAATAGCAGCTCACTAAACACATTTAACCCTCATTAAGGTTTTTCTGAGTCCACTGGAGAATTGTTTCACGAATATTAGCCATTGCACTAGTTGCAGTTGTTTGTGCATACGTTTCAGATAAATCACTGGCAATATTTTCGTCACGCGAATCTCGTACAAAATACATTAATACACCTTGAAAAGTACAGGATAGATTGTTCACGAAACTCTCCGAAAATTGTTCATCTGCGTTATTACTCGTTACAATCGTTTTGATTGCTTTATCGGCATCGTGTCAGGGAGACTGCCTTGTGTTCGTTCTAAGAACGAAGGATGGTGTGACTTGCGTGATCATTATTAATGCAATACCATACATTCGCGGAATGTAACTATGCAAAACTTGTTAATATAACGAATTTTCACTGAAACCCACTACTGAACTTCCTTCAAATCGTTTAACATTCTACTTGTATCCTGAATTGTTATATTTCAGTAATGGCTCCAAGCATTGGGCCAGTGCTGGCGAATGTAGTACTGGGCCAGCACTCAACCTGCACTCAGCCAGCACTCAGCCAGTATTGGGCCAGCATTGGCAGCTGACCGTTAGCCGTTCATTGTACGCCAAGGCAAACCCTGCTCGAGATTTGCCAATTTTAACATATAATTTCAATCCATCCTACAAACTTCAGTGGAGTCGTTTTATATATTCCTTATATAGTCGACTATAACTTGGGAAAATTTCCAATATCTTCGAAAAATTTTCGTTCCAGTTCATTTGAACCGTTCAAAGCTTCTTTTTTATCCTGGGCATCCGCAAAAAATGGTGAATTAATAGCTTCAGAGATGTTTTAACCTTTGAGTCAAAGTGTTATATGAACTTTTATGTTTAAAAATGGAATTTCTTTGAATTTCACTTCTGATGCACTCGGTATAGTTTTTACGAAGCCTCGATCTCTATTTCACTGATATTTAAATCTGTGAAGATATTGTATTGAATCCATACAAGGATATACTTCGTACGAAAGCAATATATAATCTTGAACTTGAATATATGTAGGTTAAGTTGCATTGACTTACAGTTTCTGAATTTTTTTTGAATACTTCTTTGACTTGATGAGTCCATATTGAGCAATTTTCCTTTTGCATTCAGGTGAACCCTAAAAATGAGATATCCCCAAGCTAATAAGTACCCAAAACCACATTCAATATAAATCTGCTATTATTAGCCCACCAAATCAGCAAAATTGCTTTGCAACTACCTACCTCTCTGCCATCAATTTCCTTTCAACCATGCACCAAGGATAATTACGTCCGTTACAATTTCATTCATCAATTCCTTTATTCATTCTCTCACCGTTCACCCACCGCTAGTCCTTTTAGTCGCCCGATGCAAACATCACCGAAAATTGTCAAGAATCCAACGACGACAATGATGTCCAATTGTCGTTGACATGATTTCAATCTGGTCAGAGGTTTTCAATTCAATTATAACCCGAAATATTTCTCGATTATCCTAACAGAAAATCCTTCCATGAAAATGTCCATTGAATTTGGCGTAGAAAATGATTCTAACGATTCTCGAGATCCTTCATGATTTATTTGTCTGATATATTAGTTATGTAGCTGATTCATCGTCAAGCAGTTCATCCTGGTTGGGTTGGGTTGGGTTGTCCCGAGGCCAAAAAAAATTCCAATACTCAATGATTGTTCGCCGGAGACTACATTGGGGATGGTTACTATTGGAATTTCGATCCATTGACGATAGTTTGGTTAGCCAAGCAATTTGCGGTTATTTGGGTTTTGCAGCGATTTTCCCGTCCACGATAATGCAATGTCTACTGTGGAAAGGATATTTAGGCAATGTGAAATTCATTAGAGGGGCTAATATTCAGAATATTGAAAATTGTTGGTGTGGATTCTGGAAAACGTAAAATACAATGGTTGTCGGACTATGTAAATGGTTTTTAGTAAATTATGAAAGAAGAAAACATTCATACGCTTACAAATACAAATTTTATAGTAGTGGATATATAATTTTAAAGATTCGCCAAATTCAGAAAAATATTCTGTTAATTATTATAGTGAGTCCATGACCAAACGTACTCCATCCTTTGAAGTAAGATGTTGAAACAGCAAAATCTCTTAAAATTAAAAATAAAAGCAATCTCATCCCAAACAGACTTCATCCTCGCATTATGTTTAAACAACTATCCACCCCGATTCGGCCCCCATTCTGAATCGATTTCGAAAGTTTCTAAATCTTTCCAAAAACCATTTATTAACAATACTTGTGCTTTCGACAGTTTTAAATTATTTTCTATAAGCTCATAAGCAGGACAAAAAGTTCAAACTGTCGTTCTTATGAAAGTACTGTTCGTGTTTGAATGTATGTGCAAGTTTACGAACTAAAAATGGCCTCAGCATTAATATGATTAATGGAATGAGTTGAACAAATCGGAAGGACTTTGCTCTACTATTGAGAGTTCAAAACTCATAGTCTGTTATAACATTGCTGCTGTGATATTGAAAATGTTTCGAACACTTTATTGGCATCCAATATTGATTGTTTGAGAGATGTAAAATGTTGTAGGGATATTTAATATTTTTTTCCGGTCTGGAAAACAATTTCAGCATAAAAAGACTGAAAATTCTCAATGATTATTTGCGAAGTTAAATGTACAGATATTCTGCACTTTATGAAATTATAAATCTGACTTTTTTCGTTACTATATTTCTCCTTGTTTACTGCGCCTGTAGACAACATGGACCAGAAAAGAAGTTTTAGTATAGCCGAATTCTTTGTTTATTCAAGGTACAAGATACACAATAAAAATTTCAAAATATCGGTTTAATTTTTTGGCATTTTTCCACTCCACGCACCTTTAAAAACGACCTTGTAAAATATTTTGAAAAAATTCGAACGTTAGAGAAGTATAAAACGGTTTTAAGTTCATGCGCGTTTTTGACTGTTCGCTGCTAACCCTGTTGCTGCTAACCGTGCTGCCTGCTAACCGTGCTATCTACTAACCGTGCTGTCTGCTAACCGTACTGTCAGCTAACCGTGCTGTCTGCTAACCGTGCTGTCTGCTAACCGTGCTCTCTGCTAACCGTGCGGTCTGCTAACCCTGCTGCCTGCTAACCCGGCTGGCTGCTATCCCTGCTGTCTGCTAACCGTGCTGTCTACTTACCGTGCTGTCTGCTCAATCAACTGTCTGCTAACACTGCTGTGTTATACCGTGCTGTCTGCTTACCGTGTTATCTGCTAGCCGTGCTTTCTCCTAACCCTGTTTTTCGTAGCCGCCGGCCTCATAGCATCGATTGTGTTTTTTTTCTTACTAAAATAATGCTTTCCTCTATTTATTCACAATAGAACACGAAATTTTAGTCTACTTACACGTTTCAGTATTTATTCTAACGAACAAATTGGCACTAAAAACGTATAGAAAAGTTACTAAAAAAATGAAGCCAAACTTCAAACGCGATTTTCTCCAAATGACATTTGGCCGTTAATCTCCGGATCTACTCAACCGGTTTAAACATATCTTTGTGCGTTTTATTTCTTAACATATTCCGCAAAACAATTCACCTCAATTGGACCAAAAGATTGAAAAACAAAAATTTGCCGTGCAGGAAACGACTGAAAAAGAGGGTTGATTTTTCAAAAAAAATTCAAAGCTTCGCAACTGTTTTTTTAATTAATTTTTCTAAAATGGTGGTGAATTGTCACGTAAGAAACCTTAGTCTTTAAAACATTTTTTAACGTTTTCTGTTTCAGACTTGCAAATGTTGAGATAAACTGTCGGCCATGCAATGGAGTACTTTTCGAAGTGTCATCTTTGGCGCCTTCTATCAAATAGTTTAAAAAGAAAAATTTAAAAAATTTTTTTTTGTATTTTCAAAAGGTTGTCTGTTGAAAAAAGTTGCATGTTCATATTCAGTGGAGGAACTGAGAAAAATATTCATAAAAATTTACTATTTTTGGCCTTCTTATGTGTACTAGTACCTTAAAAATCAAATAGTCGATACACGAAATGTATTGGATATACCTGATTTGATAGATGTCAGCCAATCTGGTAGAAGTCAACGTACCAAAGTTTTATCAAATGTGGTTGAATTTGTCTGGACCTTGGCCGTCGTTCAAAAGATTTTCACTAGCCACGTATTCGCCGCGGGAAAAGTTGTGGAATAACTCGTATAAAAATAATTGACTTATCCTCCCACTCAAAAAAATCGGGAACATTAAAAAATTGAAATGTTGAAAATTTAAAAAAATCGTTTTTTCCCATTATTTTCACTCCTAACTTTAAAACGGTTTATTTTAGAGCAAATTTGTGTGAAAATAAAAGCTGCGTATCAACTTTTTCATTAAATAGAATTGGTTAAAAAAAATTAAAACATTTAACCCTTGCCGCAAAATAGCAATAAATATAAAAAACAAGGAGAAAAAGGCCTTTCTTTATTTAATTTTTTTACCACCTAGAATGCACTAAAGACCATCATAGTTATATAATAAAATAGCACACAAATTTTCATCAAAATCATTTCAGTAGATTGCCCATAATAATTGTGGAATCTAAAGTTATTTAAAAAAATTCAAAAAATTGGAAAGCTTACTTAAACTTATAAATTGGTACTTGGTAATAACAATTTTACAATTAACAATTTTTGCTAAACTTGTTAGTAAACTCTAAAACAGTGCTGGGCGGCTGCGAATTCTGTTGATGGAATCATGGCTCCTACGACTGAATCCGCAGCCGCCCAGCACTGTTTTAGAGTTTACTACCAAGTTTAGCAAAAATTGTTAAGGCCGCCTTAATAATCCGATTTTAATTTTGTAATGCATTTGAAGTGTTCTTTTATATGTGAAAAAAAATTCAAACTTTTTTAAGTTTAAGTTTCTGACTTGTAAGCTTTCAAAACTTTCAATTGTTTTAAACAAACTTAGATTCCACAATAATTATAGGCACTGAATTGATTTTGATGAAAATTTATGTGCTTTTGTAATTTTTTATCATTATTATTTTATTATATAACTATGAAGGTCCTAAGTGCATTCTACGTGGTGAAACAAATTAAATGAGAAAAGGCTTTTTCCTAGTTTTTTTATATTTATTGCTATTTTACGGCAAGGGTTGAATGTTTGAAATTTTTTAACCAATCCTTTCTTATAGAAAATTTTATTACGCAACTTTTATTGCCACCCAACTTTGCTCTAAAATGAACCGTTTTCTTAACTAAGAGTGAGAAAAATAGGAAAAAAACAATTTTTTTGACTTTTTTTCACGTTCCGTTTTTTTAATGTTCCCAATTTTTTTTTAGTGAGAGGATAAATCAATTATTGTTATACGCGTTATTCCACAACTTTCCCGCAAAAATCAGTGTGCGCCGCCCCTCAACGGCCAACTGAAAATAGATCCGCCCTGGTCTAATTATCTTATCAAGACAACTATCAATTCCTGTTGCAAATACTTTTCCCTAAAGATATTAGCTAATCTGAATTTCCTGACTTTGAAAAGAATTCAAACCAAAATTAACCAAAAACCTCTTTACCTTAAAAACATTATGCAACAACTCATCAAACTTTCAACATAGTACTCTCATCAAATTTACCAAACGGAAAATTGCAGTTTGCTTCCCGTCGTCTATACCGGGGAAAATGTTTTAGACAAAATCAACATAGAGAATAAGTGGGTTAAAGATAAATAGTTTTCCTTGGGTTGATAGAATCCAGCTATTCGTTTGTGCGTGCGTATGTTTGTTGTGCATTCATGCATTCTTCAGTTGGCAACCATTGAAACATTTACAGTTGATAGTTACGTTTCAGAAAGCAGACGATGAAGAAGAAGCAGTGTGTATCCTATTTAAATTTGAGTCTTCAGGTTGGATATACAGTGGGTAAAAAAAGTTAAGGCACGATGCATGCAGCGAAAAAAGTTTTAATTTTTCAGTGATATTTTTGTCGAGAATGTTTTTATTTTCACATTATATCAAGAGATTGGAAGGTATATTTCAGTAATATAACAAAAAAAGCACCAATCACACAACAATTATTAAATATAGGGGGAAAATATTTTTCCAATCAGAAACAACGCAAAAAAGTTAAGGCACACTGCAAACAATTTATTTTTCTGAGAAAAATGCACCGAAAGATTTGCTAGAATTTTCACTACATGAAGCATTTGTCATTTGAGTTGAGTAAATGATCAAGGAAAGTAAATTTTAAAAGTGAGTAAATAATGAGTGCCAAGAGAATAACATTAAGGTAGAAGTTCGGAAAGTTAGAGTTGAGCTTTCGCATCCACCTCTGCTGTTTGAACTCTCCTTTTTTTGGCCCAAAGCTCAAAATAGGCGGTGACAACTTTAATTTAACTTTTTAAAATCGAATTACATTGCTTTGTCGGAAGACCTCAAATTGACTATCTGGACATCTTTTTTTGACAGTCTTGGCTGTGAAAATTCTCTCGTTAAATTCTACTCTCTTCTCTATGACCTTATCTCTCGTTTCACTCCCTACTATAGTCGCACCGCGGTTACTGATATTCCCTGGCTGACCCGTAATGTCTTAACTATCTTTAAATTAAAAAAACCAAGCTTTTCGGCTTTACAAATCCAATAAAACTCCGAAAACCCATACTGGCTTTTCAAATCAACGTGCTTCAGCCAAACTGGAAATTAAAAGAGCTATGCATAACTACTTCGTTATTATCGAAAATTCTTCCAACTTCTTTGAATACTCCTTTTTGTTTTCCACCTATTCTTGATGATGACCCAACAGAAATCCAAATATTAAATAATTCTTTAGATTCTAGCGACAGGCTCCCTAATATACTCATTAAATCCTTATCCTCCTCATTGTCCGTTTCACTTTCTTATATTTTTAATGCCAGTTTATCCTCCGGTATCGTCCCTAGTATGTGTAAGTTGGCTAACATTTTTCTTGTACTCAAGTCTGGATCCTCTTCCGATGCTTCCAATTGTCGTCCCATTTTGTTACTTTCTTGTTTTACCAAACTCCATGAATGCATTGTATACAATAAAATATACGAAGCTCTTAATTATAGGCTGCCACCATTCCAACACGGATTCGTTCCAAACTGGTCAACCAATACGAATCTCCTTGAACTTACCCAAACTGTCACAGAGGCTCTTTACAGTCCGGCTCAAGTTGATGTAGTGTACACTGACTTCAGTAAGGCATTGACACTGCCAACCTAAATGTCCTACTTCTAAAGCTAGCTAACTTTAGTTTGTTTGGGCCAATACTTACCTGGCTTGAGTCGTACATCAGTTCTTCTTGCCGTGTTAGGAATTTCATATGCTAAAATTGGCGTATTAGTTGAAAAAATCAAAATATACTCTCCGAAAAGTTGTATTAGCATATAAAAAAACAAAATCATTCGAAACAAAAAAAATGATGTTAGGATTGGGTTTTGCGAGAGAGGTCGTATACTTCTGGGAAAGGGTTATTTTTCTTGCCGAAACAAAAATTAACCTGTTTGGCTCAGATGGGAGACGGCATGTTTGGAGAAAATCAAATACTGAGTTCAATTTCAAGCATATCAATCCCAAAGTAAAATACGGCGGTGGGAACATTATTCTATAGGATTGTATGGGGGCTTCTGGACCTGTAAACTAAGAAATTATAAATGGCAGGATGGATCAACATTACCATCTAAATATCCTCAAAAGGAATATAATACCCTGTTTCCATCTACGCCAAATCTCTAGATTTTGTCGAAGTGATTTGGTAGTGTTTCCACTTACAAATCTGATTTTGGCTGTCACTGTCACTGTCATTGCATGAGATGACATAAAATTTTGAAGGTAGATAATTCTCGTTATTGCAATCGTGGTGTGTGTTTCGCGATTGCGTAGTTGCTAACAATTGGTAGAGAGTGAAATCGCAATGGATATCAACGATAAAAATTTCGTTACCTTTATGTGACACCAAAAGGATTTGTCATTCGTAATCAAAACACAATTTGACACTTGCTGAATGTGCTGAAATACAATTATTTGCAATGCTGCCACACGCAACCATGAGATTTTGAGTGGTTTTCGATGAAATCTACAAGATTTACAATCGACTAGATTTCGATTTTTATATGGGAACTCTACAAGATTTCGATGTGGATTTGGGAAAATTGCCTAAATCTAGAGATTTGGCGTAGATGGAAACGGGGTATTAGACAAAGTGCTGAAAATATGGGGATTTTAAACTCTTTTGGCCTGTACCAGGTTAACCATCTCAAACATACCTCGGAGCAATGGTGACTTTGGGCTATTTATATCTGCCCAAAAGTGATTAAAACACCTGGTCCGTCCCCAGATTTAAACCCCATAAAGCATCTGTGGTACCACCTAAAAAATAAAGTTGCGATTCGTGAAGTAAAAAATAAAAACGAACTAAAAACAACCATTATTGAAGAATGGGAAAATATTTCACCAGCCGTTTGCAAAACGTTGATTAAATCGATGCCGAAACACCTCCAGAAAGTGATAAAAATTTGAGGAAAGTCCACAAAATATTAATAGTGAGTAAGTTCCTAAAATTTAAAGTAAATAAATCTAAAACAAACCAAATAATTTCAAATAAAACTATATCGTGCCATAACTTTTTTGGGTCGTTTCTCGATGGTAAACAAGCAGTTTTTAATTATGTTGAAAAATTGTGGTTTTTGATTTATTTTTGGTATGATACTGAAATTTATCTTCCCAGCTCCTGTCGTACTGTAAAAGAATAATGATTCTCAATAAAAAATACCACTAAAACGTATGACTTTTCTCGTTGGGTACATCGTGCCATAACTTTTTTTATCCACTGTATATATGCACGTACTTCTAGCCAACGACATCAAACGAAGAGCGCAAACAGAATCAAACCATGCTTTCGTCTTAGACGAACAAATAATACTACGTAAAAATACGAAGAAGCAGTAGGAGTGCTACAAAACTGAAAAGAACAAAGTTTCTACAACTGTTTGTAAGATTTTCACACAACAAATACTGTGAATACATTGTCTTCACTTTTCCGGTACGTTCCATTTTGCTACCTTATGTTCTTGTCTAAATTAAAAACAAATATTCTAGTGGTTGCAAGATTTCAACAAAATGTAATTCGACGGAGTGTGCAACAAACTTGCTCGTAAATAGGTTTCTTCATCTTAAGATATTGTTGAAAATTGTATTTGTTATACTGAGAATTCGACAACATCTCACAAATAGCATGGTTGAAAAGTTCATATTCCTTTTTGTTCTTATGATTTTGAGAATTTTCAATTATTTTGTTGCAATTCGTTGTGCTTTTAGGAAAGATGTCTGAAGTTTTACAAAAAGGAAGCTTTATTAGGATAATTGGGGCTAACATTTTCGGGCCATGAGGTCAATGTTTTTATGGTCACAAGTTTTTTAAGTAGATTTATTATAGTTGCTTCTCTTGTTTACTATTAATTACTACGATACGCATTTTGTTTAAATATCTGTTGTTTGTTCATGGTTACAATGCTTTAAAAATATTTAAAACCAACTATACGTGATCATGCAAGCATATAAACAAAAAATAACAAGCCGCGAGGTGCGACCCTTGAAGCCACAACGGTCAACTTCCCATTAATATCTAGATAAACATTAAAAATATTAAACATAATAATAATTTTGAAAATAGTACTACTTTCAATAATAATAATGAGAGGTTTTCATTGCAGTAACAGGAATGAGTTAATATTAATCATATCATCTACGGGAGCATCCATTGATTACGCAAGGCTTTTGGTGGATGGGTGATGATGATTGATTACCACAAATGCAAATTTGATTGAAATTTTGATGGTTTTCAAAATTTAAGCCGCTAATTTTAATTAAAAGACTGCACAAACTATTAAAAATCTGCCCAAATTATCCAAACATTTTAAAACTTTAATTGACCTTACAACAAAGTCTTTAAAATGGAAGATATAAGGTAATATCATTCAGAAGAACCCTTTTCATATGGTAACTTGGAATGATTTTTTATTTTTAATTGATTTTTTTAGAATCATAAAAATTTTTTTGCTGATTTCTCTTGAAAAACTGATGGGAATGTATAAATTTTATAAACATGTATTACTGTGTTGTGCAAATCAGGTTAAAAAAATATTTTTTATGAAAAAACCCTTAGTTTTTGCATTTTCTTCTATTAAATTAAAAAAAAAAACGCTGTAACGGATTTTTATAATGTTAAAATAATCAAAAAGATGTTAAAACACGTCGATTAACAGCTTAACCATGCAACTCGTATGTATGGTTCGCGAGATATGTATAACGCATGACAGAAAAGACCTTGAAGATCATGATGCCTGTTAATGATTTTTTATTTTTTATTTAATTTTTTACGTAATCACGAGAAAAAGTTTTGATGCTGTTTTTACAAACACTGCTTGAAGTATATAAATTTTATAAAAATTGAATACTGTCTTCCGCAAATCAGGTTAAAAATTTATTGTTTATTAAAAATTTTTGCACTTTTTTTCTGAAATCAAAAAACGGCTCCAACGATTTTTTCCAAAATTTGATAGATTCACAAAAATGCTAATACCCGTCGATTGACATCTTAACCATGCAAATCGTATGTTTGATTCACGAGATATAATGCATAACAGAAATGACCTTCAAAGGGTCAAAACAACAAACCCCCCCCCCCCCCCCCCGTCCCGTCTGAAGTATTCCAAAAACTAATCAGCTCTTAAGATTGCAAAGACGCTTCGATTGACACCTCAACAAAGTCGATACGACGTTATTTACGTGAGTTATGCTCGTAGAAAAAACTGTCCACAAACGCACGTACGTACGTACACACACACACATACTTCTTTCTAAAAACACTTTATATATACTCGTAAGACCTCAATACAAAAAGAAATGTTGAAAATTTCAATTTCGATTTTCGAGGCGATTACAAGAACTTCCCATATACTGGGAAGTTAACAAGAAATTTAGATTGTTAAGTTTTAAGTTTTTAAGTTTTAAGAAGAATATAAGTAGTGACCGAACGAATCAATCTGCATGAAGCATTGGTTATCGTTGTAAACATATCAGATGTCAATTATAGTAAAGCTTGTGCTAAGATAAACGAATACTACATAATTTCTGGAGGACTTGACGCAAAAAAAGCTCAAAAATCTTTTGCCAACATATTTGAAAGACCTCTTAGTAATTATTTGACTATCAACTTTTTTAAAATTAATCAAAATCTCGAACTGATTAGTACATTTTTGTACACAAAATATTTCCGCTTACTTGTCGTAAATCCTGTTCAAAAAATATCCGCAAAGTTCAAAAATCTTTTGGCAACATATTTGAAGGACCTCTTTTGGCAACATATTTGAAGGACCTCTTAGTTATGATTTGACTATTAATTTCCTTAAAATTAATCAACTTTTCGAACCAATCAGTACATTTTTGTACACAAAATATTTAGGCTTACTTGTCGCAAATCCTGTTCAAAAAATACCCCAAAAGTTCAAAAATCTTTCGGCAACATATTTGAAGGGCCTCTTCGTAATTGTTTGACTTTTAACTTTCTTAAACCTAATCAATACATTTTTGTACACGAAATATTTCCGCTTACTTGTCGTAAATCCTGTTCAAAAAATATCCGCAAAGTTCAAAAATCTTTTGGCAACATATTTGAAGGACCTCTTAGTTAAGATTTGACTATTAATTTCCTTAAAATTAATCAACGTTTCGAACCGATCAGTACATTTTTGTACACAAAATATTTAGGCTTACTTGTCGCAAATCCTGTTCAAAAAATACCCCAAAAGTTCAAAAATCGTTCGGCAACATATTTGAAGGGCCTCTTCGTAATTGTTTGACTTTTAACTTTCTTAAACCTAATCAATACATTTTTGTACACAAAATATTTCCACTTACTCGTCGCAAATCCTGTTCAAAAAATATCCCCAAGTTAAAAAATGTTTTGGCAACATATTTGAAAAATATCTTCGTAATTGTTTGACTATTAAAGTTCTTAAAACTAATGAACATTTAGAACCGATCAAGACATTTTTGTACACCAAATATTTCCGCTTACTTATTGCAAATCCTGTTTAAAATGTTATTCAATGTAAGGCACAATGCTTTCAAACATCTTTCAACGCAAGTTCACATTTAACAACTATTCAAATGAATGTCCCTGATTCCACTCAAATAATTCATCTCTGTAGCGTTCAATTCAGCTGAATCCATTTCCAAAATTAAGAACGAAATATTGTTGCTCTCATCAACGAACAAACATTTGTAGGTTTGTATAGAAATCGGTAAATTGACTAAATTACGAATGCTAGTATCATCATTGCTGATGCTACCATTTTCCTTATTTTATTATTTTTATTCAAACCAAACGTTATGTACGTTCGTTGTCTGTTGCCATTCTCTTTTGTGATAATATGAAAATTTATAAAGCAACTAGCAAAATTTTCCGCATTTTCACGTTCATTAAATATTCAAATTTTCGTTCCTTATGAACTTAGCATTTAAATTGGCGAAATACCGAATGTGTTTTCCATAATTTTTTTTCGCAAGACTTGCTCGTCTCTGTTTGTATTTGCAAAATTGGTTTCAGATTCGTTTCTAGTTCCGTTTTCCTACCTCTAGCCCATACGCTTTTCCATTTCGCTTGGCTTGCTTTTGGGTTGACTTCGTTGGACTGCATAAATCCAATGATTCTCTCTTCATTTTAAGGATAATGAATACTGTATACAAATGCTATTAATCTAGGAAACATTGTGTGTGAGTCAGTATGCACTATGGGAGCATTTCATTGTATTTCATAGTATTGTCACTGAGTTGGTTGAGCAAAAATTAAACCATAAACAACGAAATGGAATTGGAAATGACCAAAACCAGGATCGTAGAATTCTAGCATTGCTTTACGCCACTGCCATATTGCAGCTGAAAGCCTCAAAGCTATCCTGTGAAAGTGCATTACCATATTTAATTTAATAAAATGCCATCCAATCCTGTATAGTGTTATACCATCGTACACAAAAGAGATAACTGCAGTAGCATAGAATATTGTCTGCAAAGGGTTGGTCCTTTTTGTGTGCTGTGTCAATTCAATTAGCCGGGAAATACCAAGCGGGTAAAGTTTATATTGTTAGTTCGCAGCCCATCTGACCATACACATACGCAAGTCGTGACCATATATATATGCACAGTTTGATGAAGTTCATTTGCCCCGTGAAAGTTACTCCTTCAATTGTTCGGAAATTCAGTAAATCACTGAAATGTAGTTATGATTTTTCTATATCTTCAGATGTGATTGTTTTTCCTAGATTGAATATCTTTTATTCTTGGTTGGTTGTAGCGGCATCCCTTTTTATCAAAAGATGGCTCACTTAAGCCACAATAGGCCCATTGTGATACTACAAAAAGATAAGGGCGGCACTAGAACCTGTGAGATGACGAGAACTATTTCGATTCTCTCATGAAGCCGGCTCTGCAGCCAATATTTAAATCAGCTACTTCCGTGAGGCTGTCCAGGAAGGGTAAGCCTAAGATTTTCATGCGTTTTCTGGACAGTGCTGGGCATTCGCACAAAAAATGTTGGATTGTCTTCTTCGTCCGCATAGGCTACAACTTTGCAGCCAGTCGCTTCTATTGTTCATCCACCACTAAGTTCCATAGAAGAGGTGGTAGCATCCCATCTTGCGGGGTGCCTCTGCACGTCCGCCTTCTTAGGATACTGTCTCCTAGTGTCGAGTTGATGCTTCTGCTGCTTGGCAGTTGTACGACAAACCTAATCAGGTTATCATCCACATTGTTTTTCTCGAGTGTCTTCTCAATAGCCTTGTAGCTGACGTTGTAGAATGCACCTTCGATGTCTAGAAAAACCGCCTGCGTGTATACCGCCTGCGTGATGTCTAGAAAAACCACCTGCGTATGAAGAGTGGTTTCAGAGTAGCTCTCAAATGAATCTCTATCAGCCGTTCCAGAGTTTTCAGCAGAAAAGAGGTGAGGCTGATAGCTCTATAGTCCTTAGATGAGGAGTGGGATGTCTTGGCCGCTTTAGGTATGAAGACTACTTTAGCTTCTTTCCACCGCTGTGGAATGTAAGTCATCTGTAGACATGCTTTAAAGATGGATTTTAGCCATTGATTTCCTGCTGGATCTCAACGGGTGAGATGTTGTCTATTTTAGGGGATTTAAAGGGTTGAAATGAGCTGATTGCCCAGCGTAAGAGCCTGTCATCTGTAGACACAGCGGCTGACAGGCAGTTCGAGGCCGTATGTGGATTAGCCACATCCTCACTGCCCGGGAAGTGCGTGTCCTTGAGAATGGCTAGCGTGTCGAAGGTGGATTCAGTCCAGACCCCATTTGCGTCTTCGACAGAACCCAAAAACAATGAGGAGCTCGTCATGACTTTTCGCAGACGACTGACATTCTTGGAGTTTTCTATTTCTGCACAGACACTTTTCCAATAGGTGCGTTTGGCTTTTCTGAAAGAGGATTTAAACTTCTTCAGTTTGAGTTTATAGGAAGACCAGTCATTGGACTCTTTCACCTGATTGAAAGACTTCCTACATTCCTTTCGCAGCCGCGCAATGTCACTAATCCACCATGGGGTGCTAATATTTCCCTCTTGGCTTCCTTGGACTGCATGCAGACTTTGCTGTTTCAGTGAAGGCAGATGTAAGGGCCCCAACGGCTTCCCCCAGACCACTTATGCCTTCAATCGTTGGAGGTACACCTCCTAGTGCAGACTGAAATACTGATTGGGATTTCACTCAATCCATCCTCCTTTTGTCGATGAATGTTGGATTTTTCGGAGGGTCAAATAATACATAAAGAATCGGATAACGAACACTATTGTGATACATGTCATACTTTGATAGCGTGGTACAAGTGCTTGTTCGTTGGAGTGATATCCAAAACTTCCCTACGAGTTGCTGTAATGAAAGTAGGATTCTCACCTTTGTTCACTAGGGCTAAGTCATGCGTTAAAATAAATTCTAAAAGTGACTCAACCGTTTAGTTCATATCGGTGCTTCCCCAAATGTGGTGATGGGCATTAGGGTCCGCCCCGATTACTAGATGGGTACCCCATGCAGTGGCTTCTGTGACGATCCATTGCAGGTTGATGGAAGGTGGCAAAACACTGTGTGCCATATACCAGGAGACAACCTAAAGGGGTTTGGATTGCCTTTCCACTGCTATGGTAATGGTGTCCTGGTTACTGAAATTGGACAAGGTTAGAAACTTCAAGCCTTCTTTTATGATTATGCAACCTCTCTGCTTACCTGCTGTATTGAGGGATACTTTATTGTATCTCTTCATATTGAGCCCACAAACTCGGTTTTCTACAACCCAAGGTTCCTGGACCAGTATTAGCTTCTCTCCTTTCTGGGTCAGGTGGAGGAGCAGAGCGGCGGATGCCGCCTTAAAGCGATGGAGGTTTATCTGTAGAAACCTCAGCATCACGACACAGAGTTTCTTCCGCCTCCTCGACCAGGTCGAGGGATTGGAGAAGGTCCCCACCCAACTCCGTAGTGGATGTGGTACTTCTTCCGTCATCGGAGAGAAGATCTGACTCAGAAAGGTCCACGGTCGGGTCTACTGATGCTTCCACAAATACTTCACTCCCACTCTCCTTACTTGGTTCCCGTACTACCTTCCCAGCACGGACCTTGCGATAAACTCGCAGGGTGATAGTCGAGAACCCGTAGCTTATCACCCCGCCCTTCGACTCCAATGAAGTTAGCGACTCCTCATTGAAGATTATAGGGGCCTCTAGCTGTCCATTACTTGACTCGCTTACCTTAGCTACCTTCCAGTTTTCCACCGGGAGGTCAGCATTGCTGAGCTTAATTAGCTCAACAATTTTCCCCGGTGTAGATGGCTCCGCTGGTATCCACGCCCAAGACCGATCTTTTGTTCTGAGAAAGGAGAATTATTTTGTGTCGATAGTTTTCCGAAGCACAATCGAGTATCTAAATACTTTCATCAGAGCGAACTAACATAAGAATTGCTTTTCTGAATCACAAGACTGCTCAGCTAAAACAAAATTGCACATCATAAATGGTGCATCATATCCGAAAGATGCAACCCTTTTTTCCATTCCACACTTTCAGCCGTCATCCCCTTTTCATTTCGCCATATCGGTCCTCTTTACCGGAAGTCCTTTTTATATGCAACATCCACCAGGTCGTTTTTATCCTATTGTATCATTCCATCAGATATGAGGTAAATTTTTCGATTTATATGGAAATGGATGCTTCCCATTCAACTGATACAGATAATAACCGAATAGCGTACACGTTCGTGTAAATATACATTATAGTGTCGATGGAATATTATCTTTCGTACACTGATACACTCAGGATCCCTATGATATACTCTGCCCGGATTGAAGGCAAGCTATTTAAATATAATTGCTGGTCAATTTACCTTTATTGCACTATTTTTTCAGAATTTTTTGAATGATGTTATCTATCTGGGACAGATTTCATACAGAAATTTACTTGAAAGCACTCTCACATCAGGTTCCATTGAAATAATAATTTTTAATTTTATATGTACGAAATTTGATTAAATACCAAATGATCTGCATGAATCATGTACATTAAAAATGGATTTTCAGAGAAGTTATATGATGTTGCTTGATTGCATCACGAATCGAGATAATATTTTTTTAAAAAAATATGAACAGTGGAAATGCATTGTGTTGCACATTAATATAAGAGCTTTCATATTTATTGAAAACGAAATTTAAAATAAGTTTGCATGTTTATTCTGCGCTGAAAATGATAAATTTATTCTTGCATATAAATTGAAATATTGTGAAAATAGCCATTCATATTTGTATTACTTATTCTAGAAGAATTTTAAGAGTCTGAAAGGACATTTTTCTGTAATTTCAGGTGAGTTTCTCCAGTTTTGGTTTAGTTTTTGTGAAAAATGTATGCTTTTAGAGCACAATACCTTATAAAACGGGTTTTTACAACACGTTTTCCCGCATAAGCAACAAACACCCTTCGACAATTTGGAAACATGGAAAACGTTCGCATTATAATATCTTGGACGTTGCCGTGTTATACAAAAGTTTCCGTAATTTTTGAATCGTGTAAGAATGAAACCGTTTTGTAGGGAGCTATCCGTGTTTCGAACCATTGCTTTGATTATCTGAATTCTTACGATCCAAATGTTCTTTTGGCGAAATCTTTGTTTTGACTGTCCTCGATGACTCCTTGAAATATTGGACTCTTCATAACACGACCTTTCATGGGCATACATTCTGATATGATGTAATATTTACGTAGTCAGTCGTCCTCTTTCGAGCCTCAGCAAAACGGACAGGAAATCACCGATGAATGGCGTCAACGACGAATTTTTCAAAGGACTATCTGGGTGGTTGAACATCTTCCAGTTCTTAAATAGTAGATATCATGACACTATATATTCAATAAGGGCCATTTTTCACCCCCTATGGGCTGTCGCTTCCAGTGCAATCTGCGTTGAGGATCAGATTTTTCTGTTGAAAATCAGAATCACTGAAGCGCTTTTGATCGACTTATGCTGCTCTTCTTTTTCAATTGATCTTTAACTCCACGGAATATATTGGGGCGAAATACCAAATCATCATCATCATCATTATCAGCTTATCAACCATTTATATGCATCATGGTGTAGCCTCTCTCCATGCTTGTCTAGTTTTTGCTGTACGTGCCCAGGTGGTGCTGACTGACTTCCTTATGTCGTGGACCCATCAAAGTTTCGGACGTCGCCTCGGTTTTTTGACTTCTCTTGGGTATCACTGCATGATTTTTGTGGTCCATCTATTGTCTGATATCCTCGCTTAGTCGCCTGCTCATAGCCACTTGAGAGCTCTAATTCTTTTGATCACAGCAGTTACTTGTGTTGTCGCTCTTATCCAGGTTAATCTTTTTCTGTCTCTGCTTGTGATGCCCAGCATACATATCTACATTGCCCGTTGGGCAACCTGGAGCTTCCTTATGATGTCTGTTACTAGGATCCATGTTTCACAGTCATACGTCATGACTGGCAGGTTGCATTGATCGAAGGCTTTCTTTTTCAGGTGGCATTTCATCCTTGACTTGAATACCAAGGAGGTCTTCCCAAACGCACTCCATGCTACAGCTTGATCCTTCTGTTTATTTGTGGTATTAGCGATCCCAAGTTGTGTACTGATTGGCCCAGATACACATATTCGTCGACAACTTCCAGTTCAATGTTGTTAACTGATAGTTTACTGTGGCTTCTCGTTACGAACTCATTGTACATAGCTTTAGTTTTACTCAAGTTCATTTTTAGGCCTGCTATCTCGCTAACCACGCTTGAATCTTCGAGCAGCGTCTGTAGCTCATGTTGATTTTGGGCGATAAGGACTATGTCATCTGCGAATCGTAGGTGATTTAGTCGCTCTCCATCTATGATTAGTCCTTTATGACCACATTTCAGGTCCCGGAAGAAGTCTTCTAAGGTTGCGAACAATCTTGGCGATATGGTAACCCCCTGTCTGTCCCCTCTTTGCGTGGGAAATTCCGGCGTGGCATCAAACACTTTAACTTTCGCTTGAGCGTTCTTGTTGGCTAGTGTTTCTATATAGGGTTACAATACCCTGACTTATGAGCGATCTTATTATTGCTTCGGGGTATATTGAGTCGAAGGCCTTCTTAAAGTCGATGTACGCCAGGGCTAGGGAGAGTTCGTATTCCCTTGCTCTGTTCATGACTTCTCTTAATGTGTGGATGTAATCGACAGTCCTAAATCCACTCCTAAAGCCAGCATGTTGTCGTGGTTGTTCTACATCTAGGGCCGATTCTATTCTGTTATTGAGGATCTTGGTGAACACTTTGTGGAACACCGGGAGCAGGCTTATTGGTCTATAGTTTCTAATGTCTTCCCTGCTGCCATTTTTGTGGATCAGAATTATGTTGGCGCTGTTCTATTGGTCCGCAATTTGTCTGGTTCGGATACAGTTTGTGAATAGGTCCACCAGGATCTTCCATGTTCGTCTGTTCACATGTTTTAGCAGTTCCGCTGTGATTCCGTCGTTGCCAAGTGCTTTATTATTTTTCATTTGTTTAAGTGCCAGTTCCACTTCGCCAATGAGAACTTCTTGTACATCTTCTTCGAGTTGTGCTGGTGTAGTTGTTGCAAATGTGAAGCTTCTTTCGGAGACTTTGTATAGATCTTGATAGAAGTCGGTTATAATTTCCAATATTCATTTTCTATCGGTAATTCTTACATTTTCGTGTTGCAAAGCAATCACTTGCCTTCTACCAATCATCAGTGCTCTTTTCGTCTTCTTGAGGCTTCTGTTCCTCTAGATAGCGTTTCGTTTTCTACCAGTTTTTCGTTGTATCCCATAATATCTTTTGATATTTTTTTTCTGATTGTTTTGCAGATTGGTCTATTCAATCCTTTAGATGTTCGACGATATTTTCATTTCCCTGCGTTTTCTGAGTAGAGTTTTTGTTTCATTTGAGAGTTTGTGGTGTCTGCTACCCACTCGTGGCCCGCCTACTTCTTCAGCACATTTTATGATAGCGTTTGCGAGATATGACGCGTCCTTGTTCCGCATTTCAGTCTCAAACTTTTCTTGGTATCAGCTATCGTCGTCTCTGATATAATCAGTATTAATACCTGGTCTTGTTGTTGGCTTTCTTACTAATCTGAACCTTTCTTCTTTTAGATCCAGAAAGAGCTTTACTCTAGCCAGACTACGGTCGCTTTCTGTTTTGAAGCTGTTAATTATTGATACGTCCCTGACAGTATTCATTCTGTTGGTTATGATTAGATTCATTTCATTCTTGGTGGTTGCGTTTGGAGCTTGCCATGTCGATTTTCTATTTAGGGTTTTCTTAAAAAAGGAGTTCGCTATGTATATACTTCAGCAACTAGTTGATGATGTTGCTCTGAAATGAGTTTCGTTTTCTGAAACAATCACTCTGAAAAAACCTTCCCTGCCGTGGTTGTTAGTTTCACCGAATAAGCGCACAGTGGTGTGAAAAATATGGTCTGAGACGGTTGTATTCAGAGGATTTGATCCTTTTAAAGACATTACATGGACAGATTTGCTCAGCGAACTTGTTTTGCCATGGCTGGCCGATAGAAATACATTTCACGCTGCTTAATGGGGTTTCCCGATATCTCCAAGACCACTAAAAGGATAATAATGTGCACTCTGACTGCCCGATTGTCCGTACAACAACAGTTCTTCCTCCAAAACTTGTAAGTCTGACAAATGAGCTTGATTCTAAGATATTTGTTTCACAAGGTCAAGTACGGCTCATTCGTAAAATGTGGTGATGTGAGATCGATTTTTAAGGTGGGTAAAGTGTAACCTAACATGTGACTCTCCTCGTGATATAGATTGGGGCATCTGCTTCCTTTCCTAGGCTATGTAGTATATTTGAAGGGTTTTGAATACTGATCTTGCCAACCTGCCATGTTAGCCCGAGAGGCTCATCAGCCATTGCAAGGACTTCTAATTCATGCCCCACCATTTAAGTTCGGAAATTTTTATGGCTATCATGGTGACCAGACGCTTCTGCCCTAACACTTAGCTACGCTGGACTGGTTATAGCCTATGGTAGATATAAGCAACAGGCACTTCTGCTTCGCCTTCAGACTTATACATCACCACTGCGCCATCACCATATTGATTAACATCAATATGTACAGCAAAACAGCGGTCAAATTTGGGGATATTCAGTACTGGTGCGGTGCACAGGGTATCTTCAGTGGTGTATTGCACCCAAAAAACATTTCTATTCATTTTTATTTACTTTCGTCGGATAATTTATTGCAAGAATTTTTGCTATGCTCATAGATGCTGCAATAAGTGCAAAAATGTTCTTTACCCATTTAAATATTTGCTATGTTCATAGATGCGTCCGTCAAACTACCCCCTTTGTTCAGGAGCTCTTTATCCTGGGAGATGTCAGTGAGCGTCTCGGGATCATTTTCTGTTTGAAGAGTGGACGTGATTGTGCCCCACCATCAGCATTGAAGCCGAACACGTAAGAGTTACCCTGTCGCGCACTGAGAATAATTGAGGCAATGCATATAGTCCTTCACTCAATGAGTTTCCACAACTCCAGCTCGGAAGTACAAGAATTTTGAGCAATCCCCGTTTGGCACTCGTTAGAAGTCATAGAAGCTCATTAAGCCTGTTCAATTGCATCTTTTCAGATAATATTTCGAGAATCTTGCCAAGCAATGTAGACAGCTTTATCACAAAAATGTCCCTATTATCTTTACTTAGTTGAACACTGAACATTTTTAGACATGTCCTGTGAGGTTGTCGTTGCTTTCCTTAAGCAGTGGAAATATGTTTGATAGCCTCAGCCTAAGAACTTACTGTTAGACAAAGCTTGAAGGAGGCATCTTGTGGGGATCCTGGCGGGCTTCGGTGAGCTCTCAAGGAGAATTGGAATTCCAGCTAGCAACCTAGGTTAAGATTGACCTGATTTCCAGCTCCAGTCTTTAGGAGAAATATATGTATGCATAGAAGAATTCTTTTAGAATGGACCAAATTGAGAATTCCTTTAAGAAATCTGGATGGTTCACGAGATTATTTATGAGGTATCCATATCCACAGAGTACAATGGACGAAATCAGTTTAAATGAAGCCGAAGCCATTGAGCTTAGCATCTCCTACCACCTAATCACTGTGGTTTTATTCTCATCCATCAGGAAAATTTTGATGCCACCAATTTCCAAGCCTTTAATCTAAACATGTGTTTTCCACGTTTCGATACACATGTGAGATTCACAAAATTTCCACTTTTCGGAATTGCAGCTAAAAATTTTGAAATTTACGATCGTCTCAAATTTGACAGCTACTTTAACATAAGAAGATTTTTCAGTGGGATCTTTGTTTAGAGTGCCCACAGAAAATTAGTCCCGCCCGTGCTGAGCCGCCTACAGGTGCCATACTGTCTTATTAATTAATCCTACAACCAACAATGGTAACACTTAAAAGAATCTTTTAAAATTAAGAGTCCTTGTGTGCACACTGCACACTAATTGCTTTTATTTTTATTTGCAAACTTTCGCAACACGATACCATGCAAACACTTTTCAAATCAATTATAAATCTATAATTTGCTTTTTTCTATTCAACAAACGTTTCTATCAATATTTCTCTTTTATATTCTAATTTCGATTGAAATCATCAAAAAAAAAAAACGATGAATAAATAAAACGCAATCCATTAGCTTATACCATTCACTATCAAAACTAATATTCTACTACTTTCTCTTGTGAATCGTTGCCACTGTATTTTTTTTCAAATAACAATTCTCAAACAAATGCTTTTAATAGCGAAAATAAATACAGACTTTGTGCCGACATCTCTCGGAAAAAGGATAGCAAGCAAGCGATATAGGCAAAACCGTTGTATCCTGACTATATTCGCCGGAATTGCGTGCCTCGCTACACCAACTCAGTCAGGATTTTCCAGTATTGTCTGTTGTGTTGTCTAGAATCTGATGATGAAAATGGAGAAAGCTGCGTTTAATGTTTGCCAGGATGAATACGGCGAAGTATAAAGGGTGCAGAATATTTATGCCGTTAACACAACGTCTCATTCATGTAAATAACAGAGTTGAAGCTAGGACGAACCAAACGTTGGAATGAGATGTGTGCACAATATTTGCAAGCAAACTTTTTTCGGAAAAAATGAAACAAACTTTCATGAATGTTAAATCTGAATATCTTTCAGAGTGAAGGATACAAAAATGACGACTAGCAAGTGTTTTAGGGATGGAGAGTACATTTTTGATTTCACTAGCTTTGTTTTAGAAGAAACTTCCATTAGTATGATTATCATTTTATGCTGAGTGAATAGGAAAGACTCAAGTCGAAAGTGCATTCAGGAATACGCAATTAATATTAACACTGCATCCAAAAAATGTATTCGTATTCATATATTTTTACACGGGCTAGTCAATTTCTTTAGTTCTTCACTACTTTGCAGGGGAGTCAGGTGAAAAACGAAGCATTTCTTAGTCAAGACTTCATAATCCTCAGTTAGCATGAAGGATTCACAAAGGCATATAATTTCAGTCATAGCATGGTTGGTCCTTACGAATAACCGTGACATTTCAGCAGAACTCTTTCACATATACTAATAAAATTCGCCTTTATCCGTACACATTCTCCTTGCAAATCTCAAGCAATCCCCAGCAACAGACTCATCTCAACTGAAAAACGGAGTAAGATCTCACATTTTCACGGTCACGAAACACCATAAACATTTTTCTAGGTCCTTCATATTCTAACGAGCCAGGGCGTATCCTTGTAAATCCCCAAGTGTTAATGATGGGAATCGGCCCAGAAAATTAGAATGCCTGTTTATTTATTTATATTCTGCTATTTTAGCCACCTACTTTAGATTGTATTTTTCTATGTCTTTCGCCGGAAGACACTGCCAAAGAGCGGTCTAGAAAAATGAATAAAAATTCGTATCCTTTCTTTCAGGTTGACACCACAAGGGAAACGAACAAAAGTTATTGTGCGTGCATGTGAACGAATTCGGTGGGACGATAAAAAATAACCCTTTATTTTAATAAATAGCTTGAAGGCTGGTAGAGTCCTTCATATTTTTGATGAAATCGCATCAATTGCTTTGGTTGAAAGAGTGTTTGTGTTGAAATGGAATCCAAGTGACCCGTGGATACATTGGTTTAATTGTTGGATGCAGGATTTAGTAGATTATTCTCGCCAACGGCAGAAAGGATTTTGTGTTCAATTCGATTGGTTTTCAAAATGATTTATCATTGAATTGATAAAATTCCAGCTTGATTTTAATTTGAACTATGTTTCTGAGCTATGTTTCATGCAAAGTTATGATGCACATGAGCTTGGTCAAAAATTAAAGAAATAGCTCCGCTTTCCTTCAATTTCATGGATCAAAAATTACTCCGAAAAATTGATTCATATTCCAATAGCTTATGCTCCAAGATCTATCAATTTTTTTATAAGCGGATACAAAAAGAAGGGCTTAGCGTTTTCTTTTGAAGCCTTTCAGTTAGTTAATTTATTGAAAGCGAAACAATCTCAGTTTCGAAGTTTGAAAAGTCCGTGCAAAAATAAAAACTGCTTACGTGTTTGGGGTAAATCTTTTTTATTTTTCGACATAGTCTCCTTATAGGCTTATACACTTCTTTCAACGATGTTCTTGTTTGCTGACCCCTTCCGAATAATAGGATTTGTCCGAGTCTGCAAAATATACATTAGTGTCTGCAATCACCTCCTAGTTTGAATAAAATCTTCGTCCCGCCAGCCATTCCTTCAAATTGGAGAACAAATAGTAGTCCGAGGGAGCCAAGCCTGGAGAATAGGGGGGATGTAAAACGAGTTGGAATCCTATTTCCATTAATTTTGTGACCACGACTGCTGAGGTGTGTGCTGGTGCGTTGTCGTCATGGAAAAGGACTTTTTTGTGCCCCAATCGCGGGGTTTTTTCTTGCAGCAGGGTTTTCAAACGGTCCAATAACGATGAATAATATGTATCTGTCATAGTTTTACCCTTTTCCAGATAGTCGATGAGCACTATCCCTTGCGAATCCCAAAAGACAGTCGCCATAACCTTCCCGGTCGAAAGAACGGTCTTCGTCTTTTTTGGTGCAGATTCCCCCTTGGTAACATATTGTTTAGATTGTTGTTTGGTCTCAGGAGTATAGTAATGTATCCATGTTTCATCCACAGTGACGAAACGACGCTTAAAGTCCTCCAGATTCTTCTGGAACAGCTGCAAACCATCCTTGCAACACTTCAAACGAATCCGTTTTTGGTCCAGCGTGAGCAATCGTGGCACCCATTTTGCGGATAGCTTTCTCATGTCCAAATGTTTATGCAAAATATTATGTATTCGTTCGGTCGAAATGCCCACAGCACCAGCAATCTCACGGACCTTAAATCTTCTGTCATCCATCACCATATCATGGATTTGATCAATGATTTCTGGAGTCGTAACCTCCACAGGCCGTCCAGAACGTTCAGCGTCAGTTGTGCCCATATGACCAGTCCGAAAATTTTGAAACCACTTATAAACTGTTCTAATCGAAGGAGCAGAGTGACCATAATGTTTATAAAGCTTTTCTTAAGTTTACTGAGGCGTTTTGCCTTTCAGAAAGTAATGTTTAATCACCACACAAAATTATTTTTCGTGCATTTCTTGAATATCACTCGACCTCCTTGATTCACACGAATGCTGAACATAAAGAAATAGACCAATATGGCTGCAACTTGGCGTGCGTTCATTCAAGAGATGCTACTAACTAAACATGACCTTGATACGCGCCAGTGGAGGCAACTCTCGGTGACCCACCCCGCGATAATAATTCCGAACCGCACATGTCAGGCCAAAATAGGGTGGACCCAGATAGTTCCATCCATGCTTGGTGAGCTCTGCTAGCTTCTGTCTTTCCATCAGAGGAATTGTGTACTCGCTAATTGATTTTATTAATATTGATCGTTCGTTGTCACGCTAAAGTTTGTGTAGAGTATTTTGACCTAGGCTAGATCTTCAATAGTCGTCCAGTCACAGTAGACAATCTTTCGTCAAAAAAAAATATGGACGATCCAAACGAAAACGCTCTCGGCTGTTTTTTGTATAGTAGTACAGAAAATGAAGCTCCTTTAGCTCTAGTTCAAATGCCAAAACCTCGCAAATTTTCCGTCCAGCATCGATTTGCATAAAAATTTGGGATTAGGCTCATTTCACCCTCTAGTCCATTTTCTATATCGTGCCGTTGTACGCTTTTTGTTTTATATGGGTGAAAACTACCCCTAATTGTAAAATATTATAAAATAATATTTTAAACCTTAATATGGGTAAAATCTGGTTTGGATTAGTTTAATAATGATTGTTTTATGCTTTAGGATATAATATCATAATATTTCAATCTTTGAAAATCAACCCTTGAAGCTTAAATAAAAATAAAAAAAATCCCCAAAAAAGAATAATTATAATAGTGATTTAATTCAAGAATTCTGTTGTTTAAAATAAGTAGTAAGTTAATTTTGCAACTTTTCAACTCTTAAAAACCACCCTTTTTTTTATTTATTTTATAAACTAATTTCATAGATGTAAATAGAAAAAAGTAGAATTACATACAAACAAATTCATTGACACAAAAATACACCGCATATTCACATACATTTACATACATAGACGTCTAAATTTACAAATAAAGATACAAATACTAATACGTTTTTTAAATGACTGTCTCATTGATTCGATCTTCGTCGTGGTCGATGTCATCTTCGTCTTCTTCGAATTTTTCACAAAAAAATGATTGGTTTTCTAAACATAGCTCCTTCATTTTTAGTGATAGAACGTTTTTTCGAAAACGATTTTGTAGAGTTTTTCAAGATCTGTGAATTAAATTCCTTAAGATACCTTTGTTTTAAAATGAAGTGAGTTTAAAGGGCTCGAATAAGGAGGTATTCGCTGGTAAATAAAGAGTTTAAACGGCTACATCTCGCCAAATATTAACTACAGAAAATCTAGGCACAGAGAAACTTTTGTCATTAAAAAAGCTACAATTTGGTATTTGATCATTTTTTATGTATCTCCAGTATTTTCGGAGATATTTTGAAGGAAAGGGTGAAAATACGAAAAATCGTTTTCTCTTCAAACTCTATTTTTACTAAAATTAGACATTTTAAATTGTACAAACTTCTTGGAGGTATTGATTGTTTTCACTGATTTTTTCGTAGAAAAAAGTATGTATCTACCTTACTTTGATCATAAGTTGCTCAATTTTGTTGCTAGAGACTTTTTTTAAAAAAGAAGAAAGGTCTAATTATATACTTCAAAAAAGATTCTATAAATTTTCCTCGAAAAATACAAAGTTTTCTCGTTATTTGACTTTGATTCTTTAAAATTTAGCATTTGATGAAAAATGCTAACCGTATTAGTCGTACAATAATTTTAAAAAATAACATTTTTTCTGTTATTTCAAAAACTACAATTTTATTGATAAAATGCATATCTTTCGAGTTATAAACGTCAATTTTTTTCGTCGAAAAACTGTTACTTTCAACCGCGAATGGTTCGAAAATTATTAGTTTTACGAACAAAATATATGGAACATTTTTTACTTAGAATTACTTTTTCCATCAATTCCTGTAGTTAAAATGTAATAAAAAAATTTCACCTTCGAGATACGGTGACAACCACCCCCAAGATTTTAACGTACAGCGGTATAGAATGATCCTTGGGGTATTCTCTACCTTTTGTGAAAATTTTCAAGTAAATCCATGCTGGACGAAAAATTTCCGAGCTAAAATGCTTCATTTCTTGTACTATAGGGTAAAGGTAACAGGGCTTAGAAACTCATAAGAAAACTCGTCCACAGGACTGATTAGAGAAATGAAACCTCTATACGAAAAGAAACTTTCCAACACTAGTTGTATTCAGCAATTCGTTGATCTCTAGTAATTGCTCAATATATCTTTGGCGACAGCAATCACCGCTACCGTCAACCGTCCTTTTCAACCACTGGCAGTACATATTGTCGTCGGTAAGCTGTCCATTCCTTCTCGCTGAAGGTAAAAAAGCAACCGTAATTTTTTCACGTGTCAAAACTGTTTATGGCGAAGGTACCGAACCGAACCGAACACGTATCGTGAGTTTAGTGAAGGCAGAACGAATGTTCATGACGATCGGAGGTGTAGAAGACTTTCAATTTTGAACGGTGAGTTGGCGCAAAAAATTGAGAAAAGTGTTCGTGAAGACCGGCGATTAACACTGGATGAAATTTCAGCGATGTTTCCGCAACTCTCCAGATCTCTTTTACATGAAACAATTTAAGAAATGCTGGAACTCTGAAAGTTATGCGGAAAATGGGTCCCAAAACAATTGACAGAACAGCACAAACTTAATCGGGTCACTAGCGGTCACGAGTTCCTGGAGCGATTTGAATTGGAAGGTGATGATTTTCTAGGCTCGATTGTAACTGAAGATGAAACCTGGGTAGCTCATTACACTCCTGAGATAAAAAGACAGTCATCACAGTGGCGGCACACCAGTTCCCCATCTGCCAAAAAATTCAAAACTTCGGACAAAAAAATCATGGCCACTATGTTTTGGGACCGAAAAGGGATCATTTTGATCGAATTTTTGCCTCAAGGGGAGACGATTAATGAACCACGATACTGTGAGACCCAAAAACACTCAAGATAGCAATTCAAAACAAACGGAGGGGAATGTTGGGAGTGTAAACAACGCCACCATGCCAATTTCATTTTGGCATTTGAGTGCTGGCGGAGTAACAAATTCGTTGCATGCCAGTAATGGGCCAGTGCTGCTTTTGGGTCTTGGCCCAGTACTGGTATACAACGTCCGCCCATCGTTATCATCCAGCACTTATATGTTACTGAGCCAGCGCTATGTGGCGCTCAGCCAGCACTGGGCCAGTTGTGCGACCGTGTTCGGAGAGTGTGCTTGTAGCACGACAACGCCCGCCCGCACACGCCCAACGCCACCAAAGCACTTTTGAACTCATTTGGTTGGGACATTTTGAACCACGCTGCATATTCTCCTGATTTGGCGCCTTCAGACTTCCTTTTCACTTCCCTGAAGACTCTCATGGGTGGAAAAAATTTCACCTGACGAGGAGGTGAAACAAGAGGTCCTGAACTGGAAAAAGAAAATGGCAGGAGAGTTCTTTCAGAAGGGCATTAAAAAGCTTGTGCCATGGCTTACAACCTGCATAGAACGGGAAGGAGACTACGTGGAAACATAACTGACATATTTACCTACAAAATCCTGTAACGTTGTTTTAAATACATTTTTTTTAATTAGAAAAATCGAGTACTCTTACTTTGTGGACGTGCCTCGTATGCTCAATAAATATCCATCTCGCAGCCACTGTAAGAGTGATTGCTGACCAAAAGCTCGTCCTGTAATTTTCCAAGAAGAATGAACTGGCAAATAATTTTGAGATTTTACAGGATTTTATTATTTGTTCAATTTAAATGTTGTTGCGAACTCCGCGTATTGACACTGCGGTCACGGAAAATTTATTTGAACCTAGCCTTCCACCCCATGTATAGCGCAACGATGCCGGCTAAAGCTCAGCGCGTGGGTGTGGTTCTTTAGGAGATTAGGCTAGGCCCGTGTCGATCCAAATAACATGGACAAGGGATGGGAATCAGGATTGGGTGTTGGTACTGAGCCTGGAAAAAAAAACTTAGGCCATAATATGGTTAAAAGGAATAGATGTATTTAAGATAATTCAAATAAAAAAATAACATTATAATAAACTTATAATAATACAAAAATATAATTCGAAACAATAAGAGAAAAAAATAATGTTTTAAAGAAAATTATAATTAAAAAAAAAAATAATCGAAAAAAATAATTATGATTAAAAGAAAATTATAATAACAAAATAATCATAAAAAAAAACTAATCATGATTAAAAAGAAGCTATAATAACAGAAGAAGAAAAAAAACGGGGGAGTGAAGTGAAGGCAACAAAAAAAATTTGGAATTTTGCTCTGAATAATTTGTGGAACACGACTTACTCTGTCTGATGATGAGCGCTCTTCATCGCTGGTAGTTGTCCTCAAAATCAAAAAATATATATGGTAGCCTAACTTCACTCACTAGCCTTTCTTTTTTTCTTAACATTGATTTTAAACTTTCAAATCATCGAATTTATGCAAAACCTTGTTAACATTTACGCCTCTTTACATCGATTTCTGACTTTTATAACAATAAATTCTTACACGCATATAAACATTTTGCAGTCATTTACTCGCTACCCAAACAACTTGTCTAAGAAATTTCAAATTCATTAAAGTCACGGCAAAAGTCCTTGGTAACAATAGCAAAGTCCAAGACCGCGACCTTCCAAAAACGGTTTCTTGGGCCACAAAATCCAATTACGTTCTGAGCCAGGCACGACACTTTTCTAGGTTAACTGGAACTGCTCAACGCGCTGGTTCCGCATTAGACTCCAATTCATGCTTCGCTTATTCAAAAATTCCCATTATCATCACGCCGCGCACCAACGCTGTTGAACATAGTCTTCCATGCTGCCGAATACATCTTCTCGAGCCACCTTTTTTTGAAATCTATCCAGCTTCCGGATTTACGATGAACTTCTGATCACGCAAAGAAAGCTCTGCCGTCCATGCGATCTGTCTTTTTTTCTTTTTTTGTCTCCACACTTTGGCTTCTCAACTCCACTTTGGCTTCCTAAACTTTACACTCTCGCTTCCTTTGTTCTTCACTACTTTTTTTTTGACTTCCCAAATCGAAACCCGCCTTGGTTGATTCACCTTTCACAACCAACTGTCTTCCAGGACTTTCAGTTTTTCTTCCACTCCCTTCCATATTTTTGTGGCCGGGTGCAAAAGGTACCGCTGGCTTCCAGTTGGATGCAGATTCCAGATCTTTCCTAGTTGCTAGGTCGCATCAGCCCGCTACTTGGCATTGACCTTTCATCCGCATTCCAACTGAAAGCTGCAGACCAAGCAGGAAAAAAATGCAAGGGAAAAAATTACAGGCAGCTCTGGGGATCGAACCGATATCCTCATGGTTCTGAGGCATCGACGCTCCCTGAAAGCTACTGTCTAGATATGACAAAAGGTGTGAAATTATTCAAACTAAATTTAAAAATGCATGTTGCAATTTATTCGCAACAATGTAGAGTTAGTGAATCCTGCGATGATCTAAAAAAATCGGTTTAAACTGTCTCCCAACTCTATCCTATTTTGAAGCACAGAAGGATTCACTCATTTTCAAATCATCTCCCTTCTGCCTAAATAGCAATTGTTCGACCATCAATCAACACCACTTTGCAAATTAAAGCTTCAATTCAAATCCTTTACATAACAAACAGACAACCATTGAACACTTTTCATTCCAATCTATTAAGCATAAATTAGCTTGTGAATTGGCACCGCGAATGGCAAACTCCATTTTCTATAGTCATATCCTGAAAACACGATGCTCGTTTATTTACTGTACGCATTTCCCAACAAATGGAACGCAATTAATGTCATATGCACGCATTTTGCATTGGATAGTGGCAGATCCTTTTCCGCGTAGACAGCATGATTGAATTTTAAAATTCAGAAACAGGATGGGAAAAAATCAAAACAATCAAACTAGCATCAATGGTGGCGACACACTGTCTCATATGTGATAATTTTCTGTTTGGCATATGTTGCATGGAATATGTCACGATGAGTGAATGAGAAGTGGATTGAATATCATTTTATGCCTGGAAAATGTACAATCAGGCATTTTGGATGTAGATATTAATTTATCAATAATGATTGGATTATTTGCTATTGAATGAGAACATAATGAAAATGAACATTTGTCCGAAATAATTGTACTATATTAAATTTTATTCTGAAACTGTTCTTAAAAAACACTTCAATCAGGTTATTGGATCGAATCAAAGCTGTAGACTCTGTAATCATCCACCCTTTTTTCTATCTTTGCCTATTCAAAATTCACAAGGACACTCCTTGCGAGATCCCAAACTCATCAAAACAACTTTCATAAATCACATCAGCTACTTTACTCTGCAATCAACAACTGAAGAATCAGCCAAAACCGATCAAACAATTTCCGTAGCGTAACAAGGAGTCACTCTATTCAGAAAGAAGCCACTCGATTTCGTGGCACGAATTAAATTGAAACTTTAAATTCCGGTCACAATCGTTTACAACAATATCCGCCATTGCCTTTTCCTATTCTCTGTCGTTCATATGTAAACATGTAAATACGAATCCAGGCTGAAAACTGAAAGCTTTCAACACAAGGATTGTTAGTGATGGTCTATTGTCGGAATCATTCTCATCAAACCATTTGCCTATTCTGTTTTGCATTTCACATTTTGCCAGTCAGTCGTCCTTGGCATAGGAAATCAAACAAACGAGACCCTTATTTACATAAATCCTTCCGTTACGAATGATGCCTGATAGAAATACACAAAACAACTAGGACTGTCAAAGATCGTCCAAGACTTTGTATTTGATGCTTTGTAAAAACATCTAGAGTAATGTCCATCGACAACAGACTGTTGGTGTGTTTCATGCATTCCTGCTTATTTGACATGGACATGAAGCGTAGAGAGTGCAAACACTACGTTAGTTTTGCTGCAAGACCTACAAAAGAGAAGTCAAACCACAAATTTGGAAAATTAGGACACTTAATAGTTTGATCGGTCTGAGTATTGAATCCTTTCTGAAGGCATTATGCGAAATGTGATTTAATAAGCTTCAACATTGAGTGAGATTTTCCTTATTTGTTGACCATGTAATGGATTACGATTGGAAGGCGTGTCATTGAATGTTTTCTGCATCAAACAAGCTGACCTTCAGTTCAGATATAAGCTTCCAAGCAAATTATTACTAAGAAACTTCGATGGACCAAAAAAATTCTTCTCTTAACTCCTAGTTCCCGCCCATTATCTCATGAGCAATTCCAATCGAATCCAAAATCAATGAAATCACTACTACCCTCTTTGCTAGGCTAAAAAAAAATTGTATCAGCTCTAAATCTTGCTTTTATCCCGAAATTGATGTCATTCACAGAAGCTGTGCAAAATCCTAGTTGGTAATTATTTAACCAAAGACGTCCTTAAATCGTTCTATTCCGGTTTCAAGTATCAATTTCGTGGTGACATGGAAGAGAGCGAAAAACGGAAATTATTTTAAACGATACCACTTGAGCTTTGTTGTTTCAAAATGGTACAAAAACCAACCCCCGAATTGATCCCATGACCCATGATAATGATGACTACTACGATGATGTTCATCCGCCACCATTCCATCTCATCGTTGACAATATCAAAAGGAAATTCTTATCTACTCTCCCAACTAAATCCTATGCAAATCTGGTAGGATTCAGTCCAATCGAATATCTATTGTCCTGTTTGTTTGTTTGTCTGTTTTGTTGTTGCGTAAAATGCCTTACATAGCTAAATGTTAAGGACGAAAGATGGGTTGTCTCTAAAATGTTGAAATTAAATGGTGTAAACAAATTTCCGAAGAATGAAGAGAATAACACAAGAAAGGATCTCAACGGGAAGTGACTCTCTATTTTCGTATCAATTTGTTCGGGCATTTAAGATTTGTTGGGGTTGATAAGGGACAAGAATAGGAACGGTTGAGTACTTTTTTGTGCAAACTGGTAAAACAAAATGGTTCATTTCCTTGCTTTTGATTTGAGCTGAAAGGAAATTCTTTTTTTATGAGCAGGACAGCACTAATTATATTATTTTATATGGTATTATATTTAATCAACATTGGCGGTTAGTGAGGTGAACTGAATTAAAAGGAATGCAAGGATATTTATGGTAGTAGCCCAGCAATTGTTATGTTACCTAAAGTGTAGAATATTCTTGCATGAGTTTATTTTTTTGGAAGATTTGTTCCATTTATGTTAATAGAAGAAACATTATGATGCCAGTCCTTGATTCATTTTCAACATATGCTCGATGAGATATGTTTTTAATCATAGATTTAAACAGTAGAAAATTTCGTAAGCCTAGTCTTCCATCCCAGGATGGTACAGCAATGCCAACTAAGGTTCAGCACGTAAGTGTGGGTATTTGGAAGCGAACTACTAGGCTCGTACTGATCCATCTCGCAACTGACGAAATAATAAGGGAATATGATAGGATGAAGGGTATTGAGCATGAAGAAAATTATTACTTTCGTTTTTTCCATACAGTCTGTTACGTAAGAGCGTGGTCACTGTTAAATTATAAGAACAATTGATTTTTTTCAAAATGCGCACATTTATTGTTTATCCAAATACATGGACCTTGACGGGATGTTTAACAGTCCGTTGGAGCTGTCTACTAGTGGTGGTTGTCCAGGCGTGTTTGATGCTTGGAAATGCCCAAAAGGAAGATTCATCAGGAAAGATGAAGTTGCTCCAATCGCGGTCCAAGTTTGCCTTCGCCCATGCCACACATTTTTCTATGTGTTTTTCACTTAACGTTGGCTTTTCCAAAGTCCTCCGATATTTCACATTGTTTGCAAGGAAGTGCCTATCAATCGTTCCATATGATATGTCGACACATTTTGCTTTCAATTTCACAGCACTTTCACGTAGAGTCAAAGTTGGATCCTTCGAAAACACTGCGACAATCTTTTTTTCGTCACTTTGCCTGCA
Organism: Oxycera nigricornis; assembly: GCA_963942545.1. NCBI lineage: Eukaryota > Metazoa > Arthropoda > Insecta > Diptera > Stratiomyidae > Oxycera > Oxycera nigricornis. The sequence continues at coordinate 90,418,883 of OZ012663.1, read as the reverse complement.
CTCCTGCAATTAGGAAAATTATCGACATTGCCGACCTTGTTATAACGATTCACCAACATGCTTACGAACTGCTTCGACTTTTGCATATATTTTGCAGCAGCTGCTTGCGTTAATTTAGGTTTTTCATGCGAACATAAAAAAATTGCCTGGAAGCGCGAGGCGTAGGCAGCAATCATTTCGAAAAACCATTCGAAGAACGACTGAATTCGACTGATAGCTGATTCTTTCCATAAATCATGGATGACTGAGGCCACCTCAGTATGTCACAGAAAAAGAAAAAGATCGCTACGATTTTTTTTCTACATTTAACAGTGCCCACGCTTCTACGTAACATACTGTATACCTTATTTATAAGGCAGTTGCAATCTTAAAATGATACTATTACTAATACTACTACTACTTCTACTATTCTTAAGGCAAAACAGCTCCTTAATTTTCTACTCGTTTCAATTACAACGGACGTGTATGCCCGTGAATCAGGAGATTCTAGATTGGAACATTAATAATCCTGACTTTCTGATTCGTCCTCGAATCACATGATGGAAATATTCTCAATTATTAACTGATACATAGTAAGGTTTGCCAACCCCCGTGTCTAGTCGACAAACTCCGGCCGCTAGTTTGCTTTTTTGGCTCGCAACTCTGCTAACACTATTATTGCACAATAATGGAGGTGTTAGCAGAGTTGCGTACCAAAAAAACACACTAGTGGGCAGGAGTTTGTCGACTAAACACGGAGGTTCGCAAACCTTAATATGTATGGAATTTGTTACGTCTGCATAATATACAAAATTTGACAGTCGTTATACTTCGCGGGTACAAATAATAAAATAGTTGAAAGTATAATGAGTTTGATCCATCAATAAGCCTAGCCGTGGTCGTGCTGTCTGGTGACGGATGGTAAATGACAGCACCTGAAGAGGATGCCGTCCGTCACCCCGAAACCACACTTACCATTTATTAACTGATATTTCACACGAGGAATAAAATACTTCACTCTTCAGAAAATGTGTGACTCGATATCAGCTCCGAAGTCGGCGTCTAAGTTTTATGGGGATAAATCTGTAGTTTCACAGATACAAGACAATCAAATCGTGTCCTCGGCCATGCATCAGAATTTAAACCCTCCAAAGTCATTATCTATGCTTATGGGCTCAATTATAAATGTACGACTACTTACAAGAGAAATATTGGTAAACCTTAGAAACATTCATGGATAAGATCGAGGATCGTTTGGATTCCAACAGTAGCACACTTCCGACCGTTCTTTAGAGGAACATCCCGACAACAGGATGCTGAGGTAAAGGGATGACAGAGTCTGTGGTCAATGCAGGGTCTGTCATATATTCCACTGGTTTTAAAGGATGATAACTCTAAATACGACGATCGATCTGGATCATTTGCTATGACACTCAATCGAAGAGGTTATGCATGTACTTCCTCGAAACCTTACCAGGGTATACTGGTAACAAAGGTGCCGAGCCACAGGAACTTATGCCCTGCCGACGTCGGTGAGGAACCTATTGATTGCAAGTTTGTGGCTGTGATACCCAAAGCGGGTACAATCAATTTTAATACAGTCTGAAACCGGTAGCTATTCGGCAATCTTTCAGTATTGTGGTGCTCAACAGGGATATCGCTTCCCAAAAAGCGGTAAGGATGCTGATAGGTTTGAATCTGTAACAGGAATAAGGAAAGAGTCCATGCAAGCTTTGGATAAGACTGGTACTCATAATATCAGTAATAGAAAGTTGTGTGTACTCTTGATGAGCCATAATGGAATAAAATCTTTATAAAATTAAACACTTGATTTTTTTGACTCACAAATTTTTATTAGTACGACGCGTTTCGATCCTCAGATCATCTTCAGGTTACCTACAATTTACAAATATTTCCTGGTTTTATTCTTAAATAATTAATGGTTGAAGGAGTGGTGATTGAAAGGGAAGGGTAATTTCATTCGGAAGGTTTTCCTTTCTCTTTGTGGTCCGCCTAATCTCAAGGCATTCCAGGTAGTCCAACTTTTTCTCCTTGCTGATCATCATTGCTAATACACAAATTATGACCTGTATTTAAAATATGTTGGGCTATCCCAGAATTTCGATTTACCTCTCTGGTTGCTTTGATGTGCTCATTGTATCTAATTTTAAAGCTCCTACATGTTTGCGCAGGACGCACGATACACTCCTGAATGGGAAAGGGGACCATTTTTGCTTTTGTTGTTATAATGTATTTTTTTTAAATTATTTCTAGTCGAATGAATGAAGGATACATCAGTGTTTTATTTTAAATATCTTGACAATTCATTATTGACGTAATTTAACTTTCTTCATGATTGAACATTACCATCTTTTTGAACTGGATATATTTCTTTAATAATTTTTAATTTGAGTTTTTTGTTTATAGAGCCTAAAATGAGTTGTTTAGAGTATCCATTATTTTTGGCTATATTTTCATGTATAAATCTGCTAAAAATGAAGAAAGTGGTGATCCCATTAGTACACCGTCTTCACACGAGAAGTATTGATCCTCATATCTAAAATAATTCTGATCCTTACAAATTTTGCTTTTGCTGTAGCTTTAATTTTTCCAAAGATAAGGTCTTTCACTACTAGGCCAAGTTCCTAAATCGAAATGGAGGGAAATAAATTGACTATGTTGAAAAAAACTAAGCTAGAATTTTCAGGGATTTGGAAATTTTGGAGTTTTTGGGTCAGTACTTGGGAATTTTTAACAGAGAATTCTGACACAAATCCTGTTTCATCTGCAAAGGTTTCGTTGAAAAGTTGGCCAATTTATAAAGTGGGTGCATTAAAAAAGGAAACTACAGGTCTAATAGACATATTTGTCTTGTGAACTTTTGGTAGGCCATAGAGAACTGGGGCAGAAGGATTTATTGTAATATATTTAAAAATTGACTTGAGTTCAAAATATATTTATACCACTATTTGATTTTTTCTTGTGGGGTTTTTCAATGCAACAGGTTTAGTTTCATCTAGAAAGTCTACAATTTTACTTTCATAATTGTTTTTATCAATTAAAACTATTGGTACTTGTACTCATACTCGGAAAAGCAGTACCCATACTTGTTATGGTCTACTGACTAGTACGTTTATGGAGGCTTTGGTGCATTCTCATCGTGACCCATGGTGTTAAGACTAATTGGTCAGACAAACACGTTGAACCCCGACATACGAGGGGTGATCAAAAAGTAATGATAATCACAATAAAAGACGGTGATGACAGTTACAAAAATAATTTATTTTTCTACATAGTCTCCTAACAAGGCAATACATTTAGTCCATCTTTTTTCTAAACCCAGGATTCCCTGACAAAATTTTTTTTTGTCTTGACCCTCCCAAAACGTCTCTACAGCGGCCATCACTTCACTATTGTCTTCAAATTTCTTGCCTCGGAGGTGTTGCTTGAGACCAGGAAAGAGATAGAAGTCACTGGGAGCTAGATCTGGCGAATGGGGTGGGTGTTCCAGTAGTTCGAATCCCGTTTCTTGAATGGCAGCCATCGCAACTGCGGGTTTGTGAGCCGGAGCGTTGTCTTGGTGAAACAGCACTCCAGCTCGCAGTTTGCCGCATCTTTTTGCCCTAATGACTTCCCGCAATCTTCGTATTTGGTCCGCTTAGTAAAAGCCCGAAATAGTGGCTCCCTTTTCCAAATATTCCACCATAATTATTCCTTCGGCGTCCCAAAAAACGGACGCCATAACCTTTCCCGCCGAACTTGACACTTTGAACTTCTTCGGTGTTGGTGAGGAGGCTCGCTTCCAAGTCATCGATTGTTGTTTGGTTTCAGGATCAAAATGGTGGATCCAGGTCTCGTCCATGGTCACGAAACGTGACAGAAATTTTTTCCGATCTGCTTGGAACTTTTGGAGATTCACCCTTGAACTATCGACTCGTTTTTTCTTGTGCTCGTCGGTTAACATTCGCGGTACCCAACGCGCAGAGACCTTTTTCATCTGCAATTCGTCCACAAGGATTGCTCGAACGCTACCGTATGAGATCCCCGTGACCTCAGCTACATGTCTGACGGTCACTTTTCGATCTGCCAATACAACATCTTCGACCTTTTTCACGTTGTCTTCAGTGTGGGACGTAGATGGGCGTCCTTCGCGGTGTTCATCTTCAGTGGATATCCTTCGCAGCTTAAACTCCCTGGCCCAGCGTGCAACTGTGGAATACGGAGGAGCAGAGTTCCCCAATGATTCCTCTAAGTCGCTGTGTATGTCTTTGGTAGACATTTTTTTCAAACGGAGGTACTTAATGACTGCTCTAATTTCGTTTTTCTCCATTTTGATGTTGCCTCTTCGCCGGTTCGTATTCAACTGAATGTCCCTCCCGTGAATCGTAGTCTATTTATATGATTTTTTCATGCTGACCTAGTGAGTGATTAAGCAAGCGAAAAAAAATTTTGTTGGATTTTTTTGCGGACTGGAAGTAACCGTTTATCATTAGTTTTTGATCACCCCTCGTATAAAGTACCTCTTCTTCATCATAGTTGTTTGTAGATAAATTTAACACTTTTTTAAACGAAAACAATCAAATAACAAACAGTATAGCATAGACTTATACTTATCTTCACTTAGCAATTTTCAAGCCTGTTTCCTTTTGGATGCGCTCGAATGGTCATTATCCTTCAGCTCTTCAAAAATAACTCCAGCCAATTTTTTTGTTTCAATTAAAACAAATGTTAATCTGAACTTAACAGCCAATCATCATCTTCAATAAACCAATCTATTCTCCAAAACATATTTGCCACAATTATTGAATCAGTTCCACTATATATATATATATATAAACGCTTGAAATCCACTGAGATATCAAATCTCTTCTATTCTCAGACGTTGACTTCTAAGCAATAAAATCTTTAAGAAGTTTCGAAAGTATTTCGTTTTCATTCTTATTCAATAGTCCAGCAAGTGTACCAATTCCATATTCCAAGCACGCATTCAGAGGCCATTTGACACAAAAGATATCCTTCAAGATTTCACCAATACGCGCCCCGTAACAATTTGATTTCGTCCGAGCAGACGTCGCCAAAGCTATCGTCACTCCGAACGTTGTCTCTGAGGATAGCCTAAAAAGGGTTGTTAGTTTAGTTTACAATAAAGATACAAGATAATTGTGACAGTTGGGGTAAAAATTATTAAAATAATCTTGGAAATTGTGTTTTAATCAAATTGATTAGCTCAGTGTGTTGATATCCTGCTGTTATGTACAGTCTTCTTGTTAAAAAATGCTTTCCTTCTTGTTTAAAACGATAGTCTTTATTTTCAATCCAAATCATCTGGCAACACCTATTTCCAAAGGAACTTCCAATAGGTGCAAACCAACTTTAAGCTGCTGTTCAATTCTCAAGTACATTGTAACCATATTCACTCAAGTTTCTGGCATGGAAGACTACAATACCAGATTAGTTAGCCAACCAACTAGTTCCGAAATTCTAAGCACATCACATTTCCGAATGGCACCCACCAGCAGGACGTGTATGTCCTTAAGCCTTATCGGTAGTGGAAAAAAAGTGGAGAGCGCCACAGAAACGATTCGTCGTGTCTGATAAGAAAACCTCCCCTGGAACAAACATCATACCAAACAAATTGGTATTCTACAAATATAATGCCACCATTCTTTTCGTTGAATTTCAGAGCCTGTTCTATTCGGACCATAAGGATATAATATCATTTCAATCAATCAAACCACTGAAGAAGTATCTACTACATACTTCGATCGTGGTCCCGTCCCTTTAACGCCATGCGATAGGCATGTCTTGTAGACTATGAATTTGTGAAACAAAGCAGGATTCCAATAGGTAGACACATCCTTTTTTGGCTTGCAAACCAATCGTTCTGTATGGAGTGAATGTCTGCCAACAAGGGGATCAAAGCAGGAAATGAAAAAGTCGTATTTTATCGGGAAAATCTTTACTGCAGGGAAGTACTCGAGTGAAAGTTGATTGCTAATCCTGGATTAGTCATAATTGTTGACTCGTACGATATTGTCTATTCGATATTCACGTTTTCGGATTTTTTTGAGTATTCTGAGTGCCCACAAAACGTTCGTTTTGAATTATTCAAAAACATTCGTAGAATGTGTAAAATTTATGATTCACTTGGGACCTATTAAAATTTGAAATTCATGCTTTAAGGGAATGGGAAAATACTGTAGGAATATAAATTTTTCAAGAACATTTGATCGAAATATATGTAAATTTGATGGTGTAATCGTAACATATTTTTGCGTTAAATTCTTTTGATTATCGACTGTGAGAAGATTTGTTCCGGATGATAAAAGTACAGATAAGATCCATGTGTATATCAAAAATTTATTCTTTTCAATGTCTTTGAAAGGCTGTGAATCGAAAAGTGTGCTAAACTATGTTGGGGAGAGTCGTGTACCTTGAACCAAAATTCGCATATTGTTTTTTAGTAGTAGAAGATGATTTATAATAGACCTTTTTTTAACACTACAATAAAATGCAATATAAATGAAATAATTTTAAAATATTTCATTGCTCGAACAATGATCATCTAATCGTTAGAAACAGTCAAAATGTTTTTAGCTTTGGCCGCCTTTGGCTTATCGCCAAGAGGCTGGTGTCATTCAAAATATTTTCTTCATCGCATAAGTCCTTTAAAACCTTCTCCCTAACTATCTTTTGTTTAACCTTTGATACCTTTTTTTTTATTCTCGATTTCATTTTTCTCAGGTGTGTCTGTTAGAATTCGAGTTTTCTCAGTTTGCCGTCCTCGGCCAGTCTTTTTTCGTGGAGTTGCTTTTGGGAATGGACGCACAGCTGATCAAGCATTTCCTATTTTACTTCTTGGCATTTTTCTAAGAAATCAGAAAATATCGATGTGGAAAAACTTCTCTTTGCCCAAACAAAATATGAGAATATTCCTTGAACCGGTCTAAGGTACACTCCGCCAAAGTTGATGTAATTTTTGAGTCAAACCTACACCCGAATCTTTAATATAATCTACAGATTCTAATGGAACACCTTTTAAATAATATAAATTTGCAGACATGGGAAATTCACTAAAGCTCAATGAGTGACACTTTTTAGGGTTGCACTTCAAACCATTAAGTTGATACCAAAATATTAGAGAGTCAATGTCATGCTGTAGCAATTGAACATCAGAAGAGTCCTTAATCGCTCGATAGAGTTTAGTGTCGTCCGCAAATATCAAAATTTCACTTGACGATATATAATGTGTGATGTCATTAATAAATATCAAAAATAATAAGGGACCTAAACGTGTCCCTTGACCAACTCCAGAAAGCACATCAATTGAACCCATTCATTTTTGACAATAATCATTAGATGTTAATGAAATTCGGTTTGTGAAGGCAACCACTATCCCTTATAGTACTTTCGTACCATTTAACCTGACTGAGTAAATTGAACTACTAAACTTTTTATCAACTATTGATAAACTCAGGTCAAATGTCTTGTATGGAGCTTAGTAGATCTAATGAAAATCAAAGTGTATGAGCTTTTCATTAGGATCTAATGAAAATCGGATGTATGGAGTCAAGAGTCAAAAGCACACGAGAAGTCAATATAGATAGCATCAATTCTATTTTTTTTATTTAGATGCAAGTTAATGTATTCAGAATAAACTATTAGGCACTGTCCCTTATACCGATCTTCATCGTCTGGGAAGTGCCAAGCATTTTTTTAAATATGGATGGATATATAAATAGTTTCTATTGTCTTTGATACATTGCCTAGAAGGACACGGAGGTGGATTTAGTCGGCAGAAATCCGGCATATCGTGAGGCTGGAGCCAATCTGTATCTTTTGAAGATTCGCACCTTCCAACGACGAAAAAAAAATTAGTCACAGTAAAACGACCATCCAGAAACCAATGTTGATTTGGTAGAATGTATTTCCGGAAAACGGGATACATTTCCAAATCTTCAAACATTTTAACAAAAATATTATATTTATTTATTGGCCTATAATTATTAACGTCTGGCAGATTACCACTTTTATAGAAAGGATTTAAGTACGAAAACTTCCATGAAGCCGGAAAGATTCCTAGCTTAATATATAATATATATAATAAGTTTAATAAATCAGTGAACCCAATTTTTACAGAATCACAGCAATTAATAATTATTAACGGATGTACTTTGTCTGGGCCAAGGATATTCGTGCGTTTAAGGTTCTTAATACACTCCTTTATTTCTTCTACTGAAAAATCCAAGCTGTTGTACAAATCAAAGTATTCAAAATTAACTAGTGTGTTGCTCAAATCAAGATCACGGTAGACACTTCCAAATTTCTGCGCAAAAAGATTGACCAATATCAAAACCATTTGTAGCAATTTGGCCATCCAGATGTAAAGTGGAAGGAATGGAGCCAGAAGAACTTAAGGAATTGACAAATTTGAAAAAGATTTCGAGTTATCTACTAAGGATTCTTCTATGGGCATTAAATACTCCCTTACATCTCTTGCTAGTAGAACTTTACAATAGCATCTTACTTTTTTAAATTCTTCGTAGTAGAAATTAGAATTATGTTCTTTAAATCGCATATGGAGAATCTCTTTATTAATGATTGCTGCTTTTAACTCATTGGAGAACCATATTGGAAAAAAATTCTTTTTCAATTTAAACTTTGGTACAAATTTATTAATAATTTCAGGAATTTTTAAATCAATTAACAACATTGTCTCGTTAAATTCGGATTCTGACTCAATACTAACAGAGGTATGAATGTAAGATAGTTCATTAGAAATTTCCAGATAATTTGCATTTTTATAGTCAAATATTGTTTCAGTAAATTTAATTTAAGGTACTGGTAATGTAATGGCTAGAGGACAGTGAAATTCATCACATTCTATTAAGTAATAATCACTCATATATCGTTTGTATAAAAGATAAAAAGTAAAGCTATACTATAAACTGATGCACGCGCAAACACAACTGCACTCTTGAATGTTCGTTGCCATACTGAATCCTTTCCATGGCATGTTCAAAGCATTTGGATTTATGTACTCTAAAAACGGTAACAAACGCAACCGTACATGAAATAGAGCGCTAGGTTCAAGGTAAATTCGGTCCAAGGTACACGACTTTCACCTACATTTTTGTGGAAACATTTCCTTGTGAGAATCACTACGATGCTATCCTTCAGCAAATAAATTATGAAATAATTTCAAGTCTTTGTCTTATTTTATTTCAATCTATTAACTATCAACTTTGTTATAATAGCGCACGTTTTTTTTTAAAAGCATTTCTCTCTTTATTTAGGCTCGATTCCACTGAAGCCGTTCACATCATTCCCCTGGAATACTATAAATACATTGTATCTTGTTTCGGAAATTATTTATTATTTAATTCACCGTTCCAATTCATCTCATATTTCCAACAATAGGACCCTCATATTAAATGCTCCAACGGACTTTCATACTTCAAATTTTTCAATTCTAATCCTTGTCCGAGTTTCAAAACTTTTTTGGTAAATAGCATATTACAATTGACGTTTACCATCAACGTATTAACTTATTCTATGGTCCGATTCCTGGAAATGGATACTTTTCACTTCAATTCCCTTCCAACAAGCAGAGATACAAACATACAAATAGAATAAAAGTGAACCCAAAAAAGAATATGAATTAGAAAATAAAAATTTAAGACTCCTCTCGAAAAGTTCAACTTCTCAAATGAACTAAAGTTTTCGACGAAGATGTATTTTTTCTTCATTTTTATTCTTTCCATGGTAAAACGACGTACCTTAAGCAAAAGCAGTGCAAAAGTTTTCGAAAGAAAGGTAAACAAAAGTGGATTTGAAATGAAAAGTAACATCTTGCAAAGGGTAGAGAAAATAAGAACGATTTCTTGTGGAATGGAAGGAAGATGTGGATCTTGATGATATGGATTGGAGGAGTGATGAGATGAAAGTTAGATGCTTGTTTTAAATGGTAATGGAGTAAATAAGGAAGAGAATGGTTAAAATTTCGATGTTTATTTCGGATCTGGTTGCAGTTTAACCCTTTCGTACAATTATAATTCTAGGCGTCCGTCATTTCCTTGAAGGCTTACATGTTCAAATAATTTCAAGTTCTACAAAAGGATTTTATGCGTGGTTTCTTTTTCAAAGCTACAAAATGAGTTTTCCTTACAAAAAATTTATACTTGTCGTAACAGGGATAGCCAGTTGTCGTAATTGATGGCATTAAACCGTAATGGTCATACCTGCAAATGATAACGTATTGGACAAATGGGGTCAAACTAACCCCATGAAAAATAAATTGTTGCCATTTGCATTTTCTAAGGGCATATATATTGAAAGAAACTTTAATTTAGCGTTTATTTTTTATAATACAACTATTTTTATATGCATTTTTTAATTTGAATTAAAATGTTGATAACATGAAAAGGGGGGAAATGGAGATATTTGACTTTTTCACAAAAAAAATCATAAAAGTCTTAATTTTTGCAATATGGCTTCAAAAAATTGAAAGTCTATTATTGAAATAGTATGTTTTCATAAAAAACTTTTAGTTTTACTAAAATTTTCAAAAAGTATATATATTTTGAAATGTGAAGTTACCGATTTTCATCCATCGACCATCTTTCGTATCGGTATGTAAACACTTACTAATTTGAAAAAAACACCGATTTCTATATATGAGGTATTTTTATTCAATTTGGTCCCTTGTTATTTATTTTCACTACTTTTTGAATACAACATCAATTAAGTGGCCGCCTTTACTAGCCAAAACAAAATAAGTCCTTTTTGCTGCATTTTCCATTACCTTTTCGAGCGTCTTGGGCGTTATAGTGACGATTTCGACACGAATGTTCACCTTTAGCTCGGTGATGCTCTGAGGCTTGCTTTTCAAATAGCCCCACAAAAAGAACGGATCCGAAGGGATCAAATCTGGAGATCTGAGTGGACACTCAATGTCGCCTCTTTTTGATATAAGGCGTCCTGGGAATTCTCGTAGCAAGAACTGGATTGTTTGATTTGCAGGCGCACTTTATTGAAACCAGTAACCTCTGAATCCTTTTTCACGCATTCGTGGACAAAAATAATGGACCAACATCCACCGATATCTGCTTCCATCAAATGTCTTGTTTTTTTTTGAGAAATAGGGCCCAATTATGATTTTGGCGCAAATTCCGGCCCAAACTGTCACTTTTAGTCATACAATGGCGTTTCATGGATTTCGTGTGGATTCTCTGTTCCCCAAATGCGGCTATTCTGCTTATTAACGCCGCCAGATAGTGTGAAATTAGCCTCGTCGGTCAAAAGATTTTTTTTCCAAAAATCAGGTTCAGTGTCCACCATCTGAGCAACTGTTTGGGCGTCGGTAACATTCTTTGTGATAATTGCACTTTATAAGGAAACAAATGCAAATCATCCTTCAAAATCCGACGCATAGTGATTCCACTGACGCCAAAATGCTGATCGTGGGTTCTGAGAAACCCTCACTCTGACCGCTTCAACCAGTACATTGGAATGTTTTAGTCGTTGATAAACGGCACGACGACGATCTCCCACTGTCCCGTGCTCAACGAAACTCAACACGAAACGACGAAACGCTTCGTCTGTAGAAGTTTCCGAACTCTCGGATTCTTCAGAGACATGGTCTTCAGTTTCTAAAACTTCCTCATCGATGGCTTTATAATCTTCTTGCTCTTCAATGAGAGCAGTGCTGATATTACGAGGTTGTAGACCCATAGCGCTGGCCGAGTATCATTCGCCAATGCTGACCCAGTAACGTATAAGCGCTGGATGATAACTACGGGCGGACATTGTATGCCAGTACTGGGCCAAGCCCCAAAAGCAGCACTGGCCCAGTACTGGCATACAACGAATTTGTTACTCTGCCAGCACTCAAATGCCAAAATGAAATTGACGGCGGCAAGAGCCACGGAAATTTGTATGAAAATATCATTCTTACATGAAATCCGTGATTCGTGAGTGATATATCATCGCCTTTCCCTTTGAGGATTGAACCCACAACGTCCACAAAGCAAGCGCTGTAGCATCAAAGCCAAAGAAACAGTTAAGATTTAATATCCAAATTCTTCGTCCAAGTCATACTTTTCGAGATTTGAAAAAATCTTTTTCTCAAAATTGCGGCCATATCCACTACTTTTCGGAGAACTCGTACATAATTTCTGTATCTTGAATATCTATTGTATCATAGAAAATCATAATAAAGCGGAATAAATGACTTTTATTTGCAGCGCAGACAGTTTTATTTTGCAGCAATGACTCCAAGCGCTGGGCCAGTGCCGATCACCAGTGGCCCGGTTTCGGGGTTGGCACTGGGCCAGCACTCGAATGCAGTACTGGACCAGTAGTCAGCCAGTACTGGGCCAACACTGGCAGCTGACCGTTGGCCGTTCGTTGTACGCCGAAGCTTGGCCGACGCTTGGCATTGTTTCCTCTGCAGGCAAACCCTGCTAGGGAACTCAATGGTGATATGGGGTCAAATTGACCCCCCCCCCCCAAAAAAAAAACCCACACGAAACGAAGTATGCCAACTAACTGATAATGCGCATATTAAAGTAACTCAAAACAAAGACAGATGGATCTACTAGATCGATTTTGAGTAGCCTATATTGAAAATACATTACCGTAGGGTCAAATTGACCCCTAAAAACCGGAATAATAACAAATTCTGCAAGATTATAAAGTGTTGCCTTTCTTGGTTGTGCGCCGTGTGTAGTGTTCAAAATATTGCAGGAGGATGTCAAAGGTTATTTGATTATATAATCTGATTGTATGATTGTTTGTGTAAAATCAGTGTTTGAACGATTAGCAATCTCCATATCATTAAGTGTGGCGGCACTTAGGGAATCATTTTTAATGAATAACGCTCCCAGCCACTACGACCTATCACTTGCAATGTCGCATGTTAGGCTCGACTAGGCCAACCATGTACTTGCTTCTACTGAAATGTAAACAGTATATAAAATGGTTTGGAGGGGCCAAAAGAAAACTCTCAGGTTTTCATGACCCGTTTCAAACAAGTTAATATTTATTTTTAACAAAAAGAGTTGTAAATATGAAACTTCAGAACATTTATTAATAACTTGGACATATTGACAAGGAAAAATAATATTATTTAATTAGTACCTATCTAACTCAATTATCTTTGAAACGTATTTCTATTTAAATGAAACCCTCATTGTGTTTATACATCTATTTCTCAGACGAGAGGCCTCAATATTGTATTTCAAAAATTTTTAAACCTTCCTCTAAAATTAATCGAAAATTTCTCATATCCGAGGAAATTTTGCCTCTTCATAAATAGTGTACCAGCCCAAATTGAGTATTGTCCTCGTAAAGACATTGTCTCTAGTTCTCTTGGACCAGCGACTATTTGACAGGATCTTTGGATCAAATTATCAATTTGGTTTGATGTGGATCTGAATGGTTCAATCCACATAAAACTTTTTTTTAACTAGATGAAAACCCTCCGGAAAACTCAAACACATTCCAAGCGGGTTAACAATCCAAAAACCCAACATTCTTGCTTTCCATCCAAATTGCAACTTCTTTCCGCAAAGAATGCGAAAACTTTATTTGAAAAGTCTTAACCTATCCCGTTTCCCACCACCATCTACCGTCTCATTCACTTTTTAAGTCGTCCTAGCATCAGTCGCAATGAAAATGGTTTGCCCTGATTAATATTCATTTAGCATAATAAATACATTTCAAGGTAGAAATTAACTAGAAAATGTATATAAACGTACGTAAAAGTATGTATACGAAAGCATCTGGAAAACTTTAACCATGACGAAGAGGACTTGTGGCGAACGCTAAGAAGTAATTAGTTTGTTATCAAGAAGGAGCCACGTGAAGTGCAAAGTAAGGCGAATTTGCTTGGGTAGCAAGTTGAAAACTCAAAAGCAGTAGCAATATCGTTCAATAGAGCATCATAAGAACTTTTTGACACAAAGTCGGGAGAGTGTTTGAAAAGTATAAAAAAGTTTTCCAATGAATTTTCATAATGCTTTCCTCTATTTTATTATTCAATCATTCAGAAGTCTTTCGCAATGAGGATTTGAGCTACCTTCGTGGAATTTTTAAATATTTTTCTATTTGTGGTGATGTGCAAGGATTGTGGGTAGATCGCTAGCTGGAAATAGTGTCAGGAATTTATTATTAGGAATAATACATTTTTCTAGGAAGATCATGGTCTCGCATGAATGAAACTTTGGAAGAATTTTAAGCATAGCTTCACAAGATTACATAAGTTCAATAAGCTTTAGGTTGAGAAGGACTCAAACGCATTTGAAAGACTTATGGAGTGTCACCTCTTTTATTTAAATTGTAATTAAAATTTAATGGAGTTTACCAAAATCGAACATTGACAAAAATCTGAAATTTCTAAAAACTTAGCAGGAAAACATCCTGACAAAAAAATTTGGCAAACAATTGACGAAAAATAAGGCACAAAATGTTTTTGTTCAAGAAAAATATTCTGATAAATTCTCTTTGAATAAAATCAATATTTAAAATAGTGATTCTACCGCGAAAGATACTCTTAAAAGCGACATATACAGTGGGTCAAAAAAGTTAAGGCACGATGCACCCAGCGGGAATAGTTTTAACTTTTCAGTGATATTTTTATCAAGAATGTTTTTATTTTCACATTACATCAGGAGATTGGAACGCATATTTTAGTAACTTATTAAAAAACCACCAATCATCCAAAAATTATCACATATAGGGGAAAAAATTATTTTCAAATCAGAAACAACGCAAAAAAAGTTAAGGAACACTGCAAATAATTTATTTTTCTGGGAAAAAGGCACCGATAGATTTGCGTGGATTTCAGTTGAATAAATGATCAAGGAAAGTCAATTTTAAAAGTGCATTAATAATGAGTGCCAAGAGAATACCATAAAGTGCAGAAGTTCGGGAAATTATAGCTCAGCTTTGGCAATCAGGAATGTCACATGCTAAAATTGTTGCATTTGTTAAAAAATAAAAATATACTGTCAGAAGCATTGTATTAGCATATAAAAAAACATCATTCGATACAAAACCTCGACCAAGAAGGCGAAAAATGCTAACTGAGCGAGAAGAGAAATGGATTGTGAAAGAAATTAAAAAGGCTCCAAGATTAAGTGCCCCATTTTTACACAATAAAAATGAAAAGCACTTCAGAAAAGACGGTACGAAATTTTATACAAAAGTCGGGCTTAAAAAGGCAGGGTTTGCCAACAAAAACCGTAAATTAGCGCCAAAAATGTGATATTAAGATTACGTTTCGCAAGAGAGTACGTAAAAATACCAAAGCCCTAATGTCAAGGGTTATTTTTGTTGACAAAACAAAAAATAACCTGTTTGGATATGATGGGAGCCGGTAGGTTTGGAGAAAACCAAATACTGATTCCAATTTCAAGCATACCAACCCCACAGGAAAACACGGCGGTGGGAGCATTATTCTACAGGGTTGTATGGGGGCTTCTGGACCTGAAAACTAAGAAATTATAAATGGCCGGATGGATCAACATTACTATCTAAATATCCTCAAAAGGAATATTAGACAAAGTGCTGCAAAGATGGGAATTTTAAACTCTTTTGGCCTGTACTAGGATAACGATCCCAAACATACCACGGAGCAATGCCGACTTTGGGCTATTTATAACTGCCCACAAGTGGTTAAAACATCTGCTCAGTCTCCAGATTTACACCCCATACAGCATCCATGGTACAACCTATGAAAAAAAATTGCAATTCGTAAAGTAAAAAAATAAAACGAACTAAAAACAATCATTATTGAATAATGGGAAAATATTTCAGCAGCCGTTTGCAAAACGTTGGTCAAATCGATGCCAAAACGCCTTCAGGAAAACATAAGAATGCGAGGAAAGTCCACAAAATAATAATAGTGAGAAAGTTCCTAAAGTTTAAAGGAAATAAATTGAATTGAATAGGCCGCCCACACTTAATGGCGAAAGTCTTGCGCTCTCCAATCAGGTGAGGTACTTAGGGGTCGTGCTAGATCATAAGCTTACCTGGAGGGCAAATCTGGAAGAGAGAGTGAGGAAGGCTACAGTAGCCTTTTTCACGTGTAAGGCGCTCTTTGGGCCTAAGTGGGGACTCAAACCACGGGTGGTACACTGGATGTACACAGCTATAGTCAGGCCAATTCTGACCTATGGGGCTATGGTGTGGTGGGAGGCGCTGAGCAAGAAATGTAACCTGGCTCAACTCACTAAGATCCAAAGAGTGGCGTGCTTGGGGATAACGGGTGCTTTGCGTACTACTCCCACAGCTGCATAAGAGATCATTTTGGATCTTCTTCCATTAGATCTGCACTGCAAGGAGGCGGCAGCCGCCAGTGCTGTGCGTCTGAAGGGTGGAGGTTTCTGGAGGGAAAGGCCCTATGGGCACTCCACAGTACTGAAAAGTCTTTGTGGGAAGCAAGGCTATGTCAACATGGACTATAGAGTGCCAACACTGGACTTTGAAACAAATTTCTTGACCGTCGTCCCCTCAAGAGAAGAGTGGGAGAGCGGGGGGCTAGCCGGCAAAGGAACTGTGTCAGTGTACACGGATGGCTCGAAAACGAGCACGGGCACGGGAGCAGGAATCTTTTCCGAGTACTGGGGCCTTAGTATATCGTTGAAGCTCCCCGTGCACTGCACAGTTGTGCAGTTGGAAATAATGGCAATCTTGAGAGCTGCGAAAGAAGTTAACAAGAGAGGGGAGGTCGATAAAGACATCACTTTCTTTGTGGACAGCAAAGCAGCCATAAGGATGCTAGAATCAGTCTTAGTGTCCTCCAAATTAGTTGAAACCTGTAGGTCGGAACTGGGGAGGATCTTTCAAAAGAACAGTTTAAAACTGTGTTGGGTTCCTGGGCACAGCGAAGTGCACGGAAATGTAAAAGCGGATCAGCTCGCTAGGGAGGGATCCCGTGAGGCGCACCTGCATGAGAAAGTGGGGGTAGGGGTCTCAATGAAGGTTCTTAGGCAGGATATAAAGGTATCAGCCTATGAGCTAGCATTGAGGCGCTGGAGAAATTTAGGCACATGCTGCACCGCTAGACAGATGTGGCCAAATTATAACAAAAAGCGCACTCTGGGCTTGTTATCCCTAGACAGAGGTGCAATAAGAAACCTTGTGGGTATACTGACGGGTCATGTGGCTTTCGGTGAACATGCAAGAAGAATCGGGCTCCCAGCGAACGACCTGTGTCGAAGCTGCGGTGATGAAGAGGAGACAGAATCTGTAGAGCATCTTCTCTGCAGTTGTCCGGCTCTAGCGAATAATAGGAAAAAACACTTAGGTGCTTTCTTTTTCGTGAAGCTAAGTGAGCTAAGTGTTATGAGAATGGACCAGTTCCTGGATTTCCTCAAGGAATCGGGGTGGTTCATGGAATAATATGGTAGTTTTTCCATGTCTTCAGGGCACAATGGGCCAACGAGGCCTAAGTGAAGCGGAAGCCGTGCGGCTTAGCACCCTTCAACCTAACCTAACCTAACCTAAATTGAAAACAAATCAAATAATTTAAGATAAAACTGTATCGTGCCTTAATTTTTTGAGTCGTTTCTCGATGATAAACAAGCATTTTTTTATTATGTTTGAAAATTGATGTAATATATCTTCCCAGCTCTTGATATACTGTATAAGAACACCATTCTCAATAAAAAATACTATCAAAACTTATAACTTTTCTCGTTGGGTTCATCGTGCGTGAAATTTTTTGATCCACTGTATATCGTAAAAATATAGTTAGTAATTAAATGGGGAAGCGTGGTTTCGGGATTACGGACGGCATCCTCTTCAGGTGCTGTCATTTACCATCCGCCACCAGACAGCACGACCACGATTAGGCTTATTGATGGATTAAGCTCATTATACTTCAACTATTTTATAAATTATTTGTATCTGCGCAGTATAACGACTGTCAATTTTACGTTAGCGTATATTATGCATACGTAGCAATTCTATATAATCATTTTATTTTGAAATCTTGAAACCAAAAAAGAACCTTCCATAATGCGCAAAAATAGTGTTAGCAAAGTTTCAAACCAAAAGCACACTAGTAGGCGGTGTTGTCGACTAGACACGGAGGTTCAAAACTCAAAATAAAATGATTATATATAGTAATGTCCGTAGGAATTTCCGCAAAAATTTTTCCAAAAATATTTGAAAAAATCTTCAGTAAATACATTCGCCAAATTAGTCTATTTCAAGTTTCATAAAATAATTGAAACTTATTTTCACCGAAATTTTTATGTATTTGTTCAAGGTTGGTTTCTATGAAAAGTGATGAATTCCGCGAAGAGACATCCACGAAATTTTTTCCACTATTATTGAATACTAGAAAACTCTTTCGCAAAACTTATTTTAATTGAAAAGTTCAAACTAATAAATCGTGCAAAAAATATGAATCGAATTGAAAAATAAAATAATTTTATATGGCATTGGTTCTGAAAAAAGCTGGAAGCAAATTAATAAAGGTCCACATAATCAGATGTATCAAAAAATTTATGAAACAAAACGTTCCCTTATGTTATGAATCTCATAAACGATTTTAAAATACGTATTGAAACATCGGTAAAAATTTATCTTTCAGCTGCAAAAATTTAAGGTCACTCTCAACAACAATTTCGAAAGTAGATATATTCAAAACTGACTTCACACTCTCGCTACAGAAAATTTGGAAATTTACATGGTTTTTATAAAACAATTGAAAAATCTTTTTATGGTAAAAATGGCTTCAATTTTAAACGTGGATAACTACCGAAATGAAATTTAATTCCACTATCCTTTCCGGATATAGTTTTTTGGAATGGGTCAGCCTAATAATTATGAATGGAAAGTGTCTAAAAATATTCAAGCTAAACTTAACATCTTCAAGCTAAAAATTTGATGCTAATTCTATCGGTTTGGACCGATTTCATAGCAGAATTCAACTGTTCTTATTGTGATACAAAAGCAATTCTACATTATATGCTGTTAGTATTTTTCATGATTATTAATGTATCCGTAAAAAATATAAATAAATTAGAGAATTCATCTTTTAGATACACATCTAGAAAGCAACATTAGCTTATTCAAATATCCTTTTCCCATGCAGCAGTCACAATAAACAAATAAACAAATTCATAATGGCTTTTCCACACCTACCAAACTAACTCACCCCTATCGTTGAGGTAATCGTCGGCAATTTTTGTCACTTTCAGGAATAATAGCGAAACATTATAATCCTTAACTTTGAAGTCTGTGTAGTACAGGCTTCAGGAAAGCATTTTTGTGTTTGAACTAGGCAAAGTAGAGGGTTTTTTCTAGGAGGTGAGAAAAGTCCAGGAACATGACTATGTCCCACGTATGCAACCAAAGCAAAAAAGGCATTCATAAAATATCTCCACAACCACCCTTATATGTTTCTTCACAAATGACAGCCTGCCATGGTTTGCATGATATTAGAAACTGTTATGATGTAACGTTAATTACCTGATAAATAAAAACACATAGACTTGACTGAAAGTGTTTCTGTGTACTTTCTCTGGATTTATTGTAAAGGGATTTTGTAAAGCTGCTTTCGTTCACAAAGGGTAAAATTTCAATGTTAGCCACTTTGCAAACGACACAATAAAAGAGTGTTAATTTGTGATATGTTTATTCAAATCTGTTGGAATTATCTAAAAAAAAGTTAAAAGGTTAAGTCAATGCGCTAGAAAATCTCAAGAGGATATTATTTCCTACTTCAGTGTTCAAAGTAGTAAGGATCAAAGTCAAAACGCTTTTTAAAAGAATTTAAAACGCATAGACTTTGCATGATATTCTAAGCGCTGGGTTTCATCAAAAAGCTATCCAATAATACATTTTCTTTCACAAGTACCAAAAAATACTCTTTAGCTTAAACTCATGTCATGCGATGAAAAATTCAAAAATCCAAAGTTACACCCCCTACTCTAGAGTGAAAATAGCTGGGAAGAAATTATAAACTTGACTTTCTATTCATCGTTTATTAAATGCCTTTACATTAAACAGTTTTCGTTATTATTTCGGACAACACTTTTAAAATATTCAACTCTATTACTTTTCAATCCAATTGCTTTTATTTCTTTTTATTTGGTAGAAGTTTCTAACTATTGTAGTAAACAACGACTACACACTGACTTTTGCAGGGAAAGTTGTGGAATAGTTTGTATAACAATAATTAACTTGTCCTCCCTCTCAAAAAAGCCGGACGCGTTCAACAAAATCGAAGTGTTTAAATATTATAAAAACGTTTTTTTCCTACTTTTCTCACTCGTAACTTTAAAACGGTTCATTTTAGAGCAAAATTGACTGGTAATAAAAGTTGCGTAATAAAATTTTCTACAAGAAAGGATTGCTTAGAATTTTAAAACATTTACCCCGTGCCACGAAATAGCAATTAATTAATAGCAATAATTATGAAAAAGAGGGAAAAAGTTGTTTTTATTTCATCTTTTTTTACCATTTAGAATGCATTTAGGACTTTCATAGTTCGCCTATAAAATTTGAGGAGTGTAATTAAACAGCACTTCAATTTTCATTAAAATCAATTCAGTAGTTTGCGCATATTAATTGTGCAATCTACATTTATTTTAAAACAATCAAAAAATTTGAAAGCTTGCAAAACAGAAACGGTACAGGGGACAGTACACCCCAGGATTTTTAAAAAATAAAAGTTGTAAAATGCAAATTTTTTTAAGAAACGAAAGAGATATCGTATTGAAACTGCATATATATTTTTATGTAAAAAAAGGAAAGGATATTTCCAGCGTGTTTTTTGATTGCTGCAGGTTTTTAAAAATAACATCATAAAATCACGACGGGCGTGATTTTGGCTCACTGGAACGTCTGGAAAAAAAACTTAAAAACGTGGTTTTAATCTGCATCGAAGCCGCTATAGATTGAGCTAAATGAAATTTTTTTTTGACAAAAATTGACAAAATGACGTCGTTTTTTCGAAATTAGCCGAATTTGGGGCCAAAAAATGCTTTATCGATCATTCTATCCGTTAGTTCAATCTGTAGATTTATATGTGTACAATAACATATTTCATTTTCTGAACAATCAGTCCAGTCAAAAAATGTGATTTCTTCAAAATGTTATCTAAGTTTAGGCGGCAATGCCTGGGCCATGCAATAATCCTTCGTCCTGATCATACTCTTCCTCCGTACGTTATTTTTCATCCCTACGAACAGTCCTTGCTTCTTTACATGCCTCAGTGCTGTGGCGATTCCCCTGCTTGATTCAAGCAGCGTCAAAAACCTCCATGTGATGCATGGCTTGCGGGCCAATTGTGAGTCCCATAACTTACATGATATTCAAAATTGTAATGAATCCTTCATTGAAGATGCATGCAAAGGTATTTGCAGCAAGTTTAATGATATCTTTGCAGGCAAAAGTGTGTTTGGCGGCCAGGTTTCACACGCAAGCATTGTAGCTTTCATTGCTATTTTGGGTGTTATTGCCCAAAGAACGCTTCGAAAAATCATCTGAAGCCAATTTTTCATAAATTGGTTTCAATACCTCTTGCACATCAAGATCTAATGCTGCTGGACGTTTTAAAGAATTATAAACATTCGGTCCAGCGGCCTCTGCCTTACGCCATTTGCACCAAGAATCTTTCGCAAATTGGGCAATTAAAATGTTGCGGATTTTCATCTGTGAAAATTTTATGGTAATATCCGACCCAAACTTCTTTTCGCATGTTTTCGAAAGAGTCTGGGTGGCAACGGATCGCTAAGCCATAGTACGTAGATAAATTTTTCATTAATTTAATTGTCAATTCTACAGGTTTTGGTCCTTTTGAAGGGGTATTTTGGGGTGTACTTTTTATTGGTCTACCTTTTTGCGGTGCGAATTCAGAATTTTCAGGTGCTTTTTCAGCTATTTGTTTTGCTTTTGTAGTATATACACACAACAATAACCACTTCAGCCTAGGCACATGTAAACATTCATCTCGTACCTCAACCCATGTACGATCCATTTAGCACGCCATCTAGGCATGCATAGAACCCACATCCAACTGGTACGCATGTAAGCTCATCCAATTCTAATTGGGTGTCCAATTACAATAGTTGAATGAAAAACTCTTTGTTTACAAATAGCCAGACGCGGTCGAGTGGTTACTGACCTATTAATATCGCCGCCTGGTTATTGCCCTGTGCTGTGCACTGATACTAAATCAATTACTCATAGCCCATATCGATAAAACGGATTGACATATGGAAGAATGTGGAAGTCTAATCCCTTTAATTTGGATTGGTTGATTCAAGTTTTAAAGTAAGCATTTTTGTAATGTATTTAGAATCAAAATTTACATTGTATTTAGAGTAGGGATAGGATAAGTAAATAGAATATTATATAAATTAAGAGAACTGAATAAAGAAAAATAAGTCTGTCTAATATACTCAAAGCTAATTGCTGTTTTATTGAGCAATTGCCTCCTTTCGGCAGAGCTAGACTTTGATTAGACTTTGCCTGATAAATTCGGCAAATCAGACAACAACTTGTGCACAGATATGCCTTTTAGTGGCATGAAAGTACACAGAAATATCGGCTTCTTGAGCATTGTCTCTGCGTCAAATATTTGGCAATCTTCGGAATGCCGGTAGGTGGTTTTCCCTTTTTCAAAGAGATGTGAGTTTTTCAATCTCCACGTTCCCCCCTTAACATATATTTAATAGAAAGAAGAACTGCATCACCCTGGAACAATACAAAGCTAGAAATAACTTCCAGAAACAGAAGAAAACTTACAATGGCGATCCTGAAACACAACACTTTTTAGCAATTGTCATTTGCTTTTTGGCTTCTTTAAGCCTTCTGAACATTCGCTTTTTTACGTGTAAAACACAACCTTTTTTACACCTTCAAAATCAGGACCATAAGGCTGCACATCTAATAAAGACTTGAAAGTTTTTGTATCACCATCTTCAATGTAATACTCGTACCGCGCATCGTAAAGGTCTTCAGATCTTTGAAACATCTTGATGATACCATCGACTTCCATCTTTCCCGCAGAACCTTCGTGATCAGCAGTGCAGAACTCCTTGTGCTCCTCATAAAATGCTTCATATTCTGCGGTGTTTCTTTTTAAGCCCATTCGCTGCAAATTTTACAAAAGATGCTTTTCACGATATCACGGTAAATTTACCAATCAAAGAGACTATTAAAAAAGACTTAAATCCCCGTTTTGGCCACGATCCATCACCAAAAACACTGAACTCATTTTCTACATTACCAGCGAATTTATTTTTGTCCTTTTCTTCATTGGAAGCTTTATTGGGCACTATTATGAGGACTGCGTCAACTGCTATATTGATATTATCGACACATTTATAATATGTTGTTTTACTCCATGACGCTCCCAAATATAATGCGTTTGATTCCAGCACCAAGCAATCTCCAAGCATATTCTGAGCTTTTTTAAATAATTTTCTAATCAAAGATAAGTGGTTCCGATGCTTCTTATTTTAAAATCATAAGATTTTTAAGACCAACCAAGATTGGTTACTGAAAACTGAAGAAAATTTGCCGTGTCTTCATTTTCCATCTAAACATTTTTTTATGGATTCCACACAAAAAAAGTTTCCTAAATGCATGATTTGGGCTTGTCCAGGCCAATTGAAATTTTAAGGGATGAAATAACTGCAGTATTGAACTGGGAGGACTCTAGAAGAGCCAATCATCCAATCGTACTTTTCTACCCCAACTAAGCTGCATCGCTTCTTCGATAAGATAATAAACGAAAGCTGTTATTTTTCTATTTTCTTGGTCCTTAACAGAAATTGTTCAATTCAATTTGACAAATGTATTTCTTGAAAATTCCCGTTACTATTTATCTACACTCTGTCATTCCATCTATTTATCTAATATCAAACAGTCATCAATTACAATTTCAATATATCTTCGCCTGGAAATTCAATTAAATCAACAATTACAGACAATCGGTCACATCTCGACATCAATTCGATTATAATATTATTTACATGCTTGAGCTTATCCAGAACAACAGAATTCATCCAAGTCACCGTACATATTATAGACATGATAAACATCAAACAGGATAATTCGAAGGACGATGATAGAACGACCTTATCTTGCTGTAATGAGCAACCATACGTTGCGACACTGACATTAATGATTCCTTCTCCAGCTTCTTCTTCGTCTTCTTGTGTCAATAAATCATTCTTCAAACTATATTTTTTTTGGTTTGATTTCATTGTATGTATACCAAAACAACGATATCATTTACGTTAAGGATTAGCTTTTCTTATGGTCGGCTGGCATTCCTGGCCATATTTAGTTTTTCCATCTGTTTGTTTTCTTCGCCAAATGATCAACCCTCTAAATGAATGTGAAAGTCATAATGAAATGCTGGACAAATGGACGAAATGATTAGGGTTTGGTAAGAATCGTATTTATTGGTCGGACAATAGATGTCCTCCATATATTCTGAGATATACTCACAAACGTTTCCTGGTGTCAATCTTGTATTAAGGAGTATTCACATAGCCTATAAACAGAATGCTTAATCTCCTACTTCTACACACCAGTTCACCATTCAATCAAAAATAGATTTCACGTAATATCCTTTGGACGATTTGACATGCATAGCGGAGATTTGTTCGCACCCTACAGCCGATAGTCCTGTCTAGATATAATTCTCATAGATACATTTTTTGTTTGGGTTCGATCCAAAGACAAAAACCACGGGACGTATATCAATAGTGAGGAATCACCATTGCACACTTGTCTTGCCTTGCCTTGCCTAGCTATAGTCCTTCCCACATTATCCAGCCAAACTCCCTAATTACATGTCACATGGTTGAGATGGATGTTTCACTTTTTCGCATTGTGTCCTAATGTGGACGCAGTAGCAGTAATGGCAACTTTTCTCCGAATATTATACAACTTTTTCAAGGGTCCGCTACAACAGAATCTAGTAAACTATTTTCTACGATTCGTTAAGAACATGTATGTGTAAGAGCATATGTATATCTTGAAGCAAACGTACGATAAGGAGACTTGTAAAAGAAGAAAAAATGCGAAAGGAAACAAACATCACTAATTGAAATTTGGATAGGACGGGGCTGTGTGAGATTAGTTAGGATTCTAACCACGGACTTTTTGTAATAGTCTATTTTATTGTAGGGTGTTGACTGACAACAAAGGGATGTAATTCGGGTGGTGCTAGAAAGTATCAGGCGAAGTCAACAATAATAATGAGGACGACAAAACGGAGATTTATTCATGCAAGTGAGAGTTGCAATTAGCTGTCCCATTTATTTTTTCATTTTGTCGTAGAAAAGCTGTATTAATTGCTGCTACAAAAAAATCCTGAACGTCACTACAATCTCGTTAGAGGTTTCTTTTCTGTTTTACAAAAGTATGAAAGTCCGTCTCTCGGATTTCAGGGAAGATATATACCATCAAGTTTTGAAGATGTTTTTAAGAGTGGAGCTATGTTGTAATGAATATTGGTCGTTGGTTGTATTGGCAGCCCCATTTGTCAAAAGGCGGCTCACTTAGGCCAAGATAGACCCATTGTGATACCACAAAGAGATAGGGTACGGCACTAAAACCTGTGGGATGACGAGAACCATTTAGATTCTCGCTATGCAGCTAATATTTAAACTGGCTACTTTTGTGAGGCTGTCCAAGAAAGGCGAGCCTAAAGTTTGCATGTGTTTCCTGGATAGTGCTAGGCATTCATACAGAAAATGTTGGATCGTTTCCTCCTCCTCATCCGATCTGCAGCTGCGGTAAAAATCGTGGAAGGGGCTACCCAGTCTTTCTGCATGTCTGCCAATAAGACAATGCCCAGTCAGGCTCGTGTTGAGGAGCTGCTTGGTGCGTTTTGAGCTCAGTGTGTTCCAAGTTTGCCTGGTTGTCTTGAGGTTTCTTCCAGCAGCCAGGCTTTGTTCGCAGCATCCATGTAATACTGCCTTAAACTTAGCTTGACGGAGGCCAATGGATGGCTGACTTAGGGTGTTAGTGTATAATCCTGGTGTGCAGTTCCCAGGCATATCACGATGACCCGGCACCCAGCAAAGAACCACTTCACAGCGACATCGCGTTCAGTTTTGTGCGACATTTCATCGCAATTTTGGATGAGGTATGCACGTTGGATAATGATTGGATAGCAGATTGACTGTCAGAGAAAATGTTGAGATTTCTTATGGAAACTTTCTGATTTCTCAACCAGTCTACTGCCTTCTGTATTGCGATGACCACTGCCAGAAAAACACTGCAGTAATCTGGTAATAGGAAGATCAGTTTCAGGTCTACCTGTTTGGAGAAAACCCCTCAGCCAACTTTCCCATCCATCTTTGATCCATCAGTGTAGATGTCGACCGATTCCTGTATCCTATTTCTTTTCACGATCCAGTTATCTCTGCTATGGATGACTGACTTGAAACTGTGGTGGAAGCAGGGAATCGGAGGAGTGAGGTCTACTTTCGCTGGCGTTGTTCCATCCCTCCGTGATTTAGTGGAGTGGCCAATATTCCCCTCATGCCAGAGATTTAAAGCTTGCAATCGAATCGCAGAACACTTGACCTGCTGTACGTAAGGAGCTTCGTCTGGAGCCAATTTAAAAGCATAAACAGTGCCTTTGTCGGGGTAATGTGTGTAGCCCCAGTGATAGTAATAGCTGCAATCCTTCTGACCTTGTTTAGCAGGTTTGCATTTTATGTTTTTGCCATCGCTTGCCACTAGATAACCGCGCCATACAGAAGGATTAGTTCCACTATCGCTCTATAGAGCCATGTTACAGTTTTGGGTTTCAGTCCCCATCTTTTACCAATAGTTCTTTTGCGCCAGGAGATTGCGCATGCGCATGCGCTTTCCATGCGAGCCTGGAGTCCAGAATTAGTCCTCAATATTCAACTTGGTGAGATGGTATGAGGTTCATTTCATTGAGTTTGGGTGGGAGAAATCGTGGGATTTTGTATCTTCTCGTGAAGGGCACAAGTTCCGTTTTCTGCGAATTAATCTTTAGACCACACTCTTTGCTCTACTTGATAAGAATACCTTGGGCAAAGTAAAGTCTTTCAGATAGGGCGTTAACAAATTTACCCGATATTGCTATTGCAACATCGTCAACATAGGCTACGACTTTGCAGCCAATAGCTTCTATTCTTGACAGGATGTCATCCACCACTAAGTTCCATAGGAACGATGATAGCACCGCACCTTGCGGGATGCCTCTGCACGTCCCCCTTCTTAGGACACTGTCTCCTATCATGTCTCCTAGGGTAGAGTTGATGCTGCTGCTGCTTAGCAGTTGTACCATAGACCTAATCAGGTTATCATCCACATTGCATTCCTCGATGGCCTTCTCAATAGCCTTTTGGCTGACGTTGTTGATGTCGATGTCTAGAAAAACCACCTGCGTATTTTATGCTTAGCGATGTTTCAATTAGCTGGTGAGCGAGTGAAGAGCTGCTTCAACCGATCTCCCTTTTGTTTATGCGTGCTGCACATTAAAGAGTGGTTGCAGGGTAGCTCTCAGATGGATCTCTATCAGCCGTTCCAGAGTTTTCAGCAGAAAACAGGTGAGGCTGACAGGTGTATTGTCCTTAGGTCAGGAGTGGAATGTCTTACCCGCTTTGGGTATGAGGACTATTTTAGCTTCTTTCCACCGCTGTGGAATATAAGCCATCTGTAGACATGCTTCAAAGATAGCTTTTAGCCATGGTAGCGCTATATTGATTCTACTGGATCTCAACAGGTGAGATGTTGTCCATTCCAGGGGATTTAAAGGGTTGAAATGAGCTGATTGACTAGCGTGAGAGCCTGTCGTCTACAGGCACAACGGCTGACAGACAGTTCGAAGGGTAATAAATTTTACTTTCACAGGAAAAAAGTCTAATAAACCATCACAATTTTAAAGAAGGCACCACTATGAAATTGTCTGGAAATTGTCAGCGATCCGTTTTGTAAACATAAAAGTTTATTCATATTTCCACAAACTTGACTATATAAAAACTTTTATATACAAAGTTCTTGATGCTTATAAATCATTTATTTTTATTTATTTTTGTGGCGCTCATAATAAATAAGGCTAAAAGTTTTGTTATTGGATTTTGTGCTACTGCTTTTTCACTGCTCACTTATTTTTAAATAATCGATCGTCAACCATATTCCGAATACGTTTTCACAAAGAAAAGCTTCCAGCCTCCTATTTGCGGATGTCTACTTCTTTAACAGTCAGCGATGCATAGGACGGATCCCTTCTAATTATACTATTTCAAATGGCTCAGATTATTTTTTATAATTCCCATTTGATTGCGGTTTTACCAAAACCATTAGAGTTGGTTCAATTATCTGAAGACAATCAACTCTGTTTTGCAGCAACACTTAACAACATATCCTGATACTTGCACAAAATTATATAAAAAATAATTAACTTCATGGGACACCTAAGCTTGACCGTTATAAGTCCTACAAAAAGAAAATGCCATTCACATTACACATCTCCAGTTATTTTCATTGTAGTTTCCGTCGTTTGGCAATTACAATTACAATGAAAATAAGCGCTTCAGCGCAAAGCTCACCGCATTATCCTTTTCGTAAAGTTTTTTTCTCGCCCGGCCTTCTCGTTTTGCAATTACCTCGGATAAAAGACTATCATACAATTGGCAAAGACAAAACACATACACACGTGAACATACCAAGTGCCTGGAAGGATATAAACGTGGTAAATGAAATCCTAATTAGTAACGACCTAAACTATTATCCTGTTACGTGATGATGCTGGTAACACTTTCTATATTTGGTGTAATTGTTGGAGCGGTAATGGCGCATAATCCTTTTTATATGTTTCTACTTCAACGAAAATGGAGTTGTCGTCATGATTGCTATCGCAAGCTGGTTTGTCGGCAAACAATGCCAAAAAAATACTTTTATATTGAACGTACTCTGGTAACACTCATTGAGATTCGGTGAAGAAAAAGAATTCTCGATTAACGTTTTGGTTGTTGTATTAATTCGCTACCTTGCATTCACTTGTATGAACTGAACACTGAAAGCTAATTCCCTAAATGAATTAATTGCAAGGATTTGCATTATAGCTAACCTGCAAACAAATATTGAATATTCTGGCTCTAGACGTTGATCCCGTAGCTCTGCTGTTCTCTTTGTATAATTAAATCGTCCTACACGTAAGTATTGAGCAGTTTTCTTGAAGAGAGACTGCTATCATTCACTTGGGTGTGGTTTCTTTGCTTTTTGTTGAATGGAAAATAAATGAATTGAAAACAAACACGAAAGGATTTAT
Organism: Oxycera nigricornis; assembly: GCA_963942545.1. Classification (NCBI taxonomy): domain Eukaryota; kingdom Metazoa; phylum Arthropoda; class Insecta; order Diptera; family Stratiomyidae; genus Oxycera; species Oxycera nigricornis. The sequence continues at coordinate 90,389,611 of OZ012663.1, read as the reverse complement.
GAAAAAAATTGGCTTTTGGTAGTTCAATTGAATCCTTTCACTTTTTTTTAATTGTTCATGGTATGTATGTGATTCCTTTTGTATGCACAAAAGGAAGCTGAAATGTTCTCGGGCTGAGGTGCATGAAAATGAAAGAAAAATAACTTATAATAATAACTTAACAGGTCTACATATTATAGCCTCACCAGCCGATTCTTCTTAATATTATAATCTTTTCGGAACAAGAGTAATATATTTTTATGGCTGCCGATACTTTTTCACTAGCTTAAATGTTTGCCCTTCCCAGAGAAGGCACATACTTTGTCCTGATCATGTAGCGCGTTCATAATTATCTATTAGCTGGAATAAAACCTATTTTGACCTCTGTTAATTTGTGGGTCAAAAAATCAAGATTGAAGGGTGTTTTGGATCAGCTATTTAATGTACGGGTGCAACGTGGATGCCCAATCATAATCGCACTGTTGCACCCTTCACATGAGATAGTGAAGTTTAAAGCTGGCAAAAAGGATGAGCATTGGCACCCAGCCCTTGCAAGATTTCTTGAGAATGTGTAGCATGTAACTTTTAGAGCAATACTTCGATTGTGTTCGATTGCCACCACTGGAACGTTAGTAAGGAGCAACATTCCCTAAATGAAGAACAACAAATCGTTTAAACTTCTACTGTGATCACTTTCCTTGTTTAGTAATTCTTCATAAGTTCTAAGAGGACACTGTTTTTTTATCTTTTCATGTAGTTCACGTCTGGAAGTCAGAAGTACTGAAAGTCAGTCTTCTATTCTGTTCTCACTAGTTTGCGATAGCCTCCTCTGCAGACATGAAAAAGCAATTTTCAACATCTCCTCGTCACAAGAAAAAACTTCCGTAGAGTTACAACGAACAGAAACCACAACCAGTTCAAGCTTTTTCTGAAAATCCAATTCCTTAATATCAAAGTGATAACGGCTACAATTCCTGTGAATATGAAACAAGCGATTCGCAGTAAAAACAAGAAAAGTATCCTGTTACAAAACTTTTATCGAGCTCGCAAAAACGAACTCCTCAGTACGTATATTGGTGGCAAAAAAACGAAGTACGAAAATAACTTCTTCCTTTTCGTCCAAGTGGCGCAGTCAAATATAAAAAATAAGTTCCTTCTTCCCATCCGATTTTCACCGTCAACGTCATCCCGCACGATTCAAATAATCTATCAATATCGTTAAACTCTCAATCCACCAATCTCATTACAAAACTGGAAAACACAAACGACTTTCGAAGATTTACAACCCCCATCGGATTTCAACGGAAATTCAAACTTTGACATATTTCAGGAAATTTCCGTTTTCTACAAAATATCCTTTCCCAATTCATTTCAGTCCTGCGACCGTAGTGGAAAATCATCAAATTTCATTCAATAGTCGAGAATAAAATTAATGGTTGCCACCGTTTATTTAAAGTGACGAAAGCATTTTGTAATCCTGTTTGGTGGGTAGCCATGAGGGTGACATAATCCATAGATATAGTGGGTAGCCACCCACAGCACAGCACAACACCCCGTAGTTGTCGTCATCTGTACAATATCAGAAATCAGAGCAAGTAAATCGATTCGAATTGATATCCGGTTTGTGACATGTTGTTAATCCTTTGCGAAGGAAGCTCATTTTCGATGGAACGTTTATATGAACGATGAGGCATCTAACAATTTAAAAATCATCTTTATCTAAATCTGTTCCGGTCTCATGGCTATTGCTCATATGTGAGCACCCATCATGCAAAAGTTAGGGTAAAGAGTCGTTGAAATGCAGACATTCATATGGAATTTGGGATGGGATGACTGTCGAAGTAAATGCGGGTATTGGATATTGTTCATTTGATCCTATCGGGATGTATATATGTGAGTTTGCACCATGATATATTTCAAAACAAAAAAATAGCGTCATCATAGTGGACTATAAAATTATAAATAAGTATATATATATATATATATATATATATATATACATATACATATATATATATATATATATATATATATAAATATACACCAGGTGTTTTTTAGTCAAAAAAACACATTTTTTACATAGAAAACAAAAACAAATTTACTCCAAGTACTTACCTTCGCTATCTCTCGGGCAATTTGTAAATACCATGCAAAAAAATCCTTCTCTTTTAGTTGTTGGTGGTAGCGGTGGGGACTGGCAGTTT